>JAGIQG010000016.1:70605489-71327989 GCA_024679065.1 Sphyrna mokarran
ATTAGAGGTATATAAGATTATGAGGGGTATAGATAGAGTAAATGGTGGTAAGCTTTTTCCACCATTAGATTCGGATAGAACGAGGGGTCACGGCCTTAGGGTGAGGGGGGCTATGTATAAGACTAATATTAGAGGGCATTTTTTCACACAAAGGGTAGTGGGGGTGTGGAATGCACTACCGAGTAAGGTGGTGGGAGCAGGCACGCTAGGGTTGTTTAAGGGTCTCTTGGACAGCCACATGAGCGGTCTGCAGATAGAGGGATATATGAGGACTGTTTAAATACTTTAATTGTTTCCACAGGCTATTCGGTCCACCTTGTTGACCAACAAGGTGCATGCATTCGGCAGGTCGTGCGAGGGCTGCTCCTGGAGGTTACTTCAGGAGTGGCCTAGTGCTTCACGTCGTTAGTGTATGCTTAAACTGGACCATCAGATGGGCAACATGACAGCTCAGAGACTATCGCTGTTGCTGTGCAGACACATGGATTTGGGCCTGTGTCTGCGGGAGTTTGCGCGTTCTCCCCGTGGTTGCGTGGGTTTTCTCCGGGTGCTCCGGTTTCCTCCCACATCCCAAAAATGTGCTCTTAGGCTGATTGGGTAACAAATTGTCCCTATATTGGTCTCTATATGTCATTAAGACGTTAGGATGGCGGCGCGGGCTCGTTGGGCCGAAGGGCCTGTTTCCTGTGCTGTGTTGTTCTTTGTTCTACAAGGAAGATGCTTCTGGTTTTTGGAGGCCAATCATCTCAGCTTAAAGGCAGAGTCCATCATAAAGTCAGAGTAGGGATGTTTGCTGCTGATTGACATTTACAACTCCTTAGATATTGTAACAGTCCATGTCCAAATGCAGCAGGACCAACATTCAGGTTTGTGTTCAGAAGTGGCAGGTAATATTCTGCTGCACAAGTGACCGGCAAGGACCACAGTAAACCAGAGAGAATCTAACCATCTCCCCATGACACTCAGTGGCATTACCAATGGTATTTACGTGTTATTAGTCACAAAACAAGAGAGCACAATATGAGATATTTGAATCCTCCACCATCAGCATCCTGGGCCTACTGTTGAGCTTGTAAGTGTCTAGAGTGGACAATCCTCTTACTCAAGGTGAGAATTCACTCATTGAGCCACAGATGAATCATAAAATTATACAGTGCAGAAGAGGCCCTTTGACCCATCAAGTCCACACTGAAACATTAGAAACACTGCCATCCAATCCCATCGAGCAGCACTTGACTCATAACCCTGAATGTTATGATGTGCCAAATCCTCATCCAGGTACTTTTTAAAGGATGTGGGGCATCCTGCCTCCACCACCCTCTCATCCAGAGCATTCCAGACCATTACCACCCTCTGGGTAAAAGAGGTTTTCCTCACATCCCCCCTCAGTCTTCTGCCCCTCACCTTGAACTTACGTCCCCTCATGACTAACTCTTCAACTAAGGAGAAGAGCTGCTCCTTATCCACTCTCTTCATGTCTCTCAATCTTGTATTTTGAGAGTATTGTAGTACTTCATGTCGCTAGTGTACGCTTGACCTGGACCATTTCATGGGCAACACGACCGCTCAGTGACTATCGCTGTGCTGTGCAGATACATGGATTTGGGCCTGTGTCTGTGGGAGTTTGCGCATTCTCCCCATGCTTGCATGGGTTTTCTCCGGGTGCTCCGGTTTCCTCCCACATCCCAAAGATGTGCTCTTAGGCTAATTGGCAAAACAAATTCTCCCTAAATTGTCTCAAATTTGGTTTTTAATCCATAGATCTATAAACATAGACAGGGATCACAAGTAGAGGTGGGAACATCGGGGTGGTGGCATGGGCTTGTTGGGCCGAAGGGCCTGTTTCCCATGCTGTTTTGTTCTTTGTACACCTTGATCAGGTTGTCCCTCAATCTTCTCTACTCTACCAAAAACAACCCAAGTCTACACAACCTCTTTTCATAACTTCAATGTTCCATCCCAGCCAGCGTCCTCGTGAATCTTCTCTGCAGCCCCTTCAACGCAATCACATCCTTCAGATAATGTGGTAACCAGAACTGCACGTAATGCTCTAGTTGTGGACTCGCCAAAGTTCTATACAACTCGATCATAGCTACCCTCTTTTTATAATTTATGCCTCGATTGATAAAGGCGAGTGTCCCATATGCCTTTTTCACCACTCTATTACCATGCTGTTCTTCTGTCTGGACAAACGTGCCAAGATCTCTTTGTTCCACAGAACTTGTTAGTGTCCTGCTATTCATTGAATATTTTCTTGTCAAATTACTCCATCCAATGTGTATCACCTCACACTTTTCAGGATTGAGTTCCATCTGCCATTTATCTGCCCATTTGACCATTCCATCCATATCTTCCTGTAGCCCCAGACACTCTGCCTCACTGTTAACCACCCAACTAATCTTTCTGCCAGTCGCAAATTTACTAACCTACCCCAATACTTATTAGATTGTTCATTAGTAACTGATTAATGGAAGACAGTGAATTTTCCCCTTGGGGCGTAATCCAGAAATTGTGTGTGCCTGAGGTGTTTTTAAATTGGCATTGATTAGGTTCACAGACAGTAAATTCTCTCATGGACCAGTGCAGTGTGATAAATAGTGATAACGTAGTTTTTCCACGTATTTAATAATGGTATCCCAGTGCACTTTGATATGGCTACGAATGGGTTTATCAATTTAAAAACAAACTCTTTGAGTAGGAATCCAACCTTCACCTGATTCAATTTGGTAAAAGTGATTCAAAATCATCGAAAATAACGTAACAGTTTAATTGAGTATTACATGGGACAATGGGTATAGGAGGGATACGGGCCAAATGTGGGCAATTGGGATTAGTTTAGAGCTTTAAAAAAAAGGGCAGCGTGGACAAATTGGGTCGAAGGACCTGTTTCGTGCTATAAACCTCTGACTCTGGTCGCAACTTGTTCCTTCAGATAATTCTTATTTGATTTGTAAAAGTGATTATTGCTGCTGATGTCTGTGAGCACAAGGACAGAGCACAATTTGAAGAGCTGCAGTCAGCAGAATCTCACAATTTGTACCTGGGATCATGGCCAATTCAGCCTTCAGATTGTGCTGGAATCGGGATGAAAACTGGCACAAATGTTATCTGCACAGCGTTTACAGTAACATACCCAGCAAGACTCTGTTGTGGCACTGTTAGAATTGCTTTGATGAAAGGCTGGTCAGGAATGGGCTTGCTAACGATTGTTTCTGGTTCTTTAGGATTACAGAGGGAGCGTTGCTGACCTTCAGGAGATGCTTAGAGTGGAGCCAGGCAACCCGGCTGGCCAGCGCCTCCTGCAGGAAGTCCAGAAGCTTTACAAATAAAAGCTTGTTCTTGTGATGGGACTTCAGACTCAAAACCCCTGAATATGTGCATATGAGAGAGGGGCTTAGGCAGGTTTTGAACCCCTATGTTTATGCATTTTCCTTTGTGCTTTTCAAGGGCTTTACGGGTTGTTAGTCTCAATACCAAAGAGCAAGATTGTGAGAATATTTGAATTAAACAGTCTGCAGCTCGACAAGACAAAACCAATTGAAAATAGAAACAGTTCCTACGCAGTGAGAACTCTTTTGTTATTGACTTAGCAACAGAAACCTCAATCATAATACATCTATATATATATATATATATATGTAATAGAGCAATATCTGCTTGCAAAATAATGCTGTCAAGGAATTTGACAAGTTTATTTTAAGGATTGCTTTATTTTGTGCACGCTGTATTTGCAAGATTGGCTTTTTACTCTTTGCATTCCTTTTTCTTCTGTGTTCCTGTGCCCCCCCCCCCCCCCCCCCCCCCCCCATTGCCCCACTTCTCCTGAAGGCTTTGACTCCTTGCTGGGATCCAGATTCAACTGTGCAGCCATTTCCACAACACTGTGGATGGAGACTAAACCTGACCCTGCTCTCATTGACCTCTATTTAGCCCCGTACCCTCCAACAGGTCTGAGTTTCAGATTCAGTGAAGTGTGACCTTTGCTCTCTCTTCAACTGAGGTTTGTCAACTTGACAACAAGCATTGAAATCTCTGATCTGTTTTCTTCTGTGGTGGAAGAGGAGAGAAAGAAGGACACCTGCAGTCTTTGCTAACTAGGTTCAAAGTTCTTTCTGCTTTGTCCTTGTGATTAACTCTGACTGCTGATTGCACTGGATTATTGTTGCACTGATAATATTCCTGACAGGAAACCTCTACTTGCACCTTCGCTGGCTGTGGGTTTTGAAATATAGGATAGGAGGTCCTTGACTCTATTGTTATTCAGTGAGATTATAGGTGATCTATGATCAGACTCCAGACACACACTTATGGCTTCCTATCTCTGCTTTACCAAAATCCAGATGTAAAATTAATTACTCCAACATATACTCCTTTGTGGAAGGGACTTACAAACTTCTACCAACCTTTGTGTTTCTTCAGATTTCATTCCCTGGCTCCAATTTATTGGGAAGTATGTCACCAACTCCATAGCCTGGAATTCTAGAACTATATTAAGAAGTTTCACAACACCAGGTTAAAGTCCAATGCTACCCAAGCATTTTGCCCCATGTTCAATGCGCTTTTTAAAAAAGTAGCCACACTCTGCCTGGCCAGTTGTGATAAGAAGATTCATGTTATTTTTGACCAACAATTCCAGAAGAATCATAAAACCTAGAAGCAGGAGGTGGCCTTTCAGCCCTTGAGCCTGCTCTGCCATCTAATATGATTTAGGGCAGTACGTGTTTAGTGCTGCTACCTCACAATGCCAGGGACCTAGGTTCAATTCCTGGCTTGGGTCACTGTCTGTGTGGCGTTTGCACGTTCTCCCTGTGTCTGCAGGGTTTCTTCCCACAGTCCAGAGATGTGCAGGTTAGATGGATTGGCTATGCTAAATTGACTGTAGTGTCAGGGGTTTGGGTCAGTGCAGACTTGATGGGCTGAATGGCTTCCTGCACGCTGGGATTCTGTGATCACAGCTGCTCTCCTCTCAGCCTCAACTCCACTTACCTGTTTATTCACCATAACGCTACACGTTAGATGATGTGCTGGTTAGATGCATTGACCCAAACAGGTGCCAGAGTTGGCAACTAGGGGAAATTTTATAGTAACTTAATTGCAGTGTTAATGTGAGCCTTACTTGTGACTAATAATAAACAACCCTTCAAACTAATTAAAAATCTGTCTACCACTTAAATTTACTCTGTCTCAGCATCCACCACATTCTAGGCCAATGGAATCCAGTCTTGCGACCCTTTGAGAGAAATAATTTCTCCTTAACATAAAAGATTATAGTTTTTGAGTTTATAGGGGAAACATTCTCTATTTTTTTGAGTCTGTATTAATTTACTGACAGATGAGCAGAATGTTTCCCAGTGACCCAGTACTAATTGTAAGTTCAATCTCCTGACTGACTACACACAGCTGCTGGTTAACCAAATTGGGAGTGAACTGTTTAAAAACAGCTTTTGCTGCTAAAGTGGTTTGTAAGATGTATTTTTTTTTTGGGTGTTGCTTTGTCCTGTTGCAGATTTTGAAGTTTTTTGAATTGGAATAATCATTGTTTGCAGCTTTTGAGTATTTTATATGTCTAAGATTTTTCCACTAACAACGATTCAGTATTTTGATCAAAGCATTTCTTTTCTGTACAAGAATTGAGGGTTCATTATAGATTGCCACAGCTGGGTGAGAGCTACAGAATATTAAAGAGCAAAGTATAAACAAGTTTACACATTTATAAAGATTCTGCAAGTTATCTGCATATTTAATGAAAACAAAAATCTTCCAGCAAAGGACAACTTGTCTTGATAATTCAGGTTAAGAATTGAATCTGCATCTAAACAGAAACAATATGGGAACATTGTCTGCGTGTGTGTCTTGTCCCATAGAGTCAAATGTTTAATTCTGTATGTCATGCTTATGTGCAATTGGTTTAGTTTGAATGTTGTATTGCACTGTAAAACCTTCTGGACTCAGGTATTAAACTTATGGGAATGACAGTACATGTCCTCATGTTACTAGACACAGGAACATAAAACAAGTTATTGCATTGGAGATAGTTCAGATATTCAAAAAAAATTGTTGTTCAATCAGCCTAGGCTAGGAGGGCAACATGTGTGTTTAAGTCAGAAAGATGATGGGTTTAAGTCCCACTTACAATCCAGACTGGTGGTGTGTTTCATTGACATCCCTTCCAGCACTACGACCCTGTGTGCCACCTCACTACTGCAACACCTTGTCAAGTCTCCTTTGACACAGGGGGCACCCTCTTATCTCAGTACCTAATTTTGCATCTATTGAGCATGGGCTTCACTTACTGGCCAATATTTATTACACATTCCTAGTTTCCCAGGGCAGTTGAGTCATCTATATTGCAGTGGCTTTGAAGTCACATGTAGGCCAGACCAGGAAAGGATGGCAGATTTTCCTCCTTAAAAAAGGACATTAGTAAACCAATGGGATTTTTCCAACAATCAATAATAGTTTCATGGTCATCAGTAGATTTTTGATTCCAGATTTTTTTTGGATTCAAATTCCACCATCTGTCATGGCAGGATTCAAACCTGGGACCCAGAACCCCACATTATACATCCTTCTCTATCATTGGATGGTGAGGGACAATGAACCTAGCTTTGTCTTGCAGGAATATACTCAAAAGATCTCAGATCATCCCTTGTTCCACTACTTTTTATCTTGACAATCTTTGCTTCCATTTTATTCTAGCCAAATCTATAGAAGCAGAAGGAGGCCGTTCAGCCTTTGAGCCTGCTCTGCCATTCATTTTGATTATAGCTGATCATCAAATTCAATATCCTGATCCCACCTTCCCCCCATATCTCTTGATATTTAACTACTGCTTGAAATCAGATGTTTTGGCTTCAACTACATTCAGTGGTAGTGAATTCCACACATTCACCACTCTGGGTGAAGAAATTTCTCCTCACCTCAGTTCTAAAAATGTTTATCCCTTATCCTCAAACTGTGACCCCTAATTCTGGACTTCCCCACCATTGGGAACTTTCTTGCTGAATCTACCCAGTCTAACTGTTAGAAACTTAAGTTTCTATAAGATCCCCTCTCACTCTAACCTCCAGTGAATATAACCTTAACCGACTTATCTCTCATGAGAGATCTGCCAGCCTGTTAAGCCTTTGCTTTACTATCTATAGCGATACCATCTCTCCTCAAATAAAGGGCACCAAAACTGCACACCATATTCCATGTGTGACCTCACCAACACCCTGTACAATTGCAGCAAGACACCTCTATCCCTATACTCAAATACCCTATTGAAGTTAACCCTTTAAATTTAGAATTTCTATATTAGATTACAAAATGTAAACCATGTGATAAAGTGGTCATTCTTGTACAAAAGCAAATCACTGTGGATTCTGGAATCAAACAAAAAAAATGCAGGAAAATCTCAACAGGACTGACAGCATCTGTGGAGAGAGAGAGAGAATAGAGCCAACAATTTGAGTCAAATTATCCTTTGTCAACATTTTTACTCGAATATTCCCCCAGAGACACTTGTCCTCGTTCATTTCACAGCATCAGAATTAAAGAATCATACGGATTTGAAACTAACTGTTTCTGTCCGTGGGCACTGCCAGGCTGATTGAGCTTTTAGTATTTCTTGTTTTTTTAAAAAATTTCAGATCCAGCACTAGTTAGAACATTTCAGAATTCCTACACCTTCTTACACATCAGTTAAATGCATACAATTTCACAACTTCAAACACTACCCACAGCATAAGGGTGTTTGCATGCAAGTGTGCACCTGCCTGACCCTCAAGTAAATCATCCAGCCATTGACTCTGGTTTAATTGTATCAGGAGGATGGTGAAAAGACAACAGTGTCAATCCAGTTTTCAATGTACTTTAATAAGGCATGAAGCAAGCAACACCACACCAGACAGGACAAATTAGAGGACAGTCGCCACACAGCCGATCTGTATTGTTCAGCCCACATCCATTTTATTCCCCACCTAAACTTCAAACCATCACATCAAGTAGTTTTTCTTCCTGAAACAGTTTTCTTGTTGTTATTCAAGATTCTCCTGCAAGAAACAGAAACTCATTAATTAACCACATCTGTACTTGTGTTAGCAAACTGTCTCCCACAAATATGGAACTCAACCCAGAAAGTCCACCTTAACACCCATCCCCACCACCCCAATCACCATCTTGGGCTTTCGGCTTTGTTCTCTGGATGTGGAACATGCTGACCCAGCTGCATTTATTGGCCCTTGGGCCAATCATGTAACATGGGACTGGAGTCACGTAGAACTAGATCAGGCAAAGACAGCAGCTTTCCTTCCCTGAAGGACATTAGTGAACCTGTTGGGTTTTTAAAACAACAATCTGACAACTTTTATAGTTATATTCTGATTTGGTCTCCACAGTACAAAAATAAAGGGCAAGAGAAGCAACTAGGAAAGGCACAGAGATTACTGGAATAATACCAGAACTGACAAGGTTATCCTGATCCAGGAAAGACTGGGAATAATTTACCCAGAAAAAGTGAAGATTAAGGGCTGGTGTAAAAGGTAGAATAAATCAGATTACAAAGTGTTTCAATGCAGCAGATGGAGAAAGGATGAATTCCCCCTTGTGAGCAAGTCCAAAACTAGGGGTCAGAAATATAGCCATAAGTTAGTTCAGGAGAGACATCTTGAACCCAGAGTGTGGTTGAGCATATGGAAATTATGGAGGGGCAAGACCAGATAAATACACCAGAAACAGCACCTCTGACAGTATGGTATTCCCTCAGTACTGCACTGGCACATCAGCCTATGATGCTATCAGCTCTCAAGACCTGGGAGAGGGACTCGAACACCCAGCCATCTGAAGAGACTGCAAGCCACTGAGGCACAGCAGACTGAGGAGTGACACCTCAAGAAGGACAAAGATTGAGGGTCTGATGTCATATAGAGATAATGGAAGGATGAGGCAGAGGAGGAAGGCAGGTTCGAGATGGAACATGAGCACAGATCAGCTGGATGGAAATGGCAAGTTTCTGCACTGCCAATTCAATGTTATCTAGTGCTGGACAGCCAGAAATCTCATGTGCCTTCCCACTGCAACAACCTGTGGACATCACCTGGTCAGGCAGCTGTGTTCCCCTTTTTCTGCACTGTATCTTTAGCTTGGTGAGCTTGAAACACAGCAACAGCTTCCTCGACCTGGAAGAGCCCAAAACACAACAGATTTGCAAAGCGAGAAGCCTGGCATGGTGCGTGGAAGACAGAAGCAATGCACAGCCCTGAGGCCCTTTTTATTCCAGGTCTTGTACTGGTTTAGCTACATTGGCGTCTAATATATCAATAAGTATCCCTTCCCTCACACTGGAGTGATGGATGGATAGTATAGGAAGCTCCCCACCGTTAGTCAATGATGTCTCCTGAATTGTGTAGAAATATACAAAGCCTAGGTGGAATACAAGAATTAACAACCCAGACATCCCAAAGTGTTCTTTAGCCACTGAAAGTTGTCCAGTCAATGGAGAGAAAATGAAGCAGCCAACAGCAAGATCCCACAAACAACAATGTTGGTTGAGGAATAATCACTAGTTAGCACACTAGACAAAAGTCACCTGTTCTACTTTGAACCAATGCCATAAGATTTTCTACATCCACCCAAGGGACAGATGGAGCTTCAGTTTAACATCTCATCTGAAGCACAATACCCCTGACACTGCAGCTCTCCCTCAGTACTGCACTGGGAGCATGGAGCATAGTTATTTGTGTGCTCTCAAGACCCTGGATTGGGACTTGAACACAACCGTCTGACTCAAGGAGGAGGAGACTGCTAGCCGCTGAGGATTGAGAGGAATGACACCTCAGGAAGGATAAAGACAGAGGTTCCCGGGCCATTTTGGGACTAGTGAAAAATCATGACATCTACAGGAATGGGGTCATCCAAAACTCTGCTGACTGATCCAATTGGTACCAAATCTCATTCATCCACCATCCCCTCATACCCACTGTCCTGCCATGTGTTCTCCTGGTCAAACAAAATCTCATGATTGACATTTTCATCCTGATTTTCAAATCCCTTCCCCTCTTCCTCCCCTTCTCTCACTTCAGTCTCTCAAAAACCACAATCTCAGCTCCTCCAATTCCACCCTCTGAGCATCCTGAAATTTTAATTGTTCCCAAATTGGCAGCAATACCTTGGATCTAAGCTTGGGAATACCTTCCCTAAACCTCCTCTGCCTCTCTTTCCACCCTCCTTTGACCAAGTTATTGATCATCTGCCCAATGTCATTTTGTTCAGTGTCTGGAATGTTGTATTATTGGCAAAATGTATAAATATTTTATAGTCCTTGAAATGGTTAGTGTCTCTGCAAGAGTTGATCAGCTGGGCAAATTAAGATGTTTGTAGGATAGTCAATATTGGCCAAGACTTGGCTCAGAAATAAAAAGGGGTTGAAATGGATTACATCCATGACAGGATTTCTCCAATCGTGCAGCATCCCCCCAGTCTGTGGAGCAGAACTTGAGCCCACAACCTGAGCAATTCCATCCAGTCTGGCATCCACAATTGGTGGTGTAGAGTGCAGGGAAGCAGCAATCCCATCAAGGAACCTGCCAATGATCTGAGCTGGAGCTCAGAACAATCAGGAACATTTTTAATAAATGGAGGAAACATGAGGTTGCTGAGCTGTCACTGTGGAATGTGAGAAGTCCAGACAGAGCAGAGGAACCCAACTGAAATGGGAAGAGGAATATTCCTCTATTAAAGCTGTTATTATTTTCTGCCCTTGTACACCCCCAATACCAACTGTGACAATGCAGACCTAATTTCAGTTGGCATTGTGGCACAGTGGTTAGCACTGCTGCCTCTCAGCGCCAGGGATCCATGTTCAATTCCAGCCTTGGGGTCACTGTCTGTGCACTTTGCATATTCTCCATATCTGTGTGGGTTTTCTCTAGGTACTCCAGGTTCCTCCCACAGTGCAAAGATGTGCAGGTTAGATTGATTCGCCATGCTAAAATTGTGTCAAAGGGACTCGCTGGAAAAACGTAAGATGACAAGAAGAGGATGGATGGGATTGTGGTGAGTGCTGACTCAATGGCCTCTTTCTGCATTGTAAGGATTCTATAATTCAAGTCATTTCTAAAAAGGAATGTTCCAAAATTTTGTTGAAAAACCTAGAGCCATCTATCATTAAATTGTGGAACTGGTCAATACTGAACAAAAGCAGCATCTGTACCGACACAGAGACAAGAACCGAGTGATTGAATCAACTCCAGAATTCCTACTATGCCAGCCAGTAACATTCCCCACACAGTGAAAATCCTACCTTGGAGCGAAGTGATTCCTGAGATTCCAACATGTGCAGGAGCTCAGAGTTATCAATCTCCAGCAACATTCCTGTGATTTTTCCTGCCAGCATCGGCTGCATGCCTTGAATCAACGGATACAGGCGCTCACCTGGACAAGAGAGAAATCATCTGTGAATCTTCCTCAGGTACTGGTCAGTGAAGTCCTCTCCAATCAGAATATTCTGTTCTGGTCTTAGTGAAGACAGTCGCTGTTCTAAATATCACTTTCATCAAAAAAGGGCAACATTTAGAAATTTATTCAGCATTTTAAAATAATCAGAGACCGTTCTAAACCATTGGTATAACTTTCAGTTGACTTCAAGGGGGAAATCCAACAATATTAGGAAGATTGGAGTTAGGACTTTGGGAAGATTACCAAATGGAATCTGTATAGAGTGAAACCCCACTATTCAGAATTATATTCAAAAGACAAAGAATTCCTGCAAAAACCTCATGAACAATTAATATGTTTTCAGCAATAGCCAATGTGATAAGTTCCAGCAATGAGAACATGGCCTTGGTTTGTGGGTAGCTACTGTATACAGTGAACAATGTTACTGTATCTGTACATTAGAGAGGCAACACAAGGCATGTACTGTACAGAGACTGAACAAAGGGGCAATCTTCATCTAATTAAAAAGAGGAATTACTCAAAAAGGGAATTAACAAAAAACCTCAAACATTTGAAAACAGGCCAGAGCTGCTATTGAATCTCTGAAGTGAGATTTGGATATTTCTGAGTGTTTTTCAGGCTGCACCCCACCTTACTGCCTCCCCCCACCCCTGTCACAGTGTGCTTTAAAAAAGAGAATTAAACATTCATGACTGGGACTAATGGAAGGAATTGACACCATCCTCCTGATAAAAGGTGTTGGGGTCTCTATTCTGTCATGTCTACTGTCTCTTCGAGCATAGAACAGTACAGCACAGCACAGGCCCTTCCGTTCTCAACATTGTGCTGAGCTATGTCCAAACCCAAGATCAAACTCTCTTGTTCCCTCTCATTCTGGTGTGCTCCATGTGCCTATCCAATAACCACTTGAAAGTTCCTAAAGTATCCAACTCCACTATCACAGCAGGCAGTCTATTCCGCACCCCAACCACTCTGAGTAAAGAATCTACCTCGGACATCCCTCCTATATCTCCTGTGATTCTTATAGTTATGCCCCCTAGTAACAGCTACATCCTCCCAAGTAAATAGTGTCCGCATGTCCACTCTATCTATCCCCGTCATCATCTTATAAACCTCAAGTCACCTCTCATCTCCTCCACTCTTAAAAAAAGCCCCAGCTCCCTCAACTTTTCCTAATAAAGCTTACTCTCCAAACTAGGCAGCATCCTGGTAAGTCTCCTCTGCATTCTCTCCAATGCTTCCACATTCTTCTTATAGTGAGGTGACCAGAACCAAACAATATTCCAAATGTGGTCTCACCAACGTGTGCTATAATTGCAGCATAACCCCAGGGCTCTTAAACTCAAATCCTCTGTTAATAAACACCAACATACTAAGCCTTCTTCACAGCTCTATCCACTTGAGTAGCAACCTTCAGAGATCCGTGGAAATGATCTCTCTGTTCCTCCACATTGCTCAGAACCCTGCTGTTGACTTTGTAATCCGCATTCAAGTTTGTTCTACCAAAATGAATCACCTCATATTTATCAGGGTCAAACTCCATCTGCCACTTTTCGGCACAGCTCTGCATCCTATCGATGTCTCTTTGCAGCCTGCAAGAGCCCTCCATCTCATCCACTCCTCCACCAATCTCAGAGTCATCAGCAAATTTACTAACCCATCCTTCAGCCCCTCTTCCAAATCATTGATAAAAATCACAAAAAAGCAGAGGACCCAGCACTGACCCCTGGGGGGACATCGCTGGTAACTGGCTTCTAATCTGAAGATTTTCCTTCCACCACCCCCTCTCTTCTTTGATGCAGCCAGTTACTTATCCAATTGGCCAAATTTCCTTCTATCCCACACCTCCTTAGGCTCATGAGCCTGTCATGGGGAACCTTATCAAACATCTTACTAAAATGGGAACTTCAGAAATTATGCTAAATACTGACTGGTGAACACAGTATTTAGCAAAATAAACAAAGCCAGAGATAAGTGCTCTCATCAAGCACCATGGGAAATTCCTCAGATCACCTGGGTATCTTTGGGTCAGCATACTCAACATGGGCCGAATGGCCTCCTTTCTGTGCTGTATCTTCCTAAGGTTCTGCAGGTGGGGCTGATGGAAAGAGAGGGAAAGGCAGTTTGAATATACTGCCAGGACACACTCAGATAATATTGTTTCCAAATAAACCTCATCGCAACAAATCATTGCCACTGGGGAAGTCAAAACTCTATTTTAAACATTGCTCCCTCTCCTCAGATAGGCACCCTAATAACTTGCATTGGTATAGCACTAGGATAAAGCATCCCAAGCTACTTCACAGACACAAATTGACACCAAGGTGATATTAGGAGGGGGTGTCTGAATGCTTGCATTGAGGTGCTTAAGAAGAGATCACAAGGAATTCCAGATGTTGGGAAAGAAATAGCTAAAGGCAGAGCTCTGATGAAGGAAACAAGGAATGGGTTGGAGGAAATCTGGAAAATTAAAGCACAACCATTAGTTCAGTGTCAGGATTAGCACCGTTACCAAGTTTCAAACACATACCCAGCATCTGTTTCTGTTCCTGTGGCAGTGCTGCAGCGAGCATGGAGGGAGTGAGTGGCACCTGACCATGAACAGTAACAGCTGGTTCAGACATCTGGAAATATCACCATAAAAAGATACACATCAGCAAATCCCCTCAACACACACACAGCAACTTCCCAATCCTACCGCAGGGAAGCAGCTCAACATCTCTCTGCAAAGTCACATACAATAGCCCCAGGCTGACATTCCCCTCAGATCAAGAACAAGATTTGTAACCATTTATCTGTCTTTGTTCCATATCCTGAACGCCCTCAACCATGGATAAATCAGTCCTGAAAGTTCCAATTGTCTCCCAGCATCCATAGGTCTCAGGTTGGGTGGATGGGTTTAGGGGGTGGGGGAGGAAGAAAGAAGAGAAAAGAGAAGGGAAAAGAATGTTCTACATTTCTACTGTGACAACACTGTCTTTAAGAAATGTATTTGGGTCATGTTTCTTGTGCAGGATTATTTCAGCAGTTTGTTTCACTATCAATGCCATTTTGTCTGGTTCTGGTAGCCTATTGTTACTGCAGCAGCACAATTGATCACAATTGCTAAAATGTTTGTTTTAATCTGGGCTAATGCAGAGTTATTTGAATGTTTTCCCCTGGGATTTTTGGGTGGACCTTGATTAGGTTTTGACAGGGAAGGTCAGATCACTGGGCAGGACTAAGCTCACAGAAAAATGCAGTTCAGTTGTTGTTTTGGAGCTGGATAGAGATGTAACCGTTTCTCTATCTGAAGATTGGAGACTGGGATCTGCAGAAAAATTGGTCTCTTTCTCTGACATTCTGCTGTTTGAAAATATATTCTTCTCTGGAAACTGCTGTATAGGAATCAGAAGATAGAGGTCTTTCTGTATCTATTCAGAGGGGTTAAAAGGCTGGAAATCTAATACCCACATGATCATTGTTTTTGGTGTTAATTAGTTCTGTAGAAGGAATTATATCTATGGGTATATTGCTTAAGTTGAAACTGGAGAGAGAATTCTATCTGGTCATGTTTAAATATTTCATTTGATAAAAGTTATATTCCAATTTCCTTAAATAAAATTTGTTTTAATAAAAGCTTCCGAGTGGGTTAATTGAAACATACCTATTTTTGGTGGTAATTAGTTCTCAAGTAAGGGATTATATCTATGGGTATATTGCTTGAATTGAAACTATAGAGAATTATACTTTGTCATGTTTAAGCATTTAAACTGGTAAAATTTATGCTAATTCTTTGTTATACCTTATGCTTGCCGTAATGCCAAAATCAAAACAAGTTAGTGCCTAGGCTAACTTCATAATATATCTTAGGGTTTCTGATCTGGTCCCTATCACACAGAGGATTCCTTCCTGATATTACACCTCAATAGTCTGGTTAAAATTCCAACATTCTCCTTTCATCTGGCAGAGATGATAGTTTCTGGAGCAACCCTCCTACTGAACCCCTAGTAAGCATATCAGTCCCTCTGCCCTCAACCCGAGAGAGGGGCAGACTTGTAACATCAGTGAACCTGTCCTAGGGAGGCTGGAGAGAGAAGGCTGGGCGAGTTACTATTGCAACAGTCATGCCTCAAGGGAGGTTAAAATAATGAATCTGCTTCATTGCATCTTTGATGTTTTGTGCACTAACTGTTACAAAAAAAAAAACACATTAATTTGCCACAAAATAAAAATGGAGTGAAATCAAGAAACATTTGAACAAACCCCAATGATACCTTCTCCAAATTAATGGCCCCTGATTTTTGATGCAGATTAGTACCATAGTTCTGAAACATTTTGCACAAAAGGTAAACCAGTATCTTGCTGGTCAGTACCTGCTGTGTATTGGGTGGGTGCTGAGTGTTGCAGACTCCAGATGTATATTTATACTGTGGGAGAACCCTCACCATGGGTCCTGAGAGGACAGTACGCGGGCCGGCGGTCTGAGTTCCTATAGTAGCTAGAAGATGTGAGCAAAGGGTTAAAATGCACATGGATTTAGTTAACGTCACTCAATCATAAAAAGCTCCTTTGAACAACATTTGATTAACACCGGAATCCCAATCTCATTAACCAGGAACCAAAGTTGAAGAACAAATAATCCAGAGAACTCGTTAACAATCCAAAAAAGGCAGACTTTAACTACAGAGTATTCAGTTCTCTAAAACCAAAACACAAACACCAGTGGTTCACTAATGTCCCTTTAGGGAAGGGAACTTGCTCTTCTTACCAGCCCCATCATATAAGTGGCTCCAGTCCCACATCAGAGTTGAGTCTTAGTTGCATTCTAAAGCATCGCCCTCATCTCGAGTAATAACGCCAATCTTGCCACATCCAGGAGATGAATGTATAACAACGCCAGGCTAATTGTTTCAGATTCCAGTAACAGGAGTATTTGTTGGGAGAATAATATTGTTAATCTTCTGGTTGACAAAATCACTTAAAAGATGGAAGCTTCTGTGACATTGAAGACGGTCACCAAAAGGCCAAATAATTATGATTGTTTCTGCGTCAGCTGTTTGTAAAAGTTAAAATCAATCACTTCAAAATACAAAAAGGATTGGGGTTCAGTATGGGAATCCCCAAAAGCTAAAGACAGCCAACGGCAGAGCAATGGGAACTCCAGAAGTGGAATGAGGGCACGACCAAAGTATCAGATTTCTTCTCAACCCACCCCTCTCCCTCCCTCCCTCCCCAGAGATTCCCTAATTACTGGCGAACTCTGACAATTACTCACCAACTCTCTGTGTGTTGGAGGGGGGTTGGGGGACCTGTGTAGATGCTTGTCTCATTGTGCTGATGTTTGTGGCCATTCTTCTGGGAGCTGTCCCTCTCATTGAGGGAAGGATGTTCTGGTAAGGGGCTGAAAACAACAAAGAAAATAGAAAACGTGTGCGTGTATACACACAGACACACACACACACAGACACACACACACACAGACACACACACACACAGACACACACACACACACAGACCACAACACACAACACAGACACACACAACACACACAGACACACACACACACAGACACACACACCACACAGACACACACACACACAGACACACACACACACAGACAACACACACACACAGACACACACACACACACACAGCACACACACAACACACACAGACACACACACACACGACACACACACACACAGAGACACACACACACAGACACACACACACAGACACACACACACAGACACACACACACAGACACACACACACAGACACACACACAACAGACCAACACACAGACACACACACACAGACACACACACACAGACACACACACACAGAACACACACACACAGACCACACACACACACACACACACACACACACACACACACACACACACACACAGACACACACACACACAGACACCAGTGGGTTTTCCCCATCCAAAATATGAATTAACACTGCCACACATCCAGAATCACAGACAAAGCTCACTCCCTCCTCCCATCAATCTGTCATTTCTATAACCTTTAAATGGACAAGTGCAGAAGGAAGATCCCAGATTCCAGCTCTCAGAATTTCACCGTGTCCCACCTGCTCAAGGTGGGCACAAGACTGAGCACAAGGTGGGGGAAAACTGCAGGCACAATTCTGGACATTTGCTATGACCCAGCTGAATGAGTTCAGCATCTCTCCCAGCTCAATCCCAGCAACATCTCCATCTTCCATACTTATTCCACACTAAAAGAACATTCTCCAAACAATGAGCTGACTTTTATTATATGGGGGGGGGGTAGTTTGCTCATGTTTGTTGAAAGTGAATTAGTGACACCCTTATACCTCATTCCCCTCACCCCCACAGGAGATAGAAATCATAGAACCCTGACAGTGCAGGACACAGCCTTTGACCCATCGAGTCTGCACTGATAACAATCCCACCTCAAACCCTATCCCCACAACGCAGCTAAACCTCCTAACCTACACATCCCAGGACACAATGGACAATTTAGCATGGCCAATTAACCTAACCAACTGTGGAAGGAAACTGGAGCACCTGGAAGGAAACCCACACAGACACAGGGAGAATGTGCAGAGTTTGCACAGACGGTGACCCAAACTGGGAATTGAACCCTGGTCTTTGGTGCTGTGAGGCAGCAGTGCTAACCACTGTGCTACCCATAGTAATTATTTTAGTGTATTTGATGGGGTGAGAAGTTGGAGTAACAACGTGCCCACATAACAATTGGACTGTGGTTACTAGGCAGCACTGGATGTTAATAGATACACATGAATAGCTTGTAGAAGAGAAGGATCAAAAATAATTTTAAAAACAATTCAGTCAAAACTACAAAACAGAAATCTCTATTTCACCCAAAGTTACTCAGATCAGGACAAACTATTCAGCTGTTTTGTGGTGAAGGCTGCCCTCTAATGGTTACTTGAGGTTGGACAAGAATGAGTTCCTGAGAAAGTGACCACACCAAATGGTTTCTAGACAATCTTCTTAGTCTTTTATTTTCTCCCAATAGTTGACCAGGTGAATCAGTCTTCTGAAATAAATACTTCGAGATTAAACCTTCACTTACTGGGAGGCCTCATGGGTTGCCCTGTCCAGCGTTGGGATGGTCGAATCGGGGTCACCGGAGAGGTGGCATAATATGCAGTTCGATTTTGAATCTGCAGAGACCAAAATATTTAGAATCCTTAATCCACCAAAGTTAACCCAGAAAAACACGGGCTTTTATTTTAATTGCTGAGATAACACAGGATGCCCTCCACTTTCCCTAAACCAGAAACTGGAACTAACAGAGACTGGGGAAAAACCTGGAATTTCGAACTAATCAGACACACCGTCCAGGGTGGGAATAACATCAATGGCTGATGTGGATATAAAACCAGGAGGAGGAGGGAGGAAAAGTTAGAGAGATAATTTCAGTGGAATTGCATGAGGAATATTGAGGGATTGAGGAGTTCTGGTGGTGATGGATGGATTGATTTAAACAATGGACAAGAGTTCAAATTTCAGGCATTGAAAGAATAGAGAATGAAACTGATCCCAGGGGCAGTGGGATTCAGGTCAGCTTTGTACACAAGCTGCAGAGTTAGAGGGTGTAGCAGAGGAGAACAATCAATTTCAGTCTGGAGGTGACAGATGGTATGGGGTGAGCGTTTTAGCAGACAGTAGAGAGTGTGAGGGAAATGGGAGATATTCTGAAGATGGTTGTGAGCAGACTTTGGGATGGGAAAGGGAGTTCAGATTGGATAGACGGTGAGCAGAGTCCAGTGGAGGGAACTTTACTAGCTTAGACAAAGAGGCGACACATTGGGATCACGCATAATGCCAGAGGCTGAAGGGGAGATTGAGGAAGATAAGGACAGAATGCACATGTAAATCACCATCCCTAAATACTGGTGTTGGGCTGGGGTAGGCACAATAAGAAATCTCACAACACCACCAGGATACAGTCAGAGTGAGTTACCTGATGAAGGAGCAATGCTCCAAAAGCTCATGATTCCAAATAAACCTTTAAGATTTTAGCCTGGTGATGTGAGACTTATTACTGTCCCACAAGTTTAATCAAAGTTTTTCCAGGAATGGGCATATTTAGTTCCAAGAGCAAATCCATGGATCCATTTAGCAAAAATAAGCAATAAGGTTCCATTCCTGTTCCTGCAAACCCCTCCCCTCCATCTCCACATCACCAGATTAGCAGGAATCAGAGATTACTAAACAGATCAGGAAAATATCACTTGTCAGAAATATTGTACAATTCTGGGGCCACTCAAACACTGCTCCTTTTTTTTTAGTTCTTGGGGGTGGGGATCTTGTTAAAGACCAGTATTTATTGCATATTGAGCTATCTTCTTGACCCACTGCATTCTGTATGGTGTAGGTACACCCACAGTGCTGTGAAGGAGGGAATTCCAGGATTTTGACCCAGTGACAGCAAAGGAATGGTGATATATTTTCAAGTCAGGATGGTGAGTGACTTAGAGGGGAACCTCCAGTTGGTGGTGTTCCCAGGTATCTGTTCTTCTTGTCCTTCTGAATGGTGGTAGTCATGTGTTTGGAAGGTTCTGCTTAAGGAGCCTTGGTGAGTTCCTGCAGTGTGTCTTGTAGATGATACACACGACTGTCACTGTGCATTAGCGGAGGAGAGTGTGAATGTTTAGGGCTGGAATACCAGAGTGCTTTGTCCCGGATCGTGTTGAGGTTCAAGTGTTGTTGGAGCTGCACTCTTCCAGTGAAGTGAAGATTATTCCGTAACACTTCTGAACTTGTGCCTTGTACAAGATTGTGGACAAAAACACGAGATAACCTATTGCACAGAAGGCTATTTAATAGGAGCTTATGGTGTTGGGGTAGTGTATCAGCACGGAGAGAGGATTGTCTTCTATCAGGTGGCCAGAATTGGGATAAGAAGATGGCAGCCAAGGTTGTAATGAGGTCAGGAGCTGAGTGACCCTGGGCGAAACCCAAACTGGGTGTCACTGAGCAGGTGCTGCTTGATAGTGCTGTCAATGACCCCTTCCATCACTTTACTGATGATTGAGAGTAGACTGATTGGGCAGTAATTGGCCAGGTTGGATTTGTCCTGCTTTTTGTGTACAGGACATACCTGGGCAATTTTCCACATTGTCGGGTAGATGCCAGTGTTGTAACTATACTGGAGCAGCTCGGCTAGGGGAGCAAGTTCTGGAGCGCAAATCTTTAATATCATTATTGGAATGTTATCATTGCCTTTGCAGCTTCCAATACCTCCAACCGTTCCTCGATACCATGTGGAGTGAAGTGAACCAAGTTGGCTGACAATCAAATAGTGATTTATGTCACAAATCATCATTAAAACATGCTCAACACTGCAGCAACTGGGTTGGGGATGGGTGGGGGAAGAGAGTGTATCTTCTTAATTTTCAGGATGTGGCAGTGCTGGCAATTCCATTGTTAAAGTCCCAATGCTCAGAGTGGAACAGGCAAACCCCAAATCCCAATCTCCTCACTGGCTCCAAAACCCCAAATTCAGACTAAATCCAATTCACAGGCCCCACAAGAGAAGCAACAAGATTCGAGCTAAGACACGGAAAGGTATCAGACCTGATCTCAGGTTCCAGATGATTCCTGATCTTAGCCAAAAGGCCCTCAGAAGACAAAACAATCTTCTTTTCCAATGGCAGTTGGCTTGAGTGACCAATTGGAGGGCAAGTCAAATATATTGTGGGACTGGAGTCACGTAGATCCCAGACCGAGTAACACAGGCTTCCCAGAAATATCAATGAGAAGGAGTTGGATTTTTATACCAATCTAACAATAAAGGTCACTTTTACTGATCATCTTTTATCTCCAACTATTTGATATATTCTAACTGCAATGGTGGGATTTACCATCTCTGGATTATTAACGTAACCACTGCAGCAACAAAGATTATTGCATTATTTCAGAATGTCGGAATCAAGCAACGTCACATCTCTCGCTTGCTTACCTGTGGCACAGTCGGCATGAAGTACCCAGAGTGTGCCAGCTGCTGGAAGGAGCCCAGCAGTGGATTGGGTAATGCACGCATGGTTGCCAGGCGCTGCATGTACTGATTGGTCAGGTGGGCTTTCCGCTCTTCCTTGCGTTGGGCTAAAGCCACGTACAGAGGTTTGGTGCTGACGATACGTCCATTCATCTCAGTGACCGCTTTGGTAGCTTCCTCTGGCGAGGAGAAGCAGACAAAACCAAAGCCTTTGCTGAGACCCCCCTCGGTCATAACCTTCAATAGAACAGAGTGGCAAGTTAAAGAGAACGGAGACAGCACCAGGAACAGAACACCTCCTGCTCCCATACGAAGCTGAAACACTAAGTGTGGTGATAAATCAAAGTCAACATTTATTTATTAATCACAAGTAAGGCTTACATTAACACTGCAATAAAGTTACTGTGAAATTCCTTTAGTCTCCACATTCTGGCACTTGTACAGGTCAATGGATTCCTAGCCAGCACATCTTTCAGACAGTGGGAGGAAATTGGAGCATCCAGAGGAAACCCACACAGACACAGAGAGAATGTGCAAACTCAGCACAGATAGTGACCCAAGCCAGGAATCGAACCTGGGTCTCTGCCGCTGAGAGGCAGCAGTGCTAACCACTGTGCTACCATGCCACTCCAGATAAATCAGACATGATACTAGCTGAAATTCTCCAGAACTGATTTATACCGCTCCATGGTGGTTGCATTGCATTCCCAGTCTCCATATTCATTTTAAGAATTAGCACATTAATTACCTATTTACAGATGAGAAAGTGCAAATATCCTTTTAACAGCAATAGCATTATAATCAGATTCCTGGGGGTTTACAGCGTGGAAACAAGCTCTTTGGCTCAAATTGTCCATGCTGTCATTTAGCTCATATCCCTCCATATCCATCTTACCCATGTAGCTGTCTAAATGCTTTTTAATTTGGAGATGCCAATGTTGGACTGGGGTGGGCACTGTAAGAAGTCTCACAACACCAGGTTAAAGTCCAACAGATTCATTTGGTAGCACGAGCTTTTGTATCACTCCCCCTTCATCAGGTGAGTCAGGTTATAAATGCTTTTAAAAATACAACATTATACCTGCCTCTACTTCCAATTCTGAGAAATCATTCCAGAAACACACCACCCTCAATGAAAAAATTGTCTCACTGGACTCTTGTATCTCTCCCTTATCTTAAGTCTATGCTCTGTAGTTTTAGACTCCCTTACCTTTGGGGAAAGCTACTGTCTATCTAGCTGATCTGTGTCCCTCATTATTTTATAATATTGTTTAAAATTTTATTTATTAGTGTCACAAATAGGCTTACATTAATACTGCAATGAAATTATGTGAAAATCCCCTAGTTGCCACACTCCAGCACCTGTTCAGGTACACTGAAGGAGAATTTAGCACAGCCAATGCACCTAACCTGCACATTCAGGTTCAATTCCTGGTTTGGATACTGTCTGTGGGTTTTGGAGCCAGTGAAGAGATTGGGATCAGGGTTTGCCCACTCCACTCCGAGCATAGGGATTTTAACAGTGAGATTACAGAGATTGCCAAGCACTTCTGGATCCTGAAAACTATCTTTAAGAACGTGAGCTCTCTCCTGTGTCTGTATGGGGTTTTTCTGTGGACGCTCCAGTTTCCAGATGTGCTGGTTAGGTGGATTGGCCATGCTAAATGTGCAGGGGTGGGGAGAGGGAGTGGTGGACTTGGGAGGGAATACTCCTTCAGAATTGGTGCAGGCCTGATGGGCTGAATGGCCTCTGTAGGGATTCTATGGATCTAGCTGCTCTGTGTTTCGAATGTGGGATGGAAACAGGTACTTTGTGGGATGTTAGTTTAGTATCAGAGTGATTAGATCAGGACAAAACCTGAAATAAATCACATTTTCAAAGAACATTTCACAGTCAAGATTTCTCTTTAAAGAGACACAATTTAACTCCTCAATCCTCCCATTGGGTACAATTCAAAAACCATCTCCAGCTCCTCACTGAGCTAATCCCAATCACCAATACTGTGGATTCCATCTCCCTTCCAGCTTGTGGGAAATCAACAGCCCCTACCTTGGCGCTGGTGATGGTTCCATACGGAGAGAATTCCTTCCTCAAACATTCATCATCAATTCCATCATCCAGATTCTTCACGTACAGATTCACTCCCTGGAAGCCGAGAATAGGCAGGACAGTTAGAGACAAAAGGCGTGAGGCAGGAAAGTGGGATCAAACTGACTGCATTCTCACCCTCATTTCTGATAGCTTCAGACTGTGCAATAGTTAACCAGGAGAGACCTTCAGACTACTGAGTGAGAATTAAATCAATTGTCAAGTTGTGATATTGTTGAATTTAATTAGCATACAGCTACATTTCATCAACGCTGCAGAGGATCTACAGAGAGAGAGAATGCACAAGCTAGAAAAACTTAGTACACCTAGGAATACCGAAACAAGAGTTTTGAGTCAATGACCTTTGTCAGAACGAAGCCATTGCTGCAGAGTTAGTATTGCCCTTTCCATTCACGATGCTGGACCTCCTGAGGATTCCCTGTTGTTACTGCAGATTTCCACTATCTGCAGTATTTTATGCTGTAAATGTGTTGGATGTACAGACACCAGGAAAAAAAAAAGTACAAAATGGATTGCACAGGATCACTGCCGTGGACAGGATAAAAAGGCAAATAAAATCACTGCTTCTATTGGCCGTAACAGGAGGGTAAGGAAAACGAGAGAGAGAAATCGGGAAGAGGAGGAGAGCAGTGAGAGGAAAACCGAGGTTTTAAACTTCACAGGTTATGATCTGGAACCTTCTGCCTGGAAGGGCTGTGGAAGCAGGTTGAAGAGGGAATCGAGGGCAAGATTCCAAATAATTGGTAAAAAGAGTAAAAGGAAGAGTTTTTTTAAACCTAGAGCGGGTTTGGAGTCTGGAATGAGCTTTGAGGGGGTTCTGGAGGCAGGTTCGATTGTGGTAAAATGAAATTGGATTGCTATCTGAAAAGAGAATTGTGCAAGGGATAAAACAGGGAATGGGACCATGTGGAACACTCTTTCAGGAGAGCCAGTGCAGTCTTGATGGGCTGAATGGCCTCCTTTTATACTGTAAAGATTCCATGATTCACTAGTAATGTTAAAAAGGGGGTTGGACAGATACTTGATAAGGAAATACGTTGCAGGGTTTAGAGGAAAGAGTGAGGAGAAGTGGATCAATTGGAAAGTTCTTCAAAACAAAAAGCTGGCAGTCCTGATAATTTTTAGATTTTTTTTAAAATCTTGATTTATTATGCTTACATGTATCAGTATACAGTGAAAAGTATTGTTTCTTGCACACCATATAGACAAAGTATGCCATTCATAGAGAAGGAAAAGAGAGAGTGCAGAGTGTAGTGTTACAATCATAGCGAGGACGTAGAGAAAGATCAGCTTAGTGCGAGGTAGGTCCATTCAAAAGTCTAACAGCAGCAGGGAAGAAAAAGCTGTTGTTGAAGCAAGTGGTCCCCATTCTGTGGCTCTGTATGGTCCTATTCTACAGAAGGAACTGTAGTGTAGTCAACAGCAGTTGCCGTTACCCTGCTGGGGAATCCATTTAGCCACAGAGCCCGGGTGGATGATTCGCTGACCTGATAACGACTGATTCGCTCTTGCTTCATTAACTCAAACTTGCGTTTCAGCTCTCCTTGTCTTTCCATTTTCTTCTGAGCACGACCAACATAAATAATCCGGCTGTTAATTTCTTTCCCGTTCATTTCAGACACTGCCTAGACACAAGACAGAGACTCGGGAGGTTAACTAGGCTGGGACAGGATGAGTTATCACCTGACACCAATGTCTCTACACAGACAAGCTCAACGATAGGGAAATGGGCCAACACCATTCACACAACCAGCCACCAATGAACAAGACCCATTCCAGCTGTTAGACTGGGTGCATTGGAATAATTCCACTGGGAACTGGGTTAGACACCAGAGACTCAGAGGCAAAAGAATCCGAGGAGGGGAAGAAATCTTTAAAATCCGGGTCAGCAAGTGACGATCTGGAATGCCGATACAATGGTGACTTTCAAAAGGAAATTTGATCATTTTGAAAGGGGGATGTTTTCAGGATTGTGGGATTAGAGTGCTCTATCAAAGAGCCAGTAGCAGCAAGATGGGCTGAATGTCCTCTTGTGCTGTAAAATTACTCACTGCAGCAGACAGTCTGAAGAGTTATAATGGAGCTAAAATGTTGAATGTTTCTCTCCCCACAGATGCTGCCAGACATGCCAATTTTCTCTGACACTTTCTTCTTACTGATTTCCATTTAAAAACACAATTTATTTCCAAGTCTTTGTGCTTCATATAGAAACAGTCACTGTCTACCCTCAATTAATTCTTCAAACTTTGTACTGGACCCTGGTCAGTGGGGAAGTTATGAAACACTCAGATGTTGCTGGGAAACATCCATGTAAACTCTCACCTTCTGAGCGTCTTCATGCTTTTCAAAGTTGACGAAGCCAAATCCCCTGGAGCGACCTCGTTCATCTGTCATTACCCGAACACTTAGCGTTGTTCCTTTAAAAAAAGGAAAAGAAGCTTGAAGACTGACTGATGTTCTTCACTGTCCAATGCAAGAAAATCTAAATAGACAGAGACTGATTTAACCCTCGTTCCTCACCCCCACTTTCCTTTGATACACCATTGATGACTACGCCTTTCAGGTCCCAAGAGTCCAGTCTCCAGAATTCTGTCCCTAAACCTCTTCCCCTCACTCTGCCCTTCATCAAAATGCTTTGACGGGAGGGGTAGGGTCCAGGTCTGGTAGTAAAATTCCTGCTCCCGCACAGTTTTGCTGAGGGGGCAGTCTGAAACAGAAGATCTCAATCTAAGAATTAAGAGTCAGACAACTGGGACAGAGAAACATTCGATTCTTATTCGAGCAGGAATAGATTTCAAAATTCTTTACTTTGAGAAAGCTGTGGATGCTGAGATACAGAGAATGTTCAGTGCAGAGCTTTGGGATGTTAAGGGAATTACAGAAAGTGGTTAGTGTGAGAAGGTGGAGGTGGAAGATCCACGATGGTACTGAATGGCACAGCAGGCTTGAGGGGGCAAATGGACCTGCCTCTGCTCCTGTTTATGTTCTCGTAGGGATGGAATGGGATTTTATACACCAGAGTGAGCATTAGGATGAAGCAGTGTCCCAATACATTCCACAGAATTTGTTAAAATGAAGGTGGGGGAAGGGAGTAAGGCAAGAGCAATCACGCAGCTCTTCCTAGTTCTGCGTCACCACTTTGAAACCAAATCATATGTCAATTGGCAAAGAGAACAAAGTTTAACATTCAGTACTGAACACAAACTCCTCCATCTGCTTCCCCCTCCTCCTGCTACCAGAGGTAACAGTTTCTATTAATCCATTTTAACGTAACAATACTTTTAATCATCTCAAAACCCTCACTTCAATCACCCTTTAACTCTTCAAGATATTACAAGCCATTTCTCCTTGGAATTTAACCATTTTACGCTGACATCATTCTGGTTAATTTCCTAGCCTCTCCCTCCTCCGTGGCTAATTTATCCTTCCTGGAGTCCAGAGCTCAGAACCGAACACAAATACCCCAGCCTGGCTCCACTCTGCCCAATTCCAGCACCACTTCTATTACTGATCGGCTAGCTGAGATGTCAGGGAGATTGGGGTGGATTGGAGTGTGGGAATGAGTGTGGAACTCAATAAAACTCAGAATAAAAGAGAACTGTCACATTCTGCAAAATGTAGATCCAGACTCACTAGCTCATCTCGGAGTCAAATAACATTTTGAACTTTTAATTCTCGTCCTCAATTTCAAGTGTCTCCAATACCCGAATACTCCCTATCACAATCACCACACCCATAACCTCCCAGTGTATCAGTGTTTCTCCAGTTCCAGCCTCGAGTGCATCCCTGATTTTGAACGCTCCACTGATGGCCATGCTCTCAGTTACCTGGGCCCCAAGCTCTGGAATTCCCTCCTTAAACCTCCTCACTTCACTTTCCCTCCCTTGAAGACTCGTAAGACCTACATCTTTGACCAAATATTTCAAGTGGTCCAGTTGCTCCTGTAATTCCCCCAAGGTGCTACATAAAAAAAAAAACCTGACTCTGACTGAAACCATCCATCCCCTAATTCCCTGCCTCAAAAAGGGAAAAGGTCACCCAGTTAACTGCTGGGGGTCAACGCCACAAACAGTTGCCAAGCATCACGAGCGATTTTTGTGGTTTGCAAAATGAACACAAAACTAACCAAACACATTGAAGATCTCCCTCAGTCTGGTGTTGTTCATGTCTTCTCCAAAGTTCTTGATGTAGATGTTGGTGTATTCTAGAACCTTACTCCCAAACTCAGCCTCGCGTTCTTTGTGAGACTTGAAATGTCCAACATATCTTTTCACAAACACAAACTTCCAAAATTAGTCATTTGCAAACAGTGGAAAGGAAAACAGATCAAAAATAAATCTTTCAAAATAAGCAGTTAACAAATATCTGTCTGATTGAAGTAACAATCCAGAGGGGTTACATTTCAATTTTAATTCCTGCTGCACCTTAATGGAGGTTCTCACATTATTGGACCTGACACCCTTCTCTATCCATTAGCTGCATCACTCAAAGAAAGTCTTCCAAACAAGTTCCAGGAAGGCATGCGATGAGAGCTCAGGTCTACTTTCTCTGAACACAAGTGAATCTGACAAATACAAAGACAGTGGCCAGAAGCTGACCTGAGCTTAGCTCGATAAAGGCTTTATCATGATGGAGGTGCAGCAGGAAATCCAAGTGATCCCAGTCTCTGTAGGTGGGAAGAGGTGGTTTATTGGAAAACATCCACCTGTTCTGGACACTGAGCTCAGAAACAGCCAAGCTGCAGTTAAAATTCCTTGTGGGAAGCACACAGCTTCATCTAGTGTTTCTCTTTTCTTCATTCATGGGACATGGGCATCGCTGGCTGGTGAGCATGTACTGCCCAGTGCTAATTGCCCAAGTGTCTCGCTCAGCCATCTCCGAGGGTAATTGAGAGGCAACCACATTGCTGTGGCTCTGGAGTTAAATGTAGGCCAGACCAGATAAGGATGGCAGATTTCCTTCCCTAAAAGGATATTAGTGAACCAGACAGGTTTTTCTGACAATTGGTAACAGTTTCACGGTCATCAATAGATCCAGATTTTTTTTTTTATTGAATTCAAATTTCACCATCTACCAAAACCGGTCTCCAGAATATTAGCTGGGTTTCTGGATTAATAGTCTAACAAATAGTACCATCAGGCCTTTGTGTCCCACTAACTCAAGGGATGGGGAAAACACAAAGACCCAGCACCCATCGCCTTGGTCAACATTCAGCCAAGTAGCACCGAAATAAGAGTGTATCTGGACATAATGTCCCAGTTTGTGGGATCTTGCTGTGTGAAGATTGGCTGCTAATTCCATTTTCCCTCAATTCTAACCGTCCATTGGCAGCATTATCAGCAGGGGGCACACATGGCATCGTGTGGATGGGGCATCACTGCCCAATAACCAATCACCAGACTGAAATACCTCTGACTCAGGGTCCTGACACATTGAGAATTATTTTAGACTGGCTTCATTCAGAAATGTTTGTAAATGGAAAACGATGTGAAAACACACCAAGCTCGGTGTGGATTGGAGAATTGCTCAGATAAAGCAATCTTCTGGGATGGAATTGATCAGAAGGGTAACTGTACCCCAAACACACTGCGGTCTCTCACTCTGAGCTGTTGCTGTTACTGGGAAAAGTACAAAAAACCAACAGAACCGTAACGATGCAAATTCAGGAATATTTACACATGTTTATAATTAGCATGCTGGCTCATTCTCAACATCTCTGCAAGGTGAACACTGCCTAGGGTGGTGCTAACATCACCGCGACACTGCCTGGGTCACAATGAAGGGGAGATGTACTGGGATAGGCACAAATAGCCTCATAACACCAGATTAAAGTCCAACAGTTTATTTGGTAGTATGAGCTTTTACAGCACCTTCATCACTCACCGGCTCTGAAAGCTTGTATTTCCAAATCAACCTGTTGGACTTTAATCTGATGTTATGAGACTACTTGCTGGGTCATACAGAACAAGTTGTGGCATTCTACATTTAAAAATGAGTGGATTTTCCCCCCTCCCCAGTCCCCTTCTCAGGGCAGAAACCCCCCTCCCCCCTCCCCACGCTGGATCCCCCTCCCAAGCCCTCTCATTCCCAGGGAGAGCTCACACTTTGCGATCATTGAGTAACATCCCGTTCATCGTTTCAATTGCTCGGTTGGCTGCTTCCCGTGTTTCAAAGTGGACAAAACCGTATCCTTTCGACCCGCTCTCGTCACTGACAACCTGCAGACAGGAACATTATGGATTTTATCTAAACTGAGAAAGCACAGTGTAGCTTTTGGTGACTCACCCCCTGGCTCCACGTTCACCCAGTACTGTCTGCACCCTCTGCCAACACCCAGGCTCCAATCACTAGAACGTGACAAACTTTTCAATCCCACCTACATCCCCAAAACCTGCAATACCTCCCACCCTCTAACATTTCCAACACCCCCAATCCCCCCTCCCACCCCCACCAACATCCTGAACTCTCTGGTTCAGACTTTGCCCAGATTGACTGAGTTAATTCCAATGAGAGGTTTCCAATCACATTTCCAAGCTCTGGTGTTCCTGACTGTCAGGTGAAAGGGTTAATCCCTCTGCCCCATTTCCCCACAAGGTCAGTGGCTGCACCCAGCTTCCCAGCTGAACCAGGTCCCAGTTTGTACGTCCAATCACTCTTCTCCTAATGTGTCAGCTGCTGAGAAAGTGACCAATCAGCTAATTGCACTTCTGACCTCAATGAAATCATTCATTCACGAAAGCCTGTGATCACAGTACTCCGATTCAGACACTTTGTACTAGTATCAAAACAAGACTGAGTGCAGAAAACATTTACTAGGATGTTACCGGGACTTGATGGTTTGAGTTATAAGGAGAGGCTGGAGAGATTGGAACTTTTTCCTCTGGAGCATAGGAGGCGAGAGGTGATCTTATAGAGGTCCATAGAATAACAAGGGGCACAGATCAACTAGATAGTCAATATTTTTCCCAAAGGGAGGGGAGTTCAAATCTAGAGAGCATAGGTTTATGGTAAGGGGGAAAGAGATACAAAATGGCCCAGAGGGATAATTTTTCACACAGGGTGGAGTGTCTGGAATGAGCTGCCAGAGGTAGTAGTAGAGAGGAGTACAATTTTATCTTCTAAAAACCATTTGTTCTGAACAAGAATGCAAGGAACAACAGAAGATCGCGAACGTAGCCCAATCCATCACACAAACCAGCGTCCCATCCATTAACTTTGTCTACATTTCCTGCCTTGGCAAAGCAGCCAGCATCATTAAAGATGCATTCTCTCTTCCACCTTCTGCCATCGGGAAAAAGATACAAAAGTCTGGAGGTCACGTACCGACTAACTCAAGAACAGCTTCTGCCGTCAGACTTTTGAACGGACCTACCTCACATTAAGTTGATCTTTCTCTACACCTTAGCTATGACTGTAACACTACATTCTGCACTCTCATTTTCTTCTCTATGAATGGTATGCATTGTCTATATAGTGCGCAAGAAACAATCCTTTTCACTGTATGTTAACATGCAACAATAAATCAAAATCTAAATTTAGACAGTTACATGGGTACAGAGGGATTGTGGGCCAAATAAAGGCAATTGGGATTAGTTTAGCAATTAAATAAAGGGCAGCATGGACAAGCTGGGCTGAAGGGTCTGTTTCCATGCCATAAATCTCTATAACTCTACTTAATGTTCGAACGGTCAGTGAGAAATGAGCTGGTGTGAATGTGCATGCATTGATCATTATAGTTGCTTTACTCTCCCTGTCACTGAACACTGTCACATAAACAAATTACATTTACCTGTGTTAAGTGGTTTTCTGCAAATTTTGGATCATGTATCACCATAGCCACATTTCTGGAAAGTTTCTATTGATGAATGTGACCCAGGAGCAGAGAGCGACCTGTCCCGAGTTAGCAGACTGTGGGTTTAAGTCCCACTCCAGAGCCCTGAGTACACAATCCCCCCAGATTAACTGGGGCATCGTAACATTGACATCTGTGGGGATTTTACTGTAGACAAACTGGTTTCAAATTACAACTACACTCCAAATGTCCTTCATTGGCTTGTAAAATACTGGGACATCATAAGGGCACAAAAGATGCTACAGAAACAAGTCTCTCTATCAGGGTGAAGATTCAACGTCTGAGGTTGGGAAGAACAGGATAAACTCCACCTGGAATTCCCGACATCCTTACCTTACAGGACAGAATATTTCCAAAAGCCGAGAATGTGTCGTACAAAGCTTTATTATCAATAGATTCATCCAGGTTTTTGATGAAGATATTTCCCACTCCGGATTTGCGGAGAGACGGATCGCGCTGGGACCACATGATACGTACAGGACGTCCTTTAATCACCTCAAAATTCATCGTGTCCAGGGCACGCTCGGCTGCAGGAACAGAGAATAGAACCTCACTACTGTCTAAACACCCTCACAGCCCCCCCATGACTCAGCACCCTCATTCCTCCCCATCACGACTCAGCACCCCCAGACCCCCCCACCCCACCCTTCAGAGCACTGCCCTTTTATCAGGTGAGTGGGAGTTCTATTCATAAACAAAGAAACTCAATTTACAAAATAATGGTTGGAATGCGAGTCTTTACAGGTAATCAAGCCTTAAAAAGGTACAGATAATGTGAGTGGAGAGAGCTTTAAGCACAGGTTAAAGAGATGGGTATTGTGAGTTAGTGAGATTTTGCAAGTCCAGGCAAGTCATGGGAGTTACAGATCGTGTGACATGAACCCAAGATCCTTATGTGTGGAACTTGGCTATCAGTCTCTGCTCAGCAACTCTGCACTGTCATGTGTCGTGAAGGCTGCCTTGGAAAATGCTTACCTGAAGATCAAAGGCTGAATGCCAGTGATCAGTAAGGTCACTCCCAATCAACTCATGGAGGAAGTGCTTCGAAAACTTGTGGCCTTTGCTACCAAATCAACCTGTTGGACTTTAACCTGGTGTTTTGAGACTTGTTACTGTGTTTATCCCAGTCCAAAGCCAGCATTTCTACATCACATCTAAACCTACCAGCCAGAGGACACATCATTCCTGCTTCCAGTCTATCCAACACTGTCAGAATTTTACACAGTTTGAATGAGGTTCCCTTCTAAACTCACCAGAAAATATAGGCCGGTCAACCCAATCTCCCCTCATTTCACAATCCTGCCATCCCAGGAATCAATCAGGTGAATTTTCACTGCACTCCTTTTATGGCAAATATATCCTTAGATAAGGTGACCAAAACTACACACAATACTCCAGGTGTGGTCTCACCAAGGCCTGTAGACACTCAATAAAACATTCTTGGGCCTGAATGCAAATCCTTTTGTGGTGAATGCCAACATATCATTTGTCTTCTTAACTGCTGGCTGTGCCTGCAAGCTCGCCTGCTTTCAGTGACTGGTGTACGAGGGCACCCAGATCCCTTTGTACATCAACATCTGCCAATCTATCATCATCTAAATAATACTTTGCTATTCTGTTTCTGTCCAAATTGGATAAATTCATTCATCTACATTATATTGCATCTGCCATTTATTTGCCTACTCGTTCAACTTGTCTAAATCACTCTGAAGCCTCTTAACATCTGCCTCACCATTCACAAATTTCATGTTGTCAACAAACATGTAAACATTACATTTAATTTATGCAGAAAGCCACTATTATGCGTGCCATTTTATTCCTACTGTTTCAGATATGCTAAACAGTTCTCAATCCATGTAAACTGGCTGTTTATTATTGCAAGTGAAAAAGAATCTTAAATCTCCCCCTAACGTACTCCCTATCATCTTTAATTCAAATACTCCCCCAGACCAAAATATTCCATATGCTAAAAATCCTCTTCATAGAATGTTTTCTGTAACTTCACCACAGATTTATAACAATGTCCTTCGATTAATGAACCCTCTTCACTGGGCTTGTTAACTAGGACAAAATTTCTTCCCTCGTTTTCTCTCAGTAGTCTTTCTCCATCATGTCAAAGCCTCTCTTAAATCACCCCTTCACCAGCTTTCCTTTTCTTCAGAGGAGCCATTCAAAATCATCAACCAGACAGAGCTGACATGGCTTGACCTGGACCATTTGATGGGCAACACGACATCTCAGTGACTATCGCTGTGCTGTGCAGATACATGGATTTGGGCCTGTGTCTGTGGGAGTTTGCGCATTCTCCCTGTGCTTGCGTGGGTTTTCTCCGGTGCTCGGTTTCCTCCACATCCCAAAGATGTGCTCTTAGGCTAATTGGCAAAACAAATTCTCTCTAAATTGTCTCAAATTTGGTTTTTAATCCATAGATCTATAAACATGGACAGGGATCGTGGGTAGAGGTGGGAACATTGGGGTGGCGGCGCAGGCTTGTTGGGCCGAAGGGCCTGTTTCCCGTGCTGTTTTGTTCTTTGAAAAGAAACTGTTCCCATTGGCAGAAAGATTGAAAGTTAGAGCACACTGCTTTAAGGTGATTGGCAAATAAATAATGATGACAGGAGGACAACCTTTCTTTAAGCCCACACTGAGTGGTTAGGGTTGGAATGTGCTGTCTCACACATTCTTTCCTTCGTCCTTAGTATTACCTCAGATCCAATACCATTCCCACAGCAGATAAATTGCAAGCTAAATGTGGAAGTATTGTTGCTAAATTCTCTCCAACAGAACTCCAGAATTATCATTCACTCTTCTATAGGATAATAAAACAGTGCCAAGCGTTATATAAATAGCAAACCCGGATTCCCCCACTCACCATCAGCGGGCTGCTGGAAGTTGATGTAAGCGTAGCCTAGGGAACGACGTGTAACCACATCCCGACACACTCGGATTGACATGATGGGACCAGCAGGGGAGAACTTCTCATACAGCATCGCCTCAGTGACATCATGGTGCAGATCCCCAATGTACAGCGATGCAATCGGGTAACCGGGGCCAGATGCATTCATTTTTGGTGGTTGCTCGATTCTACAAGATATTTTAAGAGTCATCTTTTGGAAGCCAAGCATTTGTGATCACAAAATTGGAATCGTCTTAAACTCCTTTTAATGTACTTCAGGCAGAGAGATGTTATGCAACAAAGCATCACAATCTTAAACTCAGATTTAGGTTCATATCCTATCTTAGAATGTCCCTCCACTGAAAAACAGAGGGCAAAGGACAGGGAGGTGTATGGTTAAAAAGGGGACTCTCTCTCATTAACTACACATCAGCAAAGTAATACTAATGGAAGCTTCTGATTTACCAGCTGGTAATGGAGAATAAATCAGTCGTAATGCCCCCCACAGTTCAACAGCTACCAAAGACTCACTACAATGACTGGATGGTTAAAAATGGCGTTCTTGCAACCCTCATGATAAAGAGAAGAGGGATTGGAATGTGGAAAATATTAATTTCTAATGGCCATACAAATACAATGGACTGACATTAAAGGCTAATAAATTCACACTGTTCCTGTGGAACAAGTAACTATCACTCAAAATTAAAGACCAAATGCTTGTCAGCCATGGTTCAATGTATTGCACTCATCTCTGAAGGGTAAGATTCCAGCTTCAATCATAGAATCATTCAGTACAGAAGAGACCCTTCGGCCCATTGGGCTGGCACTGATAGTAGAAACATCTGAATTCCCACCTAATCCCACCCACCAGCACTCGGCCCTTAGCCCTGAATGTTATGATGTGCCTCATCCAGGTACTTTTTAAAGGACGAGAGCCAACTGGCCCTGAATTCCATACATTCTTCATCATTCTCCTGGGTAAAGACATGTGAAGTATTTGTTCAACACCACAATGTTCCCCATGTCCCTACTCATTCCCTGGTTATCCTCTTCCTACAGATATACTTATAGAATATCTTGAGATTTTTCTTTATTTTCACCAGTCTAAGCTTTCTCCTGTGTCCTCTTTGGATTCCTAATTTCTTTCTTAAAAGCTCCACCCTGCACTCTCTGTACTCCATTACTTTGCTCCTCTTTTACCTGCTAAAAGTCTCTCTTTTCCTTTTCAGTATATCCTGAATATCTCTGGTCATCTACAGTTCTGTGAGCTTGTTACTCCTTCTCATCACCCCAGAGGGAAGATGTTGGGCTTGCACCCTCCCCATTTTCTTTTTGAATGCCCCATTCTCCCCGCTCTTCTGTAGCTTTTCCCAATCTATCTTGGCCAGATCCTACCTAATTTTACTAAAATCCACTTCCCCAATACCAAACCTTTTTTCAACTTGTCTATTTCCTTATCCATAACAAGATTAAATTGCACCTTGTTGTGATCGCTATCACTAAAATGCTCCCCCACCACCACCTCAACCACCTGCCTGATGTCTTTCCCCAGAATCAGGTCTAGCATGGCTCCCTTCCTTGTTAGATCCTCCACATATTGATTCAAGAAGTTCTGCTATATACATTTAAAAGTAACCTACTCCATTCAAGCTCTTAACACTATATATCCCAGTTAATGTTGGGAAAAATTGAAACCATATTGTTTTTACACACTTCCAAATCGTGCACACATTTGCTCCTCAATATCTCACTGACTATCTGGGGCTCTATAATAAATACCTAACAATATGCCTGCCCCTTTTCTATTCCTAAACTCTACCCACAAAACTTCAACTTCCCCTCCAAAGATATCATTGCTCCTTCCTGCTGCAACTGACTAATAATGCAATGCCTCCTCCTCTGCCTCACCCAAAGATTCTATATCTTGGAATGTTGAGTTGCCAATCTTGCCTCTTCCTCAACAAATTCCTGGGCAGAGCACAAATCTCCAAACTGATGCTCGTCCTGTGATATTCTGCACTACCACAGCTGCTGTCCCTCATACCAAACGTTAAACTGAGACCCTCTCAGGTGGATTTAAAGACTCCACTGCATTATGTGAAGAACAGCACAGTGTTCTAGTCAATATTCATCACACTCAGAAAAACAGGTGATCTGGTCACTCTCTCATTATTGATTCAAAAATACTTCACTGACTGGATGGCAGTTTGAGATGTGTGTTTGTGTAAAGTGCTATATTAATGCAAGTCCTTTTATTTGTTAGGGATTCTTTGATATTTACATTTGTCAGCATAGTAAAAGCAAACACTTCCTTAACAATCTGTCCTCTACCAACATGAAACCCTCCCCTCGTACACCAACATTAAACAAGCCCTGTTCATAAATCTGTGTGCATTGTCATTACTGGCAGGAGAGACACGGCTGGTTTCATCTTATTCAAATCCAATGAATCACCCAGTTCATCCCCAGCCTCCCCATTCCCCTGATTTTCCAATAATTGGGATGGAAGCCTCGGGCCCAGATAACTCCGAATGAAGGAAAACATTTACAGATCTCCCACAATAGTGTGAATGGACAAAGCATTAGTCCTAAAACCATGGTTTTACAAAGAATGCATCAGTTAGTTAATCAAAGCCAGTTATCTCCAAAAACAAAAAGGAATCCTCATTCCCATTAAACATCAAGATTGCAGTCATTCTGTGGCCAACATTGAGCAGGTTATTCACATAACAAACCCCAAGCTGCTTTTGTGATATCATCTGCTGGAATTAAATTTGAGCAGTTCCTGATGTTCAATGTGGTTAGAACTCCAGGCAACGGCCTGTACTGTTGGCTATCAATCTGGCGGCAGCAGAAAATTCCTCTGGGAATAACTGTTGGAATCTAGCACAGGGATGAAGAACGCTCATCAAACCTGCCAACTGCTGGAACCTCAGAACTCACTTTACGAGACTTCTGCCATGTCAACCTTTGAGAAAAATAGGACATTCTACAATAAGCCAACCTTCCCTCAGAAGGAACTGTCCCATGATTTCTGATTCTGGATTTGTATTTTATTGCGGCCAGGTCACTGTTCTTTTTCCCTTATCCCCCATTTATTGTGCAAGTGTAAAAAGGGTGGATATCGAGAAAACTCGTGTGTGTATAAAAATAAACCAATCCTTTATTTTCAATTTACTCGTGAGTTTACTGTGCAAGTTAACAGAGGATCAGAACATTTCCAAATCTAAGGGTTGGGGAAAATATACCACTGTTATAAGAGGGGGAAATCAGGATTTTATAGAATGGGGAAATTGGGGTTTAAATTAATACCACCCCCCCCATTTCTTGTTCATGATAACAGTGTTAGTAGCAAACATAACCAAAATGAAACACTAAAATTAACCTGTTTGACAGAATGGACAAACTCAAACTCTGGGCAAATCAGCAGTAGCAGCATTTTTGAACTAATCCATCCTCCAAACAAACAGAAACTACTATAACACATGGACCAATGAATAATTGCAGGTTACTGTAGCACACCGGGTGCATTTCAAGTACATCTACTATTCATTTTAAAAATTTGTCTCAGAAGTAGCCTTACATTGACACCGCAATGAAGTTACTGTGAAAATCCCCTAGTCACCACACTCCAGCACCTGTTTGGGTACACATAGGATGTAACATTGAGAATCAACCTGGACTATGGGAGGAAACCCACACAGACACAGGGAGAATGTGCAGACTCTATATAAATGGTGACCCAAAACGGGAATTGAACCTGGGTCCCTAGCACTGTGAGGTAGCGGTGCTAACCACTATGCCTGGCATAGAACTGAAGAGATATTCCTGATTGATATCAAGATCAGTGTGTAACTCAGTGCCAGACTCACTCATTCCTCCAAACAGTAAATGATCACAAAAGAGTGAATTAGTCAACAGTTAACATGGTACACCTCCGGGGATAGCTGTTAGAATCCTGCACAGGGATGAAGACCGCTATTGTCAGACATTTGACCAACTCAAACCTTGTGAGTTATATATTAAAAAAAACTAAACAAAGAGATATTGACGGAGTCTTGATAACGATTGTTTTAAATTAGTGACGGTCTGAATGTGCAGTTAAAGAGTGCTCTGCTGAGTATTGACTGCATGGATTCAGTGTTCAACAGACAAACTCCACATTTTCAAAACCGACTGGACTTTACGCAGCTAAACTTTGCCTCAATTTCCAGCCAGATTCTCAGCGGTGGCAAACCTCATGTGAGAGAAAGTGGATTAAAGTAACTGAGTCAGGAACCCATTGCAATTCCCATTCCTGTGATCCATGGCATCAAGACGTACAAACTTTCTGAACCAAGCGGGACGCTGAAGGTAGAAATTCAGACAGACCGCGGAGAACTTTTGATGAAACTTTGAGTCCAATTTCCCTGTCTAAAATTGGAGGGGAGAGATTCAGCTCCTTGTCACTTTGCTCCATGTTGAGAGAGAAGAGTCACTTAGAGGAACAGTCCCAACCTCAAACCCAAATTTCTCCCCCAACCCCGCAAAGCTTTCCATGGGCTCCCAGTTTGCAACAAACCCAAAGTAGTAGTTTCAATGCTTCCTATAAACCTACCACAACATTACCAAAAAAAAAACAAATAAAATTCTCACTAACCACGATTATCAAACGTCGTCTTGCTGTTGTTTCTCTTTAAAGATACTGTTTCTATTTTTTAAAATGATTTTGATATGTTATATGGCCAATCCAACCAAGTCTTCACACCTCCGCCATGAAGACTGCTGCACTCCTTCCTGCGGTATATAATACCAGGTACAGAGTCTCAGCAAGTCAACCGGGGGGGAAGGGCATGGGAAGGGGGAAAGATCAGCAGATATTTAAATAAACTGTCTAAATCAACCATCTACCGGGATTTCCCTGCCTTGATTAAGTTGTAGTTAATTATATAATTGCAATTAGAGGGAGTTCAAATGAGTTTCTCATCAATGCAAGCATTTGGAATTATTGTGTACATATGTAGTACCAAGATATTTGAATGTAATCCTAAATTCTTTCACAAGCTCAGGAAAGCTTCCTGGTACAGCGGCCATCTGGTTATCCTTCATTTATAAGCCCAAGTGTAGCGTTTGATTGGGCTATGCAACTCGGGGAGCATCGCAATTAGGGAGTACTGCTTTGCATTTATTTATTGCTTTGGGGGTGTAATTTTCAATTTCAGCCATTTGTCTTCACTTCCTGTCAGGTGTCTGCTCATTGTTTTAAAATTCTACACATGAGCATCAAGGTATTTAAAAAGCTCAACTATTATCTTCATTAATAGGAACCCAATAACCACCCATCTCTTCAACCAATAAGATCATGGATGCTCCACCCAACCAATAAGATCATGGATGCTCTGAATCTTAACTGCGTCCATCTGCCCGGGTTTCATATTCTTTCTTGTCCTGGTCAGTCAAAACCATCAATCTTATATTTTAAATTATTAATTGCAGTGACATTGACTGGAAATAAAAACAGAAAATGTCAGACATATGTGAAAGATCTGGTACTGTCTGCAGAGAGAGAGAGAGAAACAGTTAATGTTTGAGATTAGTGATCTACACAGGGATGTGCTTCTGGTGGGAGAGGTCTATACTTTTACCAAGCTAGCTGTGAAGAAATCCTTTTTAACTTCTTGAGTGAGTGGCCTGATTCTGATTTTGAAGTCTGGGTCTAATTTCCTGTACACCAGGAAGAAAAGGTTTCTTCTTGTTTATCCTCGACTCCAGTTCAGTGGATAACCCTCTCACCTGAATGAGATTGTTGGTTCAAGTACAATTCCAGAGACTCAAATACGAACAAAACTAAGCTGTTTATTTATTAATGTCACAAATAAGCTTATGTTAACACTGCAATGAAGTTACAGTGAAAATCCCCCAGTTGCCACATTCTGGTGCCTGTTCAGGTACGCGGAGAGAATTTAGCATGCCAATACACCTAACCTGCACGTCATTCAGATTGGGAGCAAACTGGAACATTCAGAGGAAAGACCACATAGACACAGGGACAACATACAGATTCCATACAGATAGTGACCAAAGCCGAGAATCTACACTGAGAAGCAAGCCCAGAAACAGGGAATGCTCTGGCAGAGATGCTGCTTTTCAGATGTGTTAAACTCACTCAGATGGACATGTAAGATCCTGGAGCAAAATTCTGAAATTCAGAGGATTTATTCCCAGTGTCCTGGCCAATATTTCTTCCTCAATCAAAATCTTTAAGTTAAGAACAGATTATTTGGTTATTATAAAATTGTTTGTTTTAGCAATTACCTTTTTTTTACAAATTTGTAACCATATTTCCTACATAACAGTGGCTACATTTTGGAATGCATCATTGGGGTGTCCTGGGGTTATCAAAGAGATCATAGAAATGCAACTTCCTTATTCCTAGAATCATAGAATTCCTACATTACAGAAGGAGGCCATCAGCTCTACATGAACCCTCTTATGTGCTATTCCCATAATTCCATGCATTTACCCTGCTAATGTTCCTAACCTACACATCCCTGTTTCTGGGCTGGCTTCTCTGTGTAGATTCCCAGCTTTGGTCACTGCCTGAATGGAGCCTATATGTGCCTCCAGATCCATAGCAATGTGGCTGACTTTCAACTGCCCTCTGAAATGACTTCACAGGCCACTCAATTCAAGGACAATAAATGCTGTCCTTGCCAGGCCCAACATGCCATAATTGGCAGGATTTGGCGTTCTGCAAGCATGTGTTGGGTCCTCAGTGCACTTAGTGTATTTATCAGTGACTTGGATCATGGGATAGAAAGGCACATACCCAAATTCACTGATGACACTGCTGATATTTTAGGCAGTGTAGATGGATTGTAAAATTACAAGGACGTTGATGGGTTAAATGAATGGGCAAAGCTGTGGCAAATGCATTTTAATGGAGGCAAATGTGAGGCTATCTACTCCAATCTCAAAAGTCAAAACAGGAGACCTTACAAATTTTGAAAAAGCAGAAATAGGAGAAATGGAGAGAGGCTTGCAGGTCCTGGTGCAGAGATCATTAAAACCTTGTGGTTAGGTACAGAAACCAATCAAAAAGGTTATTGGAATGCTGATCTTTATAATCCATAGGACTAGAATACAAGGGATAGAAGTAGTACTTCAGCTCTGGTTAGACCACACCTTAGGAAGAATGCATTGATCATGAAGGGACTGCAGCACAAATTTATTTAATGGTATCACAAGTAGGTTTACATTCACACAGCAGTGAAATTAGTGAAAATCCCTTAGTCACCACATGCCGGCACCTGTTCAGGCACACTGAGGGACAATTTAGCACGGTCAATGCACCTAACCCACACATCTTTGAACTGTGGGAGCAAATTGAAGCACCCAGAAGGAGCTCACACAGTGACAGGGAGAATGTGCAGACTCTATACAGTGATCCAAGCAGGAATCGAACCCAGGTCCCTGACATTGTGGGGCAGCAGTGTTATTAACTGCTGTGCCACCATGCCATTCAAAGCAATATGAACTACTGGAATGATGCCTGAAGTCCTAGGGCTAAATTCCAAAGAGATGAAACAAATTAGTGTTTAGAAACTTCAGGGATGATTTGATCAAAGTTAGAAGGGGGTACCATAAAATCCCTGCATGCAGAAGACTGTTCGGCAAATCGAGTCTACATTAACTCTCCGAAAGAGCATCTCATCTAGGCCTGTTCTATCCCATAACCTCATACATTTAGCATAACTTATCCACCTAACCTACATATCTTGGGACATTAAGGGGCATTTTAGCATGCCCAATCCACCAAACCTGCACATCTTTGGACCATGGGAGAAAACCGGAGCACCCAGAAGGAACTCAAACAGACACAGGGAGAACGTGCAAACTCCACAGTCACCCAAGACTGGAATCCAACCAGAGTCCCTTGTGCTGTGAGGCAGCAGTGCTAACCACCGTGCTGTCTCTTGGTAGATTGAAAGAAGCTATTTCCACCGGTGGGGAGTCGAGGATGAGTGGGCTTGGTGTAGAGTGTTACATGTTTGGAACACTCTTCCACACTTGGTGGAAATTGGTGCCAAATTGTTAATTTTAAATCTGAGGTTCTTATTTAGTTACCAAAAGTATTCTGGGACATTGGATAAAGCTAGGATATGGAGTTAGGTCACAGATCAGCCATGATCTCATTAGATGGCAAACAGGTTTGAGGCACTAAAGGGCCTCCCCCATTCACAGAAAAGGCAACTTTACCCCAAAATATATTTTTAAGTAGGATGAATAACAGGAATTATAAGCAAAACATTAAAGAGATAGTCAACTCTGAGAAAAGTGTAGCACAAATTCCATCTATGTTTAGGATGACAGAGCACAGAAACCCATTGGATGTTTGAAAGAGCTGTCCAGTTAATCCCCATAGCCCTGCAAATCTGTAACTTGTCGAAATGTATACAATTTCCCCCTTGAACTCCTCTTTTTCCCATCCTTCATCCCCCTCAAATCTTTTCAAGTGGGACATCCCAGACCATAATAATTGCTGCATTAAGAAAATTCACATCTCTGATTCCTGTCAATTTCCTCAAATATGTCTTGCCTAGTTACTGACTGACCCTATTGGCATAAATGGATTTTCCCTTACCTTTTCTTTAAAATCTTTCATAATTTTCACTAATTGTCAGTGCTTAAGGGAAGGCAGTCAGTCCAGTCATAGAATCCCTACAGTGCAGGAGATCATCAAATCTGCACCAACCACAATCCCACCCCCCCAAGGCGCTATTCCCCTAACCCCACACAGTTACCCTGTTAATTCCTTAGCACTAGGGTCAATTTAACATGGCCAATCAACCTAATCCGCACATCTTTCAGACTGTGGGAGGAAACTGGAGCATCTGGAAGAAACCTGCGCAGACAAGGGGAGAATGTGCAAATTCCACACAGATAGTGACCCAAATCTGGAATTGAATCCAGGTCTCTGGTGCTGTGAGGCAGCAGTGCTAACCACTGTGCCACCTCAGTCTTCCCAAATAACTGAAGTGCCCTATCCCTAGTGTTGCCTAGTAAATCTCCTCTGCACCGTTCAGATTTATTTAGTGTTAAATAAGACAACAGAATAATCCCCATCTAGGCAGCAACATTAAGTTCCCCAATAAGACAACAGACGACACAAGTTATTTGATAGAACCTTTATTTTCTGATTGAACTGTGGTGTACATGGTCTGAATTTATTTTCCCACAGTCCATTAAAAAGACTTACACAAATCTATTCGTACATCAAAAAAAAGTTTCTTTTTAATATGTCGCACTACTGTTACACAATCACGTGCGTGCTACAACGGTCACAGAAGCGACTGAAGGCAGAATACTGGTCAGTAAAAAGAAAGCAGAAGGCAGTGATGAGATATACAGACACGTGTTGAGAATCCACTCCACACTCACTATCAGAGGTCACCTAGAGTTCAATTGCATTTTTGTTCAGTCAAAAGTGATTTCAATTTATTATTTCAGTGCACAGTGAGTTTTCCAGTGGACAACAGACATTAAGGACAAACGGAATTATACATCCGTGGAATGTAACTATAAAAGACAACAGGAAACTCATTAGGATACTGACCAATTTGTCCGTTTCCGCCCAGGACTTTTTCCCTCCCTCAGGATAGTGTCACCCTTTTCCCTACTGTGCACATCAGCAGCCATGTTAACCGAGAACTATCAGATCATTCAGTCCATGCACAGAACCTACTGTACTACATTGATAAACTGTGCTGTTTATCATTCAGAATACCAGTGGGAAAGATTAAGTCAATTACAGTCTTTCTGTCAAAATTCACATTCGGACAGAGGTAGTATTTTAAACAGGCTGATTGGAGGTGAAATCAATTTGAACTGCACCAATAAAATCTGCGCACTTTTCCATGCCCATGGTTCTAATTTTAGGAAACCGTTAAAAGTAGCATTACTCAGCAACTGTGAATTGAAACGTGATCACACAGCTTCCCCCACTTGCCCAGGATAGTCCATAATATCAGGAGCAGAAAGTTGAAAGGAAAGTCTAAGTTTGTGAGATAATTCTGAAGAAACTTAAATAGTTTAGAATCAATATACCAAAAACATTTATTCAAATAGTGAATAGAAAACTGAACTGGAGGGGCGTGGGGGAGGGGGCTGTTGCTGAAGGTACCAGTTATTACACCACGTGATTGAGGATTGTGCAAGTAAAAAACTAGTCAAGATTCAAGGAAAAGCTGGCAGGATGTGAATGAATAACAAGTGGCTGCAATGGTATATAAACTGTTACAGTCCGCATTCCATCTGGGGACAGTGCAGAGTGGGGGAAAAGAGAAGAGGACAGGTGTAAAGGGAACCCAGAGCAGAGTGAACGGAGATAGCAGAGCTAATTAAACACTGCAATCAATCTCCAGACACTAGAAACAGAACATAAAACACAGCCAGAACTCGGAAAGTGACAAGTGTGCCCCAATGACTCGTGTGGAAGGAGAAAGGAAGGGGGGGGGGGGGGGGGTACGGGGATCATGAGCCTGTTTTGACAGAACTTAACACCGGCAGGTCAAACACTGGCACGATTGGTAATGTGAAGGTGTCAAAGATGGCTCTGATATCCAGGCTGCCTGAAATGAAGGAGGCCACCAGTATTTTCTTCGCTAAAGATTCTCATGATTACTGGAGAAGAACCCGTGGCCACAGCAAAACTGGGGTAGTCCCTCAGTCATCCCCAGATGCAACCCCAAGGAAAGCGTGCTCACTGGGCAGGGCAGGAGTTTGCCAGTGAGCACCTGGGAATGAAAGCCTCAAGTCTATTTAGGTCACAAAGCAGGAACAATCACAGAAGCCCTCTGCCTTCCAGAATTGATTAATTTAACAAGCAGCGAGTCCCTCACCAAGCAGTGCTCATAGAATTCAGTTCTAGCACATTCCACCCTCTTCCCTCCCCCTAATCTTTTCCCTGTTCCCCCTCTTCCTCACACAATAGGATGAGGGGCCAGGCTAGGTGCCAAAGCAATTCTGAGGCATTATTCAGTTGGTTTTATAGCATGACATCCAGCCAGATTACACCGACAATTGCAGACAGAGCAGTTTAACACTACCCCTGCTGTCACATTCTTCCAGCCCAGTATTGTGTCAGCACATCAGAATACAGCATGCTGGTGTGAAGCTCTGTATAGGCGATCCTGGAGTCAAAGAAATGATATGCATTGCTTTGAAAAAGAGGAATAAGGGGAGGAGAGGGGGAATGGTGGGGCAGTTTGGCCAGACAAGAGCAGGTGAAAATAAATCAACGGGTAAGTGTAACAGATGGTTTAGTTCTGCCCATCGCCAGCATCCCCTTCATCTCCCTGGCTGTCTGATGTCCATAACTGGAAAAGATATAAAAAGAAAAACTACATTAAAAACTGAGGGACAATCAAGCAGCAAGGAAAAGGTTTCCTATTTTAAAACAAGTGTTTGTAGCATCTCAATTAAATTAAATAAGATTCAAACACAAATGGATAGTTTCAGAGAGTAATGCAAAAAATGAACATCACTGCACTGGAACACAGGAATAGGAATCAGTCATGATCTTTATCTGCTGCCTTTCTGCCTCCTCGCTGAGTCTATCGTGAAGAGGAAACAGCAGACAGATAAGTAGGACAACGACAGCAGTTGAAGGTGAATATAGCATGATGTGGGGTATATAGACCATCACATCAACTAAAACGGGGAGGTTGATGTGTCGATAAAATTGTGGCAGGGAGATAAGGAAGTTGTGAATGTAAATGCAAAGGTCCACTGTCACTTTGTAATCTTCTGAATTCAATATTGAGTTCAACAACTTTAAACTGTGGGCAGCATCAATTGGTAATGATTCTACTGTTCTTTTGGTGCTGAATCTCTGATTTTTGGCTGGGCAGAATGACAGGCTCCGTAGGAAGCACCTGGGAAGTTTGGACTTCTGGTGAGCAATTAGTTCCCTGGCACCTTCAAAAAAAGTTTCTGACTGAGCCCCCCAAATATGCACACAAAACTGACTCCCTTGACTGCCCCTCAAACTGACAGCCTCTTAGTACCCAATCAAACCATCAGACCCCACCTAGCTAGACTAGTCCCAACCACCTATTCCCCACTCAGCATCCCCAACATCACTCGTCCTTACCACTACTACCTGAGCTCCCCACCCCAGCTAGCTGCTATCCTACCCATTCATCTAACCTTTGCTTCCCATGTACACACTCATACACTGAACATTTAAACTTTCTGACCAGAATACAACAGCTATTGCCTTAAAGACAAGCATGGCTTCAGTGCAGATGCTCTGCACTACTCCTTCTGAGGTTTCCTGTGTGAACAAGTTCTGCCTGATCCTCCACCCAGGGTCAGAAGTAGGTGTTTTGAGTCCAAAAGAAAGCCACTGTTTCTTTATTTGTTCCATTACCATGCCCTCTGGGATTTTATCATTTTTAAAAATTATTTGATCTTTCCTACCTTTAAGCCCGTCAGAAATCCTAGTAGACTTTATCAAAAGCTTTGTCAAAGAGTTAAAGTCTCGAAATAATGGTTCGATTCTCACTTCACAGATGCTGTCAGACTTGCTTGCAAGATTTTAGCATCTTCTGTCTTTGTTTCAGTTTTTTTTTTTGTTATTCATCCATGGGACACGGATATTGCTGGCTAGCCAGCATTTTTTGCCCATCCCTAGTTGTTCTCATTTAGAGGGCGGTTGACAGTCAATCACATTGCTGTGGCTCTGAAGTCACATGTTGGCCAGACAGAGTAAGGACTGCAGATTTCTTTCCCTAAAGGACATTAGTGAATCAGATGGGTTTTTGCGACAATTGGCAATGGTTTCATGGTTGTCAGTAATTCTTAATTCTACATTTTTTAAAAATTGAATTCAAATTCCACCATCTACTGTGGCAGATTTGAATCTGGTTCCCCAGAACATTAGCTGAGTTTCTGGATTAATAGTTTAGCGGTAATACCACTGAGCCATTGCTTCCCCGATAAGTTTCAGATCCTAGTATCTACATTAACTTGCTTTTATCTATCAGAAATGCTTCGTTTTGATTTTTCCTCTCCTCTTCCATGTACTTTCCCTGCCTCTGGACTTGTTTAAAAATTGCTAAATCACTAACTTCTTCCAACATTTCCAAAACTCCAGGTAGGAGTTTTAATCCTACCAAAAAGGTAGGATTAGAGAGCCGTGGATTACTAGGGATATTGAGGACTTGGTTAGGAAGAAAAGAGAAGCGTATAATAGGTCGAAGCAGCTGGGAACCGAGACAGCATTGAAGGAATATAGAGGGAGTAGGAGGGAGCTCAAACAGGGAGTTAGAAGGACAAAAAGGGGGCATGAAATGATTTTGGCGGATAGGATTAAGGAAAACCCAAAGGCTTTTTACTCCTATGTTAGGAATAAAAGGGTGGTTAGAGGAAAAATCGGACCTCTTAGGGACAGAGGAGGGGAACTGTGCTTAGAGCCTGAGGGAATGGCAGAGATCCTGAACGAATACTTTACGTTGGTATTCATGAAGGAGAAGGGCTTGTTGACAGCTCCTGTCTCTGAGGGAGCTGTGGACCAGTTGAGGGAAATATCCATACCAAGGGAGGAAGTGTTAGAGCTTCTAGGTAGCATTAAAACTGATAAATCTCCAGGGCCTGATGGCATTAATCCCAGACTGCTTAGGGAGGTGCGAGGTGAAATTGCTGGGCCTCTGACGCAAATCTGTGCCTCTTCCTTGGAGACAGGTGAGGTCCCAGAGGACTGGAGAATAGCTAATGTTGTACCGTTGTTTAAAAAGGGTGGTAGGGATAACCCTGGAAATTATAGGCCGGTGAGTTTGACGTCAGTGGTAGGGAAGCTGTTGGAGGGGATTCTTAGAGATAGGATGTATAGGCACTTAGAGCGTTGCAATCTGATTAGGGATATGCAGCATGAATTTGTTAAGGGGAGGTCGTGCCTTGAGACTGTTTAAAAAAAAAAATGACTTCAATGTAATGATTGGGAATTTTTCCCTCTTGGTCATACATACAGTTAAATTATCCCGAAGTAACTGCATGATCAAGGTGCTGTCTTTGTATGAATCATCAGCCAACTTGTCCAGTTCCGAAATTGCATCATCGAATGCCTGCAAACACAAGGAAAGGGTGAGATTCATTATCACTGCAAACAACTGGCTGCTCAGTACTCCCGCAGTCAGTTAAATGCTACACCCATTGAGCTGATGGTGCTTGGACTGTCAAATCATGATCTAAACAAGTGGGGTGCCGAGTTTTAGGTGGGGCAAGCGACAGAGTGAAAATAGTGTACTGTGAGATATACAGTGCAGGAGATGGGCAGTAACGGATTCACGAAGTAATGGAGAGGATAGCTCTAGCACAAGGCCAAGGCAGAGGGACTGGCACGTTGTGACTGACCCACAGAGAGTGGTTATGTGAGTAAGGCAGAGTGCGAGGATCATTGACCGTAAGGAAGAGTCTGTGTATCACTACACACAGGCCCAGGCCAGAATAGGCACCAGTGAACATTATGTTTGGGAGAAACTGTGTGTATGGGATCTACGTGCAAAGGGATTGGCTTCAGGAACTAGTGTTCTCTTTGAAGTGCCGGCAAGCCGAATGATATTTTCATAGCTGATCAACCACTTTTCCAGTGCTTTGAGGTGGAATATCCAGTCAGGATTCTCCGTGCCCAAGTGGGTCAGGATTTTCTGCTCTTGGTTTGCAGCGGGAGTGGAAAATCTCAGAGGAACAGCCAATCGTGTTTTACATGAACAGGGGATGAGATTGATGTTGCTGCTGTGGGATCCTGCTGTGTATAAAATGGCTGTGTTTACCTGCGACATCATCTACCTGAGCACTAAATGGGAGAGGGGACAGGTTATGATCTTGGTATCGCTACACATTCCCAGCCACACTGAGTACCTCCTTTGTTTTTACTTACGGACTTTGCCAGTTGACAAGCCTGTTCGGGAGAGTTCAGGATCTCATAGAAAAACACAGAGAAGTTGAGAGCCAGGCCTAGTCGGATGGGATGTGTTGGCTCCATTTCCTCCTTACTCATGTCAAAAGCCTCCTGATAGGCCTTCTGTGAGCTTTCCACTGTGGCTTTGAAAAGAAGGACAAAGGTTGTTGTTGGGAGTTGGCACTTGTGCACACAGATCAGGAGTGACAAATCAGGGCTGGTTATTACTACGCCAAACTGGAATCCATCATTACAATGTTGAGCTTACCAAAACAGGCCATTCACCTGTGCTGCTGTTCATGATTCACACGTTACTTGCTCATACTATCAATCTTTCTCCTTCATGTGTTAATCCAACTCCCCTGGCTAGAATCTCCGGCCCTCAAAGGAGGCAGGTTTTTGGATGGGTTGGCGTCAGGACTGATACCACTGGAAGGAAGTCATGGGCAGGAAGGCCTTTCTACCCCAAATCCACTTAGAGTCCCTTAAGTGGCCAATTAGCAACTACTCTTCATTGCAGTGTTAATGTCACTCTACTTGCTGACACTAATAAATAAACTTCAAATCTATATCAGCTGGCTGGCAGCTTTTGGTGAGTGGAATGTTTTCTGGGCTCCTCAGAAAGCAGGAAGGGCTACCAATGCCCATTTAACTGCCTGACAGAGTCAATACAAGCATCTCACCACTTTTCAGCCAGTGAGCAAGACACCATCTGAGAATAAAAGATTCTCCTCTTCTACACTAATCACCCTCAACTACTCTGCAGCAGCGATTTCTTTCATTGATAATACAATGATCAAGCAATTTGGAACATTAACAACATTCTGTGATTGCGTGAGTTTTCTCCAGTTTCCTCCCACATCTCAAAAACGTGGTCTTAGGCTGACTGGTGTATCAAATTGTCCCTAAATTAGATTTCCCTCAATCTTCCCTGATAGGTGTAGACAAAGGTTATAGGTAGAGGAGGGTACTCAATGTTAAAATGGTGGCACGGGCTTGTTGGGCCGAAGGGCCTGTTTCCCGTGCTGTATTGCTCTTTGTTGTTTTGTTGTTCTTTGTATTGAAGACAGTCTATAAAATATAGGCTGTTGTTATTCAAATAGTGGGTAGAATTTCATACTTCCAAGAACTGGTGGGAGATGTAAACATACTTGATTGTCAATAAAAGATATCTTTCAGAAAGTAATTTATTTGGGCCCTGTCAATGTTGCCCCAGTTCAATCTGAAGTTGGACAAGCCCCCTTTGTGTTTGTGACTGTGTTTGTTGCAAGTACTATAGGAAAACTGGATTTTAAAAATCATAAACAAATGCTTACAGGAAATAACAACAGCCTTTTCAGTTACAGAAAGTAATTCATATGTAAATTTACAAATATGCAAAGTAAGGGAGAATTGACAATAACAAAATGGAACATAAAAGATAGGAAGAGGCCTCTCGGCCCCACAAGCCTGCTCCATCATTCATCACAATCATGGCTAATTATCCAACTCAAGAGCCAAACTCTGCTTTTTCCCCATAACCTTTGATCCCATTCGCCCTAACTGTATTCAAGAGGCAGCTGGATATAGCAATCAATGTTTTGGTATCAACTATTTCAGGTTCACCACTCTTGGGTGAAGAAATGTCCCCTCACCAGCACATAAATCCCTAACATTACCAGTGACAACTATAATTCTTCCCAAAAACACAAACATCAAGTTTTCATGCATCCTTTGAATTATTCTATCAGTTCCATTAGAAACAGTTGTAATTCTGTGGATGATCCACAAATGGGTGACCGGTGAAATTATTTGTTTGATTTAGAGAGGTGGGTAAGTGAGGATTCTGTTGGAGGAATCAAAGTTCAATGATGTTTTTGGTTACAGTCGACACAGGGATCAGATCTCCAAACATACCTTTCTTTTTGTCCCCATTTGCAACCTCAGAGAGGTACCTGTAGTAATCTCCCTTCATTTTCAGATAGAAGACTTTGCTAGTAGCCTGGGTCGTTGTGGCAATTAGGTACTTATCCAGAAGATTCTGAGTGAGAAGGCAGTGAACAATGACATAAGATACTGCACAAAACATCACACGTTCATAGTGTTACTTAGACTAAAAGTAAAGAGCATTACTGCAATAAAAATTTTGATAACATTTTAATGTTTAATGATTGCTTCTAGTTCATTTCTTGCATTACCAAAATTAACATACAATATACATATACAAGGGGTGGCATGGTGGCACAGTGGTTAGCACTGCTGCCACACAGCACCAGGGACCCATGTTCAATTCTGGCCTTGGGTTACTGTCTATGTAGAGTTTGGATGTTCTCCCTGTGCCTGCGTAGGTTTCCTTGGGTGCTCCAGTTTCCTCTCAGTCCAAACACGTGCAGGTCAAGAAATCAGGTCATGCTATATTGCCCCTAATGTCAGGGGGACTAATTAGGGTAAATGCACAAAGTTATGGGGATACAGCCTGGGTGAGATTGTGGTTGGTACAAATTCAATGGGCCAAATGGCCTCCTTTTGCACTGGAGAGATTCAATGATTCTAACAACTGCTCGAGGGTATAGATAACGCTGCATTAATTGTCTATCTCCAGTTACTATGACACCAGAATGATACTGGAATCAAAACAGTTAAATTGAAGACAATTTGCATAGACTGGACCTGTATTCTTGAGCAAAAGCTGATCTAATTGAGATGTTTAAGATGGTACAAAACTGATTGATGGCATAGAATCACAGAATCCCTGCAGTGTAGATGGAGGCCATTCATGCACCGATTCTCTGACAGGGCATTCCCACCTAGACCCGATCTCCATAACTCCACATACTTACTCTGCTAACCCTCTTAACCTGCACAGCTTGGGACACTTAGGGACAATTTAGCCTGGCCAATCCACCTAACCATCTTTGGACAGAGAGGAGCCTTTTCCTCTGATTGATTTCGTTTGGGGGTGAGGGAGGGTGGCGAGGGGGAGGTGGTGAGGATCACTGAACGAATTCATAGAAGCTTTTAGACAGACAAAAAAAAAATAAATTTAACTTTATTACGCTGGGTAAAAAGACTAGTAAGATTTCAATACTTCCACAAGGAAGTGATCGAAACCACACTATCCCTTCACCCCAACTACATTTTTAACAGATATATACAAATTCAGAAAAATAAATCAATGCATAATATCTATCTTGTATAGCAACGTTCAGGGTAAGCATGAGGTACATGTGAACAAACAGGCAGACTGTGGTCAGACACACCACATTCCAAAATAAATGAAAGAATCAGACTGCGTGGATTTTCAAACAACTCATTCAGACATTTATCACATTGTAAGCCAACCAGCCTCTTGCGAATACTGTCTTTCTCACCAACGTTACCAAAATCCACATCTGAATAGCTTGCCCTGGAACTTTCTCCAAACTTTGTTCATATTCAGACAGCTCCAGCAAGGATTCATCTCCAGGTTTCAATTTTGCCTTTGGAGACAACTTCACCTTATTTAGTGCAATTTCAGATCTTTCATCCTTATGGCACACAGCACAGTCACCAAAGTACAGCTGCTTTCTCGAATCTTCTAGGCTTCTCCAAAGGTTGTTTCAAGTCTAAAGCTCTTTTGCTTTAGAACAAAGAACAAAGAAAATTACAGCACAGGAGCAGGCCTTTTGGCCCTCAAAGCCTGCATTGACCATGTTGCCCAACTTACTAAAATCTCCTATCCTTCTGGGGACGATATCCCTCTATTCCCATCTTATTCATGTATTTGTCGAAATGCCCATTAAAAGTCACTACAGTATCGACTTCCACTACCTCCCCCTGCAACTAGTTCCAGGCACCCTTTGTAAAACATCTGCTTCATACATTTCCTTTCAACCTATGCCCCTAGTAATTAACTCTCGAACCCTGGGAAAAAGCTTCCAACTATCCATTCTGTCCATGCTCTCAATCTTGTAGACTTCAATCAGGCCTCTCAACCTCCGTTGCTCCAGTGAGAACTAAGCAAGTTTCTCCAATCTCTCCTTATAGCTAATGCCTTCCATACCAGGCAACATCCTGGTAAACCTTTTCTATACCCTCTCGAAAGCCTCCACGTCCTTCTGGTAGTGTGGCGACCAGAATTGAACACTATATTCCAAGTGCAACCTAACTAAGGTTCTATAAAGCTGCAATGTGACTTGCCAGTTTTTAAACTTAATACCCCGACCTATGAAGGCAAATATGCCGTATACCTTCTTGACTACCCTTTCCACCTGCATTGCCACTTTCAGTGATCTGTGTACCTGTACACTTATGTCCCTTTGCCTATCAATATTCTTAAGTGTTCTGCCATTTACTGTACATTTCCTATCTATATTAGACCTTCACATGGGATCATATTTCTTTGCTTCTTTATTTTAACTTTATTTCTTTGTTTCTGCCAGGGAATTTCTTTTCAGACTTCTCCTTGTCCTCTGCCACATATCCTGATTCCTGGTACTTCTCCTCTGGAATGATGCTCCAACTCCAGGTAACCTGACCTGCTTTGCATGCTGTTTGACTCCTCTCTTCTGTGCAGGCATACAGGACCAGTTCTCGGGCTGAAGAATGGATGAAACACTTCACGTGTGTGGGCACTTCTTGGTCAACACACGCTCAGAGATCTGAGGTCCACTGGGAAATGGAGCTTCCAACCTCTGAGGTAAGAATTCCCATGTAGTAGTTCAGAAAAATATATTCTAGTATTATTGTATTACATTTTAAAGCAGGTAATCAAATTAGGCAATCTTTCAATCATTGATTTTACATTCAAATGAATTAAACTCAATGTTAATCTATTCCCTTAGCTGTGCAGGGAGATAATGCCATCTTTGTGGTACATAACTACCATTTCAGACTTTAGGGCAACAATGATCACAATCCAGTGATTTCCCCCTTGTTATTCCCTCTTCCAATCTGTAAATTGCATTATGAATGAAATTGAATAGAATGAATGTACAATCAGCAGGACATTGCAACTTTATCTGATACACATTTATAATAAGGATCAGTAAAGTTTGAATGAAAAAGCTATACAAATCATCAAAATTCTTTTTAACTATACTCTTTTTATAAAAACAATCTTACATAACCACCACTGTGGAAAAAGTGCAATCAGACATACGCAAGGACATAACACATTTGCCTGGGTGAGTGAAGCTCTATCAACACTCAAGAAACTTGACACTATCCAGATCAGTACTTCATCCAGCACCTTAAATATTTATTCCCTCCACTACAAATGCAGCTGCGTGCACTATCTACACGGTACGCTGCATCAACTCAAGGCTCCTTCAAACAGCATGTTGCAAACTCGGAAACTCTATCACCTCGAAGGATAAGGGCAGCAGATTTAGGGAAACTCCACCATCAGCAGTTTCCACTCCAAGCCACATGTCACCCTGACCTGGAACTATAAACGCTGTTGCTTCACTGTCGCTGATCAAATACCTGGAATTAGCTCCCTAACAGCACTGTGTGTGTACCTACAACATATGGACAGCAGCGATTCAAGAAGGTGGCTTATCACCACCTTCTCAAGGGCAATTCGGCAAGTGATGCCCACATTCCATACATAATAGGTAGCAGACCGTTACTGATCCCTTGAATGTTGGTATTTGGAAATCAAGCTCTGGAGCTAGGACTTCAAGCTGCACCATGGCAACTAATGGAATTTAACTTTGGCTATTGAAACTGGAATTGAGAGCTAGTCTTAGTAATAGTGACCATAAAATCATCGATTGTTGTAAAAGCCCATCTGATTCAGTAATGCCTTTTAAAGAAGACAATCCACCATCTTTATTCAATTTGATCTCCAGACCCACAGCAACATGGTTGGCTCTTAACTGCCCTCTGAAATGGCTGAGCAAGCCACTCAATTCAAGAGTAATTCAGATTGGTCAACAAATGCTGACCCAGCCAGTGATGCCCATATCCCAAGGGAGAATTAAAAACTTAAGGTAGTTTCTGTTTGTGACTTTTTTTCATTGTCGCCTGTGGGATCTTGCTGTGTGCAAATTGGCTGCTGCGTTTTCTACAGTACAATAGTACTTTAATGACTATCAACTGTTTTGGGACCTTGGGAGATTGTAAAGATGATGGCAGAAATGCAATCTCTGTTACTTGGGAGTTTTTTTTTGCAATATAGACATCTCATATTCATCTGTTAAAGCAGCACCAACTGAGAAGAAGGAAGATTCAAACCTGCTGCCAAAGAGATCTACTGGAAAAACAATCTCAGATGCAGAAGCATAGCAGGAGGCCATTTGGCCCATTATGCTTGAACCAACTCTTCAAATAAGCATTATGACTAAGTACCTTCATTATTGTCTTAAAGTCCCCATTCTGACATCTCCCCAATCACTTCCTTATAGGTAAAATCATCTTGTTTCTTCTTGAATGCCTTGTTTGAACCAACTCCACCACATCTCCAGGCTGTATATTCCAGACTCAGACACTCGCTGTGTGCAAATGTTTGTCTTCACATTACATTTGCTTCCTTTGCAAATCCTTCTGAACTTGTGTTCTCTCATTTTCGATTCTTTTATCAGCAGGAACAGTTTTTCCCTATCTACTCTGTCCAGTCCCCTCATGATTTTGAGCATCTCTATCTAATCTCCTCTTAGCTTTCTTCTCTCCAAGGAGAACAGTCCCAACCTCTCCAATCTATCCTCAAGGCTGAAGTTTTCATCTTTGGAATCACTCTTGTAAACCTCTTCTGCACGCTGTCAAATTTTTTCACATCCTTCCTATAGTGTGGCACCCAGAGCCAAATGCAATACTCCAGCTGAGGTCTAACTAGTGTCTTGTATAAGTTCAGCATAACCTCTTTGTTCTTGATCTCTGTGCCCCTATTAATAAAGATCAACACATCATATATTTACTACTCTTTCATTTGTCCCATCACAATGGTCAATCACCAATACACCCAGCTCCCTCTGCTCCTGCATTCCTTAAGAATTGCACTCCTTATTTTAATTGTCTCTCCATTTTCTTTCCATCACTTCTTCATATTTCTCTGCACTGAACTTTAACTGTCACCTATCTGCCTATTCCACCAACATTTCTATGTCCCTCTGAAGTTCTACACTGTTCCCCTCACAGCTTACAAGTTTCATATCATCCACAAGCTTAAACTGTCTCCTGCTCACCAAAATGTCCCAGTTCTTTAAACAACTACAAAAACTTATAGTGTGTCCTTAACATAATAAAAATAGTGCTTCATAGGAGCACGGTCTACATTAGAGCTATGAGGATGGGTGACAAAAGTCTTGATTAAAGAGGTATGTTTTAAGAAGCACCTTAAAGGGGAGGAATGGGGTGGAGAAAGAGGTTTGGGAGAAACGTCTAGTGATTTGGAACTAGTTATTGAAGACACAGTTGCTAATGATAGAAATTGGAGACGTACAGGCACCAGAGATCTTGGTGGTGTAAGGATGAATGAGTTGGAGATAGGGTGAGATTGAGAGATTGATGGAGAGGCAATGGGCAATCAAGACTTATAGAAAATACAGAAAGTTTTCCTTGTAACTGCTCTGCACACAGTGCCAATGGAAAGCCAAGGAGACCAGGCAGTTACCAGTGAATAGATAGACCAACCCCTAACAGAAATTCTTAGATGCTAAGTGGAAACTACTTTTCCTCAGTAGTTTCACTATACCCGATTCTGTTAACAAGATCCTTAAGGCCCTTTTCCTACGTGAACCAATCAACTGTAGGACTTCCTGCGACTTCCACTTTCACGACGAATGCAGAGTACTTTATTTATATAAAAATGATGCATCTTCATGAGCACATAAATAAAATATCCTGCATTCATCGTGAAAACCAATCTGATCGGTATGAACATGGATAAAAAGTAGGGCACATTAATATCCTGACTGAAATAAAATTGCAAAAACAAAGAGCTACTTTCTCTTCACATCTACATATAGTGACAACAACCAAGGTTTGAGCTCATCAGCACACAGGACTGCTGATAATGCTAATTGCAATATCTCTCAATTAATGTATATATTCAGAGATTTTAACAGACAGTGTATCATTTTACTTTGGATAATGTCCAGTTACGAACCAAGTAGGATATCTCTGGATGCAATCTACTTCACATAACTCGCATAGGAAAATGCATGGTGATGAGAATCTTGTGACATGTGAGGTGAAAGATTATTGTAAGGGCATAACAACTGTTGGCTGCACTCGAACCTCTGGCATTTTCTTAAATACTGTAACTAATCCAGGTAGGGATGGCACAGTGGTTAGTACTGCTGCCTCACAGCACCAGGGTTCAATTCCTGGCTTAAGTCACTGTTTGCCCAGAGTCTGCACTAGTTCTCCCCACATCTGTGTGGGTTTCCTCTGGGTGCTCCAGTTTCCTCCCAGATTTCGAAAGATGTGCTGGTTAGGTGCATTGGCCATGTTAAATTCTCCCTCAGTGTACTTGAACAGGGGCCAGAATGTGGCAACTTGGGGATTTTCACAGTAACTTTACTGTAGTGTTAATGTAAGTTTACTTGAGACACTAATAAATAAACTTTAACTTGACTTCAAAATGACAGACTGAGCTATACACTATTGTAATCTGGCTGATGACAGTACATTTACCAGAACTCACTGGTCTCCCATTCTTACTGTTCAGTGTAAAGGGGTTGGATCATCATCGAGCTACTGAAAAAATATAGAATGAAAATTATATAATTGTTCCAATTCTATCTTACACTAACAGAAAAGCCAAGCTCCAATACAAAGCCAGAGGACTAAAGATGAAATTTTACACAATAAGGGTTCATAAGGCTGAATCAAATCCCAAACTACCCCAACTTGAAGGCTAATTCCAAACCAGCATGGCAAAATAGCTGAATAACATGTAACTAGTTAATAACTCCCACAATTTACTACAACTGAGAGTGCATTGATTTGATTTGATTTTCAGCACAAGTGGAAAATGAGAAGATCCTCACCTGGAATATAATTTATTACAAGAATTCTGATCGCAACCGTTCCACTTCCAAAGTGCAGTCAATACTAAACAAGAGCAGTTACCAGTGAACGTGTAAATAATTATTGTGGTGAGATGTATCTCACCATAATAATTATTTACGGATTGCAACAACAGTTAAGGGAGTCAGTGAACCCATCATGCCCGAAATAACCCTTTGAAAGAGGTATCTGATAAATCTCAATGTTCCCCCGAAACTGCACTGGTATGCACCAAAGCAACAATCAGGAATGGGTCACGTAGGCAACAAAGAGTGCCTCAGCAACACACACACACAATGGTTCCTTTAAGAAGTGTGGCTGTGTATCAATCACTAGTGGTAATTTACCAAAATTCGCTGGATTCTAGCATGGTTCCTGCAGATTGGAAAACAACAAATGTGACGTCACTGTTTAAAAAAGGATGTAGAGAAAAGACGGAACTATGGGCCAGTTAGCTTAACTTCTGTAATAGAGAAAATTCTTGAATCTATCGTTAAGGAAAAAATAGTGAAATGTCTGGATATAAATTGTCCCATTAGTTAGACGCAGAATAAGTTTGTGAAGGGCCGGTCATGTCTGACTAATTTGGTGAAATCCTTTGAGAACATGACATACACAGTGGAAACGGTGAACCTGTGGATGTGGTGAATTTGGATTTCCAGAAGACACTCGACAAGGCGTTGCACCAAAGACTGCTGCATAAGATAAAGGTGCACAGTGTTACTGATAATGTATTAGCATGGATAGAGAATTGGTTACCTAACAGAAAACAAAGAGTGGGGGTAAATGGGTTTTTCTGATTGGCCATCAGTGACTAGTGGTGTGCCTCAAGGATCAGTGTTGGGACTGCAATTGTTTCCAATTTACAGAGATGATTTGGAGTTGGGGACCAAATGTAGTGTGTCAAAATTTGCAGATGACACTGAGATGAATGGCAGAGTAAAGTGTGGAAAGGATGCTGAAAGTCTGCAAAAGGATATCGATAGTCTAAGTAAATGGGCAAGGGTCTGGCACATGGATTGCAATGTTGATAAATGTGAGGTCATTTGTTTGGTAAGAATAACAGCAAAATGAACTATTATTTAAATGGTAAAAAATTGCAGCATTCTGCTGTGCAGAGGGACTTGGGTGTCCTTGTGCAAGAATTACAAGGAGTTGGTTTGCAGGTGTAGCAGGTAATTAAGAAGGCAAATGGAACTTTGTTCTTCATTGCTAGAGAGATGAAGTTTAAAAACAGCAAGGTTATGTTGCAGCTGTATAAGGTGCTGGAGTACTGTGTACAGTTTTGGTCTCCTTACTTGAGAAAGGATATACTAGCACTGGATGGGGTACAGAAGTGATTCACTGGGTTGACCCCGGAGTTGAGGGGGTTGGCTTATGAGGAAAGACTGAATAGACTGGGGCTATATCACTGGATTCAGAAGAATGAGAGAGATCTTATAGAAATATAAGATTATGAAGGGAATATATAAGGTAAAGACAGGGAAGTTGTTTCCACTGGAAGGTGAAACTAGAACTAAGGGGCATAGCCTCAAAATAAGGGGAAGCAGGTTTAGGACTGAGCTGAGGAGGAACTTCTTCACATAAAGGGTTGTGAATCTGTGGAATTCCCTGTCCAGTGAAGCAGTTGAGGCTACCTCATTGAATATTTTTAAGGCAAGGATAGATAAATCTTTGAACAGTAAAGGAATTAAGGGTAACAGTGAGCGGGCAGGTAAGTGGAGCTGAGACCACAAAAAAATCAGCCACGATCTTATTGAATGGTGGAGCAGGCTCGAGGGGCCTGATGACCTACTCCTGCTCTTAGTTCTTAATCTTAAAAGGACTGCAAAACGAAAGGTTGTGCATAAAAAAGTAAAATTAAAGGTTTCGTCAGTACCACTCTCCTACTCTTACTCTTTGCTCTACAAATTTCCCCACCCCGTCAAGTAATTACCCAACTCCCCACTGAATTCCCATCAATCGTACAAGCAGTGCACAACCTTACCAACACATCATTGCAGATATCCTGCAACTCTTTCTCGATCTTCTCTCGATAGGCTTTTGCCATTTCCTGCCTTTTATTGCTGCTCTCGCATTTCTGCTCTATGCTGGAGATAACCCGCCAGGATGACCGCCGGGCTCCAACTACGTTCTTGTAGGCGACAGACAGCAGATTCCGTTCCTCGTTTGAGAGTTCACTGCCCTTCTCTGTGACGGCTTTCATTGCAGCTGCCATGTCGTCATAGCGCTCCGACTGCTCAGCGAGCTTCGCTCTCTCAACCAGATCAATGGTTTCCATCTTCAGGACTGCATGAACGCAAGAGATTATCTTGGTTAGGAGCACTGTGCATAGTTCTGGTCTTACATTACAATATAGAGGACTGGACAAGGTATAAAGAAACAAATTTATATGGAGGATACTTGTACTGAGAGACCACAACATTTAGAAATGTTGAATATGTTGGGGCTCTTGTCAGTATAATCAGTGCCAAGTCATTCAGTGAGAAATTGGCAAACATCTCTGTACAAAAAAAATCCTGGAGATATAAACTCAATTAATAATTTTATATCTGAGAGCAATAAGATTTTTGCTAAGGGACACAGATTCAAGGCAAGCAGATAGAGTAAGGATACAGATCAGACCTGATGTCATTAAGCAGCAGAACTGGCTCAAAGTGCTGAATGGCCGATCCCTATTCTCTACTTGTCGAAAACAGAAGGTTGAGAAGTGACCTAATATAGGACTTCAACATTCTGAAGGGGTTTGATAGGGAAGGTGTTTATATTTGTGATGAAGATAGAACTAAGGAACATAAACTTACAGTGGAAATGAATAAATCCAATAAGGTGTCGGGAGAAGCACTGTTACCCACAGTGTGGCGAGAATGTGGAACTTAATACAACAGTTGAAGTGAAAAAAGAGAGCTAGGTTAAAACATGAGGGGGAATGGAATAGGAGGATATTTTGAGAAGGTGAAATGAAGAGAAGTTGTGAAATGCTCATATGAAACATTATGACCAGCTCAGAGCTGCTTCTGCAGAGCAAATTGTGTCTCTCTAAAATTATATGGAGCCAGGCAGCTGTGAACTAGTCTATGAAATAAATCCTATCGGTGAATTGGCCACAGTAAATTGTCCCTCACTTTATTTGAGTGAGAGCCCTGTGACAGACTGGAGTGGAGTCCCTTTCTGGATGTATTCTGCCTAGCACCTAATGTTTGTTAGGATAGGCTCCAACTCCACGTGACCCTGAATTGGAGTGAACGGTTAAGTGAAAGTGAAGAAGGAATCCTGATTTTAAGACTTTATACCTTAACAATATCACATTACACGTTATTTCCTGTTCATTATTTCCAAGCTGACAGGTAAGTCATTGCTGAGACAAGCACACTCAGCACATAATCTGCAATATTTACAAACTGATTGACTAGTATCTTTTTGTAGGTATAGTCCTGTTTTTAGCCATTAGTCAATGTTATGTCCATGCCACCATGACCACAGCAAAGAGCTGCAGCTCAATAAAGGTCATTACCATGTTATATTAACGCCCTGAACACAGATCATCACTCAAGCTTCAGATCAGCTTGTTTAATGCACCAATTAACCCAGACTGTGTACAATCACTAAATAAAGTACCAAATCAACGAAAGCTTTGGATTTGAATGCAAGGCTGATGAAAAATGTCAAAACTATTTTGAAGTAAGGTCAATTATTACACAACAGTAAAAACATTCCAGAAAACAGACAAACGTGCAGTCAGGGTGCTGGTTCCTGAGGGAAGCCGGCTCCCAATGGTTAGTGATTCAGGTTTGGGATCCTGTGTTAATTCTGTAAACTAAAAGAGAGTCTGGAAGACTGTCGAATGGCTTCTGGTTAATGATGAGCAACACAAGTTTCATAATTCCATTACTCCCCCTCACCTTCTCAAACTGAATTTTTGCCCAATTCCACCTGCCAATTTAAAACAACAGGGCTGACTATTTTGAGAGTTTGGTATGCACATACGCTTACACTCGCTCAGTAAACGGGATGAACTGTAATGTGTACCTGAAGGCAGTGCAAGGTCTGGAAGAAAGTTTTATAAAAGTGAAAATTAATGGATGAAGGAGCTGCAAGTATTTAATCTACCACGATGAAAGTTCTGTTGAGTCATATGAAGAGATGGGAGAAATACGTGTGAAGCAGGAAGTTTAGATGATCCCATGATACTGCTTGAGGGCAATTCTCCTGGGCTACCAGCCAACTATTCGCCCTTGATCAACGCCACCAAAAAACTAGTGATTCCTCTTAATGCTAGACAAGGATCTTACTTTGTACAAGTTGGCTATCCCATTTGCAAAAGCAGTAACCTTAACTCTCAAAAGTAGCTTCTCTGTTGTAAAATACTATGGGACAAAGGTGATATGTTCAATAAAGAAATGCAAGCTCTTTCATTCTTTCTTTAAGGGATGGGGCAGGTTTGTGACTGCTCCAGTACTCATGCAGTATGCACATTTCCAAAGATGTGGGGGTTAGGTCAAGTGGCCATGCTAAATTGCTTACAGACTAGCAGAGTAAATATGTGGCATTTTGGGGTCTGGACGGGATTGTTGTTGGTGCAGCCTTGATGGGCTGAATGGCCTTGTTCTGCACCGTAGGGATTCTATGATTGAGCTGGTGGATATTGTTCAGGGTTATTTTCTGTTTGAACTTGTAGTGAGTGCTGAAGGAAGGCAGACCCAAATCGTTAACTTGAAATAAAGGTACTAGCATACCTTAGATAACACTGAATCCTATACCATTCAGCCACTGCAGGAAATAATCAGACATACAATTTTGAAATAGACCAATTTCAACATTAACAGGAAGAGCTTGAGGAAATTGATTGGGGTGATGTTTGTACTCAATGAAACCTCAATACCTGCAGCACATGTAGGTTAAGTGCAGAGCAAGGACTCGGAGGTGCAGTTTAAAAGAAACAAGCTTACGTGGTTAAAGCAGTAAAATTAGAAATCAAAAAGTGATGAATTGAAAGTAACAGGGAATGCTGTAATGAATAAAGAAATCTCCTAGTAATAATTTGTAAAATTATTTGTGGGGTAAAGAATCAAAGCAGCCAGGAGCTCTCGCACTATATGATTTAATACATCCTGCAAATATTCATGAGTAGTAAACACTAGCAACATTGCCATCCATTGTCAGAGGTGCCATAACTAAACATAGACCTGAATTCTTTGCCTGTTGGGTGCATGCACTTGGCGGAAGTGGACACAAAATGCAGTTCTGACCACAATAAGCCCCAATTACCAACTAGTCAGCAAGAAAGACAGGCTCTGAAAAGCTGAGTGCTGTCGGGCAGGACGGGTGCTGAGAGAAGTGACAGTGCAGGCAGGCGTTTCCAACTAGCTCCCTGAAAGCTAACAGCTGCCTGAGGGAACTGCACTACTGCTCCAATGAGATCAAAAAAACTGAAGACTTTTCTCTATCATACAGAGTCAAATCAGTGGCTGCACAGCACTGCAACCCTTAAACACTTTATTTCACTTCATCCCAGACATTTTATCACTATTCCTGATTCAGGGCAGGAAAAGACATGAATGTGCACCAAGAGCAAGAGCACACGAGCCATGTAGAATTCTGGCCAATTGTATATTTAATGGGCTTAATTGCTTTAATTGTTGCCAGGTATATATCTGACTCTTGCGCCCACCTGGGTTCAGGTTGAGCACATTCCCACTCAAAGTCCCTCTAAATTCTGGTTATAATGATTTTGAATCAACTATGCAGATACTAAACCGATAGATTTCCAGGAAAGTTTATATTTGAATAAGCAGCCAACTAATTAAAATTCCACCATTTGGGGGGCGGCGGTGGGGGGGGTTACATTCCTGAGAAAGCAAAGTTTATTAATTAGTTACAAGTAGGCCTACATTAACACTACAATGAAGTTATTATGAACATCCTCAAGTCGCCACACTCCAGCGCATGTTCTGGTATGGAGAGAATTTAGCATGGCCAGTGCACCTAACCAGTATGTTTTGTGGACTGTGGAAAAAACCCACGCAGACACGGGGAAAATGTGCAACACCATTCAGGTAGTGACCCAAGCCAGGAATCAAACACGGGTCCTTGGTGTTGTGAGGCAGCAGTGCTAACCACTGTGCCATCGTGCTGCCCCAGCCCCAAAATGACAAAATTGTGAATGACAAATGTACCTTACACTTGGGGTCAATCTGATATAAAGTACTATGAATATAAAGGAACAAAGGCAATAGAAACTGCATTTTTAATAAATCTCAAGATAAATTTACTGGAGAAATTATTTCACAAAACATGAATGGGACATTGTTTTATGGAGCAATCTAAAATTTGTGGCATTTACAGTGCTTTACTTAAACCTAGAGGTAGGCTATGACCTGAAGTTAAATCACAGCAACAAGGAACACCCAATTGTTACAACAGCAGATGATGCACACAGAGCACATACTTTTTATCATTGCAGCAAACATGTCACAGACATTCTCTTTATAACTTTACTTAGGTGGCTTTTTTGGCATTTTCTAAAGATAGCTTCTATTTTTTGTTTTTAGAACCATAGCTAAGTGGCCTACAATTGGTGAACTGGTGTACAAAGACTTTGCACCAAGAAGCAAATTCACAAAAGAGGAAGTCATGAGTGGCAGGACTTGACTGTATTGAAAAAGCTGAACAATTTATACACACAGATAAAACTCAATACATATATGGAACAGGGTACTGTGCATTTGAGAGAAAATTCAGAATATTGTTATTTCAACACTGAACTTTAGGAGACAATACTAGAAAGGGGAACACTGCAGATTTGCCAGAATGATATATGGTTTAAAGTTTGAAAATATTAGGGTAGATTGTATAAACCCGGTTTGTATTTCTTTCAGTTTAGAACACTGAGGTGTGATCTAATTGTTGTATTTAAAATGTTAATAGGATAATTACTTCCTCTGGTGGGAATCAGAAGGTGAAATCTTGAAACTCAAATGAGACCAATCAGGAGTGATGTCAGGAGGTGTAACCAGGGTGGGCAAAGCATTGAACTAGTTGGCCGCAAGAGGTGGGGTGGCCCAGTTGCAACTTGTTGAGATTGATAGAATATTTTGTTAAAGGTTATCAGTATAATAGCTGTTCAGTTAGATAACAGCTGACGTGAATATCAGCTCAATTTCCTTGCTTCTGTTCCATATTCCCAGGTATCCCTTATCCTCTATCGTTCTCGATGTTGGAAGCGCATCCACAATTTTTTAGGAGTACATCCCAGGTATTTTGTGAAAACCTACTTCCTCGTAACCCAACAAACCTCTTCTTAACAACCACATTAAATTCATATTTACATTACTTTACCAGTTTGTGGCCAAAATGATTTTCTATGTGTAGCTGTGGCACAGCCACACACTTCTGTTTAAGAGGCACATGAATTTTTTATGCTTCTGGCCAGTTTGTGGCATTGTACAGGGAAGTGAAGGTTAAGCTTGTAAGAAGTTACTGGACAACTGGGCCAAGGCAAGCATAAATAATTAAGTTCCCAGTTTCAAACTGGACATTCTGTCCTCACTTCTATATTTCCTTTCTAGATTCTGACGATCATATTTATATTGGAAACTGCCATGTAAACCTGCCATGTTTGAGCACCAAGTCTAGCCTGGCACTCTGGTGCAGTACTGAACGAATGCTGCAGTCAGCGATACTATCATTCAGGTGGAACAATTGCACAATTTTACTGCCTCTCCCGCCCTGATTCTGGGGTGGGCGAGGTTTGCAGAATGCATTCTCCATTGGCTGGGCAAGCCACTAAAATTCTGGCAAATAACCCAATGCACCCTCCCATCTCATTCTCTCAGGAGGATGCAAACGATCTGTTACACTACTCGAAGAGGAGCAGGTGAATTCTCCCCAGTGCTTTGACAAATAATTTATCCCTCAAACAGCTTCACCAAGGAATACAGATGATCTGTTGGTCTCTATCCTGTTGCTGCTTGTGTGAGCTTGCTACCCACAACTTGGGGTCACATTTCCACTCTAGCTGCAATGACTACATTTCCAAAATACTTTGTTGGCTGTAATCTGCTTTAGGATGTCCTGCGGTTATGAAAGCTCTGTAAAAATACAAGTCTCTTTTTTCGCAGTCCTCATTTCCTGTTGATTTGTAAATTTGTTTTGTTTTGCCTCAGCTGAATAGTTTTTAAATTACATTCTTTCATAATTTAATGGCTAGGTTGACTGATCTCAAGTTATTAACAGACCATTTCTGTTTGGGCAGGCAACTTATTCCAAACGTGCTGTTGCACTGAAAGAGACTCATCGCTGTGATTCACCATAGGGAATGTGGCAGATGTTTGGGAGGTGCTGAAAGAAAGTCGAGTGCAGCAGAAAAAAATCAAATTCAGATTAAGGTGGAGAAGAGGTGAGGAAGCTACAAGATGGTGCAGTTAGTAGGAGATTGCTTTTATCTCTGGAACTTGGGTTTGAATTCTGATCAGATAGTTCGAAAACAGAAATAGAAGAGTGGGCCATTTGGCTCTTTGAGCCTGCTCCACCAGTCAGTATGATTGTGGCTGATCCTCCATACAACACCATACTCCCAAAGATGCCCCACATTCCTTGAAACCTTCAAAGTCCAGAAATTTATCTTTCTAAAATATATGCAGTGACTTGACTTCCATAGTCTTCTGTGGTAGACAATTCCACAGTTCACCACTCTCAGTGAAGATTTTTCTCCTCATTTCATAGAACATAGAACAATACAGCACAGAACAGGCCCTTCGGCCTTCGATGTTGTGCCGACCAAAATAAAAAGCAATGCCCCTCCAAACTAAACCATTCCCTTCTCTTCCATATACTTATCAATTAACCTCTTAAACGCCACCAAACTTGGCGCATCTACAACAGCTGCAGGCAGGGCATTCCACTCCCTAATCACTCTTTGAGTAAAGAACCTACCTCTGATATCCGTCCTATAACTCATACCCCTTAATTTAAAGCTGTGTCCCCTCGTGCTAGCTTTCTCCATCCTAGGAAAAAGGCTATCACTGTCCACCCTATCTAAACCTCTAATCATCTTATATGCTTCAATAAGATCCCCTCTTAGCCGCCTCCTTTCTAACGAAAACAACCTCAAATCCTTCAACCTCTCTTCATAGGACCTGCCCTCCATACCAGGCAACATCCTGGTAAACCTCCTCTGTACCCTCTCCAATGCCTCCACATCTTTCTTATAATGTGGGGACCAGAACTGCACACAATACTCCAAGTGCGGCCGCACTAGAGTTTTGTACAGTTGCAACATGATGCTGCGGCTCCTAAATTCAATCCCCCTACCAATAAAAGCTAAGACTCCATATGCCTTCTTAACAACTTTATCCACTTGACTGCCTACTTTCAGGGATCTATTGACACATACACCAAGATCCTTCTGTTCCTCAACACTATTAAGAGCCCTACCATTAGCCCTATACTCTACACATTTATTGTTCCTGCCAAAGTGCATTACCTCACACTTTTCCACATTAAACTCCATTTGCCACCTCTCGGCCCAGCTCTGCAACTTGTCCAAGTCACTCTGTAAACTAAAACACCCCTCTTCACTATCTACCACACCACCAACTTTAGTATCATCTGCAAATTTACTGATCCATCCCTCAATACCCTCATCCAGATCATTTATAAAAATTACAAACAGCAGGGGCCCCAAAACAGACCCCTGAGGCACACCACTCGTCACCGAACTCCACGATGAATATCTCCCATCAACCACCACCCTCTGTCTTCTATCTGCCAGCCAATTCCTAATCCAATTAGCTAAATCACCCTCTATTCCACACATCTGCATTTTCTGTAGAAGTCTTCCATGGGCCACCTTATCAAACGCCTTACTAAAGTCCATATATACTACATCAACGGCCTTACCCCCATCCACCTCTTTGGTCACTTTCTCAAAAAACTCAATGAGGTTAGTAAGGCATGACCTACCCTTCACGAAACCATGCTGACTATCCCCAATCAATTCATTTCTCTCTAAATAACTATAAATCCTATCCCTAATAATTCTCTCCAATACATTGCCCACAACAGAAGTAAGACTCACTGGCCTACAATTCCCAGGAAGGTCTCTCTTCCCCTTCTTAAACAATGGGACCACATTCGCTATCCTCCAGTCCTCCGGAACCACACCCGTAACCAACGAGGACCTGAAGATCAGAGCCAGAGGCTCTGCAATCTCCTCTCTTGCCTCCCAGAGAATCCTAGGGTAAATCCCGTCCGGCCCAGGGGACTTATCCAACTTCAAACCCTCGAGAATTTCTAACACATCCTCCCTATCTACTATTTCAGCCCTAAATGGTCTCGCCCGTATTCTGAGCCCGTGACCCCTAGTATCTAAACGTACCAGTTAGAAGACAGATCATTTCTGCGTCCACTCTGTCCAACACTGGCAGAATTTTACACGTTTCAAACGAGTGTCCCTCTCTAAACTCTCCACAAATACAGGCCAAGTCAACCCAATCTTCCCTTGTACAACAATCCTGCCATCCCAGGAATCAGTCTGGTGAACCTTCACTACATTTCCTTTATGGTAAGTACATCTTTTCTTAAGTGAGGAGACCAAAACACACGATATTTCAGGTATGGTCCACCAAGCTACAGTAAGACATCTAATGCCTCTATATTCGATTCCTCTTGCAATGTAAGTGAACATACTATTTGCCTTCTTAACCACTTTCTGTACCTGCAACATCCCAGAGGTCCCTTTTCATATCAACATTTCCCAATATATTACCATGCAAATAATATTCTGCCATTCTGTTTTTCCTACTGAAGTGGATAACTTCAAACTAACCAACGGTATTCTACATCTGCCATGCGCCGATCTACTTATTCAATTTGTCTGTATTGCCCTGAAGTTTCTTTACTTCCTCCTCACCACTCAATTCCATCTAGTTTTGTGTCGTCAGCAAATATGGAAATATACTTTTGATTTCCTCATCCAAATCACTGGCACAAGTTTCTCTTCATATAATCATAAAGCAGAAAAGGCCATTCAGCCAATCATATTTGCATTAGCACTTTGAAAAAGCTAATTCCCATTCTTTTCCATTGCAAGAATTGATCTAATTCTCCACTGATGCCTTTAATAAGCACAAATTCACAAAGGACAAGTTTGTAAAATAAACAAAAACTGGCAATCACTCTGAAGTGTCCAAACACCACTCCCTAGAATAGAATAAGAGCAGTGTGATAATACTGTACAATCTCATTGGAGTCACATAGCTGAGAATAGATTAACATAGAACAATACAGTACAAACAGGCCCTTCGGCCCACGAGTTGCGCCGATCACATCTACCAATCCACAGACCTGTCTATAACCCCCTATCCTATTCTTTTCCATATACTCATCCAGAAGTCTCTTAAAAGACCCCAGTGAATTTGCCTCAACAACCTCCAATGGCAGTCGGTTCCATTCACTCACCACCCTCTGAGTGAAAAACCTACCCCTGACATCTCCTTTGTATTTGCTTCCCTGCACCTTAAATCTGTGTCCTCTCGTAGTGACCATTTCAGCTCGGGGAAATAGTCTCTGAGAGTCCATCCTATCTATTCCTCTCAACATTTTATAAACCTCTATCAGGTCGCCTCTCAACCTACGTCTCTCCAGTGAGAAGAGTCCCAGCTCCCTCAACCTATCTTCATAAGGCCTGCCTCCCAATCCAGGCAGCATCCTTGTAAATCTCCTCTGAACCCTCTCAATAGCCTCTACATCCTTCCTATAATGAGGCGACCAGAACTGCGCACAATACTCCAACTGGGGTCTGACAAGAGTCTTATAGAGCTGCATCATTACCTCCTGACTCCTAAACTTTATTCCTCGATTAATGAAGGCCAGTACACCGTACGCCTTCTTGACCACTTCCTCCACCTGCGAGGCCGATTTAAGAGTCCTATGGACCCGGACCCTGAGATCCTTCTGCTCTACAACACAGCTAAGACTCCTACCCCTTATATTGTACTCCTTCATCCCATTATTCCTGCCAAAATGGACCACTACACATTTATCTGCGTTGAAGTCCACCTGCCACTTCTCCGCCCAGTCTTGCATCCTGTCTATGTCCCGCTGCAACTTTTGGCATCCCTCCAGACCATCCAAAACACCACCGATCTTTGTATCGTCGGCGAACTTGCTAACCCATCCCTCCACTTCCTCATCCAGGTCATTTATGAAAATGACAAACAGCAGGGGTCCCAGAACAGATCCCTGGGGCACTCCACTGGTTACCGACCTCCATGCAGAACAAGACCCATCCACAACCACTCTCTGCCTCCTGCTGGCAAGCCAGTTCTGGATCCACAAGGCCAAAGCTCCTTGGATCCCATGCCCTCTCACCTTCTCCAGATTAGGAGCATAGCCTGGCTCTTAAGATTGGAAGAATTAGGAATAGTGGGCCATTTGGCCCCCTACACCTGTTCCATCATTTAATAAGATCATGGCTGATCAAATCTTGACCCCAATTCCCTTTTCCTGCCTGTTCCTCCCCCCCCAACCACCCCGGCAACAATGACACCCCAATTGCTTTAAAATCTGTGCCACAGCCATGAACGTTTTCAATGATTCAGGTTCCATAATTCTCTGTGGTAAAGAATTCTCAAGTGTAATGACTCTCTGACAGAAGAAATCTCTCAATGGGTGACCCTATATTCTGAAACAGTTTGGTTCCTCAAGAGAAAGAAAGATCCTCTCAGGATTAACCCTGGGTCCAGGCCTTGTAGCACAATGGTACCACTCTCCATCATTCGACCAGAAACTCTTGGATTCAAGTCCAAAGCTAAGATTTGTTGGCCATGGAAGGAGCATTCAATGTGGTTCAACAAGCTGATAATCAGTTCAGAAATCCTTTCAATGTTTCTCCCACTACTCTCCAAAGGGTGAAAAACAGATACGCAAGAGAAAATGCATCCTGTCAAGCCCACTCACAACCTTAGTCAGTTCACTTCCTATTCTTTTAAATTCTAAACACTACAGGTACAACCTATTTAAACTTTCCTTATTTACCAAACAATCATTCCAGGAATCAATCCAGTGAATCTTCTCTGAACTCTCTCCGATGTAAGTATACCTCTCTTTAAAAAAGATATGTACAAAAATTATGTTTGGTTGTATCAATGCCCTGTACAGCTGTAGCAAGACTTTACCATTGCACTCCATCCTCATTGCAATAATGCTCAATCTTCCATTTGCCTTCCTAATTAATTGCTGTACCCCATGCAAACATGTCTTATATGGCAACACCTTGTACTTACAATACTAACGCACAATTTCGTTGTTTCTCTATTTAAATAATGCTTTGCTTTTCTATTCTTCCACATTTCCCCACATTGCATTCATCTGCTATTTTTCCCCAGTTCTGATCCCTGCAGCAGTCCATTGGGAAAATTTTAAAAACCAATCTTCTGGCCTACCATTGCTCTTAACAGCATTATTTTCTTATAATTTGATACTATCTTTAATTTCCTTGTTTTAGCACAGATGGTGCATCTTTCTTGATGGAATACAACTTTGTTGAGAATGATTAAATATCTCCTTAAATGTCAACCATTGCTTTTCTAGAATCTTGCCTTTGAATTCATTTTCCCAGTTCACTTTAGCCAACTCTGCATTCATACTTCTGTAATTGCTTTTATTTAAGTTTAAGACACTAGTTTCAGATCGAAAGTTCTCACCCTTGAACTATCAGTGAAATTCTGTCTTATGGTCACTCTTCATTAGAGGATTCTTTACTATGAGATCACTAATTAATCCTCTTTCAATGCATATTATAACTGTCTGTAAAATAGCCTGTTCAAGTTGGTTCCACAGCATTTCCTCCTTCAAAAAATTCCTCAAATATACTTGATGAACTTGTGCCCTACGAAACCTTTGCCAATTTGACTTGTCCAATCTAAATAAGATTGAATTCACCCATGATTATTTTGGTGTCTTCCTTACAAGTCTCCATAATTTATGATTATTCCATTTACATTGTCGCTGCTAGAGCATCAAAAACTACTCACACAGTCCACTGCTATGTCCAAGTTCCCTCTTGCCATTCTCTATCTTGACCAAATTGATTCTACATCTTGACCTTATGAGCGAAGGCCATTTCTCATCACTACTAATCTAATTCTTTTATCAACTGAGCATTTATTTCCTGTGTGTCATCAATTCTCCTGACTGGTTACAAATTCTGAGTTTCTTTTTACTACCTTTCCTTTCTCATGCTATTCGTTTGTGCGATTTTACGTTTGTGCACTCTGCCACTTCCTGTCACTGATTGTTATCTATATTACTATCCTGTGCGACTATTTTGCCCTTTCTCTTTAGCTTTTTAAGTTTCCCCTGATATGAACTCTTCCCCCAACTATTTGATTTAATGTCCTATTGGTAGATCTGGGGCAGAATCTAGTGAAACAAGACAGATGGAGTACTTAATAGTGCAGGAGGTGAAACTTTCCTGATAAGTTGGTGGTGGATAAAAGGCAGGTCCTGATGGCAGTAAGTAGAAACCCATTTTAAACGAGTGCTACGCACACTCAGAGACACTGCCACGAGATTAAATCGTACTTTTGCAATTAAGTTGGCAGCAAACGAGAAACATGTACCTTTAGATTCATGACTTATTAAAAGCTGGCTTGCAGCAGACAAGGTAGTTTTTCTGGTGAATTTGTGGTAGGAGCTGCCTGGAGAACTTTACTCGACCATGGCACAGCAGGCTGAGTTTGCATGGAGCTCAGGTGGTGGCTGTCCAAAGAGACAGAGGGATTGTTGGCCAAGGGAGGGAGGTCAAGTCCTGGAGGACAGAGGGAGAGAGCTGGACCATAGAGACATGGTCAAACATGTTGGAGGAGAAATCAAAAGTGATGGGAGACAGGTGAACAGTGAGGCTGGGAGAGTTGAGGATAACCAAGAACAAGCCACAGATAATTCATATAGATCCATAGGGGACATTAGGAAGATTCAGTCGCTAGATATAGATGGGGAGATTGTAAATTGGATTAGACACTGCTCAATGGAAGAACACAGTAAGAAGTCTGACAACACCAGGTTTAAGTCCAACCGATTTATTTGATAGTAAACTCACAAGCTTTCGAGGTTCTTCTCTCCATCAGGTGAATGAGGTGTTCTGGTCTCAAACAGCACAGACTGTTTACAGATTATTGATTAGAACGCAAATCTTGATACCTAACCTGCTATTCAAGTCTTAAAGTGGCCGACAATGTGAGTAGACGGAGCACTAAGCACACATTGAAGAGATGTGTATTGCCTACAGACAGCACAGCGAGTGAGGTTTTCGGGTAAGCATCTCCAAGGTGGCCTTCACGACACATGACAGCACAGAGTCGCTCAGCAGAGACTGATAGCCAAGTTCCGCACACATGAGGACGATCTCAACAGGGATCTTGGGCTCATGTCACACTATCTGTAACCCCCATGACTTGCCTGGGTTTGCAAAACCTCACTTACTGTTTTGTCTAGAGACAATACACATCTCTCTAACCTGTGCTCAGTACTCCGTCTACTCACATTGTCGGTCACTTTAAGACTTGAATAGCAGATTAGGTGTAAAGATTCACATTCTAATCAATAATCTGTAAACAGTTTGTGCTGTTAGAGACCAGAACACCTCATTCACCTGATGAAGAGGAGAACCTCGAAAGCTTGTGAGTTTACTATCAAATAAATTGGTTGGACTTAAACCTGGTGTTGTCAGACTTCTTACTGTGCTCTTCCATTGAGTAAAGTTTTACAACACCAATTTTAAATCCAACCAATGTTGGATTTGGATCCAATGTTGGATCCAACAATGATCAGTGTGGAATTTATTGGTTGGATTTAAAATTGGTGTTGTAAAACTTTACTGAGTTTACCCCAGTCCAACGCCGGCATCTCTACATCATTCTTCCATTGAGCCAGTGTCTAATCCAATTTACAATCTCCCCATCTATACCTAGCAACTGAATCTTCCTAACGTCCCATATGGATCTATATGAATTATCTGTGCTTATCCCGGACCAACACCAGCATCTCTACATCAATGGAAGAAGCCAGAGAGTGGTTGTGGAGGATTGCTTCTCTGAGTAGAGGCCTGTAACTAGTGGAGTGCACAGGGATCGGTGTTGGGTCTATTGTTGTTTATCAATGATCTGGATGATAATATGGTAAATTGGATCAGCAAGTTTGCTGGTGATACAAAGATTGGAGGTGTAGTGGACAGCGAGGAAGGTTTTCAAAGCTTGCAGAGGGACTTGGACCAACTAGAAAAATGAGCTGAAAAATGGCAAATGGAATTTAATGCAGACAAGTGTGAGATATTGCACTTTGGAAAGACAAACCAAAGTAAAACATATAGACTAAATGGTAGGACTCTGAAGAATGCAGGCGAACAGAGGGATCTGGAAATACAGGTACAGAATTCCCTAAAAGTGACATCATGGGTGGATAGGGTTGTAAAGTGTGCTTTTGGTACATTGGCCTTTATAAATCGGAGTATTGAATATAAAAGTTGGAGTGTTGTGGTAAGGTCATATAAGGCATTGGTGAGGCCAAATTTAGAGCATTATGTACAGTTTTGGTCACCTAGTTACAGGAAGGATGTAAATAAGATTGAAAGAGTGCAGAGAAGGTTCACAAAGATGTTGCTGAGACTTGGGAAGCTGAGTTACAGAGACTGATTGAATAGGTTAGGACTTTATTCCCTGGAGTGTAGAAGATTTGATAGAGGTGTATAAGATTTTGATGGGCATAGATAGAGTGAATGCAAGCAGGCTTTTTCCACTGAGGCTAGGGGAGAAAGAAACGAGAGGCAATGGGTTAAGGGTGAAAGGAGAAAAGTTTAAAGGGAATATTAGGGGGAAGCTCTTCATACAGAGAGTGGTGGGAGTGTGGAATGAGTTGCCGGATAAATGCAGGGTCACTTTTAACATTTAAGAAAAACTTGGACTGGGTTCATGGATGACAGGGGAATGGAGGGATATGGTCCAAGTGCAGGTCAGTGAGACTAAGCAAAAAATGGTTGGCACAGACAAGAAGGGCCAAAGGGCCTGTTTCTGAGTTGTAATTTTCTATGGTTCTATAATGGAGAGTTAAAGATAATAGTTAGCAGATCCAGGGTGCCCAGGGGTTTAGCTCAATGGTGACAACAGGGCATGATGTGGGTGCGAATTAAATATGGCTCATGGAATTTTGACCAGAGATGGATAACGGCGAGGCCCTTAACTTTCAGTCTGATCCCATTGCGCAACTGACCACGTACCCCCACCGTGCAAAGCTAATCGGCTGGTTGCTGCGTGATTCCACATGGCCAGCCATCCTACTGCAGACTTCCGCTGATGCTGTTGGAGCCCTCACTGCTGCAATAAGATTCCGCCCGACATATTCAACTCATCAGGATAGTGGGTCACATGAAGTCCATCCCAAAGGAATAATTCCCTCTTGCCCACTTTAGTGTTGTCATTGGTCAGTGAATGAGAATGGTTTGTCCCATGTCAATCTTTTAGTCACCACTTCCAGCACTCTGCAGCAAAGAGATGGAGCATCAACACCTCTTCCCCAAACACAGCACATTTTCAATCTTAGTGAAGGGGAAGTGATGAAGAAAAACCTCAGGAGACACAGCAATTTGCATTCGTATTGTGCTTTTAAACTGAAAATATCCTGATGTGTTTCCCATGGGTGTGTCATGACTCACAATTTAACACTGAGCCGTAAGAGCTGTTAGGACAAGTAACTAAAATGCCTGGTCAAAGAAGCGGGTTTTATCAAGTGTTTTACAAGAAGAGAGCTGAAAGCTACAGACTAAAGCTTCAGGAGGAACTTGGAGGTTTTGCCCACATGCACTGTGCAGATCCACCAGCATGTGGACATATACTGACACTCAATGAGCGAAACTCCCAGTCACGAGCAAACTCTGCCTTATGGAAACTGTAAGAGAACTGAAGGCTAAATCCTGACAACAAATCTGGAATGGAGACCAAAATCAGACTGATGTTAAAAACATCAACTCCCACAACCAAGCTGGTGCCAGAGTGTGCTCTTCTGCATCTCTTTAGACTCGACTGGACGAGTCAAGATGGAGATTGGGAAACCCCAGTGTCTGTGTCTCTCTTGGAGAGGACACTCCAGTTGTGCTGAACATAAGAGTTGAGCACATGGCGCAAACCATCATTTCATGGGTTAGATTGCTGCCAGAGAAAGGAGAGGTTTTGGGAGGAAATTCCAGAGTTTAGCTGAAGGCACTTCTACCAACAATGAAGAAATGAGAAAAAACAGGGGTGCATAAGAATCCAGAGCAGGAGAAATACAGACCTCAGAGGATTGCAAAGCTGGAGGTGGTTACAGAGGTGCAAAGTTGGGCTGAAATCATGGACGTATGTGAAAACATGAGAGAATTTTAAAATTGAGATGTAGCCAATGTTCTTCAGAAAACATAAAGCAATGGATGAAAGGAACTGGAAAATAAAATATGAATAGCAGAATTTTTGATGAGATCAAAATGTTTATGAAAAGATAACACCTGAGGTAGTGAGGAGCAAGTTTCTAAATGAAAGAAAGACACATGACTGTGAGAAATATACAAACTAAGGTCTTATTACAAAACTCAAAATAGTTAATAACTTTGATCAATTCAAATTCTGCCAATTTACTAGATTCTAACACCACTCTGTAACGGCTTCTTACAATTTATATTCTCTCCATATACTAGAAACTTAGACAGGAGGAAAAAAAACAAACTTGCTGATGTTGAAGAGTTTCCAGAAGTTAAAGATCCAACACTGTAACTCCAAATATCACTTGAAGATCACTAACACCACATTACCAAGCCATTTTGACCCACCAACAAATATCTCACCTACTCATTAACTTACAATGATGTCTATGTAGGTAAAACTTCAGCTCTCACTCGATCAGCAACCTGTTCATTGGGTGAATTGAAACTGGAGATACTACTCCCACAAGCAGAAACCCAAAAGGACGTGGCTTGTGATGCAACTTGTTTCGTTAAACTGGTTTAACCAGTACTCCTCCCACTGGGACCAAACAAGCTGCTACATATGTTCGGTTTAGAATTGCAAAATGGACAGCCCAAAACCAAAAGCACCCTGAGTGCAGTTAAAATTTTATAGACTCAGAAGCACTGCTTGGTCACTGCTGCACTGTGTAATCAGGGGTTCCACTTAGTTGGACTTCTGCCCGGTACATCAACTTAACAACTGAACAAACAAACTGTTCCTGGTTATGCAACGTCTCAATTTTAGAAATCTCATTGTTGTTTTCAAATCCCTCCATGGCTTTGCCCCTCCTATCTCTGTAAAATCCTCCCGCTCCACAACCCTCTGAGATATAAGTGCTCCTCTCTCTGGCCTCTCGACCATCCCAGAGTTAGTCACTCCCTCAGCAGTGGAGTGCCTTCCACACCTCGATCCTAAGCTCTGAAATTCCCTCCCTCATGACTCACTTTCCTCCTTTAAGATGCTCCAGGACACCTACTACTTTGACTAAGTTTCAGGTTATCTATCTTAATATCTCTTTGTGGTCAGAGTCAAATATTGCCACACAATGCTCCTGTGAAGCTCCTTGAGTTTTTTTTTACGTTAAAGATGCCACATAAATGCAAGTTGGTTGTTGTTTAAAAAGTTATGTCATTGGTATTGGTAATGGTGTGAATCAGAAGCAGTTTTAATTGAACTCGAAGCATTAAGTCTTTCATCCTCCACAGATGCTGCCAGATTGGCTGAGATTTTCCAGCATTTTCTGTTCGTATTTCAGATTTCTAGGACCAGTGGTATTTTCTTTTTGGTTTTAGAGATAATTTTATACTGCTGGACTAGTCGCTTGATCCTGAAGCACTAGATAACTTGCAAAGATTTACAAGAAGCTTACCAAAATTGAGAATTCACCTAACACAAGTATTTGATCAACGAGGGGCTCTTTGATAAAAGCAAACTACTGCTGACGCTGGAGTCTGAGACAAAAACAGAAAATGCTGGATAAACTCAGCAGGTCTGACAGTGTCTGTTGAGAGAAAACAGAGCCAACGTTTTCGTCATAGTTCTTAATAGTCATCCAAACCTGAAAAGTTAACTCGGTAATCTCTCCAGAAACGCTGTCTGGGCTACTAAGATTCACCAACATTTTGTGTTTTGGTCCTTTGAAGAAATGCTTTAACTTGTGGCTGAGCTCAGACAATGGAGAATAGCAAATAGTCATTAAAAGATGAACTAGGAAATTTAAGATGAATTTCTAAGTGGCAAAATGAGGAACTCGCATTCACATGGAGTAGTTGAGCCAGAAAACATTGATGTGATAGGGGGATCCATGCATTCACAAGGAAAGAAAGAGAGATTCTAAGCCGGCGGGAAGAGCTCATTATAATAGGAAGCTGGAGTGTAGCACAAACCGTAACACAGAGAAATTGACAGAATGGCTTGTTTCTATACAAGTGATTGACTCTTATCTGACTCTGAAATGGGTCCTAGAAAAACCTAGAAAGGGTCTATATGAATGCAAAAAAACCACACATAGCTTAACACCATCCAGGACAAAGTAGTCAGCTTGAACAGTGCTCCTTTAAACATTCAACCTTTCATCCACCACCAGCACACAGTGGCAGCAGCGTATACCATGTTCATGATGAATTGCAGCAACTCAGATTTCTTGGACAGTGCCTTTCAAACTCACAACCTCTATCACCCAAAAGGCCAAGGACCAAGAGATACATGGGAATACCACCACTTGCAAGTTCCCCTCCAATCCATACACCATCCTGACCTGAAAAGGTATCACTTTTCCTTCATCATCATTGGGTCAAAATCTTCAAACATTCTATCAACATCACAGAGGCTGCAATGGTTCAAGGTGATGGCTCATCACCAGCACAACCAAGGATTGATATTAAATGCTGGCTTCTAGACCAATGCCCACATCCAGTGAATGAAAAAAAAGTGGTATCACTCTGGTCTCAACCTTTGCTGCTGTGTCACTCCTGCAGACTCTCCTCATTGCTGCCCTTATTTATAGTGTCCCTAGTTTTTTTTTGTATGTTTAGTGCATTCCTGTGCCTTTGTACCACTTTCTAGTATTTATTATTCAATCCAGAATTTTATTGCAATCCTGCTGTTCCCACATCATTATTCCTATGTGAACACAGTGCTTCACTCACCCTGCATTATTACAAGCCCTCCTTGCAGAGTGACACTGTAATTATAGTCTCCCTGCACTATTATTGTTCTGGTCTCTACATTACTGCCTGATTATCAAGTATTTTCATACACTTCAGTCTATTGCTGCTTTGATGTATGGTGCTCATTGGAATTTCAAATTTCTTATTTAATTTTTACAACATTTGCTGATGACTGCAGATTCTGTCAGTTACTTGTGCATTACTCCTATCTCCTCCAGCTAACCCAGTTACTGCCCTGTTACATTGGCCTCACCCACAGCCCTCTATAGCACCAGACTGTTACTCTCATTTACTCCAATCTCATCTATTACTCATTGATCTTTGTTCGTGATTTCTTTGTTAATCTGAATTCTCTTTCACTACACTAGAGTGATTTGTTATTCCAATCTGTCGTAACTCCCTCAGTAATTGGGATGTCTCTGTTATTGTGTCTTCTGTTACTCTGATCTTGCGCCTTCTCCAAACTCTGTTGCTCAGATTTCACTGTATTACACCAATTTCCATTTGGCTACTTGGAACTCCTGCTCTGCTGTTACTTCCCTCCTTTTGCTGTTCCCCCCATGCCATTACTTCCATCTCCTTCTGTTACTTGAATTTCTCTGCTACTCTGATCTTCTTTTGCAACTTGGATCTGTTATTCTAGTCACTCTGACCCTCCTCTGTTACTCTGACCTATATATTACTCTGGTTGTCCCATGTGTCTTGTTAGTCTGATCTGCTATTGTTGCTGGAGAGGAGGCGATTGCGTGATGATATCAGCACTAGACCAACAGCTCAGAGACCTCGGTTAATGCTCCAGAAACCTGATTTGAATCTCATAAAGGGGGCAATTTGAATTCAATTTAAATAAAAATCTGTAATTAAAAATGATCCATCTGAGTCACTAATGGCCTTTAAGGAAGGAAATCAGCCCAAGTGACTAGATCCACACTGATGGATTGGCCATGCTGAATTGTCCCTTAGTATCCAAAGATATGTAGGTTAGGGGGATTAAGCAGGGTAAATGTGTGAGGGTACAAGGATAGCTAAAATGCTCTATCAGAGAGTTGGTACTGATCCAGTGGGCCAAATGGCTTCCCTCTGCACTAGAGATTTCATGAACACTGTTGGGGGTCTCCAGGGAGCCCATCAAATCCCGTACTGCCGATGGCCTCGTGCACACATGCAGAAATGCACTAGGTGACATTGGTAATACATTTACATAGACAGATGCTACTACAACACTAACACAGTGATTTTTAAATGCCCCCTGAAATGGCCTATAAAGTATAAGTTCAATTATCTCTTCTTTCTATGGTAATCAAGTCCATCCTTCTGCTTCTCTTGCCCACTCTTGCTTTGAGATTTGGATGAAGCAAATCTAGATGACACTAAGGGCTAATGGTAGGACTCTTAGTAGCGTAGATGAGCAGAAAGATTCTGGTGTACAAGTGCATAGATCCCTGAAAGTTAGTACTCAAATTGATAAGGTTGTTAAGAAGGTGTATAGTGTGTTAGCATTTATTGGTAGAAGGATTGAATTTCGGAGCCGAAATGTCATGTTGCAACCGTACAAAACTCTGGTGCGGCCGCACTTGGAGTATTGTGTACAGTTTTGGTCGCCACATTATAAGAAAGATGTGGAGGCATTGGAAAGGGTGCACAGGAGGTTTACCAGGATGTTGCCTGGTATGATGGGTAGGTCTTATGAGGAAAGGCTAAGGGACTTGAAGTTATTTTCATTAGAGAGAAGGCGGCAAAGACGTGACTTAATTGAGACACATAAGATGATCAAAGGGTTAGATAGGGTGGATAGTGAGAGACTTTTTCCTCAGATGGAGATGGATAACATGAGGGGACATAGCTTTAAATTAAGGGGTGGTAGTTATAGGATGGATGTTAGAGGTGGGTTCTTTACTCAGAGGGTAGTAAGGGCATGGAATGCCCTGCCTGCAGCAGTTGTGGACTTGTCAAGTTTAAGGGCGTTCAAATGGTCAGTGGATAGGCACATGGATAGCATTGGAATAGTTTAGGTTAGAGGGTCATAAAATTGGTTCCATTGGTCGGCGCAACATCGAGGGCCGAAGGGCCTGAACTGCGCTGTAATGTTCTATGAGACTTCAGTCCGCTACCCTGCAATAATTCAGCTGGAAAGAGCCTTGTTGTTGACCGTGGCATATGATACTGGAACAAGAACCTTGACAACTTGGTCCCCAAGCTATCACCTGCCATTTTCTTTAACCCTTCTGTGAAGGTCCAAACAGCAGCTAAACCGTTTGAAACCGAAAGAAACAGCGCTGTTCACATATGGCGTATACCATTCTTATATATAAATTCTTGAAACAACTCACTTGTAAACATTTGCTTTGATTTAACATTGCCATATGTATTGGTGTACAGTGAAAAGTATTGTTTCTTGTGTGATATACAGACAAAAACATTCTGTTCATAGAGTACATTGTGGAGAAGAAAAGGAGCAGGTACAGAATACAGTGTTACAGTCATAGCTAGGGTGTAGGAAAAAGGCAACTTAATATAAGATAGGCCCATTCAAAAAGTCTGATGGCAACAGCAAAGGAACTATTCTTGAGTTGGTTGGTACGTGACCTCAGATTTTTGAATCTTTTTCCCAACAGGTGGTGGTAAAAGAGGGTGTGTGTGTGTGTGGTCTTTAAATATGCTGGCTGCTTTCCTCGGCAGCTGGAAGTTGAGACAGAGTTGATGGATAGGAGACTGGTTTGCATGACGGACTGGGCTTCATTCACAGTTCTTTGTAGTTTCTTGCAGTCTTGGTCAGAGCAGGAGCCATACCAAGCTGTGATACATCCAGAAAGGATGCTTTCTATCTGTAAAAATTGCACAGTCACAGTAGACATGCTGAATTTTCTTAGCTTCCTGAGAAAGTAGAGGCATGGTGCCATTATTAGAAAAGAGAAAATCTGGTAACACACGGGTAGCAAAAAACGAACGTAGCTTTTCTACTGAGCAGCTTTAATGTTACTCATGACACATGTTTCTAACCACTTCAAACCACACAATGACAACCAAAAACAGGTGATTCACAAAAGGTTTCGCAAAGGCCACATGCAATGTGGACCTCAGCTGATCAGACTCCCAAGGATGAGGTGCTGCTGATGGCGACAGGCTTTCACTTTGTTCTCCAAGTCCTGACTGCTCTCAACCACACTGCATACAACCATCCTGCATACTTAACTCATCTTTATGCTTCATTTAAGTCTCAGTCCCTATGCCTACAACAATCAGTCATCCCCGCATCAAAATCTCTGAGATAGAATAACATCCTCTGCCCGTTTACTGCTTAATCTGCTTAGCATTCACCAGAGAGTGTGCAAGTCTCTCGAGTAAGAAAATCATCTCAGGAGGAAACACTATCTTGGTTGTCATATCTGGTAAAGGGTGACGACTCAATGTATCTGTGTTCATATTATTCTTGCCTGCCCTCTACACAATATTGTACTGGTAATCTGACAATTGTAAAGGCCAAATGCTATATTCTCGCTGAGGCCATGGGAGAATACATACATAGAAAATAGAAGCAGCTCTTCGAATCTGCTCTGCCATTCACTATGATCATAGTTGATCAAGTTTAATGCCCTGGTCCCACCTCCACTCCCTCCTCCCATATCCCTTGATTCCTTTAGCTCCAAGAGCTATATCTAATTTTTTCTTGAAATCACAATGTTTTGGCATCAACTACTTTCTGTGTTAATGATTTTCCATTCATTCATCGTCCTCTGGGTTCTCCTGACCTCAGTTCTGAAAAGGTTTACCCCTTAGCCACAAACTATCACTCCTAATTCTGGACTCCCCCACCAGTGAGAACATTTTCTCTGAATCTACTGTCTAATCCTGTTAGAATTTAATAAGTCAGAGATCCCTTCTCAATCTTCTAAACTCCAGTGAATATAATCGTAACAACTTAGTCTCCCTTATCTGTCAGTTCCACCATCCCAGGAATCAGCCTGATAAACCTTTGCTGCACTCCCTCTCGCAAGAAAGGACATTTAAGACTAGAACAATACTCCAAGTGTGGCCTCACTAACACCTTGTACAATTGTAGTAAAACATCCCCATTTCTATACTCAAATCCACACTCCTTGAAGGCCAACATACCATTTGCTTTCTTTATTGCCTGCTGGACCTGCACACTTACTTTTAACACGAGGATAGCAAAGTCTCGCTGATTATCATCTCCCTCAATTTATATCCATTCAAGTAATATTCTGCCTTCCCCTTTTTGTTACTGAAGAGGATAACCTCACATTTATCCACATTATACTGCATCTGCCATGCACGTGCCCAATCACTCAGTTTGACTCACTGAAAAGACTCATCAGCTGCATCTACTCAGTACACAAGGTGATTGAACGACCAAAGGAGTACTGATGGAAACACTTTACAGCAAAAATGATAGCTAGACATCTTACTTGTGAATATCCTCTTTCAGCTTTTGTCATGCGAGAGGTAAAATCGATGGGTTTTTCTAGCCTGTTCTCCATTAAACGTGAGAGTACTGTTCACCCCACCATACGGTGAGGCATCGGCAGACAGAATGAGTTCTCTGTCTTGATCAAAATGAACCAGCAGATTAGCTGATTGTAACAGTGCTTTCACATCCTTGAAAGCTTTCTTTTGTGTCAACTCCCACTTTCATTTGGTTTCTTTGTGAAGTAGCACATACAGTGTTGCCAACACTGTTGAAAGGTCTGGCAAAAACTTTCCATACCAGTTCACCAGGCCCAAAATTGACATGAGCTCTGACACATTCCTTTGATCTGTAATTTCCTTAAATAGCTTCAACTTTCCCTTCCACTGGAGATAAGCCTCATGTTGCGATTATGACGCAAAAACCCCACACTTTGCCCGGAAAATACACTTGCTCCTATTCAGTTGTAGTCCTGCCTCTGAACATCTTTTTCAGCACCTGGTCCAGTTTTTCTCCTCAGTCTACCTCAGATGATATCCAAGTAGATTGCTGTATGAGATCAGCAATCATTAGTATTTGAAAAAACTCTGGACTGGAGGATCCCTCAAAAATCAAACAATGGTAACTGAATGGACTTTTATGGTTGTTAATAGTAATGTAGTGCTTAGAGTCCTCCTCTAGCAAGAGTTGTTGATAGGCAAGACTTGTGTCAAGTTTTTAGAACGTCATGTCTCCTGTAAGATCTGAAACCAGACCTTTCACCCTAGGTAATGGATAAGCATTTAACTTGGAAACCTGGTTCATGTTGCGCTTATAATTTCCACAGGTACAGATTGTTCCTATCCTTTAAAAATACAATCAGCACTGCTGGAGAAAACTGAATAGTTCCATTGGTCCCAAGCCTTTGCATCCATTCCAATTCCTTCTCCACTATTTTTTGTGGCATAGGGCACTGTTCTGGGCTTGAAAAAGCAAGGAGTAATCAGAGAATCTATAAATAACTTCACTGTAATACTACCCAGTTCATCCATAAAGACCTCACGATAATTAACAACGTCCTCGGTCACTCCCGTGTGCTTGATCTCATCCCACTTCAATGGGATTTTACTCAGCCAGTCACACTCCAGCAAACGAAATCCCTTTCCTTTCACCGCAAGGAGGGGTGTCCTTGCGTCTTGTCCACTGTACGCATGCACCTCTAAAGCCCTAAGTAATGACACGGATTCTCCAGTGCATATTATAAATTTGATTTCTGCTAGAGTATGGGCTGGTGCTTGGTTAGAGTCTCAAGTCGACTTTTAGGTCTCTTCGCTAATTATGATGTGGACGCTCCTGGGTCCACCTCCGTCTTGCTTTGCTTACCAATCAGCACTGCAGTAATGCCTCAATCATGTTAAATGTGTCATAAGTTTGCTCCTCTGTGTGCTCTGAGTTGACCTAGTGATGTATAGCTGATTAAGGTTTTTTGAATTTAAAATTTTCTTGCTCAGCCTTTACCTTGCATTTTTTTGCTAAGTGAACCCTCTTGTGCTAAAGAGCACCCACAACTAAAACACTCCACTGTCTTTATATTTTTGCTTGCAACCTCTTTATTTACTTGGTGCAATTTCCCCCATCTAGGCACCAACATTAGCTTTCTAAATACCTTTAGCATTACTGGAAATCGTTTTTACACCCTGCAAAATTTCTAGAGGCTTCTTAAAAATCAGTGTGGTTTCAGCAAATGCTGAATGCTGTCTTGGTTAATACCGCAGACTAATCAATTGCTGAACATATCTCCCAATACTGCTCCGAACTTGCAATTTTCCAAGAGCTGGCGTAACTCTGCCACAAAATTAGCTACCGACCAGCCTGCTTTCCGAAAACGACCATGAAACTTAACCTTTGGACAATCACCAAAGGATTTGGGCGTTGGTGATCTTGCACAAGTGCAGTTATATCTGCAAATCAAATGTCCCCTGGCTTCTGAGATGTGAGCTTTGTCCCACACAGATAGAAGAATTGCACTTGCTTTGCCTTATCTACTATTCCATTTGCTAATAAGTATTGTAACCTCTACACATTCAAACCCAGTCCTCAATTCCCTATGCAACAGGCTGGTGGCCCTGGACATAGCAATGGTGATGCTAACTGGATATTCTATCGAATAAAATGCAAAATCCTGCTGATCCTGACCTGCTGCAAACTAGCTACTGACAGTGCACACTGATCATCAAAAAACTTAGTTTTCTTCTTCACTGTTTCTTCCCCGTCACCAGAAAAATAGGAACTTGAAACCACAATAAAGATGGTTGAACATGTTGTTAAAAAGAACCATTTTTTTTTTACACAATAAAGTAATGAAATTTACAAATGGCAGTAATACAGCAACAGTAAGAATTACGAAAACAGCAGCAACTGGAACAAAGGTAGACTCCCATCCAGCCCGCCAAAAGCCACGATGTCAAAGATGTCTCATGCACAAACCACTAAATGACATTGGTAATACATTTAGATAGACAGATATGATAACAACACTCTAACCACACCAATGGCTTTTAAATGTCCTCCGATATACCCTATAAAGTCTAAAGGAAATGGAACCAAATGGATCACTCAGTATTGATTATGACACCGGAAATGGCAAACTCAGCCCTGTTGATCTGTGAAGTCTTCATCATTGAACCTGTATAACACTGTGCTATCACCTTTTCTAGGTCTGTCCTGTGGGATGGTGATGTATCTCTATTGTACGATTCCAAAAGACAGCTAGATACAGTACTCGGAGCAAATAGGATCAAAGGTTAAGGGGAGAAAGCAGAATTAGGCTATTGAGTTGGATGATCAGCTACGATCATGATGAATGGCGGAGAACGCTTGAAGGGCCAAATGGCTTCCTTCTGCTTCTATCTCTGATGTAACACCTAAAGTTGGGAGAACTGCCACAGAGGCTAGTCAAGCAAAAGTCTGACATAATCGTACAATAAAGATACGATTATCATCCCACAGGACAGACCTAGAAGAGATGATGGCACAGTGCTATACATTCAGGAATAGGGGGAGGTTATCTCGGGAGTCCTCAATGTTTTTGGACATCAGATTGAACATGGGCAAGGATGCTACCTACCACACTACTTAGAGGAAGCACTGAGGGTGACAAGGTTGCAGAATGTACTCTGGGTGGGGGACCATCGCCAAGAACGGCTCAGTAATAATATGCTAAATTTGCACCGATTAGAAACAAAAAACCTCACCGGTATAGACTGAGCTGGTAAGAGTTTTGAAGGACTCTAACTGCTAAACTTGGTCTGTGGCAGGTTGTGATGGAATTAAAAAGAGGGAAAAACATCCTCAGGAACTTGCCTGCCCCAGATGCATGTTCATGACAGCATCGGTAAGAGTGACCACCAGATTCCCCTCACAGAGACCCTCTATCGTAATGTGTGGCATTACCAGTTTCAAAATGAGACACTGTTGGAACAGACCTAGCAATTCTAGATTGGATATTGACCCTGGCTCAATGGAGAGTGCAGGAGGGCATGCCAGGACAACACCAAGCATACTTAAAAATGTCAAACTGATGAAACTACAACACAGGACTAATAGCATTCAAAATAAGCAGCAAATGTCAAACTGTTACATTTTCACACTGTCTGCTCCTTGCTCTCCCAGTTATTCCCTCCCTATGATACTCTCCCACCTTCACCTTCACCGTTACTCTCCCCTCTCTGGCACTCCCTCCACACCTCAGTTACTCATTCCCCCCACTCCTCAACCTTACCACTCTCCCCCACTCCTCAATGTTACCACTACCCCCCAACCTCATTGTTGTTATTCTCCCTCCCCCCATCATTACTCTCCCCTCCCTAGCATCCGTCCCCCGTCCTGGTTACTCTTCTCCCCCCACCCTCTTCACCGTTACTCTCCCTATCCCTGCCCCCTCTCATTCACCGTGCCGATCTCTCTGTCCAAACACCCACCCTCTCCCCTTCCCGGTGTGTGAGGCACCGGCCCCTCTCTCCCCCGGGCTCTGGTTTTACCGGCTCTCTCTCCTGCTCAGCCACCGTACTGTTCCCGGTCCCTCTCTCTCTCTGCCTCTCCCTGATGTGTGGATCCCCCCAACCCCCCTCTCCCTGGTGTGTGACCCCCCCCCCCCCAACTCCCCTCTCCCCGGGGTGTGCCCCCCCCCCGCCGCCGCCGGCCCCTCTCTCCCCGGTGTGTGGACCCCCCCCCCCCACCACCAGCCCTCTCTCCCCGGAATGTGGACCCCCCCGGCCCCCCTCTCCCCAGTGTGTGGATCCACCCCCACCCCCTCTCTCCCCAGTACGTGGACCACCCCCCACCCGGCCCCCCTCTCCCCAGTGTGTGATCCACCCCCACCCCCTCTCTCCCCAGTATGTGGACCACCCCCCACCCGGCCCCTCTCTCCCCGGAGTGTGGACCCCCCCCCCCCACCCCGGCCCCCCTCTCCCCTGTGTGTGGATCCACCCCCACCCCTCTCTCCCCAGTATGTGGACCCCCCCCCCCCGGACCCCCCCTCTCCCCAGTGTGGACCCCCCCGTGTGTGGACCCCCCCCCCCTCTCCCCAGTGTGTGGACCCCCCCCCCTCTCCCCAGTTGTCTCCCCAGTGTGTGGACCCCCCCCCCCTCTCCCCAGTGTGTGGACCCCCCCCCCCTCTCCCCAGTGTGTGGACCCCCCCCCCCTCTCCCCAGTGTGTGGACCCCCCCCCCCCTCTCCCAGTGTGTGGACCCCCCCCCTCTCCCCAGTGTGTGGAACCCCCCCCACCCTCTCCCCAGTGTGTGGACCCCCCCCCACCTCTCCCCAGGTGTGGATCCCCCCGCCCCTCCTCTCCCCGGTGTGTGGATTCCACCCCACCGTGGCCCCCCTCTTCCCGGTGTGTGGATTCTCTCCCCAACCCCGGCCTCCCTCTCCCCGGTGTGTGGATTCCCACCCTCCTCTCCCCGGTGTGTGGATTCCCTCCCTCCCCACTCCTCTCCCCCTCTTCCCGCCGTGTGATTTCTCCCCCAAACCCCGGCCTCCTCTCCCCAGTGTGTGGATTCCCTCCCCCCTTCCTCTCCCCGGTGTGTGGATTCCCCCCACGGTGAGTGGATTCCCCGCCGGCCCCTCTGTCCCCCCTCTCCCTCACTCACCGTACCGTTCCCAGTCTCTCTCCCTTTCTCACTCTCTCCCGCCGCTTTCCGTTTCCGCCCCCCGGGTTTCCGGGGCAACCGCTCCGCACGGGGTTTCCCAGAGACCACCACAAGGGCCCTGACGTCACCGTTTCCGCGGCAACCAGCGGCGGCGCGCCTGCGCAAGAAGGGGCTTGAGGCGAGAACCTCCTGTGGTGGATCAGCCAGAGAGAGAAAAACAATATCAACCCAATACAGTACAGTGTCAGAGGGTCAGTGCTGGGGGAGCGCCGCACTGTCAGAGGGTCAGTGCTGAGCGAGTGTCGCACTGTCAGAGGGTCAGTGCTGAGGGAGTGCCGCACTGTCAGAGGGTCAGTGCTGAGGGAGTGCCGCACTGTCAGAGGGTCAGTGCTGAGGGAGTGCCGCACTGTCAGAGGGTCAGTGCTGAGGGAGTGCCGCACTGTCAGAGGGTCAGTGCTGAGGGAGTGCCGCACTGTCAGAGGGTCAGTGCTGAGGGAGCCGCACTGTCAGAGGGTCAGTGCTGAGGGAGTGCCGCACTGTCAGAGGGTCAGTGCTGAGGGAGTGCCGCATTGTCAGAGGGTCAGTGCTGAGGGAGTGCCGCACTGTCAGAGGGTCAGTGCTGAGGGAGTGCCGCACTGTCAGAACATCAGTGCTGGGGGAGTGCTGCACTGTCAGAGGGTCAGTGCTGGGGGAGTGCCACACTGTCAAGGGGTCAGTGCTGGGGGAGTGCCGCACTGTCGGAGGGTCAGTGCTGAGGGAGCGCCGCGCTGTCGGAGGGTCAGTGCTGAGGGAGCGCCGCGCTGTCAGAGGGTCAGTGCTGAGGGAGCGCCGCCTGTCAGAGGGTCAGTGCTGAGGGAGCGCCGCGCTGTCAGAGGGTCAGTGCTGAGGGAGCGCCGCGCTGTCAGGGGTAGTGCTGAGAGCGCCGCGCTGTCAGAGGGTCAGTGCTGAGGAGCGCCGCGCTGTCAGAGGGTCAGTGCTGAGGGAGCGCCGCGCTGTCAGAGGGTCAGTGCTGAGGGAGCGCCGCGCTGTCAGAGGGTCAGTGCTGAGGGAGCGCCGCGCTGTCAGAGGGTCAGTGCTGAGGAGCGCCGCGCTGTCAGAGGGTCAGTGCTGAGGGACGCGCGCGCTGTCAGAGGGTCAGTGCTGAGGGAGCGCCGCGCTGTCAGAGGGTCAGTGCTGAGGGAGCGCCGCGCCGTCAGAGGGTCAGTGCTGAGGGAGCGCCGCGCCGTCAGAGGGTCAGTGCTGAGGGAGCGCCGCGCCGTCAGAGGGTCAGTGCTGAGGAGCGCCGCGCCGTCAGAGGGTGAGTGCTGAGGGAGCGCCGCGCCGTCAGAGGGTGAGTGCTGAGGGAGCGCCGCGCCGTCAGAGGGTGAGTGCTGAGGGAGCGCCGCGCCGTCAGAGGGTGAGTGCTGAGGGAGCGCCGCGCCGTCAGAGGGTCAGTGCTGAGGGAGCGCCGCGCCGTCAGAGGGTCAGTGCTGAGGGAGCGCCGCGCCGTCAGAGGGTCAGTGCTGAGGGAGCGCCGCGCCGTCAGAGGGTCAGTGCTGAGGGAGCGCCGCGCCGTCAGAGGGTCAGTGCTGAGGGAGCGCCGCGCCGTCAGAGGGTCAGTGCTGAGGGAGCGCCGCGCTGTCAGAGGGTCAGTGCTGAGGGAGCGCCGCGCTGTCAGAGGGTCAGTGCTGAGGGAGCGCCGCGCTGTCAGAGGGTCAGTGCTGAGGGAGCGCCGCGCTGTCAGAGGGTCAGTGCTGAGGGAGCGCCGCGCTGTCAGAGGTGGTGTCTCTCAGATGATTGCCACTTTGAAATAGAGCAGTGATATTATCCCTCATATCCTGGCCACTTGTTATCCCTCAGTGAACATCACTACAACAGCTTAATGGTGTAGTGCGACATTTAGTGGGGAGAATGGTGGAAAAAGATTTCTGCTCCATCAGCTGATCTGACAAATAAGAACAGTCCTTTCAGCCTTGCAGCAACAGCAGTACAGACACACTTTCTTTGTGTCTGCTGACCTGTGACCCTAGAAACAAACTCTGCCCAGAGAAACTTATTGAGCCACAACAATACATCATTATGTAAAATAGGAAAAGGAGGAGATGATTTAATCCCTATGCCCATTCCACTATTCAGTGGGTTCACCGTTTCTCTGTGATCCAAGCCCATATGCTTATCTTGCCGTATCCCTAAATGGCCTTTTTTTGCAAAAGTATATTAATCTCAAATTTAAAGCAAACCATTTGTTTTACATCAATGTTTGTGGAAGAGGGTTGAAAACCTCTGCCCTTTGTGTGTAGTATGTTCCCTAATGGCACTTCTCTGAAAAGTTCTGCTTTGTGTCCACGCTCACCAAACAGCTGAAATATTTTCTCCCTATCTGTTCGCCTTCATGTCTTGAAAACTTTGATCAAATCACCACTTGACTTTATAAACTCCAGGGAGCACAAAGTAAGTTGGTGTTTTATCTTAAGATGTTTCAACAAAGTAGCACCAAACAACCAACTGGCACCAAGCCACGAATGGTGATATTAGGGACTGATGACCAAACTTGGTCAAAGATGTTGATCTCTGAGGATTGAGACTTGCTTGGTTCTTGGTGAAGCAATGTGTAGGTTTTTAAATTTTCAGCTTAGTTTTTAAATCCCTACATAGCCCACCCCCTCCCTGCGTCTGCAATGTTCACCAGTCCCACAAGCTTCCAAGATGTCTTCAGTCGTTTAATCCTGGTTCTTTGAGCATCTCCAATTTTAATCTCTCCACCATTGGTGGCCACGCTTCCAGTTCCCTCGGTACGAAACTCTGGGATTTCCTCACTTTCCTCTCTTAAGGCACTTCTTCAGAGACACTACTTTGATTATGTTTTTGATAATCTGCTCTAATATATACAGTAAAATTGGAATCTCAAATGACGTTTTTTTTTGCTGAAGGGTTTAAGCTGATGTATGATATTTTAAATGTAGCAGGAAGGAGAAATGTAGGGTATTGGTGGGACATTTAGCGGGGAGAATGGTGGAAAAAGATTTCTGCTCTATCAGCTAATCTGACAAATAGGAACAGTCCTTTCAGCCTTGCAGCAACAGCAGTATAGACACACTTTTCTGTGTTCTGCTGATCCTAGAAACAAACTCTGTCCAGAGAAACTTACTGAGCCACAACAATGGCTCAGTTCCTGTGAGTGTCTTGGGATGTTTTATTATATTGAAGAAGCTGTATTAATATAAATTGGTGTTGTTAAATGAGGAAGAGAGGTGCAGTGGTTTAGGGAGGGAATTGCAAATTTTAGAATCATCAAATCCCGACGGTGCAGAAGCAGGCCATTCAACCCTTCACATCTGCACCGACCACAATCTCACCCAGGCCCTTTTCCTGTAACCCCACATATTTACCCTACTAGTCCCCTGACACCAGGGTCAATTTATCATGCCAATCACCTAACCCGCAGATCTTTGGACTATGGGAAGAAACCGGAGCACCCAGAGGAAACCCATACAGACACAGGGAGAATGTGCAGACATCTCACAGATAGTCACATAAGCCTGGAACTGAACCCGGGTCCCAGGTGCTGTGAAAAAGCACTGTTAATCACTGTGCTACAGTGCCGCTCCAAGCAGCTGATGGACTGGCCATCAGTAGGAAGCCAGCGATGCTCAAGACGCCAGAATTGGAGGAGCGCAGAGATGTCAGCTGCTTACGCCCTTTCCTGCATTAGGGGAAATGTCAGAGATCTTGTATCCTGCTGTCTTATTTGCTGTTACTATATTTACTCCTCTACTTATTACCACAGTGCAGCATGAAAGTGTAAAACATGCCTCTGTTACTTTTGAAAGTTAAATAGCAGAGGCGTTCTGCTTCAACCTGATGTAGTTCTGAGTTCCTGAGAACTCAAATGAAAGCCAACCTTTGGGAGGTTCTGAAACACATGTTCATACAAGTCAAAAATGAAGGGAATGCAGCAGAGTCTGCCGCAGTGAGTCAGAACGCTGCTGCTTGAACTGGTGGATTGGAATTGAACACCACTGCTAATGAGGCAAAAAAGCTTCTGTCTCTGCAAATTTATAAAATATTTGCATTTACATAGCATCCTTTGCAAACTTGAAGTTCCAAAGTGCCTTGAAGGACTTTATTTACAGGGCAGTCATTGTTGTAACATGGTAAATGCATCAACCAATTTGTGCACAGAAGATCCCACAAACAGCAGTGGGTTAAAGACCAGATAATCTGCTTCAGTGATAATTATTGATTTGATTCATTATTGTCAGATGTATTGGGATAATATGAAAAATATTGTTTCTTATGCACCCTTCCGACAAAACATACCTTTTATAGAGTACACTGAGAGAAAAAAAGGAGAGAGTGCAGCATATTGTGTTACAGTCATGGCTAGGGTATAGAGAAAGATCAACTTGATATAAGGTAAATCCATTCAATAGTTTGATAGCAGCAGGGAAGATCAGGGCCACTGAAATGAAGTCCCCTACTCTTTGAAATAGAGCCGTGGGGGTTTTGAAAATCTATAGTCTCATGATGCCTCAATGCATTTTCCAGTCAATGGTGGAATAGTTATGAAGTGCAGTCTCTGTTATAACGTGGGATTCCCATGGTATCAAATCACTTTTGAATGAATGAGAAAGATCAGAGGGCTGAAGGATCATTCTCAGCATCAACATCTTTGTGGGTAAACATCCCTTGATCACTGATCATTTCGGATGGTATGTAAAGAGAGTGAGCATTGAGAATGACAAATACCCTATGGCACCTTACTGCCACTCAGGCATAGAGGTTTGGTGTGGAAATAGGCCCTTTAGTCCAACTTATCCATGTTGTCTCTTTTTAAAGCCCTGAATTGTCCCAGTTGCCCGCACTTGGCCCATATCCCTCTATACCCATCTTACCGATGTAACTGTCTAAATGTTTTTAAAAGACAAAACTGTACTTGCCTCTACTACTACCTCTGGCAATTTGTTTCAGACACTTAACCACCCTTTGTGTAAAAAATTGTTCCTTTGGTCCTTTTCCCTCTCACCTTAAACCTATGCCGTCTAGTTTTAGACTCCCCTACCTTTGGAAAAAAATATTGAATATCTAGCTGATCTATGCCCCTCATTATTTTATAGACCTTTATAAGATCACCCCTAAGTCTTCTACGGTCCAGAGGAAAATGGTCCCAATCTATCTAACCTCTCCTTATAACTCAAACCATCAAGTCCCAGTAGCATCCTAGTAAATCTTTTCTGCACTCTTTCTAGTTTAATAATATCCTTTCTATGATAGAGTGATCAGAACTGTCGACAGTATTCCAAGTGTGGCCTTACCAATGTCTTGTACAACTTAGAACATAGAACATTACAGCGCAGAACAGGCCCTTCGGCCTTCGATGTTGCGCCGACTAATTAGGAAAAAGCAATGACCCTACAACCTAAACCATTCCCTTTTCATCCATAAACTTATCCACTAACCTCTTAAATGCCACCAAACTTGGCGCATCTACAACTGCCGCAGGCAGGGCATTCCATACCCTAACCACCCCCTGGGTAAAGAACCTACCTCTGATATCCGTCCTATAACTACCAGCCCTTAATTTAAAGCTATGTCCCCTCGTGCTAGCTTTCTCCATCCTAGGAAAAAGGCTATCACTGTCCACCCTATCTAAACCTCTAATCATCTTATATGCTTCAATAAGATCCCCTCTTAGCCGCCTCCTTTCTAACGAAAACAACCTCAAATCCCTCAGCCTCTCTTCATAAGACCTGCCCTCCATACCAGGCAACATCCTGGTAAACCTCCTCTGTACCCTCTCCAATGCCTCCACATCTTTCTTATAATGCGGGGACCAGAACTGCACACAATACTCCAAGTGCGGCCGCACTAGAGTTTTGTACAGTTGCAACATGACGTTGCGGATCTGAAATTCAATCCCCCTACCAATAAAAGCTAAGACTCCATATGTCTTCTTAACAACATTATCGACTTGATTGCCAACTTTCAGGGATCTATGCACATATACACCGAGATCCCTCTGTTCTCCAACACTATTAAGAGTCCTACCATTAGCCCTATACTCTACACATTTGTTATTCCTGCCAAAGTGAATTACCTCACACTTTTCCACATTAAACTCCATTTGCCACCTCTCGGCCCAGCTCTGCAACTTGTCCAAGTCTCTCTGCAAACTATAACACCCCTCTTCACTATCTACCACTCCTCCGACTTTGGTGTCATCCGCAAATTTACTAATCCATCCCTCAATACCCTCATCCAGATCATTTATAAAAATTACAAACAGCAGGGGCCCCAAAACAGATCCCTGAGGTACACCACTTGTAACCGAACTCCATGATGAATAATTTCCATCAACCACCACCCTCTGTCTTCTATCAGCTAGCCAATTCCTAATCCAATTAGCTAAATCACCCTCAATCCCATACATCTGCATTTTCTGCAGAAGCCTACCATGGGCCACCTTATCGAACGCCTTACTAAAGTCCATATATACCACATCAATTGCCTTACCCCTATCCACCTCTTTGGTCACTTTTTCAAAAAACTCAATAACGTCAGTAAGGCACGACCTACCCTTCACAAAACCATGCTGACTATCCCCAATCAATTCATTTCTCTCTAAATAACTATAAATCCTATCCCTAATGATTCTCTCCAATACTTTGCCCACAACAGAAGTAAGACTCACCAGCCTATAATTCCCCGGAAAGTCTCTATTCCCTTTCTTGAACAATGGGACCACATTCGCTATCCTCCAGTCTTCCGGCACTATACCCGTAACCAACGACGACCTGAAGATCAGAGCCAGAGGCTCTGCAATCACCTCTCTCGTCTCCCAGAGAAGCCTAGGGTAAATCTCGTCCGGCCCAGGGGACTTATCTAACTTCAAACCCTCAAGAATATCTTAGCACATCCTCCTTATCTACTTCAATACTTTACAGTTTGCAACCCTGTATCCCAGTGTTCTCCACAACTACATTTACATCTCCCTGTGTGAATACCGAAGAGAAATATTTGTTCAGTGCCTCTCCAATCTCTTCAGGCTCCACGCACAATTTCCCACTGCTGTCTATGACTGGCCCTAATCTTGCCCTAACCAATCTTCTATTCTTAACATATCTAAAGAAAGCTTTAGGATTCTCCTTGATCCTATCAGCCAAAGTCTTCTTGTGTCCCCTTTTAGCTCTCCTCAACTCACTCTTTAGCTCCCTCCTGGCTAATCTATAGCTATCCAGTGCACTAACTGAGCCTTCAAGCCTCATCCTGACATAAACCTCCTTTTTCCTTTTAACCAGTGAATTAACTTTTTTAGTACACCATGGTTCCCTTACTCGACCATTTCCTCCTTGTCTGACAGGGACATACTTATCAAGGACTCGCAGTAGCTGCTCCTTGAATAAGCTCCACATTTCAGATGTTCCCAGTCCCTGTAGTTTCCTAGTCCAACATTTGCACCCTAATTCTCTCCTTATGGCCTCATAATTACCATTCCCCCAGCTATAACTACTGCCCCCAGCTTCATGCCTATCCCTATCCATCACTAAGGTGAACGTAACCGAATTGTGGTCACTATCACCAAAATCACCAACTTCATCAAGAGATCCCAACTTCTCTATTCGATGCTCTGACCAATGAAACTAGGCATGCTGAATGCCTCCTTCACCGCTCTGTCTACCTGTAACTCTACTTTCAAGTGGCTATGAACCTATATCCCTAAATTTCATTATTCTATAACTCTCCCCAATGCCTTATCATTAACTAAGTAAGTTCTGCCCTGGTTCAGTCTACCAAAATGCATCATTTTGCATTTATCTAATTTAAACTCCATTTGCCAGCCCATTGGCCCAATTGATCAAGACTTGTTGCAATCCTAGATAACCTTCTTCACTGTCCATTATTAGTGTCATCTGCAAACTTACTAACCATGCCTCCTAAATTCTCACTCAAATCATTAATGTAAATGACAGTGTGCTTCAGGACCAAACCCTGAGGCACACTGCTGGTCACAGATCTCCAGTTTGTAAAACACAACCCTCTCCAACCATGCTCTGTCTTCTGTCATCAAACCAATTTGATGACAGAACATCCCAAAAGGACTTTAAAATCATTGAAGTATTTTTGAAATAGGAAACACAACATTCAATCTGCACATGGCAAGATCCCACAAACAAAATCACTGTATTTTTGTGATGTTAACTGAAGGATAAGTATTGACCAGGACATCAAAGAGATTCTCCCCTGGATCTCATCCCGAATCTGGTGACATTTAATCTTATGCAACAACCTACCATGTGGTACCTTGTCAAAGGCCTTGCTAAAGTTTATATTGACAATGTCAACAGCACTGCCCTCATCTATCTTCTTGGTTACCCCTTCAAAAAACTCATTTAAATTTGTGAGACACTTGTCAGGGATCCATACCATTATTGAGTTATACTAAAGGAACAAAAATGGAGAATTAGAGTGGGGGAGGTAGTTGATTAAAAACACTGCAAAAAAAGCATAATAGTCTGCTTCGAATAATTCATAGTTGGTGGCCTACTAAAAATTTAAGTGATCAGGTAATGTAAATTGAGAGATGAGCCTTGGCTCAGTGGGTGGCTCGCTCACCTTTGGGTCAGGGGGATGTAGGACCTAGTGCCACCCCAGAAATATGAGCACAAGATCTATGCTGGCATTCCCAGGGAGTGTTGAGGGAGTGCTGCACTGTGGCAGATGCTGTCTTTCTGATGGGACCGAGGCTCCCAGATAGAGCCTTGGGCACTATGTTGCAGAAGAGCAGTGGGAAGATCTCTTTGGTGTCCTGGACAATACTTGTCCCTCAGTTAACATCACAAAAGTACAGGTGATCTTGTTTGTGGCATCTTGCCATGTGCAGATCGGATACTGTGTTTCCTTCATCGTGACAGTGACTCCAAAAATGCTTCAATGATTTCAAAGCCCTTTTGGGATGTTCTGAAGTTACAAACAGAGCTTTGGGAATGTAGGACGGGATTTTATGGTCACTCTTGCCTCAGAACCAAAAAATCCCGACCAAGGCCAACAGACCTTTGCATGGCCTCCCCACCACCCTCTACAATTCCCGTGATGGGCCGGATGGGAAAATTCCCCCGTAAGATTTTTACTTAATTTTGTGGGTACAATGAAATGAGGGACAAGCCACTTGCAATGGGAACAAATAAACTGGCACAAAATGTTGTAGCTGCTTTTACTTTTGGAATAGGTCCTCTGCTCACTGTTTCCTTTAAAATCTGACTTTCTTGTTTATGGACATGGGCCACCTGGATCCATGTACTTGGGAACTGAGTTTGAAGGAAAACCCCTCACCAATGTTCATTGAATACATGGGATCCTCTCACCAACCTTTGACCCAACCCTGATTGCCACATCATGAATGTTCAACAAAGCAGTTTAAAGGTGGGACGCAGTGCTTTTGTAAGCCAAGAGTTTCAAGATAAATCAGATCCCTTCCATTACTTTATAACACCCACATTCCTGCTCCTTCCCTGGAGGGTTTAACTGTCAACTTGCATGTAGTCAGCAGTTCTGACGCCTTGCACAGACTAACAACCAGCCTTGCTTACTTTTGAATGATTTAGTGATGAGTGGCTTCAAGGGGAAGTCACCCCCCCGCCCCACTGTTCTTTGATCCTAACCTTTGCCCTATTCTCTTGCAGACAACAACTGTTGATAATGATTCCACTATTACCATCCACACATCTCCTCAATCATACAGAACTTGTCCTGTTACAGAAATATTGCCCAAAATAATGACTGGTTGGCAGCACTTTCCAGAGGATAAGTAAGGATGAACAATAACTGCTGGGTTTTCCAGCATTGCTCACAATCCAAGTTAGATACAGTATAAAAAAAAATGAACCAAAGAAGTATCTGGTTAGTCGATATGTACAGTTTTAATTTTTACTCTGATAAAGGCAAATAAACATTATTATCCCTTTGTGACATTAAGGGGAACACTGATTGCAGGTTATAGCACAGAAACAACTTGAGAACAAACATATCAAACAACTGACAAACATATTGGAAAAATGCAAATTAAATATTAATCACTACTGTTAGACCTTAAACAAGCTGATTTATTCTTTTTCCTTCATACGCCTGAGGTTTTAAACCCCCAATAAAGCAGACGAGAAAATCTACAATGGGACAAGCATTTTATTCTCATGGAAATTGGTTGAACAAAATAAGTTCAGAATTACTCCCTTTACCCAGGACTATCTCTAGGCTGGACTACTTTCCAGAATATTCACAGTGTCATTATGGTGCAGAAGAAGGCCATTTGGCCAATCGAGTCTACGCTGGCACTGAGGAGTAATCCAATCAGTATCTACCCTGCTCTTTCCTGTAACATTTTGAGTTTATTTCTCTCAAATGTCCATCCAATTCCCTTTTCATAGTTTGGGCAGCGAGTTCCAGGTCATTAGCACTCGCTGAGTAAAACAGGTTCTTCCTCACACTCCCTCTGCCTCTCTTGCCCAAAAACATTTATCTGTGTTCCCGTGTTCTTGCACTATCAGCAAATGGGGAACGGCTTTTCTCTGTTGATCTGGCTTCACCCCCATCAAATCTCCCCTCAATCTCCTTTACTCCAAGGAGTACAGCCCCAGCTTCTTCCACTAAACTTTGTGGCTGAAGTTCCTCGTTCCTGGAATCACTCAGATAAACCTCCTTCTCAAGGAACCTTGCAATCTTTGAGATCTTCCACCAGCGCATCTTTGTGGCTCGGAGAGGAGTGGTTTAGTTAGGTGTGACGTGATGTATGGCGCTGCATGGAAACTGCAGTTACACTGTGACAGAACTTCACTTGTTTGAACTGGCTGTGTGTACACGCTGCACACATCTCTTATCATGTTACAGTAATGGTAGTGGAGTCCCAGGTAGCCTGGAACTGCAGGATGTGCAGGAAGCTTGGGAGTCTAACATAACCAGGTCTACCATAAAATTTATGAAAGACGCCATACTGCACCCTATTTCCTTCTCTCCTGCCACCCTTCAATGCTCTGGGACGTGGCAACATAGTTAACCCTGTGCAGCATTATCCCTTGATCATAATGCTGTAGATTTTGATCAGGGTGCAGACCAATATTCATAGAATCCCTACACTGCAGAAGGAGGCCACTTGGCCCAATGAGGCTGCACCAACAAGAATCCCGCCCTGGCCCTATCCCAGTAACCCCACATATTTACTCCGATGATTTCCCCTGATACGAATGAACAATTTAGCATCGGCAATCCATCTCACCCACACATCTTTGGATTGTGGAAGGAAACCGGAGCTTCTGGAGGAAACCTGCGCAGACACAGGGGGATGTGCAAACACCACGCAGACAGTGATCCAAGCTGGGAATCGAACGCATGTCCCTGGCTCTGTCAGGCAGCAGTGCTAACCACTGTGCCTCTATTCCCTTCCATGTTTTGTTGTATTAGTTTTTACATGGCATGGCCCCTTCAAATTTGTTTACAGGCCTGCATATTTGCAGTGTTTGTCATGGTACCAATGTTCTGTGCTGCATCCATGCAGTTTAGCAGGGCTGCAGCTTAGCAGGGGCGTTGCTGCGGGCAATGGCTGGTGTTTCAGATAACCTGTGAGATCTGGCGAAGGGTCATTAAGCCCCATCTTCCCGTTCCCCCAGACTCTGCCTGACTTGCTCAGCATTTTCCCTCGATCTCAGTTTTCCAACAGTTGCTTTTCTGTTGGGTGAGGACTGGCCTTTGCTTACTAGATAGATTTTTGAACAATGAAGGAATTGGTGAGCAGATGTTAGTAAGTGGAGCTTAGTCCATGAAAAGATCAGAATGGCAGAGCAGGTTTGAGGGACTAAATGCCTTCTCCTGCTCCTTGTTAGTTTAGTTTGTTTTTTAGTGTCAGAAATAGGCTTACATTAATACTGCAATGAAGTTATTGTGAAAATCCTTTCATGTTCCTATTCCATTTTCAACACTTCCTCATCTCTCATGCAAAACCCTAATGAGTTTCTCATTCTGACTGTAATGTCAGATCAGGCAAATGTACAGAACATTTCTTAATTAAGACACAGAATCAAACTTTAAAACAATGACTATATAGCCAGGAGCATGTTTGAGATTGCCAATCCTCTAGGATGGGCCTGGAGTCCTCAGCAATTAAATATCAATCTCCAGGATGCTGCGATGAGCAAAAAATCCAGAAGAAAAATCATTGAGGTATTTAAAAAAAAACGTTTTAAATTTTTCTTTGAACGGGTTGGTTCCTGAGCCTCAACATGTTGAGAACTGGGTCCAAAAATCTGTCTGACTGGGAATGAAGAGTTATCCAATAAGAGAATGAAGATTCTAGCTACTTTCCAATTAGCAAGGAATTGTCAGGATGGGTGACCAATGGCAGGAGATTTGATGGGTGGGTGGAGAGGAAGAGCAGTCAGAGACGGGAGATTACATGGTAACCACCACCATCACTAGTTTCCAACTGGATTTGACAACCGGAATGAGCAGTGAATGAAGTGTACAAGCTGAATCCCTTTTTCTGATAAACCAGTGGAAAAAAGTTAATAATTCATGTCATTAAACTAAAACTAACTTTTGGCTTCAGACATCTCCAAGACCTGATGAAATGTGATCCCCCGCTCCCCACTGTGTGTGTCGGCTGAGCTTCATGTGCACAGTTTGGATTTTTTATGTTGGTCAGGCCCCATACTCATTGACCAATGGGGCTTGGAGCTGAAGAGAAAGGGATCCATATGCATTGACCAATGGGGCTTGGAGCTGAAGAGAAAGGGATCCATGTGCATTGACCAATGGGGCTTGGAGCTGGAGACAAAGGGATCCATGTGCATTGACCAATGGGACTTGAGCTGGAAACAAAGGGATCCATGCGCATTGACCAGTGGGACTTGGAGCTGACACCCGCACAAAAAAAACCAAAAACTCAAAAAGATCACAAAAACCCTGGAAGAAACAAAGAGACAGAGAGAGAGAGAGGTTAAAAAAACACAGGTGAGAAGACAGGGAGAAGTTAAAAATAAAATTCCCAATAAGGGAAGAAGTTAGAGAAAATAGAAAGTGTGTCATGACACACAAAAGGTTGGGAACCACTGAGGCTGGACAACTCTTGCCGGACAGAATGAACTGAATCTCAGTGGCTGGTCTTGTGATAGAGACAGAAGCAGCACGGAGTGGACTGTGCAGGAGGAACAGGACTGGTGGCTGTCACTGACAGTTATGTATAGCACTTGCATATTTTGAGTCAAACACCAGATGGCCCTCTAAAAGGAGGAAGCACATTGTAGCAATCAGACTCCCAACGTCTGATGGAACATTCTAGACGTCTGGAATTGTAACTAATCAGTTATTACCACACCCCTTGGACTGTTCATTCATATACGAATACGGTGGGGGGAGGGAGCGGTATTGGTAAATCTTTGTTATAAGACAAAAGATTCTGGGTTGGTAGCAGCAATCAACGACATCACATTACATCTGGGGCTTCACAGCTGTCAGAAAATCACTTACTGCTCCGAAGGAGGCCATTGGGCCCATCAAGTGGAGCAAGGTGCTGTGACGTTTGGGAAGTGGGGGGCGGTGGGGGAGAAACTTCTTTGTTTTTTTTAATTTCACAGTGGTATGTCTGTTTCTAATATGCGTTGCAAAGCCAAGTCAGTATTATCCTTAGCCTAACTCAATGCATTCTTTTAAGAAAATCCTGAAATGAAGGGAAGGAACAAAGTGTCTAACGGAAGGAAGGCACAGCGGTTCAATGGGGAACTGACTTTGGCAACTGGCATCAAAGGTTAGGCATATTCAACGTCATAAATGCAGTAACAGACCTACTGACAGAATAAGGTACAAAAGATATTGAGCATTGACTTGAGACAGTGTTCTCCAATCTGTTAACCACTACACACATCTGGCTAATTCATAATCTTGATGTAGCTTATTGAAATCTTCATTAATAAATACAAAATGCCCATTTTTGGCCGTGTGGTCTGAAATAACTCTGAAATGACACATGGCTGGAAGTTTACTATTTCACCCGCCACAGAATCAACATGGGCGAGAATCTCACAACGGAAATGTCTGTGACCTTGGGCTAGAATTTCTGGTCTTGCCCGAACGAGGTTGTAAAATCCTGCCTGAAGGCAATAGGAAACACGGTGAAGAGTATTTTGGAAGTGTTTCTGAGGCTTTTCCAATGGATAGTCGGACGGCATCGCTGCCTTTCCCCGGAAATTCAAGCCAACATGTTTATACTCAGACGGGAACAAATGGAACAACATCTGGGTGAACCGGGGACAGTTATGAGAGCAACGCCTGCCGGAGAACACTATTTCTGATTCACTTTGAGTGTGTTGGATCAGTCCTTTGTCCAGTAGAATGGATCAGGAACTATGGGAACAACTTGCTGAGTTAAATTACGGGGGGAAAAAGAGTGAGAGCAGACTTAATGTTGAAAGAAAAGGCAAGATGCTGTGGGAGATATTCAGGAAAACTTATCGAGGAGTGGAATTATGTAAGTTCCAGGAGGAACTTACATGCAGGATCAGGAAGCAGAAATCAATGAATTTATCCTGTAGGTGACAAGATGGTAATAAGTAATATATCTTTCGGGATACCAGTCACTGCAGACACGGTCCTGGGCTGTTTTACCGTGACCATTCATTACAAAACACATTCATTAAGTCATAGCAGGTAAGTCATCATCCAAAATATCTCAGGTAAACTGAAGATTGATGTTTTGAAGAAAGAAGGCGAGATTTTTCCGGCCTCCTGGATGTGTGCTTCCTAATGGTGTTTGCTAGCGGTGGGATTCTCTGATCCCACCATTGCCAATGGGATTTCCCATTGACGTACCCAAAACTGCCAAGAAACCCACGGACAGAGCTGCGCTGCTGACAGGACAAGAGAATCCCCCCAGTGTGAATGGTCGGAGAATTCTGGCCAGGATCCCTGAGCAAAGGGTCATTCAGACTCGAAACATTAGCTCTGTTCTCTCTCCACAGAGGCTGTCAGACCTGCTGGGATTTTCCAGTTTTGTTTCAGATTCCAGCATCCAAAACATTTTGTCTTTCTGAAGACAGATGTTACTTGCAGAGAGCACAGGCAAACTAAGGCGAGCAGTGACAGTGAAGATATCCTTGGTATCTCAAATTTGTACACACAGGGGAGATGTAGTGTGGAGCTGAGATAAGTATTTAAGATTGTGAAAAGATTGGGATAATACAGTAGATGATGTGTTTGAGATGATGGGGATAATGGATCTAGGGGCCACCTGTGTAACCATGAAGGAGGTGAGACTCGAGTTCTTCCAACTTTTACTCATTCCAGAGAACAGAGAAACATTCCTGAGCAAACAGGGTTTTGTTTTTTAACTGTTAAAAAATGAGGGATAAAAACAAATCGGCTGGAATTTTACCACCCTGCCCACCGTGGGAATTGGAGTGGGTGAGGGACGGACCATGAGAAAGGTCCACTGACCTCGAGTGGGATTTGACAGTTTCGGGACAAGCGAGGTCACAAAACCCCGCCCATTATAGGAAGGGTGGAGTGAATCATTTAGGGCAGGGTAATAATTAGGGTTTTATGTGTCCATAGAAACAGGATGAGCTGAAATGTTTTACAGGGCTATATGTGACCAGCGAGTGATCTATTGAGTGAATCTTGGAGGTATGGAACAGGAGAGAGGATAAGGGAAAGTTTGTACATGGAGACTGTTATATTGTGGCTGTTATGACATTATCAATAAATTTCATTAGGAATGAAAGGTATTTATTGATAAGCAAAACCTGGTGCAGGAGGGTTGCAGGTCTAGGCTGGCGTTATGTGTTTGTGACATGGCTTCCAGAAGGATCTCCTTGAGGGAGGACTCCACCCTCCGAGGTGATCACTCTTTCTCAGTTTCCATTGGTCCCTCAAGTCAGGTGACTCACTGCTGCTGCGCTGTCTTAAAGAGGGACAGACACCATATACGCAACAGTAACAGGATGGACCAAGGATTGGGAGAAACAGCTAGGAATCTCATGGCCTTTTCATTCCCTTGAGGCATAAGTGTAAACATCAATCCAGCAGAGTTTGGTCCTAACTCTCTACGTTTTCATTAAGTACGAGCTGTAACTCAGCACGGCTAAAATAAAAAGACACATTTCACTTGGAAAATGCAAATGACAGAAGAGACACATCTAATAAAACGTAATCTCCTCTGTCCTGTTGTCCAGTTACACTACATCCACAACGGTGCATGGCACAAATAAAAATGAAATGGCGTTGACCGCTGGATGACCAGTTCAGCTCCCCTTATTTTGGCACACTTACACATCTAGAACTCATTTACTGTTACTATAATTCAGGAATCAGCTTCTTCATGCAGTTACTTCATCACGTGGAAGGATACTGTTTTGGCAGACACCAGTATTCCGTTTGCCTGAGCATTGATTATTATTCCGCCAGTGTCTTTGCTGCCCCACTCTCGGGTTGCCAGTGACGGAAATGGCACAGTGTAACCCGAACCTGTGTGTCCCGGACAGTGTGTCAGAACTGCCCCGCGGTGCTGGGGTCACACTGCAAAAGGCGGACGATAGACGGATCTTTCTTTGCTCCATTGATGAACTCTTCAAGGGAGAGTCTGCCTGAAAAAAAAATCGTAGATGGTTAAGAGTGAGGATTTAATGGACCAGAGGAAAGACATCATCCTTCCAACAAAACGGACCCTTTCAGATAAATTAGCCCCACCTACTCACCTCCCCCTTGCTCCATTTACTTACCCAACATAACTCATATATAGGGCAGCATGGTGGCACAATGGTCAGCATTGCTGCCTCACAGCTCCAGGGACCTGGATTCAATTCAGGCCTTGGGCTCACTGTCTGTGTGAAGTTTGCACATTCTCCCCGTCTCCGTGTGGGTCTCCTCTGGGTACTTCAGTTTCCTCCCACAGTTTAATGATGTGTGGGTCAGGTGGATTGGCCATTATCGACTATGATTGAATGGTGGAGCAGACTTGATGGGGCTGAGTGGCCTAATTCTGCTCCTATGTCTCATGGTCTTACAGCCATGCAAAATTGCCCTTAGTGTCGGGGATGGGGATTAGCTAGGGTAAATGCATGAGGTTATGAGGACAGAGCCTGGGTTGGATTGTGATCAGTGATGGGCTGAATGGCCTCCTTCTGCACTGTAGGGATTCTATGATATAGTATTGTTAATGCAACAAAATGTCCCAAGAACTTTGCTGACGCATTATAAAGCTGAAATAACATAGCAGAGACCATGGTCGGGAGCAATGGCCTTGCTTATCCTGAAACCGTAAAATCTCAGCTGAGGTCAATGGATCTTTCCATCGACTGCCCGTCATCCAGTCCGATTCCCATGATGGACAGGGTGGTAAAACTCTGGCCTAAGAGGTAGCTTTAAAGGAGGGAAGAGAAAGAGAGTCAGAGAGGTGTAGAGTGGGAATCGCAGACTCAGGAATAACACCAACATGCCACTATCCAAATATTCCAAAGATCTTCCCAACATTTACTCCAGTCAACATGCTTACCGGGTAACCTATTTCATAATAATGACAGATTCCTAATCAACACTAGAGTAATTAAGAAGGAAAGCTATTTCTGTTGGCCAGAAGGTCAATAATTAGAGTCAGTGTAATTGGCAAAAAGACCAGCAGGGATGAAGAAGAGAATAGTTTTTTTTTCACTCCAATGCATTGTGATACAGACGTTGGTGCCTGAAAGGGCAATGGAAGCAGATTAAAGAGCAACTTTCACAGGTGAACTATAATACGTACACCTATTAGAAAAGGAGACATTAGCAGGAGCACAGGGATAGGGAAGATGGGATTAATTAGAAAGCTCTTTCAAAGCACTAGTATGGATATGATGGACAGAACTGTATTTGTTGACTGCGTTTTCACTTACCATCTGCATTGGTGTCCATCTGACGGAAGATCTTTTCTGTTCTTTTCTCTGGCGTAGCTTCATCCTCGGATAACTTCATGACTGATGAAACCATCTTGTAAATAGCCTGTCCGAGAAAAACAAAGCCACGCCCATCAGTATTAAAGAGCCCCTCAGTCTGAAAGCTCGGGTCAGGCCGATGAGGCTGGGTACTGTGCACATATCTGCTCATTAACCTGTCCTGGTCCCTCCATGCTGAGACTATAGATAAGAAAGTCCACCAAATTCTTTACTTTCTGAGAAGACTAAAAAAGCTTGGCAAGTCTGCCATGACCTTCATCAACTTTTACAGATGCACCATAGAAAGCATTCTTTCTGATTGTATACAGCTTTGTATGGCTCCTGTTCTACCTCAAAACCACGAGAAACTACAAAGATTGTGAATGTATCACACAATCCAGCTTCCCACCCATTAACTCTGTCTACACTTCTCACTGCCTCGGAGAAGTAGCCAGCATAATTAAGGACATTGTTTTTCTGTTGGGAAAAAAATTCAAAATTCTGAAGTCACATACCAATCCAGAAGAAACCCATGCAGATACAGGGAGAAAACTCCACACAAACACACAGTTATCTGAGGCCAGAATCGAACCTGGGTGCCAGGCATTGTGAGAACAGCTTCTTCCCTGCTGTCTTCAGACTTTTGAATGGACCTATTTCACATTAAGTTGATCTTTCTCTCCACCCCTAGCTATGACTATAACACTATATTCTGCATTCTCTCCTTCTTTATGAATGATATGTTTTGTCTGTACAGCGCACATGAAACAATACTTTTCACTGTATACTAATACATGTGGCAATAATAAATCAAATCAAACCCCTGAAAGTGCTATTAGCTTTGTTATTTTAAACGCTGGAACTCACTGCCTTCAAGAACCTGGTGGAAACAGAGATGATGAATGATTTCAAAAGGTCACAGGATCCTTATAATGCAGAAGGAGGCCTTTCAACCCATTGAGTCTGCACTAACCACAATCCCACCCAATCCCAATCTTTCCCATAATCGCACATATTTACCCTGCTGGTAGCCCCTCACCCACTCCCCCCATCCACATGAAGGGGCAATTCAGCATGGCCAATCCACCAGACCCACACATCTTAAACTTAATCTTAAAAAAAACACATTTAAATTTGGGAGAAAACCGGAGCATTCCCAGGAAACCCACACAGACATGGGGAGAAGGTACAACTCCACCCAAGGCCGGAATTGAACCCATGCGCCTGGCACTGTGAGGCAGCAGTGCTAACCACTCTGCCAAAAGGGAACTGGATGCAGACTTGAGCAAAGCGAATGTGCAAGGTTATGGGAATAGAATGAGGGAATGGAATTGATTGAATTGTTCCACAAAGAGCCAGCATGATCACGATGGGCCAAGTGGGTGCCTTTGGTGCCACAGTGACTCTTTAATCTTTTTCTCTTAATGGTGGCCCAGAAAACAGATCAAACAATAGCCAATTCTTTGGGAAGCAGAGTCAGATATGAGCCATGCCTCTCTTGTTCTGCAACCAGAGAAAGAGGTGTATGCTGAATTGGTTAAGGCATCCAAAGGTGCCTATGTCTAACAGTAGACCCAGCCCAGTGCCCCAAGCTTTCTTAATCCAGCTCTGTGGGAAAAGTGCCTTGCTATGTGAAGTAAGAGTCACCACCCATTGGCCAACATACAGGGCAACAGTGGACAAGACAGGATTTGGAAAGGTGCATTTGCAGCTAGCTGATACCTGCTGGCTCTTGATTTTAGTAATTTATCGAAATAAATTTCACTTTTCAAATACTTTGTCTGTACTCTAGCTAAGTTGATCCTAAATCATGTAGACCTGTGCTCCCTGGTAGAGGTAAGAAGCTGGTTAGAGCTAGTGGAGGGTTGGGAGGAACAAAGTCCACTTATTACTGACTCTCACAATGTGCAACAATTAGTGATTGAGGTTATTGATTTTTTTTAATTCATGATAACAATACAGCACACAAAGGTCACTCAGCCCATTGGACTTGTGCTGGCCCTCTGAAACTGCCATTCTGTTAACATCACTCCCTGCTGATTTTTATCCTTTAATTATTTATCCAATCCCTTTTAAATATTATGATTAAATCTGCCTTTATCAGCCTTTCAGGCAGTGCATTCTAGATCACAACCCACTGTGTAAAAATAAATTCCCATAATCTCCTATCTGGCATTGCCAATTTTCTCAGATCTGTGTCCAGTGGTTACTGATCTGACCACTGGGTAAACATCCTACATTAATGTAGGGCAGCACGGTGGCACAGTGGTTAACACTGCTGCCTAACAGCTCCAGGGACCTGGGTTCAATTCTGCCCTTGGGTCACTATCTGTGTGTTGTTTGCACTTTCCCTCCATGGCTGTGTGGGTTTTCTCTAGGTGTTCTAATTTCCTCCCACAGTTCAAAGATATGTAGGTTAGGCGGATTGGCTATGTTAAGATTGCCCCTTAGTGTCCAAGACGTGTAGGTTAGGTGGATTAATGGGGCAAGTGTTTGGGGGTGAACCTGGGTGGGATGCTTTGTCAGAGGGTTAGTGCAGACTCAATGGGCCGAATGGCACTGTAGGGTTCCATGTTCCAATATAGTGAATCCAAGCTCCAATCCCACCCCTGCCCTATTCCTGCTTGGTGTTTGTTTGGAGAAAAGGTGGAATTGTGGTCCAAGCAATTTCTAATGATAGAGAAAGGGACAAAGTGAGAAGAAGAGCCCAGATAATGAAACTTTCCTCCGGTTTACTGGGGCACTTCATACCTGGACAATCTCCAGCATTTCAGATTTGCTGATATAGCCATTTCCATCGACATCGTACATATTAAACGCCCACTTCAGCTTCTGCTCCAAGCCCCCTCTGGAGGTCACGCTCAGCGCAATGATGAATTCACGGAAGTCTATCGTGCCATCCCCGTTGGTGTCAAAGGTGCGAAAGACGTGTTCCGCGAACTTGGAAGCGTCGCCATAGGGAAAGAAGTTGCCGTAGAGTTTTTTGAACTCGTCCATTGTCAGGTATCCGCTGGGGCAGTCCTTCACAAAGCCCTTATACCATTCCTGAATCTCATTCTCTGTGAACTCGGTGTTTTCCCGTAAATCCTGCAGGACCTCGGGACGCAGCTTGCTGTTCTGTTTGCCCATCCTCACGATCCCACAGTGTAGCTGCAACGAGAGGGGAGAGAGAGTAGCAATGTTGCCTTGTTAATGTTGCTTCACAGAGTGAATTACTGCTGAGGGGGGCTCACGGGCATTCTAGAAAGAAAGAACTTCCTCTTTTCATGACCTCAGGCTATGGGTGGCACAGTGGATATAGCACTGCTGCCTCACAGCGCCGGGAACTCGGGTTCGATCCCCAGCTTAGCTCACTGGCCTTGTGAAGTTTGCATGTTCACCCTGTGTCTGTATGGGTTTCCTCTCAGTGCTCCGGTTTCCTCCCACCAAAGATGTTTGGGCTTGGTAGATTGGCCATGCTAAAGAGACTAGCAGGGTAGATATGCGGGATTGCAGGAACAGGGCCAGGATGGGTGTGTGGTTGGTTCAGATTTGATGGCCTTCTTTTGCACTATAGGGATTCTATGATTCCATCCTGGTAAAGCATAGTCGCTGGTGTGACGGTGGGAAAGGATGGCAACCTGCACGTGCCCTGCAAGATCCCACAAACCCCAATGACTAGATAGCAGGTATCAGAGTTGTTGATTGAAGGTTAAACATCAGAAGTGAGAGAATCCCCATGGGAAATCTTTCCGTCCATTTTTGAACAGAAAATATTAGCTAGTAATTAAAAAACTCTGCCCTCCTTCCGGCACTCTGTTTCCCACAGAGCACTGGATTCAGGAAGTTCAAGCCAAGGGCAAACCTAATGAAAGAATGGAAGAGTTCTTGCTCAACAGTTCCTCATTTCCAGAGTTCGAACTCAAGGAAGTGGAGCAGATTCCTTCCTCCACTCACCATCTCAGTCTTTTAAAGTTTATTTATCAATGTCACAAGTAAGGCTTACATTAACACTGCAATGAAGTTACTGTGAAAATCCCCCAGTCGCCACACTCTGGCACCTGTTCGGGTTACACTGAGGGAGATTTTAGCACGGCCAATGCACCCAATCAGCATGTCTTTTGGACTGTGGGAAGAAACCGGAGCACCTGGAGGAAACCCATGCAGACACGGGGTAACTGTGCAAAATGCCCACAGACAGTGACCCAGGCCGGGCATCGAACCCGGGTCCCTGGTACTGTGAGGCAGCAGTGCTAACCACTGTGCTGCTGTTTGTACAACAATTTAAAAATAAACAATGTACAAGGCAGGGGGCTGGGTAGTGGGGGATGGGGGTGAGTGATTGTGAGTGGGGGTGGGTGGTAAGTGGTGAAGGGTGCGGGGAGTGGTGGGGATAGGGGTGGGTGATAGGTTGTGAAGAGTGCGGGGGGAGTGGGGGTGGATGGTAGGTGGTGAAGGGTGCGGGGGTCTGGTGGGGGTGGGGTGGAAGTGGGTGGTCATGGATGGGTGGCAGGTGATGAAGGATGCAGGGGTGGTGGGGGTGGGTGGTAGGTGTGAGGGTGCAGGGTGGTGGGGGGGGGTGGGGTGGGTAGAGAGGGATGGGGTCAATAGTAGGCGTGGGTTGTGGAAGGAGCAGGTGGGTAATGGGGGTGAGGTAGGTAGTGGTGGGTGTGGGTGAGTAGTGGTAGGGAGTGGAGATGGGAGTGGGTCGTGGGGGCTGGGGTGGGTTGTGGGGGGGGGGGAATGTGAGAGGGTAGTGAGGATGTGAGTGGGTGGTGAAAGGTAGGAGTGGATCGTGGAGGTGGGGTTGTTAGTGGAGCTGGGTGCATGAAAATGGGGAAAGGGATGAATGCAGTGGAAATGGAGTCAGTTATAAAGTGACAGTGTGGTAGTCATCACCAGCCCACACTGAGAATATATCTTTGTCATTTGGATTAATCCACTGTGTAATTCTGATCCCCACTCTCACTCTGGGAATGATCCCCAATCACTCTCGCTTAGAGTTTCCCCTTTTCATTCCAGTACAATTCTGGTCACCACATTCCCTCCACAGTTAATACACCGTTGCTTCATAATTACAAACTAAAAATGGGACTAATAAAGTCTACGATCTGTTGATGAAGTCAGACACCATGGCGATAATGTTATGAGGCAGGTAATTTGCAAGATTCAAACTCCACTCTGGCAGTTTAAGACTCTGAATTCAGATTATACAGTTTGGAATGAAAATCCAATTGCAATTAAGGTGACGTGCAACTTTCGAAGTGTTTCAGTAAAACAGCGGTTGACTCATAACACCCCCTCGGGAAAGAAAACCAGCCAACTTTATCCAGTCTGGGCTGGAATATAATTCAAGCTCGGTTGAGTTTTAACTGACACCTGAATTGGTCCAGTGAGTTAACCAGTTACATCAGGAGGAACTGGGGACGGGTAATAAATGTGACTCTGCAACCCCTAAGGTCAAATTAAAAAAAAGCACACTTTCTAAAAATTCCTTTACAGGATGTGTGTGTCATAGACTGAACCAGCAGTTATCCCTAATTGCCCTTGAGCTGTCAGACTTTTGAATGGACCTACTTTCCATTAAGTTGATCTTTCTCTACACCCTAGCTACGACTGTAACACTACATTCTGCATTCTTTTTTTTCCTTCTCTATGAATGGTATGCTTTGTCTATATCACATGCAAGAAACAATACTTTTCACCGTCTGTTAATACATGTGACAATAATTAATCCAACCAACTGAATGACTTGGCAGCCTTTTCAGTGGGCATATTTAAGAATCAACCACATTACTGTGGCTCTGGAATCACATGTAGGCCAGACCAAGTAGGGATGGCAGATTTCCTTCTGAAAAGACATGAGTGAACCAGATGAGTTTTCCCAACAAATGACAATTGTTTCATGGTCATCAGTAGATTCTTAATTCTTTATTGATTTCAAATTGCACCATCAGATTCTGGGATTTGAATCCAGGTCACTGGAAAATTATCCTGCATTTCTGGATTACAAGCCCAGTGACAATACGCCACAGTCTCCCCCGAACTGTGATAGAATTGGGGAGGCGTCAGTCTGGATTCTAGAGATTTGCACAGAAGAAATGACTCTAACACTGCTATAAATTCAAGCTGTAATGTACAGTGATTCTCCGTGCTCGCTGCTTCCTATTCCAGTTACTCCCTGATCACATCAACCTTCAGGTAGACATGTGGAGAAAACCTAGAATCCTTATATGTGGACTGTTGAGTTAACAGACATTGGACGGAGGCAATTCAATCGATAATGAGACCTCAAGGTGCAAGTGCGGAAATGCTTACCGGGAGTGAAGAGAGGCTTCAACATTGAATGAAAGCTGATTGGTACCATCTCTTTGAAAGAGCAAATCAATTGATCCCACTCCCTGCTCTTCCCCTGTAGACCTGAAAACATTTATCCCTCAATTTGTTTGAAAGTTCCTATTGAATCTGCTTCCAGCACCCTATCAGGCAATGCTTTCCAGATCACAACTCCCTAGGTAAAGAAGTAAAATTCTTCCCATCTCCAATCTGACTCTTTTGCCAATTATTTTATATCCTGTAGTACCCAACCCCCCCTCCCCCCCGTGTCACTGGAAGCAGTCGGCAGATTGAATGCACAAAATAAACACATTAACGTTACCTCTTGCACTGGTTCAGTTTTCCACCTTTATGTTCCCACTCTGTCTGCCTGAGTAATATTCATTGAAAATGTTCCTGTTGACTTTAGAGGTTACGAGCAGCTGCTTTGGTGATTGCCAGAACTGCTAGCCTTTCCTCACAGGTTGGTGTATTTTTCTGATTCTGTGCAGAGCCTACAGCAACGAGTATGAGGCATAACGCTCAATGTCGTATTTCTGTAACCACATCCGGGCTGCCTATTTGTGGAGCGCTATTCTCTGTCGACAGGAAACTAGGTACAGCTGCATGGAGGAATCTAAAATATTCACAAACCCACAAGGTGAAGTTTCTGAAGCTCGTTCACAGCCATTGATAGCACATTGCTTGCACCCACAAAAATAAAATACACCGTGTACTGAATCATAAGTACTTGCTACCCACTCTGCTTAGATCATAAGACGTAGGAGCAGAAGTAGGCCATTCAGCCCATCAAGCCTGCTCCGCTATTCAGTAAAATCATAAATTATCTGATATAATCCTCAACTCCACTTTCCTGCCTTATCCCCATAACCCTGGATTCCCTTAAAAATCAGCCCATCTCTGTCTTGAATATAATGAACAACCCAACTTTTGCAGCTGTCTGTGATAAAGAATTCCGCAACTGCCTGAGAAGAAAAAATTCCTCCTCATGTCTCAAATGGTGGCCCCCTTACTCTGAGATTATTCCCTCTGGTTGCACAAAGGGAAACAACCTCTCAGCATCGACTCTGTTAAACCCTGAGAATCCCACATGTTTCAATAAGGTCACCCCCCCCACCCCCCTTCTAAACTCCAATGAGTACAGGCCCAATCTCCTCAATCTCTCCTCATAAGAAAATCCCCCTATACCCAGTATCAACTGAGTGAACCTCCTCTGTTCTGCTTCCAAAGCCAGTATATTTTTCTGTTACTAAGGGGACCAAAACTGTTCACAGTATTCCAAACGTGATCTAACTAGTGCCTCGTATGGTTTTAGCAAGACTTCCCTATTTTTATATTCCATTCTCTTTGGAATAAAGACCAACATTTCCATTTCCCTTCCTTATACCTGCTGAACTTGTCTGCTATCTTTTTGTGATTTATGCACAAGTTCACTCCCCCCCCCATCCCTCTGAGCCACATCTTTCTCCAGCCTTTCTCAATTTAAATAATAATTCGACTTCTTTATTCTTCCTACCAAAGTGCAGAACTTCCACATTTTCCTACATTATATCCCAACTGCCAAGTTTTTGCCCACTCACTTAACCTATGTCCCTCTGTAGACTCTGCCTTCCTCACCTCTTGCCTTCCCATCTATTTTTGTGTCATCCGCAATCTCGTCAATAGTACATTCACTTCCCTCGTCCAAATCATTGACAAATATCGTAAACACTTGTGGTTCCAGCACTGTGACATTCTACAGGTTGCCATCTTAAAACCTCTTATCCCAGATTTGTATCTTTTATCAGCTAGCCAATCCTCTATCTATGCTAATATGCTATCCCCAACATCATGGATTCTTACCTTTTGTCTTTTACACAATATTTTATTGAACACTTTTTGGAAATCCAAGTATATTACATCTCCTAGTTCCCCTTTATCTATCCTGCCCATTACCACCTCAAACAATACTAATAAATTTGGCAGGCATGATTTCCCTTTCATGGAGCCATGCTTGATTATATTATGTATATCTAAATGCTCTGCTATTACATTCTTTATAATGGATCTTATCATTTTCCCAATGATAGAAGTTAAGCTATAGGCCTATAGTTGCCTGTTTTTTGCCTCCCTCCCTTTTTAAATAAGGGGGTTACATTGACAGTTTTCCAATCTTCTGGACTTTTTCTAGAACTTGAAGATTTTTTTGGAAGGTTACTACCAGTGCATTCACTATCTACTATTGCCTTTAATATTCTAGGACACAATCCCTCAGGTCCAGGGGACTTATTGGCCTTTAGCCTCATAGTTTCCTTAGTACTGTTTCTCTAGTGATAGTTATTGTATTTATTTCCTCCCCGCACCTCTTTTATCCCTCTATTATTTAGTATTTTTGTAATGTTATTTGTGTCTTCCACTGTGAAGACTGACGCAAATATTTGTTCAACTTCTCTGTCATTTCCTGATTCCCCAATATTATTTCCCCAATCTCATTCTCTAAGGACTTGTTTACTTTGGCCTCTCTCTTCCTTTTTATAAAAGTTTAAAGAAACTCTTACTGCCCATTTAATATTACTTGTTCGTTTACCTTCATGATTTATCTTCTCTCTATTATATTTTTGATTATCTTTTATTGGTTTTTAAAACTTTCCCAATCCTCCACTTACCTCTAACCTTTGCCACATTGTACGTTTTTGTCTTTCAGTTTAATAGTGTCTTTAACTTCCTTGATTAACCGTGGTTGATTTATCATCTGGCAAAAATCTTTCTTCTTTGCTGGGATATATCTTTGTCGTGAGTAATGAATTATTTTCATAACTGTCAGTCATTTCTGAATAACCGTCTCTTCTGCTAAACTCCTTTTCCAGTCCGCTCCAATGAACTCACACTCATTTCTTCGTAATTATCCTTATTTAACTTTAGCTTCCCTTACTAAGCACTTCTCTGGTCAGTCATTCACCTTGTTGCCAGCATAATTTAGCCAGTGCCTTTCTCATCTCTGAATCAGAATGTACCTGGCTAGATGTCCAGAGCTGTGAGTACCTAAGGGAAGCGGACACTCCGAATACTGAGGGAATGCCACATTGTCAGAGAGTCCATCTTTCAGATGCAATGTTAAACAAGTCCCTCTTCTCCCAGAGATCTGAAAGCTGCCATGGTTACCATCAGAAGAGTAGGGAAGTTCTTCCCACTGTCCTGACCAATAATAATCTCTCAATTAATGTCACTAAAAACAGAATATCTGCCCTCCCACCCTCTCCCAACATTATAGTTAAGAAATCCCACAACGCCTCTACTTTCTCAGAAGACCAAAGAAATTTGGCATGTCAGCTACAACTCTTACCAATTTTTACAGATGCACCATGGAAAGAATTCTTTCTGGTTGTATCACAGCTTGGTATGGGCTCCTACTCTGCCCAAGAAACTATAAAGGGGCATGAATGAAACTCAGTCCATCACGCAAGCCAGCCTCCCATCCATTGACTCTGTCTACACTTCCCGCTGCCTTGGCAAAGCAGCCAGCATAATTAAGGTCCCCACGCACCCCGGACATTCCCTCTTCCACCTTCTTCCATCAGAAAAAAGATACAAAAGTCTGAGGTCATGTACCAACCGACTCGAGAACAGCTCCTTTCCTGCTGCCATCAGACTTTTGAACGAACCTACCTCGCATCAAGTTGATCTTTCTCTACACCCTAGCTATGACTGTAACATTATATTCTGCACTTTCTTGTTTCTTTCTCTATGAACGCTATGCTCTGTCTGTATATCATGTAAGAAACAATACTTCTCACTGTTTCCTAATAGATGTGACAATAATAAATCAAATCAAAAATCATTGTCGCATTGTTGTTTGTGGGATCTTGCTGTGTGGAAATTGCCTTTTGTGTTTGATTCTCAGATTCCAACAATGACTACACCGCATTGTTATTGCATCAGCTGGAGGGTGCTTTGGGACAGCCTGAAGTTTGCAAGTGTCCTTCCTGCGTACAGTATAACATTAGACCTGGCCGGGTGAGATGAGGGGGCAGTGGATAAATGGTCCTGTTTGCTAGGATAGGATTTTCTGGACACCGGGATTGTCAGTCCCACCGCAAGTCGATGGACCTTTGACTGGGCTGTCATAGCTCCTGCACTGGGCCCCACCATGACGGGACTGGATAATCTTAGCCATTGTAACTGCCCCATACCCAATGTTAATAAAACAGCAAGGGGGAGTGGGGTTTTACGGGGGTGGGGGAGGAGGAGGTGCAATGGCAAAGTGGTATAGTTACTGGACTAGTAATCCAGAGAGCCAGGGTAATGGTGTATTTCCACCATGGCAGAAATTCAATAAAAATCTGGAATTAAAAGTCAAAGGACGACCATGAAACCACTAATTGTTGTAAAAACCCACATGGTTCACTAACACCCTTTAGGGAAGGAAATCTGCCATCCTTCCCCGGTCTGGCCTACATGTGACTCCAGAGCCACAGCAATGTGTTGGCTCTGAGCTGCCCCTCTGAAAATGGCTCAGCTAGCCACTCAATTCAAGGGCAATTAGGGATGGACAACAAATGCTGATCCAGCCAGCAGCCTTGAAGAAATAAAATCCCCCCTCAGCTCTGGGTGGGTAATATTTGAGTCAAGCCCTTGTACTTGAGTTTGATTTGTGAGTCAGTGGGACTAGGAGTTACAGGCAATAAACACTCACCTTCAGCATATGACTACCAGTAACCAGACAACAGCAAACTGGTGGAAATAACTGGGTAGATATCGATATATAACAGAGGATGGTAGTTTTACACAAGAAAAACTCATTTTAAAATCAATGGACTTGAGAAAGAGAGAAGCTATTGAAATTTCAGCTAATGATGGCTATATCTAGTTGTTCATATTTACACAGTTTGATAAACTAAAATGAGAGACATAATCGCCTACTCTCTTTCACACAGCAGCTGGTTGCTGTCACTTTTCCATGATGTTCACGTTTGACTGACCATGATAGCCTCACTATCTGACCAAAGTCTACAGTTTTCAGCAACCATGTGAATATAGATTAGCCGCGTAACTTCTGTCCTGGAGTTGCCAACTCTGGTGGGAAGTATTCCTGGAGGTGTCGTCAGATGCTTCCAACTGCAATTCCCACCTCTCCCACAACTGCCCATCCCCCAAAACCCACCCCCACCTCTGCAACTCTCTCAACATTGGCAAAGATGTGCAAATTACGGTTAGATGGATTAGCCATGTTAAATTGGCCCTTAGAGTCCCAAGTTAGCTGGTGTAGGTTAGATGGATTAGCCATGGGAAATGTGCAGGGTTATGGAGGTAGGGCAGTGGAGAGGGACTGGGTAAGATGCTTTGTCAAAGAGTCAGTACAGACTCTTTTGCACTGATTGTGATTAGCTACCCTATAGGTACGGCTGCACTTTGACACACTGGTGTGCGCCACAGCAAATATAATCATAAAAATTCATCTCGAGCCAAAAAAGTGGAATAAGTGATCAAATAACGAGGGTGCTTTACGAGAGAGGCAGAGAGATTTAGGGAGGGAATTCTGACTCAGATGTAGACAACACGGCCACCAATGGTGCAAGGAAAGGAATGAGTTCAAAGTAAAAAGCTTACAAACCCCTGAACAGGAAATGCAATAAATGTCCACATCCAGGGACGTAACCAGACAGTACAATTCTCTTCCCTAGATTCATATCAGAACCTGATTTAAATATGTTTAACTTCCTCTTACTTGTGTAAAATGTCACTGAGGCTATATAAGAAATGAGATTTGAAATCTAGTGGCTAAGGTACAGTTTAGTGAGAAGGCAAAAGAACTTGGAAAGTTTCATTTTATAAAATAAGCAAGACATGGTTATTTCTTCCATTCGCCCTCTCATCCTTCAAGCAGCTCTTGCTCAATGCTTTGTTTTGTGGAATATTTCAATTCAGGCAAGAAGCTACATTGTCAGAGACATCACTTTTTAGATGTGATATTGTACAGAGGACCCATTTGCCTTCTCAGGTTTGACCTCAAATATTGGTTAGGATTGCAATGAATTATTAAATTACAAACTGCAGTATCATGAGAATTAATTGGGGGAAGGAGGGGTGGTTCTGTAGCAGATTTTTTCTGATTATTGAAGAAGATGCTTTAACATGTAGCAAAATAAACTACATTAACATCACTTCTTCACAACTTCAGGACGTCTCAGAGATATCCTTTCACAGCCAATGAAATCTTTTTGAAGTGTTGTTATGCAGGAAATGTGGCTGCCAACTTGTACACAAGGTCTCCAAGCAGAATTAAACAGATACACACACAGCACTCAATGGTTCCTGTTCAGTGGGGAAGTGATAGCTGGGATCAAAACTCCCATAACCCTAATGAGGAAATGTAATGTTACAGAGTGCTTCACCCTCTGCTAACATGGAGCCAACAACATCAGCACAAAGAACACTCCCGCACACAAAATAACAGCACAACAAGTCAAATCTAACCAGTTACTGCTCCACAAGTCAGAGGATCAGTGCTAAGGGAGTGTCGCGCTGTCAGAGGGTCAGTGATGAGGGAGTGCCGCACTGTCAGAGGGTCAGTGATGAGGGAGTGCCGCACTGTCAGAGGGTCAGTGATGAGGAGTGCTGCCCTGTCAGAGGTAGTGATGAGAGGGAGCGCCGCACTGTCAGAGGGTCAGTGATGAGGGAGTGCTGCCCTGTCAGAGGGTCAGTGATGAGGGAGTGCCGCACTGTCAGAGGGTCAGTGCTGAGGAGTGTCGCACTGTCAGAGGGTCAGTGATGAGGGAGTGCTGCCCTGTCAGAGGGTCAGTGATGAGGGAGTGCCGCACTGTCAGAGGGGATCAGTGCTAAGGGAGTGTCGCGCTGTCAGAGGGTCAGTGATGAGGGAGTGCTGCACTGTCAGAGGGTCAGTGATGAGGGAGTGCCGCACTGTCAGAGGGTCAGTGATGAGGGAGTGCTGCCCTGTCAGAGGGTCAGTGATGAGGGAGCGCCGCACTGTCAGAGGGTCAGTGATGAGGGAGTGCCGTACTTGCAGAATGGTGTGAACCATGCCCTGCTGTTTTTTTTTGTGTCAGTGTTTGGTAAGATCTGGAGTCAATTTTCTCCCTGGAAATAACATCTGCCATTTTTTGGTGAGATTCTCTTCTGAATCTGTGTCTGTCAGGAAGTAAGGGGTTGGGAATAGATGGGAAAATGGTAGTTGAAACCCCAGGTCAGTACTGAGGATGTTGAATGATGGAGAAGACTCGATGTGCATTGTAGCTACTCCTGCTTCTATTGTTCATTTCTGTTCACTGATGTGGAGATGCCGGCGTTGGGGTTGGGAACAGTAAGAAGTCTCACAACACCAGGTGAAAGCTCAACAGGTTTATTTGGTAGCATGAGCTTTCAGAGCACTATACCTTCATGAGGTGAAGTTCTCCAAAAGCTCATGATATCAGACAAACCTGTTGGACTTTACCCTGATGTTGTGAGACTTCTTACTGATTGTTGACTAAGACAGTACAACGAGGCGCTGTCATCCTCTCGTGTGAAAGTAAAAGATCCCTTTGAAGGGAACGGCAATAACCCCTGGTGTCCTCCTTAATATTTATCCCTCCGGTAACATTACTAAAACTAGTTATCTGGCCATGATCCTATTGCTGTTTGTGGGATCTTGCTGTGTACAAATTGGCTGCTGAGTTTGCAGCATTACAACAGTCATTGCACTTCAAAAATAATAAACATGCTTTGAGACATCCTGAAGTTTTGAAAGGTGCTACAGAAATGCAAAGCTTTGTTTTCTCAGGGATGAAGTGTTACATTCAGCATGGACCTGTCTATGTCTACATCAGTGATGATGGAGATGGTCGAGAGCTTCAAGTTGCTAGGTGTCCCGATCACTAACCAACCTGCTCTGGGCCCTCTGTGCTGATGCTAAAATTAATAACCCCCTCCCCACTTCTACTTTCTCAGAAGACGAAGGAAATTCAGCTTCTCCACTATGATTCACCAACTTTTACACGTGCGCCATAGAAAGCATTCTTTCCGCATGTATCACAGCTTGGTATGGCTCCTGCTGTGTCCAAGACTGCAAGAAACTACAAAAGGTTGTGAACAAAGCCCAGTCCATCACTCGAACTAACCCCCCATCCATCGACTCTGTCTACACTTCCCGCTGCCTTGGAAAAGCATGATGTGGAATTTCTGGCATTGGGCTGGGGTAAGTATTCTCATAACATCAGATTAAAGTCCAACAGGTTTATTTGGAACGCTGCTCTGAAAGCTTCTGCTACCAAATAAACCTGCTGGACTTTAACCTGGTGTAGTGTGACTACTTACTTGGGAAAGCAGCCAGTGTATTCAAGGACCCCATGCACGCTGGGACATTCTCTCTTCCACCTTCTTCCATTGGGTTAAAGATACAAAAGTCACGTACCAACCAAATCATGAACAGCTTCTTCCCTGCTGCTGTCAGACTTTTGAAAGGACCTATCTCACACTAAATTGATCTGGCTATGACTGTAACACTACATTCTGCACTGTCTCCTTTCTTTTCCTTTTGTACTCTACGAGTAGTATGCTTTGTGTGTATAGCATGCAAGAAACGATACTTTTCACTTTATCTCAGTACATGTGACAATAATAAATCAAATCTAACCTTTGCCTGAACCAACAGTAGTGAGCCAGTTGGGATGTTTACAGGAATTGGGAGCTTTTCTCAGTTACGTCCAACCCTCGGAGTATCTGATGTTTTTGTAAAATGGCTTAATGTTCCGTAATTGGAACTGAGGATTGTTGGTCCAGTTGCTAACTACCTGGCTGCCTAACATTTATCACAAAGCTTCAAAGCTTATCAAAAAGGCTCGATTGATCCCAGCCCCTGATACTGTGCATCTGCTAAACACTCCATCATCCCTCATCAATTTAACAGAGGGACTCTCTCACAAAGCCATCGCTTCAAACCTGCTTCACACTGGCTTCAGCTGCGTCTTGGCACTAACTCAAATCAGATGGCAGAGGAATCTTGACCCTTGCGGGGAGGGAGGCGGGGAGGGAAGGGTCGGTTTAATATGCACTGTTGTCCTCTTACTTATACTGCCGCCTTGGTCTGCTTCACATCGATAAACACTCTGCAATGACTTGAAGGTCTGAAGATGTCAGTCTGGCTGCTTTCTGCCTGTGGATTTACTGCAGGAGAAATATTAGACATTAGCACAACAGATTTGGTTAGATGAGCAATTTTAATAGACTGCTGATAATATAAACCAGACAAACACAATCAATTCAGCAGCACCCTGAGAGATGGTGCTATGGTTCAGTCCAGACGCTTTTGTCCAGAATTTTAAGTCTCCCTTTTCATTTCCCTACTGCGGCATAGCCCCAGTATTTTCATCTTGATTCACTGCAATAACTCCATCCCAGGTGTGAGAGAGGTACCAAAACTGAGAGAGCCACATTCAACTGGGCAAAAGGGGAAATGGCCTGTTTAAATAGAAACCTGTGGGAGAGTGAGAGGCGGCCAGGCGGAGGAGGCAGGATTTTGTGAGTTTGCCTACTGAGAAACTCCCACCAATATCTGGTTGGCGATGGGGGTACCGGAGGAAGGGGGAGTGTGTACTGAAGCATTCAGCCTGCTTTGCTGCAATGCAGATGTCTGGGGCTGAGACAGCTCCTGTGCATTTTTAAAAAATGTTAAATCCTGTCCCTGTACAATCTGCCCTCTCAGGGATACACCCACTTACTTCAATCTCCTGAAATCCTCCACATTAAACACCGATTCCTCCAGCAACATCCACCCTCACATCTCCGTTTCACACTACACAAACCCCTGCCAGAAGAAATTGCCTTCATGCCCCCACTGTTGCCTAGGAACCTGCGCTTCCTATTTCCAATCAAAAATTTATGTAACTCCTTTTTGAAATACCAATTGAACAATGTTTCTGGTTTTTGTTAGCAGCCTATCACATCGATCCTTCCACGTGTAGGGAATCCATTCATAGATTTATGAAATCCCTACAGTGCAGAAGGAGGCCATTTGGCCCATCGAGTCTGCACCGCCTCTCTCTGACCTTACCCTGGAACCTTTCCCCCTGTAAGCCATCTGCAGAGACAGAAGTCCCCTTATCAAAATCCCTTTCTTTACAAACTCTAACAGCGTACGCAGAGTGCTATCAGTTAGCAATCTGGGGGTGTCAGAAGAACTGACACTTCCGGTTAAATACAAGTCAGGGCAGGCCCATCCACTGCCTCCTTAATCAGGGACATCTTTTGTTGAGTAGGCTGACATTAACACTGCAATGAAATCATTATGAAATTCGCTTTGTCGCCATACTTTGGTGCCTGTTTGGGTCAATACACCTGACAATTTCTTTCAGACTGTGGGAGGAAACCGGAGCATCCAGAGGAAATCCGTGCAGATATGGAATCACAGAACTCTACAGTGCAGAAAGAGGCCCTTCAGCCCATTGTGTCTGCACTGACTAGAATCCCACCCAGACCCTACCCCTCATAATCCCTACACATTTTACCCACTAATCCCTCTAATCTACACATCTCAGGACACTAAGAGACAATTTTTTTTAGGATGGCCAATCAAACTAACCAGCACATGTTTGGACTGTGGGAGGAAACCGGAGTGTCCAGAAACCCACACAGACATGAGGAGAATGTGCAGACTCCACACAGACAGTGACCCAAGTCAGGAATTGAACTGGGTCCCTGGCGCTGTGAAGTAGCAGTGCTAACCACTGTGCCACCATGCCACCCCAACCCCTGCACTCACAGAGTTCGTACTGCAATAGGTCAATCTCAGTGGCCTGACTGAAGTCATTGCACCCTCACCCTATCACTGTAACCTCTCACATTTCCCATGGCTAATCCCCCTAACCGATACATCTTGGGACACTAAAGGGCAATTTAACATGGCCAATCTGCCCTAGCTGCACACTTTCAAACTGTGGAAGGGGAGCACCTGGAGGAAACCCACGCAGACATGGGGAGAATGTGCAGGCTCCATACAGGCAGTGACCTGAGGCTGGAATCGAACCTGGGTGCCTGGCGTTGTGAGGCAGCAGTGCTAACACTGTGCTGCCCGTTCTGATGTTACTAGAAGTTACTCAATGTCCCTGCGATAATTTTCTGTTCACCTTCCTTTCAGTGAGTACAAGTGAGTCTGAAGGTGGCGGTTTGAAGCCCCAGTACAGGGCAGAATCCAGGCTGACAGTCCAGTGCAGCACAGGGGGAGGGCAGCACTCTCAGAGGCGCTGTCTTTTGAGTGAGATGTTAAACTGAAGCCACCCCTGCCTTCTCATTGGATGATCCAAAGGAGAACAGAAGAGTTTTTCCTGGTTAACTCATCAGGATGCCACCTGGGATGGAGCATTTGAGCTATAAGGAAAGACTGGATAGGCTTGGATTGTTTTCTCTAGAGCAGGGAAGGCTGAGGAGGAATATGATTGAGGTGTATAACATTACGAGGGATATGGAAAGGGAGAGTATGGAGCAGCTGTCCCCGTTGGTTAATGGGTCAATCGAGAGGAGGCAGAGATTTAGGGTGAGGGGCAAGAGATTCAGAGGAGATTTGAGAAAAAAATCTTTACACTGAGAGGGAGATGGGAACGGCCTAAGAAGGCTAGAAACATTACAACCTTTCAAAAGTATTTGGATAGCACTTGAAAAATCGTAACACCCAATATGGGACAATGCAGGAAAATGGGACTAACCTGCCTACGGTGGTAAATATTGTTGGTGTAGACTCAATGGGTCGAAGGGCCTTTGTTGCACTGTATGACTCTGTGACAAAAAAGATCAGTAACTTGGACGACTTTGTCATGAGCAGATTGCTGTTGTGGGTGGGCAAATTGATGGATAGCTTTCCTGCACAAAGACATTTTGGAAGCATTTGATTGAGTGTGAATTGCTTTGGACATCCTGAGGATGTGGAAGGAGCTATGTAAATTTAAATATGTTCCTTCCCCTGCTGAAGGTGCTGACTCTCAGTGTCATTGCTGTCAGTGGCTGCGGTGTGAAACTTGCTTGTACTGACCGCTCTGAGTTTCTCGCATGGACACATCCTGGAAATTAGAACTCAGTCCAGTGTCACGTGAATCTTGGTGAATCTCACTGGAATGTGCGTGAGTATAAACTGGTGTAACTCACAGTGATGTTCCAGCCCAGGGAGAAAAGTATAACTCACATTATACTTTATACTTTGTAAAACTCCGATCCTAGCACCCCCGCCCTTCCCTCCTCAACTCCCATCTTCCTAAACACTAAACTACATCACTAACAAAATCACAGAATTGTTGGGGGGGCCCAAGGAGACCATTGAGTGCAACTTATTTGCACTGGCTCTCCAAACAGGGGTGGCACAATGGTTAGCACTGCTGCCTCACAGGAACCCAGGTTTAATTCCCAGCTCCTAGGCCACTGTCTGTGAGGAGTCTGCACATTCTCCCCGTGTCTGTGTGGGTTTCTCCCGATGCTTTCGTTTCCTCCCACAGTCTGAAAGATGTGCTGGTTAGGTGCATTAGCCGTGCTAAATTCTTCCTCACTGAACCTGAACAGATGTCGGAGTGTGGCGACTAGGGGATTTTCACAGTAACTTTATTGCAGTGTTAACGTAAGTCTACTTGTGGTACTATAAATAAACCTTAAACTTTAAACAAGCATCATGACTTAGTGTCATTCCCCTGCCTTCTCCCTTTATCTATGCACATTGTTTCTATTCAAATAACCATCTAACACCCTCTCGATTGAACCTGCCTCCAACACACTGGCAGGCAGTGCAGTCCAGACCCATAACACTCGTAAAAACATATAAACTCGGAGCAGGGGTGGCCATTCGGCCCCTTGTGTCTGCTCTGCTATTGAATATGAAGATGGCTGATCCTCTATTTCAATGTTATGTTCCTGCTTTCTCCCCAAAGTCCTTGATGCTATTGAAACCTACAAATATTTATTTTTTTCTTGAATACAGACTCCTGTGGTACAAAATTCCACAGGTTCACTGCCCTTTGCGTAAATATATCTTTCCTCATCTCAGTCCTAACTGGTCTACCCTGTATCCTGAGACTTTATTCCCTTGTTCTACATTCCCCAGCCAGGGAAAATGTCCTCCCTGAATCCTGTCTGTCCAACCCATTAGAATCTTATATATTTTAATCAGACCTCCTTTCATCCTGCCAAACTCTAATGAACACAGACCCAAATCGAACCATCTCTCCTCATTGGACAGTCCCATCAACCCTGGTAGCAGCCTCGTGAATTTCCACTGCGCTCTCTCTACGGCAAATACATCCTGTGTTAAACTGAAAAACCAAAACTGCAGGTGAGGTCTCACCAAGAGTCCTCTATAACTGCAGTAAGATATCACAACTTCAGAGCTCAAATCCTCGTGCAGTGAATGTCAATATAATATTTGCCTGAGAAACGCGAAATACTGCGGATGCTGGAATCCGAAACAAAATCAGAAGATCTCAGCAAGTGTGACAGCGTCTGTAGGGAGAGAATAGAGCCAACATTTTGAGTCCGGGTGACCCAGTGTCAGAGCTATTTGCCTTGCTAACTGCTTGCTGCACCTGCCTCTCCACTTTCACTGAGTGGTGTACAAGGACAGCCAGCTCCCTTTGTACATCCACACTTCCTAATATAATCACCATTCAAATAATACTCTTCCTTTCTGTTTTTCACACCGACTTCACATGTAGCCACATTGTACTGCATCTGCTGTGTGTTTGCCCACTCACTCAACTTGTGCAAATCACCATGGAAGCTTTGCACAACTCACAGTTTTGTGTCATCAGCAAACTTGGAAATGTTACATTTGCTTCCCTCATCCAGGTCATTTACACCTTATAGTACCCCCCTCCAATCACTGCCTGCCATTAGAAAAGGACCCATTTATTTCCACTCTATCAATTCACATTAATACCATATCCCTCTCCATGTGCTTTAAATATACTTTCAAGTTTCTTTTCACATCACATTTGCTTCTTTTGCCAATCACTTTAAAACTCTCTTATTCTTGATCCTTTTATCAGGGGGAACAGTTTCTCCTTATCTACTCTCTCCACCCCCTTATGATTTTGAACATCTCTATCAAATCTCTTTCTAGCTTTCTTCTCTTCAAAGACAACAGTCTCGACCTCTCCAATCTACCCTTAACTGAAGTTTCTCAATCCTGGAACCATTCTTGTAAACTAAAATTCATTAGATCCTAAAACTAAACCCTAAACCCCATCACTGACCCCAAAACTAAACCCTAAACCCCATCACTGACCCCAAATTAAACCCTAAACCCCATCACTGACCCCAAATTAAACCCTAAACCCCATCACTGACCCCAAATTAAACCCTAAACCCCATCACTGACCCCAAACTAAACCCTAAACCCCAAACCCCATCACTAACCCCAAACTAAACCCTAAACCCCATCACTGACCCCAAACTAAACCCTAAACCCCATCACTGACCCCAAACTAAACCCTAAACCCCATCACTGACCCCAAACTAAATCCTAAACCTTGTCACTGATCCTAAAACTGAACAAAAAACTCTCCTCACATATCTCAGATATAAATTAGATAAATTAAACACTGAACCCTAAATGCCATCACTGGTCTGACTGCTGATCCAAATTGATTTGTGGAGCACCCGTTTCAACAACTCGCTAGTGGGATTTGAACCCATAACCTCTGGATTAATATTTCGGTCTGGTCACCCTGTAGTAACCGAATGCAACTTTAAATACTACACAGTCCAGGCTGGAACTGATCCCAGACACCCTAATCAGAAGCACTGTCCTGAAACATTACTGCTACAAAGCAGTGCACAGACCGTAATCATTAAAAAGACATTAATTTTGCATTTCAACAATATCAAATTGTGATCGGGACAATTCCCCAGCTGTTTCCCCACCACCCTTCAGCCCCCTACCCCCAGGACTCACACACTGATTCCACCCCCCATTTCTCACCCCCAGGCACATTCCCCTCCCACACTGACTCCCTCTCTGACACTCTCACACCTCCTCACACACTGAAATCCTCACACTGATTCCTTCACTCTGATTCTCCTGATGTTCCCCTCATTCTCAGTTGGGCTCACACACTGACCCCCTCTCACCACCACCCTCCCCCTCAGGACTCACACACTGACCCCCTCTCACCAACCCCCCACCCGTTCACACACTGATCCAACCCCCCACCCGAAACCCTCTCTCCAGGACCTACACACTGATTCTCTCTCACCAAACCGCACTCCCCCCCCCAACCCGTCACACACAGATTCACCCCCCCCCCCTCCAAGAATAAACACTCCCTTCCAGGACTCACACACTGATCCAAACCCTCCCCCAACAACCCTCCTGTCGTTCACACACTGATCCCTGTTATACCCCCCCCTCCCCCCCACCTCCTCAGGACTACACATTGATCCCACCCCGCACAACACACCCCAGGACTCTCACACTGATCCAAACCCCCTATCCCTCCCGTTCACAGACTGATCCAGCACACCCTCTCCCCAATCACCCCCACCCCCCCAGGATTCAACAATAACCCCATCCCTAGAACTCACACACTGATCCCAACGCCCCACTCCCCCCAAGGACTCACACACTGATTCCCCCCCCCCTCCCATTCCTGCAAGGACTCAACATTAACACCCCACCCTCTAGAACTCACACACATCCCAATCCCCCCACTCCCCCCAGGACTCACACACTGATTCCCCCACCCCCGCACTGACATACCCCAGAACTCTCAGAGCCCCAGACACACACCTGCTTCACCCTCCCCCCGGATCAGCCTTGCTGCACACTTTCATTCACACTTTTGACATATTCTTCATTCACAAACAGCCCCACCACAAACACTGCTATCATTGTGTTACCCACTCTGATTCCCTGTTACCCTCTCATTCTCTTACACACTTACACACTGCTGTTGCTACATTCATTCACATCCAGCATTGCCTCTCTGCACATGCTAATCCTCTCTCTCACACACAAGCACGTACACACTTTTTAAACCCCTCAATCTCCCCAGTCCTCTCTCTCTGCTTGCTCCCTCGCCATTCCTCTGCACAATGATTTTTCCTCACACTTTTTGCACACTTGTTTTCACACTCCATCACTTGTGCTTCCTTTTGTCTCCGCCTTTTGCATCTGTTTGAGGTGTGGATTGGGAGCGGATGACAATCGTGGACTCACCGAGCGCTGGGCTCCGGATGCGGGCAGCCTCTCTCACTCAGACAGGGGGCCGGCTAAGGGCTGCGGCTCCTCCCGGAGCCAGGCTGCTGCACTCGGCAATCCACTGCCCGCTTCACCGAGGAAGGAGCCCGGAGCCCGGCTCAGACACTCAGATCCCAGCCAACACCAAACATGGACTGAGCGCAGAGGAAGAGGAAGTAACAGAGCAATTTCAAACTGCAATACTGCCCTGGGAGTGAGGGCGCTGTCAACACCCAGAGTGACACACACTGTCACACACACAGTGACACACACTGTCACACACACAGTCACACCTAGAGTGACACACACTGAGTGACACACACTGTGACACACACAGTCACACCTAGAGTGACACACACTGAGTGACACACACTGTCACACACCCAGTGACACACCCAGAGTGACACACACTGTCACACACACAGTGACACACACAGTCACACCTAGAGTGACACACACGGAGTGACACACACTGTCACACACCCAGTGACACACCCAGAGTGACACACACTGTCACACACACAGTGACACACACAGTCACACACACAGTGACACACACAGTCACACCTAGAGTGACACACACAGTCACACCTAGAGTGACACACACTGTCACACACACAGTGACACACACTGTCACACCTAGAGTGACACACACTGTCACACACACAGTGACACACACAGTCACACCTAGAGTGACACACCCAGAGTGACACACACTGTCACACCCAGAGTGACACACCCGGAGTGACACACACTGTCACACACCCAGTGACACACCCAGAGTGACACACACTGTCACACACACAGTGACACACTCAGAGTGACACACACTATCAAACATACAGTGACACACCCAGAGTGACACACTCAGAGTGACATACACTGTCACACACACAATGTCACACACAGAGTGACACACTCTGTCACACACCCAGAGTGACACACACTCAGTGACACACACTGTCACACGTACAGTGACACACTCAGAGTGACACACACTATCAAACATACAGTGACACACCCAGAGTGACACGCTCAGAGTGACATACACTGTCACACACATAATGTCACACCCAGAGTGACACATACTGTCATACCCAGAGTGACACACACTGTCACACCCAGAGTGACACACACTGTCATACACACAGTGACATACCCAGAGTGACATACACTGTCACACACACAGTGACACACCCAGAGTGACACACTGTCACACCCAGAGTGACACACACTGTCATGCACACAGTGACACACCCAGAGTGACACACACTGTCACACACACTGTCACACATACAGTGACACACCCAGAGTGACACACTCAGAGTAACATACACTTCACACACACAATGTCACACCCAGAGTGACACATACTGTCACACCCAGAGTGACACACACTGTCATACACACAGTGACACACCCAGAGTTACACACACTGTCACACCCAGAGTGACACACCCGGAGTGACACACACTGTCACACATACAGTGACACACCCAGAGTGACACACTCTGTCACACACAGAGTCACACACAGTGACACACTCAGAGTGACACACTCTGTCATACACACAGTGACACACCCAGAGTGACACACACTGTCACAAAGAGTGACACACATTGTCACACACAGAGTGACACAGATAGAATGAATACAGACGGACGTACAATGACACAGAAAGAGTGACACTCAGCAGCACAGAGTGACACACGTTGTCTCACACACACAATGTGACACAGACTGATACACAGTGACACAGAGAGAGTGACACACAGCAGCACAGAGTGATACAAACAGTAACATACACTCAGTGACATAAACAGACACACTCTGACACAGAGACACAAAGTGACAGTGTCACAGAGAGTCTCACACCCAGTAACATAGAGTGACACAGAGAATTACACACAAACATACAGTGACATACAGTGTGACATGTAGACAAAGTGATAAAGAGTCACATACGGTGAAACAGAGAGACACAGTGACACGGAGAGGCACAGAGAATGACACACATAAGACAACACACAGTGACACACACAAAGTGACACACAGAGAGACTGACAGAGAGTGACACACAGATCATGACACATGCACACAGAGATACACAGTGATACAGACATGCACACACACAGTCATTAGAATTGTACTGTCCCACCACCAGAATCAGAGTGGGTAAGGGGCTGAACATATAAAGGTCTGTTGATTTTGGGTCGGATTTTATGGTTTCGGGATGAACAAGGCCGCAAAACCTCACCCAGTGACACAGTGATACAGGCACACAGTGATACAGGTACACAGTGATACAGGCACATACAGTGTGACACGGAGACACAAAGTGACACATACAATGTAGACCATCCTGAATGACTTCCTCCACACCCCAGGAATTTTTCAGCCTCTGAAAGCATCATTATTCCAGAAGGCGGTCCCTATTTAATATAACACTGAAAAGAAAAGACAAATATATTCACCACTCACTGTCTATTAGTACAAGAATCCCAATCCAAGAAAGGAATATAGATTTTAATCCCACAAAGAGCCTGCAGTTGTGAAGATCCTGCAGGGTGAACAAAGAACAAAGAACAAAACAGCATGGGAAACAGGTCCTTCGGCCCAATGAGCCCGTGCTGTCACCCCAATGTTCCCACCTCTACCCGCGATCCCTGTCCATGTTTATAGATCTAGGTGCTTTGTGAAGCTAGCCTGCACTCTAAGTTTTACATTTGATTTTGGCATTAGGCTGAGCAGAAGGTGTTTCACTCCAGGTATGAATCAAGTGACCACCAGGAAGCTTTCATCAAATAAAGTTTATTTAAGAATACAGTTAGAATATAACAAAAAAAACATAACTTTTACCAATTACAACATAAGACAGTAATGAAACATAACATAGTATAATTTTTCACAGCCAGCTATCTCTGTTGTTCCAAGTTACATAGACACACACTCTTTTTCAGATTAAATTAGCATGAAAGCAAATATGCTCACATGATGCTGGATTTGCAACTTTTTAACACTTGCTGTGAATCAGTCCTTTAAATGTTGGATCAAATCTCTGAGGCTTCCCAATCTTGGAACTTTCGAAAACCTCTGGAAAGAATGAGAGGCAGAAAGAGACACCGCTTTCTTTCGTCAGCTTCTGACAGCAACTGAAACAAAACTAAAACTAGAATGCTCTGTGAAAAAGTAGCTGTTCTCAGTCACATGGCACAACCTGTTAATTACCCCCAATCGAGTTCCACTCAGCAATCCCGGTGGGCATTAAAACCCACAGAACACTGCATTAGTTCACATTAAAATCAACATTGCTTCAATTATCCTCCTTCAGCACCAATAGAGAACACCAATCACAAACAACGTGGTGCCGACAAAATTCCAGGGTCTGCTGGAAATATCCTGCAGAGGAACATAATCAAAATACTCCAGCACAGCACTATCACAGTGACGTAGAGAAACAGATTGAATGATACAGAGTGACACACACAGAGTAACACAGGCATCAACAGAGAGACACAAAGAGAGACACATTTTCACAGAGTGACACGCAGTGTGACACATCACAGTGACATAGAGTGACATACAGAGTGACGCACAGAGATTGCAGAGTACTTGGAAGTGCATGATAAAGTAGGACTGAGGCAGCACAGCTTTGTCAAGGGGAGGTCATGTCTGACAAATCTGTTAGAGTTCTTTGAGCAGGTAACAAGGAAGTTGGATAAAGAGAACCCGTGGATGTGATTTATTTAGATTCCAGAAAGTCTTTGAAAAAGTGCTGCATGGGAAACTGTTAAATAAATTAAGAGCCCATGGTGTTAAGGGTAAGATCCTGGCATGGATAGAGGATTGGCTGATTGGCAGAAGGCAGAGAGTGGGAATAAAGAAGTCTTTTTCAGACTGGCAGCCGGTGCCAATGATGTGCCTCAGGGGTCAGTGCTGGGACCACAACTTTTCGCAAAATACACTAATGATTTGGAAGAAGGAACTGAAGGCACTGTTGCTAAGTTTGTAGATGATACAAAGATACGTAGAGGGACAGGTAGTATTAAGGAAGCAGGGGCTGCAGAACGACTTGGACAGGTTAGGAGAGTGGGCAAAGGAGTGGCAGATGGAATACAAGTGGAGAAATGGGAGGTTATTCACTTTGGAAGGAGGAATGGAGGCATAGACTATTTTCTAAATGGGAAAATGCTTAGGAAATCAGAAACACAAAGGGACTTGGGAATCATTGTTGAAGATTCAAGGTTAACGTGCAGGTTCCATCGGCAGTTAGGAAGGCAAATGCAATGATTCATGTCGAGAGGGCAGGGTTGTACTTCTGAGGCTGTATAAGGCTCTGGTCAGACTTCATTTGGAGTATTGTGAGCAGTTTTAGGCCCCATATCTAAGAAAGGATGTGCCGAACTTGGAAAGGGCCCGGAGAAGGTTCACAAGAATGATTCCTGGAATGAAGAACTTGTCGTAAGAGGAACGGTTAAGGATTCTGGCTCTGTACTCATTGGAGTTTAGAAGAATGAGGGGGGATCTAATTGAAACTTACAGGACACTGTGAGGCCAGGATAGAGTGGAAGGGGAGAGGATGTTTCCATTAGGAGAATCAGAGGACACAACCTCAGGCTAAAGGGACCATTGTTTAAAATAGAGATGAGGTGGAATTCTTCCAGTCAGAGAGTGATGAATCTGTGGAACTGTTTGTCACAGAAGGCTGTGGAGTCATTGAGTCATTCAGTATCTTTAAGATAGAGATAGAGAGATTCCTGATTAATAAGGGTGCTTGATCTCCTTATTAATCAAGAGTTATGGGGAAAGGGAGGGAGAATGGAGATGAGAAAAATGTCAGCCATGATTGAATGGTGAAGCGGACTGGATGGGCCTATTGGCCTAATTTTGCTTCTATGTCTTATTGGTCCTATGGACTAAGAGTAACACACACAGAGTTACACAGGCACCACCACAGAGGGACAGAAAGAGAGGCACAATGACACAGAGTAACACAGACACAGTGACGCATAACGACACACAGAGTAACAGAAATACAGTGACACAAACACAGATACAGAGTGACACACATAGAGCAATCCATACAAAGTGACACACAGTGGCATACATAGAACGACACACACACACAGTGACACAAACACACAGTGACACATGTAGAATAACACAAATACATTGACACGCATACAAGCGTAGAGTGGCTCACGTACAAGATAAGAAAAGGTGGGGGAACATGCTATGATGACAATGAGTGCCACGGACAATTATTAATAGATCTCTCTGTGGTCTTTGTGAAATGTGAGCTGCCTGACTGAATGAGAGGTAGCTCAGGCAATGAGAAGAAGCCAGTAGTGCTATTTAAGCTTATAACTTTACCCGGAGCAGTGTAAGTTCTGAGGTGAAGACTATCTGAATGTAAAACCCTTTCCTTTGGTTCCCAATAAAGGTTGTTGGTGCCAGGATCTGAATTAGAGCATCCTGCCTCTGTTGATTAATGATGGTATTAAGGGCATGAACTAAGTTCAGGAAAGCAAACTCTAAAAACAGTTTGGGTTAAGATGAGAAATAATAATGGCAAGAATTGGGAGTGACAAACGGGTTCTTTAATTGTAACTCCATGGTAGGACAGAGTATAAAGAGAGAGACAATACGAGCTTGTCAGGAAGTTACTGCAACAATCATGGAGTTTTTAATCTACAAACAGATTGGAAAACTCAGGTGGGAGAAAGTAGCATAAATGAAGATCTCCTAGAATGTTTTCTGGATAGCCTCTAGGATCAACAGGTTCTGAGGTTAACTCGAGGGCAGGCTATACTAGACTGGTATTGTGCAATGAGATAGGATTAGTCAATAACCTGATTGGCACACTCTAGGTAATTTGATTGTTTTTTACATTCGGTTTGATGGAGAGAAGAGTGTGTCTGAGACTAAAAGTTTAAATTTAAATTAGGGCAATGATGAAAGCATGAAAAAGGAACTAGTGGAAGTGAACTTAAGGAATATTCAGTGGCAGACACTTAAAGGCACATTTCTCCGATAAGGCAAACAAGCACAAAAACTAAAATCGCATGGGATTCGGGGCAGGCTGCTGGATGGATACAGAACTTGCTGGTTATAATAGACAGAGTAATGGTGGAAGGGTGTTTTTCAGAACAGAGATCTGTAGCTGGTAATATTCTGCAGGAATCAGTGCTGAGACCTCTGTTGTTTGTAGCATATATAAGTGATCTGGAGGAAAATGTGGTTGGTCTGATTAGTAAGTTTGTAGGAAGATTGGTGGAGTTGCTGATACTGCCAAGGATTGTTAGAGGATACAACAGAATATGGATAGATTGGAGACTTGGGCACAGAAATGGCAGATAGAGTTTAATCCAGACAAATGCGAGGTAATGTATTTTGGAGGATCAAGTTACATATAAATGATTGAACCCTTAAGGATTTGAGCATGCAAGTCTGCAGCTCCCTAAGAGTGGCCACATAGTTGGCCAAGGATAAAGAAAGCACATAGCACTTTTTGCCTTCATCAGCTGGGGCATTAAGTGCATGAGTTGGGAAGTCATATTGCAGCGATGTAAAATCTTGGTTAGGCTGCATTTGGAATATTGCATGTGGTTCTGGTCACCAGCGGAAGTGAGAGAGTGCAAAGAAGGTTCCTCAGGATGTTGCCAGGTCTCGAGAGTGTTGGCTATGAGAGAGGTTGAATAAATTAGAATTGTTTTCACTGGAAAGACAGCAGCTGAGGGAAAAATTGGTCTTCAAAATGATGAGAGGCATAGACAGAGTGGATAGTCAGAGGCTTTTTCCTGGGTGGAAGTGTCAATTACATGAGGGTACAGGTTCAAAGTGAGAGGGGGAAAGTTTAAGGGAAATGTGCAGGGGAAGTTTTTCACTCAGAGAATAATGGGTTCCTGGAATGAGTTACCAGAGGTTGTAGAATCATAGGATCCTATAGAGCAGAAGGAGGCCATTCAGCCCATTGAGGCTGCACCAACACAATCCCACCCAAACCTTATCCACATAATTCTGTGCATTTATCCGAGCTAGTCCCCATGACATTAAAGGGCAATTTAGCACAATCAATCAACCAAGCTTTTGGACTGTGGGAGGAAACTGGAGCACCCAGGGGAAACCCAAGCAGACATGGGGAAAATGTGCAAATTCCACACAGACAGTGACCCAAGCCAGGAATGGAATCTGGGTCCCTGACGTTGTGAAGCAGGAGTGATAACCACTGTGCCTCCGTGCCATCCCATTAGATAATTTGAGAAGCATCTGGATGGGTACACGATTAGTGGGGGAATAGAGGGATACAGACCCAGTAAAAATAGGTTTATTTTTAGTTTAGTTAGGGCATCATGATTGGTGCAGGCTTGGAAGGCCGAAGAGGCTGTTCCTGTGCTGTACTTTTCTTTGTCCTTAATACAGAAGTTATTGCAATGTATAAGATTTTGAAGGGATTGGGTGCTGAGATGTTCCTCCTTGTGTTGGAGTCCAGAACAATCTGAAAATAGAAGATCTCCCGTTTAAGATGGAGATGAGGGGCAGTTGTTTTTTCTTTCAATGAGTTGTTCTTATCCTTGCAGTGGAGGCCGGGTCGCTGAATAAACTCTGGGCTGAGATAGACAGATTTCTGATTGAAAAGATATTGTGGGGGTCAGACAGGAAAGTGGAGTTCAGACCACAATCAGATCAGCCATGATCTTGTTGAATAGGCTGTATGGGCTGAAAGATCTATTCCTGCTCCCATTTCTTGTGGTCCTATGGACTAAGAGTAACACACACAGAGTTACACAGGCACCACCACAGAGGGACAGAAAGAGAGGCACAATGACACAGAGTAACACAGACACAGTGACGCATAACGACACACAGAGTAACAGAAATACAGTGACACAAACACAGATACAGAGTGACACACATAGAGCAATCCATACAAAGTGACACACAGTGGCATACATAGAACGACACACACACACAGTGACACAAACACACAGTGACACATGTAGAATAACACAAATACATTGACACGCATACAAGCGTAGAGTGGCTCACGTACAAGATAAGAAAAGGTGGGGGAACATGCTATGATGACAATGAGTGCCACGGACAATTATTAATAGATCTCTCTGTGGTCTTTGTGAAATGTGAGCTGCCTGACTGAATGAGAGGTAGCTCAGGCAATGAGAAGAAGCCAGTAGTGCTATTTAAGCTTATAACTTTACCCGGAGCAGTGTAAGTTCTGAGGTGAAGACTATCTGAATGTAAAACCCTTTCCTTTGGTTCCCAATAAAGGTTGTTGGTGCCAGGATCTGAATTAGAGCATCCTGCCTCTGTTGATTAATGATGGTATTAAGGGCATGAACTAAGTTCAGGAAAGCAAACTCTAAAAACAGTTTGGGTTAAGATGAGAAATAATAATGGCAAGAATTGGGAGTGACAAACGGGTTCTTTAATTGTAACTCCATGGTAGGACAGAGTATAAAGAGAGAGACAATACGAGCTTGTCAGGAAGTTACTGCAACAATCATGGAGTTTTTAATCTACAAACAGATTGGAAAACTCAGGTGGGAGAAAGTAGCATAAATGAAGATCTCCTAGAATGTTTTCTGGATAGCCTCTAGGATCAACAGGTTCTGAGGTTAACTCGAGGGCAGGCTATACTAGACTGGTATTGTGCAATGAGATAGGATTAGTCAATAACCTGATTGGCACACTCTAGGTAATTTGATTGTTTTTTACATTCGGTTTGATGGAGAGAAGAGTGTGTCTGAGACTAAAAGTTTAAATTTAAATTAGGGCAATGATGAAAGCATGAAAAAGGAACTAGTGGAAGTGAACTTAAGGAATATTCAGTGGCAGACACTTAAAGGCACATTTCTCCGATAAGGCAAACAAGCACAAAAACTAAAATCGCATGGGATTCGGGGCAGGCTGCTGGATGGATACAGAACTTGCTGGTTATAATAGACAGAGTAATGGTGGAAGGGTGTTTTTCAGAACAGAGATCTGTAGCTGGTAATATTCTGCAGGAATCAGTGCTGAGACCTCTGTTGTTTGTAGCATATATAAGTGATCTGGAGGAAAATGTGGTTGGTCTGATTAGTAAGTTTGTAGGAAGATTGGTGGAGTTGCTGATACTGCCAAGGATTGTTAGAGGATACAACAGAATATGGATAGATTGGAGACTTGGGCACAGAAATGGCAGATAGAGTTTAATCCAGACAAATGCGAGGTAATGTATTTTGGAGGATCAAGTTACATATAAATGATTGAACCCTTAAGGATTTGAGCATGCAAGTCTGCAGCTCCCTAAGAGTGGCCACATAGTTGGCCAAGGATAAAGAAAGCACATAGCACTTTTTGCCTTCATCAGCTGGGGCATTAAGTGCATGAGTTGGGAAGTCATATTGCAGCGATGTAAAATCTTGGTTAGGCTGCATTTGGAATATTGCATGTGGTTCTGGTCACCAGCGGAAGTGAGAGAGTGCAAAGAAGGTTCCTCAGGATGTTGCCAGGTCTCGAGAGTGTTGGCTATGAGAGAGGTTGAATAAATTAGAATTGTTTTCACTGGAAAGACAGCAGCTGAGGGAAAAATTGGTCTTCAAAATGATGAGAGGCATAGACAGAGTGGATAGTCAGAGGCTTTTTCCTGGGTGGAAGTGTCAATTACATGAGGGTACAGGTTCAAAGTGAGAGGGGGAAAGTTTAAGGGAAATGTGCAGGGGAAGTTTTTCACTCAGAGAATAATGGGTTCCTGGAATGAGTTACCAGAGGTTGTAGAATCATAGGATCCTATAGAGCAGAAGGAGGCCATTCAGCCCATTGAGGCTGCACCAACACAATCCCACCCAAACCTTATCCACATAATTCTGTGCATTTATCCGAGCTAGTCCCCATGACATTAAAGGGCAATTTAGCACAATCAATCAACCAAGCTTTTGGACTGTGGGAGGAAACTGGAGCACCCAGGGGAAACCCAAGCAGACATGGGGAAAATGTGCAAATTCCACACAGACAGTGACCCAAGCCAGGAATGGAATCTGGGTCCCTGACGTTGTGAAGCAGGAGTGATAACCACTGTGCCTCCGTGCCATCCCATTAGATAATTTGAGAAGCATCTGGATGGGTACACGATTAGTGGGGGAATAGAGGGATACAGACCCAGTAAAAATAGGTTTATTTTTAGTTTAGTTAGGGCATCATGATTGGTGCAGGCTTGGAAGGCCGAAGAGGCTGTTCCTGTGCTGTACTTTTCTTTGTCCTTAATACAGAAGTTATTGCAATGTATAAGATTTTGAAGGGATTGGGTGCTGAGATGTTCCTCCTTGTGTTGGAGTCCAGAACAATCTGAAAATAGAAGATCTCCCGTTTAAGATGGAGATGAGGGGCAGTTGTTTTTTCTTTCAATGAGTTGTTCTTATCCTTGCAGTGGAGGCCGGGTCGCTGAATAAACTCTGGGCTGAGATAGACAGATTTCTGATTGAAAAGATATTGTGGGGGTCAGACAGGAAAGTGGAGTTCAGACCACAATCAGATCAGCCATGATCTTGTTGAATAGGCTGTATGGGCTGAAAGATCTATTCCTGCTCCCATTTCTTGTGGTCCATAGAAACAGAAGATCGGAGCAAGAGGAGGCCATTCAACCCTTCAAGCCTGCTCCACTATTCATTCCAAGCATGGCTGATTGTCCAACTCAGTAGCCTAATCCTGCTTTCTCCACAATCACCCCAAGTGCTATATCAAACCACCTCTTGAATACATTCAATGTTTTGGCATCAACTACTTCCTGTGATAATGAATTCCACAGTCTCATCACTCTTTGAGTGAATAAATGTCTCCTCACCTCAGTCCTAAATGGTCTACCCTGAATCCTCAGACTGTGACCCCTGGTTCTGAACTCTCCCTCATCAGAAATACCCTTCCTGCATCCACCCAATATTGGCCTGTTAGAGTTTTATAAATCTCTATGAGATTCCCCCCTCATTTGTCTGAACTCCAGTGAAAACAATCATAACCCCCTAATTTCATGTGATGTGGGCATTGCTGGCTGGCCAGCATTTATTGCCTTTCTTAATTGCCCTTGAAAAGGTGGTGTTGAGCTGACTTCTTGAACAGCTGCAGTCCATGTAGTGTAGGTACAGCCACAGTGCTGTTAGGGAAGGAGTTCCAGAATTTTGACCCAGTAACAGTGAAGGAACAGCGATATGTTTCCAAGTCAGAATGGTGTGTGAGCTGGTGGGGAGTTTCCAGGTATCTGCTGCCCTTCTGCTGCATCATAGAGATCGGAAGGTGCTGTTGAAGGAGCCTTGGCAAGTTGCTACAGTGAAGCTTGTAGACGGTACACACTTTGAACAAATTTTAGTTACAGATAGGCTGTGAGGTAAAGATACTGTCCCGCCCCTGTTTCATGGTCATCCGTAGATTCTTAATTCCTGACTTTTTAAGTTGAATTCAAATTCCACCATCTGCCTTGGCAGGATTTGAACCCAGGTCCCTAGAACATTAGCTGAGCCTCTGGATTTATAACCTAGTGATATTACCAGTAGGCCATCACCTTCTAATCTGATGTGGTCTACACAAGAGTTCAATTCAAGTCTTGGATTTTAAAGGAACCAACTAAACTGAAGTGGTTACAACGTTGTATAATCTGTACCTAACTGAGAAGCAAAGGATTTCTAACGGTCTATTCTATTAACTTTTCTTCAGAATCTAACTTTCATTACTTCTGTTACCCATGTCTGAGCGATCTTGTGTCTTATTATTTTTCTTAGATTTAATGGCTGATAAATTTGTTCTTTCATTGATTTGACAAAACCTTGCTCCTTATTGTTCATTGCAAAAGGGTAGTAAATAATATATTTTGATATGAGAAGGAATTTAAGGAAACGTTATGTTGAACAGGAGGTGAAGGAATCACGTGAGTGTGGAATTTCTCCTTGTGTCCTGGCCAGCATTCTTAAATCAACCAACACCACCAGCATTTGATTGTAGCTCATGGAATCTTACTGTGCACCGAGTTAACAAGAGCCACTATAGGGTCAAATAATTAACTGCAGGAAGAATTTTAAATGTCTCTGAGGTTACTGAGCTGCCCTGAGAGCACAGTCCACAATCCGCAGTGCCGAAATCTCCCAGTTCTGTTACATTGAAAGGCTGGTATCACCCCAACCCCATGCCACTCAGCTCCTCATAGGGGACTGAGGATTTTCTCACAATACAAACTAACATAATAGGGAATCACAGGATCATCTCTAAGCATATAAACAATAAAACACTGGTAAAAGATAGAATAGAGCCAATTGGAGATTAAATAAGGAACTTGCACGTGGAGGCAAAAGATGTTGCAAAGATATTAAATGAATATTTTGCATCTCTCTTTGCAGTTCTGCAGGAAGGTCATTTAGATTTGAAACGTTAACTCTGTTTCTCTCCACAGATGCTGCCAGACCTGCTGAGTTTATCCAGTTTTTCCATTTTATATTGGATGTGTTGATGAACTGGGTTGACATATGGACTCTAGCATACATAATGAGGTTTGGTATCGTGGACATGAAGGGGATCCTTTGATCCGACCATTTAAAAGGTTCCTTCCTGCACCCTTGGTCCCATGACATCTCTGAGGGGCCGTGAAACTCAAATCCTTTAAAACATGGGCTGAGTGGGACCTGTAGGAGTTGGGCACAGCTCCCTCCGCAATGGAAATAGCCAGCATGGAAGTGCTGCGTGTGAGGTTATGATGCAAAAGCAGCCTGAACCCTTTCAGGACACTCCCAAAGTCAGACAGCCGGCGGGGAGGGGGGGGGGGGAGGGGGTGTCAGGAATCCCATTTTTATTGGGTGCCTGAATCTTCCTGATTCGGTGGAAATCCAATCCAGAGTCTCAGGTCATGGTCTTTGATTAGAATCTGTTTTCTTCCTAAATGGGCTTTTCTGGAATTTGTCACTTGCCTGAAGCTCACACACTAACTTAGTTTGACTTTACCAAAGTGCTGGCAAGACTTGCTAAGTCAGCATGTCCAAGTTGCCCTGTGAAAGTTTGATACAGCTGATTGGCTTGCTAGGCTGCTTCAGGGAGGGTCAGCTATGTTGTTGATGGACTGGAGTCACATATAGAGCCAGACTGGGAAAGGATAGAGGATTCCCTTCCCTTTAGAACTCTGATTGTGTCAGCTCCCAGGGTGAAGGAAAACATTGACAACATGGAGATTTACTTTTGGTTCAAAGACAGCTAATCCAAAATGAGCAGTCAACCGTATCTCCCGTCGATGTTGTTTAATATGTAAGGACAGCTGTTCTCCTCAGTGTCTGTCTCAATCAGTGTCTGTATTGAACTGGCTGGAAATGGCAGCTATAGTGTGACCCTCATGGCAGAGTCACAACAGAACCCAAACAGAGATTGTCCCGACAAGGATGGGTGTGGGGAGCTCCGCTCTTTCTGGTGGTTATTAATAACCTGGGCGTGGGAATACAGAGTATACTCTCAATGCTGACACAAAACTCACAAATGAACAGTGAGGAAGTTACTGCTGGATTTCTGGAGGATTTAGACAGACTGATGAAATGGGCATGCAAGACAGCAGGAGAAATTGAAGATAGGAAAGTGTAAAGTGAATCATTTTGGTAGGAAGAATGAGGTGAGGTTTTTTCAACTCAATTGTGTAAGTTTATAAATTTATCTATTAGTTGCTACCAGTAGGCTTACATTAACTCTGCAATGAAGTTACAGTGAAAATCTCTTAGTCGCCACATTCCGGTGCCTGTTCAGGTACACTGGGGGAGAATTTAGCACGGCCTATCGAGCATGTCTTTCAGACTGTGGGAGGAAACTGGAGCACCTGGAGAAAACCCACGCAGACACAGAGAGAATGTGCAAACTCTACACAGACAGTGACCCAAAGCTGGGAATCTAACCCAGGTTCCTGGCACTGTAAGGCAGCAGTGCTAATCCACTGTGCCACCGTGCCATCCCAAAGGTTAAAAGGAGATTTACTCCAGGTTTTCAAAATCACAAAGAAGTTTGATTGAATCCCAGGAGGGTGGGTAACCAGAGAAATGCAGATTGAAGGTAATCAGCACGAGAACCAGAGGGCAGATATGGAAGAAATGTTGCAACAGCAAGTTGCTGTAATCCTGAAATCACTGGCAGAGTGGAACCAAATTCAATGTTGATTCTGGAAAGTGAATTTTTTGCCCCAAAGAGGCAAAATTTCAGGGCTATGAGAAAAGAGCAGGGGGTGGGGGTAGTAACTGAGGACGTCTTTCAAAGGTGCAGCGCAGGATCCATGGGCTGAATGATTTTATCCTGTACTCAGTCTCTGGTTCAAACCATGGAACTAAATGGCAATTTAATATTACATTGATGTGAACCAGCATTGTAAGAAGCCCATAGCCAGAGATTGAGTTAATTATGTTGCTCTGCCCTTCTGAAGAAAACCATTTAAAAAAAATCCAGGACTGGCACAGTCCTGTACTAATAGCACAATTAGAAATGGGAATTTCCTGATGTTGATGCCTGCTGCAATATTGGAACCATCCAGAGGAGGGCAGCAACATCTCACTCCCTTCACCAAAACTCTGACTATTTGCTCCAATAATTACCTCAACTTTTGGCCCAAAAGGGAGGGTATTTAACTGGGGGAGGGCTAGATACCGCCAGATTAGGCAAGATCTTAAAGATACCGACTGGGATAAGCTTTTTGAGGGCAGGTCGACGAGGTACATGTGGGAGTCTTTCAAGGGAAAACTAAACTCTCTGCAGGAAAGATACGTGCCGGCAAGGAGGAAGGATGGGAAAGGTAGGATTAGAGAACCTTGGCTTACCAGGGAGATTGAGGACTTGATCAAGAAAAAGAGAGAGGCTTACATTAGATCTAGGCAACTAGGGACTGAGACAGCGCTGGAAGCTTATAGAGAGTGTAGACGGGATCTTAAAAGGGGTATTAGAAAGGCAAAAAGGGGCCACGAGGTGGCTCTGGCAGGTAGGATAAAGGAAAATCCAAAGGCATTTTACACCTATGTAAGGAGCAAAAGGATGGTTAGAGGCAAGATTGGACCTCTTAGGGACAGAGGAGGGGATCTATGCTTAGAGCCTGAGGGAATGGGGGAGATCCTGAATGAATACTTTGCGTCGGTATTCACGCAGGAGACTGGACAGATGTCTGTGCCTGATGTTGACAAAGTTGAGGATCGGTTGAGGGAAATAAGGATTACGAGGAAAGAGGTGTTGGGGCTGTTAGGCAGCTTAAAGACATATAAAGCTCCGGGGCCTGATGGCATTTACCCCAGGCTGCTAAGGGAGTTGAGGGAAGACTTGGCTGGGCCTCTGACGCAAATCTTTGTCTCTTCCTTGGACACAGGTGAGGTCCCAGAGGACTGGAGGATAGCAAACGTAGTACCGTTGTTTAAAAAAGGTCAGAGGGATCACCCAGGGAACTATAGGCCGGTGAGCTTGACTTCAGTTATAGGTAAGCTAATGGAGAGGATCCTTAGGGACAGGATGTATGAGCATCTGGAGCGCTGCGATCTGATCAGGGATACGCAGCATGGCTTCGTCAAGGGGAAGTCTTGTCTTACAAATCTAGTGGAATTTTTTGAAGAAGTGACAAAAACAGTTGATGAAGGACAGGCTGTTGATGTCGTCTACATGGATTTCAGTAAGGCGTTTGACAAGGTTCCTCATGGTAGACTGATAGAGAAGGTGAAGGCGCATGGGATACAGGGTCGGGTATGTAGATGGGTCGAGAACTGGCTCGGGAGGAGGAGACAGAGGGTAGTAGTGGAAGGCTCTTTTTCCGGCTGGAAGCCTGTCACTAGTGGAGTGCCACAAGGCTCAGTACTAGGTCCTCTTCTATTTGTGGTCTACATAAACGACTTGGAAGTAGGGGTAGGTGGTGAGATCAGCAAATTTGCTGATGACACCAAGATGCTTGGATTGGCGGGTACAGAAGAGCAGTGTCAGGCAATACAACAGGACATAGACAGGTTGGTAGACTGGGCAGATAGATGGCAAATGGAATTTAATCCGGATAAATGCGAGGTGATGCATTTTGGCCGGAAAAATGTAGAAGAGAGTTATAGGATAAAAGGTAAAACTATTCGGAGCATAGAGACGCAGAGAGACTTGGGGGTGCAGGTTCACAAGTCTCTGAAGGTGTCCTCACAGGTGGAGAAGGTGATAAAGAAGGCGTATAGTATGTTAGCTTTCATAGAAAAGGGTATAGAATACAAGAGTAGGAGTTTGATGTTGCAGTTGTATACAACTTTGGTTAGGCCTCACTTGGAATACTGCGCCAGTTCTGGTCTCCGTACTATCGGAAGGATGTGGAGTCCTTGGAGAGAGTGCAGAGGAGGTTTACCAGGATGCTGCCTGGTATGGAAGGACTGTCCTATGAGGAACGATTAGATAGACTGGGGTTGTTTTCCCTTGAAAGACGTCGGCTTAGAGGGGATCTCATAGAGGTGTATAAGATTATAAGGGGTATAGATAGAGTAAATGGAGGTAAACTTTTTCCACCTTTAGAAATGGATAGGACGAGAGGTCATGGCCATAGGGTGAGGGGGGCTATGTATAGGACGAATATTAGAGGGCAGTTTTTCACACAAAGGGTAGTGGGGGTGTGGAATGCACTGCCGAGTAAGGTGGTGGGAGCAGGCACGCTGGGGCTGTTTAAGGGTCTCTTGGACAGCCACATGAGCGGTATGCAGATAGAGGGATATATTAGGACTGTTTAACTACGGCTTTTTTCCACAGGTAATTCGGTCCATAATTTGAGCATGCATTCGGCAGGTGGTGCGGGTACAGCTCTTGGATGTTGATTCATGGGTTGCCTGGTACCTCATGTCGTAAATGGGTGCTTTATGTGGACCATCTGAAGGGCACCATGACAGCTCAGAGACTATCGATGTGGCTGTGCAGACACTTGGAATTGGGCCGGTGTCTGCGGGAGTTTGCGCGTTCTCCCCGTGGTTGTGTGGGTTTTCTCTGGGCACTCCGGTTTCCTCCCACAACCCAAAAATTCGCTCTTAGGCTGATTGGGTAACAAATTGTCCCTATGGTGAAAATTTTCCATATTAGGAATAATATATATATTATTATATAGGAATATTAAAATAGGATAATGTATTTGCTACTATTTGGTATGACGGCGGCGCGGGCTCGTTGGGCCGAAGGGCCTGTTTCCTGTACTGTGTTGCTTAATAAAAAAAAAACTTCTTTAACATCATTTATCCTACAAAGGCTGAGCTTTCTCTCCTTCGCTGTCCCTCACAACAACTCATCCCCTCTCCTTCTTATACTGTCTTCCCCGTCAATGACCAAGGTGTGAACAATCTCAGGGCTGAAGATAAAGTGAAGTTTATTTATTAGTCACAAGTTATGATTATATTAACACTGCAATGAAGTTACTCTGAAATTCCCCTGGTTGCCACACTCCGGCATCTGTTTGGGTCAATCTACCTAACCAGCACACCTGTCAGATGTGGGAGGTAAACTGGAACACCCAGAGGAAACCCATGCAGACATGGGGAGAATGTGCAGACTTCACACAGACAGTGACCCAAACCATGCGTCGAGCCCGACGCTGTTAGGCAGCAGTGCTAACCACAGTGCCACTGTACCACAGACATGATTAATGGAATGGATATAGTGGACATGGTTGAGGTGTCAAGAATGAGGAAGACAATTTTTAAGTAAGAGACAGTTCAGGAGAAGCTCAAAAAGTACGTTTTCACAGGAATGTTAGTAGGTATCTGCAACTCTCTTGAAGCTACACCAATTGAAGATTTCAGATAGAAATTGAAAAACTTTTATTGACTAAAGATATTAAGAGATATTAAACTTTAAGATACAGAGTAGCCATGATTTGACAGAGGGGTGCTTTGACTCAAGGGATTAAATAGCCTTTTGATCTGAGGCAGAAAGGGGCAGCACAGTGGCACAGTGGTTAGCACTGCTACCTCACAGCACCAGGGATCTGGGTTCAGTTCCCAGCTCAGGTCACTGTCTGTGTGCAGTCTGTATGTTCTCCCTGTGTCTGCGTGGTTTCCTTTGGGAGTTCTGGTTTCCTTCCACAATCTATAGATGTGCGGGTTAGGTGGATTGGCCATGCTAAAATGACCCTTAGTGTCAGGGGGACTGGTTAAGATAAATGCATGGAGTTATGGTCTGGGTGGGATTGTGGTGCGTACAGACCCGTCGGGCTGAATGGCCTCTTTCTGCACTGTAGGATTCTATGAATTCCCATGTGTAGGTGGACCATGGACAATCCAGTTATTAATTGGAATTGATGGAGTTCGAAGTCTATCCTCAGTGTGCTGTGTAAGTGAATGAACCCCATCTACATCGACTGCTCCTTCATAATCCCAGCCGGGAGAGACAGACATTCTGGGTGATGATCTTGGATTCAGCAACTTCTGACTTTTCAGGGGCTGACAGCTGATTAAATCACTTTCTCCAGTGGTTCCATTAATGGGTTATTGACAGCTGAATGGTTTTAATGTGTGCTGGACCTTAGGAGCAAGACAGAGAGAGAGAGAGACGGGGAGAAATTCCTGTCAAAAAAATCAAACTAATGCTGGGCACACTCATTCAAATGTACTAAATAGGAGCAGAAATAGGTCATCTCGAGGCTGTTCCACCATTCCATATGAAATGGCTGATTTATCTGTGTTTAAACTCAACATTCTCACCTATTCTCACTACCCTTTGATTCCTTTCCATAACAGGAATCTATCTGAATCCACCTTAAAACCATTCATTGACCCTGATTCCACTGCCCTCTGAAGCAGAGAATTTCACAGTCGCTCAACATTCCCTCCACCCACCGAGAGAAAAACATTTCTCCTCATCCCTGTCCCATGAGGGTGACTCCTCATTTTAAAACTGTGCCTCCCAGTTCTGGACGCAGTGACAAGAGGAAGCATCCTTTTCATATCCACCTTGTCAATAACATTCGGGATCTTATTGACTTCAATCATGTCACCCTTCACTCTGCTATACGCTACTGGAAATAAGCCCTATCTGTCTAACCTTTCCTTATTAGACAAATATCTATCAATCTAGCAAACCTACTCTGAACTGTCTTCAATGTACTTACATCCTTCTTTAAATAAGGAGTCCAATATTCACCAATGTTCTGTATAACTGAAGCATATCATTCTTACTGAATGTTCAATTCCTCACGTAATGAAGAATATCATTGTTTGTTGCATCTGAATGCAAAGTTTTTGTGATTCATGGACTATAAAACCTAAATCCCTTTGTACCTCACAATTCAGGAGCTGTTTTCGGTTTAAGGGATACTCTGATTTTTTTATTCTTCCTATTAAAGTGAAGAACTTTACTTTTCCCACATTATACTCCATTTGCCAGATTTTTGCTTACTCGCTCAGTCTACCTCTATCCATTTACAAACTCTTTGGGTGAGGTCCAGACCGAGGTTAATGGACCTCTCCATGGTTGGTCCCTCACTTGCTGCGGAACAGGGAAACCTTCTTATGTATCCTTCACAACATACTTCCCCATCTGTCATTGTGTCATCCACAAATTTATCAACCATATCTTCGCTTCCCTTACCTAAGACATTGAGATAAATTGTAAAACCCTGTGAGATTCCACTCATCACATCCAGCCAATCAGAAAAAAACTCATCTATGCATATTCTCGGCCAACTCCTATCTAGGTTAACATATTACTCCCGACACCATGAAGTTATATCTTCAAAACCACTAGCACCTTATCAAATGCCTTCTGAAATCAAAGCAGGCTGGATTTACATGTTCCTCTTTATCCAAAGCACATTTTACTTCATTAAGTTTAATTCCTTTCACAAAACCATGTTGACCTATCCTGATTGCTTTCAGTTTCTCTAACTGCCCAGCTATAACTTGCTTAATGATTTATTTTAATGCCTCCCTCACAATGTTAAGCTAACTATAGTTTTATTTGTTCATTGCTGTTAGTCTGGAGTCACATGTAGGCCAGACCAGGTAAGGACAGCAGATTTCCTTCCCTAAAGCACATTAGTAAATCAGATGGGTTTTTTAACAACAATCCACAATGGTTTCGTGGTTATCAGTAGACCTTTAATTCCAGATATTTGAACCTGTATCCCCAGGCCATTATCCTGGATTTCTGGATTACTAGTTTAGTTATAATACAACTACACCACTGCCTTCCACAGTTAGGGTAGAGGGTATTGAAAGGTGGGGAGGCAGTTGGGGATGGGGGGATAAGTTGGGTGATGGGGGTAGGGAAATAGAGATTAAAAATTGAAAGCAAATTACATCCGCTGGTCAGGGTTCATTAGCATACCTGAATATGATACTGAGTTCAGGGACACCAGCATCCCATGGTTTATGATACGGTATATCCTTGATCACAAGGCAGTTTCTGAAAAAATACAAGAACTGGGCTTTGCAAATCCTTGGCGGATCAACTCAGGAAGTCATCGATAAGTTTACAGCACCTCAGTAAGAATTTAATCACTTATCAGATATCATAAATCTAACGATCAATAACTTTAAATTTTAAGAATGCCCCTAACTCAGTTGTTAATTGGATCCATGGAACAGAGTTCTAATCATGAGAGACAGTTGTGTGATAATGAAATTAGCACCATCTGCATCTCTCAGTATCCTGTTTGTTCAAAGGATGTTGGCTAGAGCTTCCTGATGATTCAACTCTTTAATGGTATAAATATTGGAAACATACAGAAACATCTTAGATTCACTGGATTCACTCCAGTGTCCCTCAAGGTAGTTGTTGTAGTGTGACAATGATCGTTCTCCCCTTAATTGGGATGGAAGTATCTCACTAGAATCTCTAGTTTTCTACTTAAGGTTTAAATATTTTGGGCATCTTAAAATATCTCTCTGTAACGTTCCTGATAGAAGATAAAAAGCTTCCTGATAGAAGTGTACAAGATAATGAGAGGCATGGACAGAGTGGATATTCAGAAGCTTTTCCCCAGGGTGGAAGAGTCAATTACTCTGGGGCACAGGTTTAAGGTGCGAGGGGCAAGGTTTAAAAGAGATGTACAAGGCAAGTTTTTACACAGAGGGTGGTGGGCGCCTGGAACCCACTGCCAGGGGAGGTAGTGGAAGCAGATATGGTAGTGATTTTTAGGGGGCATCTTGACAAGTACATGAATAGGAGGGAATAGAGAGACATAGTCCCCAGAAGGGTAGGAGGTTTAGTTCATTTGGGCAGCATGGTCAGTGCAGGCTTGGAGGGGCCGAAGAGCTTGTTCCTGCGCTGTAATTTTCTTTGTTCTTTATTATTTAACCATCAATACTCTAATGGAAACAAGATTATACTTTCTTTTCCTGCAACTCTATATTGTGATTGATTTATTATTAATTGTGAATTGCATGTCTGGTTCTTTAACAAAGATTTACAGCAATTAGAAAATATATTGTCTCCGATAGTCTTCTGCATCCAAATTCACAAACACATCTCCGTACGCTCATATTAAGGAACCAGGAAGTGGCAGAGGAACTAACAGGGAGCAAGATGGGTAGAGGAGTTAAAAATACTTTGTATCAGTCTGCGTAGTACAGGACTCCAATCACTTCTAAAATTGCTAAATAATCAAGGAGTAAAAGAGAGGGAAGAAATAAATACAATAACAATCACTAGACAAAAATGTACCGGGGGAACAAATGAGGCTAAAGACTGATTAAATCCTCTGGATCTGATGGATTGCATCTGAGGATATTAAAGGCAGTAGCTAGAGGGATTGGTAGTAATCTTCCAAAAATCCTTAAATTCTGGAAAAGTCCCAGAGAATTGGGAAACTACAAATGTAACACCCTTATTCAAAAAGGAGGGAAACGAAAAGCAAGTAACAATAGACCAGATAGGCAGAGACTGGCTTCGTAAAGAGAAAATCATGCCTGAAAAGTTTATTAAAATTCTTTGAGAAGGTAACAAGCAGGATAGTTAAAGGAGAACCAGTAGAAGTAACATATTTGGATTTCCAAAAATTGTTTGCTTAGGTATCATACCAAAGGTTACTTAGATAAGAGCCCAGGATATTGAGAGTAGTAAATTAGCATGGGTAGAGAATTGGTTTACTGGTAGAAGACAGAGAGTTGGAATAAGAAGAGCATTTTCATGTTAGCAACTGTAATTAGTGGAGTCACGAGGATCTGTGCTGGGAACTCAATATATATTGATGACTTGGATGAGGGAAGTGTGAATGACACAAAAAAATCTTATTCCAACTCTCTGTCTTCTACCAATTGTCTATGCTAATATACTACTCCCAACACCCTGGGCTCTTATCCAACTAAATAAGCTTTGGTATGACACCTTATCAAGCTATTTTTGGAAATCCAAGTATGTTACATACAAAGCATCGAGGGAGATAGAGACAGGTTAGATGGATGGAGCTAAACCTTGGCAGATGGAATATAATATAGGAAATATAAAGTGATGCACTTTGGTAGGAGGAATATCAGAGCTGAATATTATTTAAATGGAGAAAGGCTGCAGAAAGCTGTGGCACGGGGGATTTGGGGTCCTTGTGCATAAACTACAAAAAGCCAGCAGGCAAGTTCAGAAGGTATAGAAAAGAAAAATGGAACGTTAGCCTTCATTTCAAAGGGAATGGAGTATAAAAACAAGGAAGTCTTGCTGAAACTATACAAGACACTGATTAGACTATGTGTGGAATACGGTGAACAGTTTTAGTCCCCTTAGTAACGGAAAACTATACTGGCATTGGAGGCAGTCCAGAGAAAGTTCACTAGGTTGATCCTAGGTGTAGGGGAACATTCTTATGAGGAAAGGTTGAGTAGGTTGGACCTGCACTCATTGGAGTTGGAAGGATGAGAGGTGACCTTATTGAGACATATCAGATTTTCAGAGATTTGACAGGGTAGATGCTGAGAGGTTGTTTCTCTTTGTGGGAAAGTTTAGGACCAGAGAATCTCAGAGTAAGGAGTTGCCCATTCAAAGCAGAGACAAGAAGGAATTTCTTCTCTCAGACACTAGTGAATCTATGGGTTTTTACCACAGACAGCTGTAGAGGCTGGGTTGTTAAGTATGTTCAAGGTTGAGATAAACAGCGTTGTAATCAGTAAGGGAATCCAGGATTATGGAGATAAAGCGGGGAAGAGGAGTTGATGGATAAAGTTTTTTTTTAGTTTAACGTTTATTGATAAGTGTCACCACTAGGTTTATATTAACACTGCAAAGAAGTTACTATGAAAATCACATCACATCAGACCAGTTATGATCTCTGCTCCTATAAGCCTCTGTTCTTTGATTTTCAGTAGTGAGGTAAATCACTGGGGATAGTATCTAACCAGATGATAAGATCCTGGAGCTTTAGAATGTCTGGGTTGCTATAATCTGGCTAAAACATGTTAAAAAGGAGGATGATAATATTCGTGAACGGTTCCTATCCTTTAGGCAGAACCATAGAATCCCAGTACAGGAGGAGGGCATTTGGCCCATCGAGCCTGTACCAACAACAATTCCATATCCCCGACCACCCACATTTTTACCCTGCAAGTCCCCCTGACACTGAGGGAGAATTTAGCATGGTCCATCCATCTAATCTGCCCATCTTTGGACTGTGGGAGGAAACCCACGCAGACATGGGGAGAACATGTAAACTCCACATAGACAGTGACCTGAGGTTGGAATCGAACCTGGTTCCCTGGCACTGTGAGGCAGCAATTCTATCCACTGTGCTACCTTGTGTTGGATCTGTCTTTTTCAACTCTAAGTGGGAACAATCATCCTAAGAGTACATTTGATCTGGAGTCATCCCTGAGATTAGAATCCAATCCAATTCTTGCAAAGTGGGTCAGGATTATATTTGATCATCTTTAAGATATAAGCTGTTGTTTTAGAAATAAGCTTCAGACTGAGACAAGAATATCATCATGGAGCCAATGCTGGGATTAAACCTTCCTTCAAAACTCGCTCTGAATCAACAGGAACACTGTCCATTTCATGCACAGAATCTCTGAGCTGGAATATCAGCAATGATGCAGAGAGTGATGTCGGAATGGGAATAGGAATGTTTATTTGAAAAAGGACCAAACTTTCCCATCTGAACACTGAGGGAGCAGGAAATCAATGTTTTCCGTCATTTACAGCTGAGGTTTAATGATCAATTAATTTAATCTGTATCCAAACTCTTTAACTAGAATCTGTGATAGAATCTCGTTTAATCTCTTTTTAAAGTCAGTTGCTGTTGGTGCAGCTTCTACAGAACTGTTCATCTTGTAGAAACTGTTTAATTACATAAAGAGCTAAATATACTTCAATATAGTGAGGTCAGTCTAAATGCTCAGCACTCTGTTCAGCTTAGTTCTTTAACAGCCAAATATATCCATTCAATGTTACTGCACCAAGAGAGGCCATTCAGCCCTTTGTACATGTGCTACTTTTTGATAGAACTATCCCATTAAGTGAAATAATGGAAATTCCTCCCTTAAGGGCAGGACAATGGCATAGTGGCTAACACTGCTGCCTCACAGCATGAGGGACCTGGGTTCAATTCCTGGCTCGGATCACTGTCTGCACAGTGTCTGCATGTTCTCCCCATGTCTGTGTGGGTTTCCTCTGGGTACTCTGGTTTCCTCCCACAATCTGAAAGATGTGCTGATTGGGTGCATTAACCATGCTAAATTCCCTCTCGGTGTACCCAAACAGGTGCTGGAGTGTGGCGACTAAGGGATTTTCACAGTAACTTCATTGCAGTGTTAATGTAAACCTACTTGCGACACTAATAAGTAAACATTAAACTAACAGGCTCGTGCCTATGTTACACGGTCTGCAGTGGTTCAAGAAAGCGGCTCTTCACCATCTTCGCAAGGACAATATTAGTGATAGGCAACAAAAAAGATGGCCCTGCCAAGGATGTCACATCTCATGGTGCAATCTTGTTGCTGTGGTAACTTCAGGAAACTACTTATGCCTGAGGCAGGGCCGAGCCTGGGCCTATGCTAGCCTGTCTGAGTCTGTGCTAAAATACCCGGACCTATGCTACCCTGTCTGGGCTTGTATAGTCAGGCTGGACCTGTGATAACCAACCTGGGCCTGTCTGAGCCTAAGCCTGGGCCTGACCCAGCCAGACTGGACCTGTACTAGATAGCCTGTACTACCTGCCTGGGCCTACATGAGTCCTGAGCCTGCAGGTTATTTTGATCCCAGGCCTGTACTAGCCAGCCTGGGCCTGCCTGAGCCTGAGCCTGGGCCTGTGCTAGTCTTCTGGGCTTGTGCTAGGTAGCCTGGCCTGTACTAGCCTGCTTGGGCCTGTGCTAATTTACCTGGGCCTGACCTAGCCTGCCTGAGTCTACGTTAGTCTGAGCCTGCAGGTTATTTTGATCCTGGGCCTGAACTTTACCTTAAGTGTTTACCCCCTGGGCCTGATGGGCTGCAAGGCCTTTGTTGCTGCTGTTCTTCTTTGTGTTGTCCATCTTTCTTGAGTGTAGATCAATATCTCATCCCATTGTTCCCACACGTTACAGATATTTAACTAACAGAGATGTTAAAACTAGTAAAACAGAAATATAGAATAGTTTAATCAGAAGCTGATTCCCCTATAACTACACGGCCTGGCTGGTTAACTGTCTGCCTGCAGACAGAGAGGGAAATTTATATTTTCCATTTGAGTGGACAGTTGATATAATTGTGGTGTCAGTGAGTGAGTCGGAGTTCATGGAATTGAATATTTGTTCGATACATCACTAATGTAACAGCGGAGCTCAGGCACGGACTCCAGGCTGGTATTCCAGTGCAGTGAGGGAGGGCTGCTGTGTTAGGGGAGATATCCTTCAGGTGAGACAGTAAACTGAGACCCTTCTGACTTCTCAGAGGGAGTGTAAAAAATTATATTGCCACTATTTCAGAGAGAGAGGAGTTCTCCCCAGCGTTTTCAAGAGTTGATTTGAATTTTTATTATTGGTGATGATTGATTTTTGTCACACGGAATAGGGTACATGGCCCAACACTCAGACAGACTAGCTGGTGGGGGGATCCTTTAACCTCTCCTTACACAAATCTGAGCTCCCTATTTGCTTCAAGAAGATGACCAGAAGAAACACCAGACAGTGTGCCTTCATAACTATCACATGGGGGCTCTAATCCATCGATATAAAGCACTTCAAAAGGTTAGTCACGGCACGAATCAATTCCAGCCTCCCTGATTGCTTGGATCTGCTGTAGTTCACCTCGTGCTGCAACAGCTCCACAGCAGACAGCATCTCCCTGGCCCTACTGGAATACCTATTTATTGACTACAGCTCGCCTTCAACACCATTATTCCCATAAAACTCATCTCCTAATTCTGTGGCTTGGATCCACCCTCTGCGATTGGATCCTAGATTCTGAACCCACAGATCAAAATCAGTAAGGATAGGCAACAACACTTCCTCCACGATCATCCTCAACACCAGCCCCGCATGGCTGTGTTCTCAGCTCTTTATTATCCTTCTTGTCCTTCTGTACGGCCAAATTCCTCTCCAACTTGATTTTCAAATGTGCTGATGACACCATGGTAGTGGGTCGGATCTCAAATAATGATGAGACAGAGTACGGGAATGAGATAGAGAATCTGGTGAATTGGTGCAACAACAATAATCTCTCCCTCAATGTTAACGAAACAAAGGAGATTGTCATCGACTTCAGGAAGTGTAAAAGAGAATACGCCCCTATCTACATCATTGGGGACAAAGTAGAAAGAGTTGAGAGTTTCAAGTTTTTAGGTGTCCAGATCACCAACAATCTGTCCTGTTCCCCCCCCGCCGACACTATAGTTAAGAAAGCCTAACGTGCTCTACTTTCTCAGAAGGCTGAGGAAATTTAGCATGTCACTACATCTCTCACCAGTTTTTACAGATGCCCCATAGAAAGCATTCTTTCTGGTTGTATCACAGCTTGGTCTGGGCTCCTGCACTGCCCAAGACCACAAGGAACTACAAAAGGGTCGTGAATGTAGCCCAATCCATCGCACAAACCAGCCTCCCATCCACTGATCCTGTCTACACTTCCTGCTGTCTTGGGAAAAGCAGCCAGTATAATCAAGGACCCTCACGCACCCCGGACATTCCCTCTTCCACCTTCTGTCAAAAAAATACAAAAACCTGAAAGTAGAAAGAGTTGAGAACTTCAAGTTTTTAGATTTCTAGATCACCAACAACCTGCCCTGGTCCCCCCACGCTGACACTATTGTGAAGAAAGCCCACCGATGCCTCTACTTTCTCAGAAGACTAAGGAAATTTAGCATGTCACTACGACTGTCACCAACTTTTACAGATGCACCATAGAAAGCATTCTTTCTGGTTGTATCACAGCTTGGTATGGGCTTCTGCTCTGCCCAAGGCCACAAGGAACCACAAAAGAGTCATGAATGTAGCCCAATCCATCGCACAAACCAGCCTCCCATCCACTGACCCTGTCTACACTTGCTGCTGTCTTGGGAAAAGCAGCCAGTATAATCAAGGACCCTCACACACCCCGGACATTCCCTCTTCCACCTTCTTCTGTTTGGAAAAAGATATAAAAGTCTGAGGTTACATACTGACCGACTCAGGAGCAGCTTCATTCCTGCTGCCATTTTCCTTTTGAATGGACCTACCTCTTATTAAATAGATCTTCCTTTACACCCTAGCTATGACAATAACTTCTGCACCTTCTCGTTTCCTTCTTTATGTATGGTATGCTTTGTCTGTATAGTGTGCAAGAAGCAATACTTTTCACTATGTACATGTGGCAATAATAAATCAAATCAAATCATGTATTGGTACTGTTGAAAAGTATTGTTTCTTGTGCGCTGTACGGACAAAATATACTATTCACAGAATACATGGGGCAAAGAAAAGGAGAGGGTGCAAATATGGTGTTACAGTCACAGCTAGGGCGTAGAGAAAGATCAATTTAATAGGTCCATTCAAAAGTCTGATGGCAGCAGGGAAGAAGCTGTTCTTGAGTTTGTCGGAACGTGAGAATGCAGGTTGGGAAACTGGTTTAAAAAAAGCATACAGGTTCCTGGGCTTTATAGACGGAGGGGTAGAGCAAAACTTTCCCAGATATCAGCAAAGGCTGATAGTGAGCGGGAAAAACCGTATTGAAGCTATCGGCAGGAATGGAGACTCATTTGCCATATCATTTGGGATTTATAAACGAGATTTGATGGCACTGGGTGTCAGTTCATGGAGCATTTGCAATAACTAACAGCATAAACTTTTATTGAACACAGAACTGACCCCCCCTCATATCACCTTCACCTTTGTCCTCCGCCTCTCCCACCACATCACTCAGTGTAGCTGTGACTGGGACCTCGCACAGCCTGGGACTTTAGACAGTGTCTAATGGAGGCCCACACACTGATATTTAGCACTGATGTAGCCACACAGCATTACAACAGATAGCAAGATTACTGAGCACTGTGTGATGGAGAAGGGCAATAGAAGGGCATGCTGCAAATGTGCTTTGAGTACAGTAAGCATTGAGAGGCTGTCAAACAAAGAGTACTAGGTGTGTACTGCCAGTAAATGGATTTAGAATCACAGAAATGTTGAGGCAGAGAAGGAGACCATTCAGCCCATCTGCAACTCACCTCCTGCTACTACCCCACCTTCTCCCCTTAACTCAGTTTATTCTTTCTTTTCAGATAACATCTAATTCCATTTTGAATGCTTCAATTGTGCCTCCACCATACTATCAGACAGTACATTCCAGATCCTAACCACTCGCTGTGTGAATCTGTCTCCACCACACTCTCAGACAGTACATTCCAGATCCTAACCACTCGCTGTGTGAATCTGTCTCCACCACACTCTCAGACAGTACATTCCAGATCCTAACCACTCACTGTGTAAATCTGTCTCCACCACACTCTCAGACAGTACATTCCAGATCCTAACCACTCACTGTGTGAATCTGTCTCTACCACACTCTCAGACAATACATTCCAGATCCTAACCACTCGCTGTGTGAATCTGTCTCCACCACACTCTCAGACAGTACATTCCTGATCCTAACCACTCGCTGTGTGAATCTGTCTCCACCACACTCTCAGACAGTACATTCCCGATCCTAACCACTCGCTGTGTGAATCTGTCTCCACCACACTCTCAGACAGTACATTCCAGATCCTAACCACTCGCTGTGTGAATCTGTCTCCACCACACTCTATCACCGTATTCCAAAATCTAATCACTTGCTGCATAAAAAAATTCTCTTCCTATCACTTTTGCTTTTTTTTGCTAAATACCCTAAATCTGTCACTGACTGTTAGGAATAGAAGTATGACCTCAGCACTAAGTTCATTTGCTATAATGTTCATAAATTCATTATTTGCATCCTTTCTATGCAAAACAAATAACTTGCCCTTGTTCAGATCACTCTTAATGTTTTTTGCTGTTGACAGAGCCAAATCCTGAAGCACTTTTAGATTGTTCTTCTGTAGTAATTTGACTGATTTTTGCACTTTATCCACAGCTTCAATGTGTTCCTCCAGGCCATTCTTGAGAAGGGCAGTTAAAGCCTTTTCCACTGTGTAGATTCTCTCTCTATTCTTGATCCTTTCATGAGTGGGACCAGCTTTTTTAGAACATAGAACATAGAACATTACAGCGCAGAACAGGCCCTTCGGCCTTCGATGTTGTGCCAACCAATTAGGAACAAGCAGTGACCCTCTAACCTAAACCATTCCCCTTTCATCCATAAACTTATCTACTAACCTCTTAAACGCCACCAAACTTGGCGTATCTACAACTGATGCAGGCAAGGCATTCCATACCCTTACCACCCTCTGGGTAAAGAACCTCCTCTGACATCTGTCCTAAAACCACCACCCCTTAATTTAAAGCTATGTCCCCTCATGCTAGCTTTCTCCATCCTAGGAAAAAGGCTGTCACTGTCCACCCTGTCTAAACCTCTAATCATCTTATATGTTTCAATGAGGTAATTTTTCTCAATCTCTCCTTTCAGTCCCTAATGATATTGGATACATCGGTTAAATCTCCTCTCAGCCTTTCTCAAAGGGAAGCAATCCCAACTTCTCCAATCGATCTTCATAACCGTAGTTCCTTAACTCTGGAATCATTCTCATGAATCTTTTCTGAAGTCACTCCAATGCCTTGCCATTTTCTGAAAGTAGGTTGCCCAGAACTGAGCACGGTGTTCCAGCAAAAACCCATCTGATGTCCTTTAGGGAAGGAAATCTGCCATCCTTACCTGGCCTGGCCTACATGTGACTCCAGAGCCACAGCAATGTGGTTGACTTTTAACTGCCTTCCAAGGACAAGCTAGGGATGGGCAATAAATGCTGGCCAGCCAGTGATGCCCATGAATAAGTGAATGAATGAATAAAAGAAGATGCATAACTTTTGAAACCAGTGGTACATCGCGCTGTTGTGAGATCACGCTGATGTGGGATTAAATTTGACACAATTCCAGTATGTGGGCCTGCTAATGAGATGCAGATTTATTCTAACGACATTCTTGACACTGAAGCGTGGACCCAACACTGATGTGAGGAAGGGATGATTGTATCCTTTCCTTTACAATGTCTGGAAAATGTGACTCAGCCATTAGTGAGTTAGACTCCAGCTACGCGAACAAACCTGTCAGCCTCGGACTGGAGTAGAAAATCCCAGCAGTTCTATTTTAGTCGCTGTCTCAGATAAATCTGAAAATTCCCGTGGCAATATTCGAAGAGAAGGACACACCCTTAAACAGCATCAGAGCAAATGATCTCGCTGTTGTTCTTTGTGGGAGCTTGCTGTGCACAAGTTGGTTGCTGCATTTCCCAGATTATACTAGTACTCCACTTTGGGAAGTCCTGATATCATTGAAAGGTGCTATATAAATGCAAGTCTTTCATTCATTGTTTCGGGAGACATTATCAGACTGATGCAGGAAGGAGGCTCTTGTCTGTCTTCTCGTGGGTAACTGGGGATGTACAACAATGGGCAATCTTATTGCGATATTCATATCCTGAAAGTGAAACACAGAAGTGACAGACTCATTGCCTCTGTGTACCTTCAGAGACGGTGAGGTTTTGTAAGTTTGTGGTGAGGGATTGTATTTTCAGATTGAATGTTCTGCAGGGTTGTGATCCTTATTGAAATGTTGAGTATCTGGCACTCAGCGGGGTAATTCATCATTAAACAGCGTACAATAATCCAACTCCAGAGATTTCCAGAAATAAGATCTTCATACGAATGCACAAGGCTCAATGGTTGCTGATTCAGACTCATTAACCACCCAGAGCTTCATCTCAGCAGTTTATTCTTTAAAAACCATTTCTAAATATCTTTCCAGTGTCGCTGGGTTGATGCTAAATATTCCACAGTATTCCAAAGACATTTTCTGAAAAGTAAAAGGCAGGATTTTCCCGGCTGGCCGTGATTCCAAAGCTCGTACTGGATGTTCTCTGAACTCCAGTGGTGGGTCCACTGTCCTGCTGGCTTCATCGATGAGGGGAAGGTGTGTTCTGTCCCACTGGGAGAGGTGGGCACTGTAGGGGCAGATTGGGGATTGGGGTAAGTTTAACTTAAATTTGCCTGGGACCAAATAATTCCTGCTGGAGGCATTGCAAGTAAGGTGGTTAACACTGCTGCCTCACAGTGACCTGGGTTCGATTCCTGGCTTGGGTCACTGTCTGTGTAGAGTCTGCACATTCTCCCCATATCTGGGTGATTTCCTCCAAGTTTTCTGGTTTCCTCCCACAGTCTGGAAGATGTGTGTATCAGGTGAATAGGCCATGCTAAACTGCTCCTTAGTGTCAGAGGGATTAGCAGGGTAAGTACGTGGGGTCACAAGGTAAAGCCTGGGTGGGATTGTTGTTAGTGCAGGGTCAATGAGCTGAATGGCCTCCTTCTGCTGGAGGTAGGGGTTCTATGATGGCCCGAATGGCCTTCTTTGTGTTGTATCATTTTATGACTATATGAATGTAAAGAACTGAGATTCAATTTATACACAGCAAGTTCCCGCAAACAGCACAAAATGTGAAAATAACCAGACAACCAATTTTAGAGAGTTGGAGAGAGAGGTTTTAAACAGCACATCTTAAGTTTTAAGTTTAAATTTATTTATTTGTCACAAGTAGTTTACATTAACACTGCAGCTCCTGTGAAAATCCCTGAGTTGTCACATTCCGGAACCTGTTTGGGTACACTGAGGGCGAATTTAGCATGGCCAATGCACCTAACCAGCACATTTTTCAGACTGTGGGAGGAAACTGGATTACCCGGAGGAAACCCATGCAGACACAGGGAGAACATGCAAACTCCACACAGTCACTCAAGCTGGGAATCAAACCTGGGGTTCCTGGCGCTGTGAAAGCAGCAGCGCTAACCACTGTGTCATCGTGCCACCCAATCCTTCAAGAAGGAGAGAGGAGGAGAAGAGAGTTGGGGATCGAATTCTGAGCTTTGGGTCTAGATGACTGCAGTCAATGGTGGAAAGAAGGAAATGGTCAATGTACAAAGGGCCAGAATGGGATGAATGTGGAGTTGTTAGAGAGCTGCAGTGTTAGAGATGGCAGAGTGGACCAAGAGAGGTGGGGTGGGTGTGAAAGAGAGTTCATGGAATTAGTTGATGAAGAAAGTATTGAAAAAGTGAACTGGGAATGAATATAGGTCAACGAGTGTAGGTGGGTGATGGGATCAAGGGAAATTAAAGCCATACATCCGTTGCGAATTATTTGGATACGATTGAAGTGAGCAGTCTGATTGATAATAAAACATTCTCAGTTTATCAGGGTTTAAAATGGGGGCAAGATCAAATATGGGGATGTTTCTCTTGAGACAGAAAGAAGGATTTGAAAAGAATGATTAAAGTTGAAGCAGACAGAGTGGTGAGTTTGAGATGTGCTGGAACTGTACCGTGCTTCTTGTTGGTGATTAATGCATTGAGGAGATAAACCTTTGCTCATCACATTTCTAGCTGATGGGTAATTTCACACAGCAGTGTTCACGGAGAGTTGGTGTGACTGAATTGATCCAGTTACCTGAATCTCATCAGCCTCGTGTGTGTGTTATCAAATTCACTTTCAGACAGATGGAGACATCTAATATCCAGAACAATAAAGTCGACCGTATCTTGATCATTTTCAGTGCTGCAGTGTGTCATTCTGAGATATTCCACGGTGTGCAGAATAATTGTTGCTGTGCAGCTACAGGGATTAGATTGGACACTGAGTCTTCCCTGTCTAGGTCAGCAGATTAGAATGAAATAATGGAAATTAATGGATATGCCAGAATTTTGCTTAATTTCCTGTGAGGATCCTAAGTGCAGGAGTCAATGTGGATAAATGGTAGTGTTGGCTGTTGATTGCAGAGTCAGCTGGAGCCTCTTGCTGGGATTACACATTCTGGGGCTGAGGTCCCTCTCTCCGAAAATAGCCAGTCAATCAGAAGATACTGGTTCCACGGATCGGGGGAGGCTGTAATGGTAGCTCTCACCAGAGCCACTCGAGATTATCCATGCCTCCCAAACCTACCCAAAGAATTTATACCATGCTTCCGACAGCCTCGGGATATTCCAAAGCACTTTACAACCAATAAAGGATTTTTCTAACTTCTTTAACCAGCATTTATTGCTCATCTGTGGGGACATTGTTGTGGGTCTGGATGTATCAGGTAAGGACAGGACATTTCCTTCCCTAAAGGACATTGGTGAACCAGACAGGTTTTTCCAACAATGGTTTCATTGTCATCATTTAACTTTTAAATCAAGATAATTATTAAATTTGAACCCGGGTCCCCAGAACATTACTCTGAGTGTCACTATTCCAGTGACAATGCTATTGCGCCACCATCTCCCTGGAGTTTTGAAGTTGACTCACTCTTCTGCGGAAATGAAGCAGCCGATACACACACAGCAAGACATCATAAACAACAATGTGACAAAGAACCAGATAGTCTTTATTTTTGTGATGATAGTATTGATCAGGGCACTGGGGAATCAGTTCCACGGCATCTTTTCCAACACCCTGGGAGGACAAGAAAGAGTTTTGGTTCAAAGTTTCATCCAAAAGACAGCTCCCCTGACAGTGCGACACTCCCTCAGCACTGACCCTCTGACAGTGCGACACTCCCTCAGCACTGACCCTCTGACAGTGTGGCGCTCCCTCAGCACTGACCCTCTGACAGCGCGGCACTCCCTCAGTACTGACCCTCTGACAGTGCAGCACTCCCTCAGTACTGACCCTCTGACAGTACAGCACTCCCTCAGCACTAACCTCTGACAGTGCGGCACTCCCACAGCACTGATCCTCTGACAGTGCAGCACTCCCTCAGCACTGACCCTCTGAGAGTGCGGCACTCCCACAGCACTGACCCTCTGACAATGCAGCAGTCCCTTAGCACTGACTCTCTGAGAGTGCAGCACTCCCCCAGCACTGACCATCTAACAGTGCAGCACTCCCTCAGCACTGACCCTCTGACAGCGCGGCACTCCCACAGCACTGACCCTCTGACAGTGCAGCACTCCCTCAGCACTGACCCTCTGACAGTGCGGCACTCCCTCAGCACTGACCCTCTGACAGTGCAGCACTCCCTCAGCACTGACCCTCTGATAGTGCAGCACTCCCTCAGCACTGACCCTCTGATGTCAGTGTGTGGGTTCAAGCCTGTGGAGTGGGAATGTGCCTGAAGAATTGAACTGATGGTTTCGGATTCCTGGCAGGCTGTATTTTTTCAGCACGTTCTGTTTTTAATTAGCAATTGTGAACCTTTTTTTGTTAAGTGATGTCATGTGGTTTACTGCTTTTGCCCTGGTTGCTCGGAGGGGGGAAGTAAATGCGGATTGCTGTGAAGTAGTGTCCGGGACACTGATAGATTCACTCTAAGGATGGGAGTGTCTTGGGATCTGAGAAAAGTTTTTAATTGATACTTGGAGACAGTGAATTCTCCAGGATCACATTTCTGAAGTTCAGAATAAGAATTTGCCTGCGTCAAGTCGCTAAAAATGAAAATACTCACGTCAGAGCTGATTAAAAACTGGGTCACGTTCTCATCTGGGATAGTAATATCATTACCGAAAAGCAGGAGAATCTCTGACTTGATTAGATGATAGATACAGAAATATTTCCCAATAATCTCTGGACATGTGTGAGTTTCACAGGTTCAGAGATGAAGACCCCTCGATGGGATGTAAAGTATTCACCGGTTTAGAAACCTTGATGACCTGTTCTAGTTTTGTCTCCACCATTTGTCACGTCCCCAGGAAGTCCCGGAGCAACTTTAAACCAGTTAAGTATTTTTGAAATGTGGGGCAGAATTTTCCCGCTCCACCTGACCTGGGAATGGTGGCCAGCGGAGGCAGACGGAACAAAGATCTCTTGATCTCGCACAGGAACTTCTGACTTTGGAGTGAGTGCTCCCAGCCCGATTTCACTGTTGTAATGTAGGAAAAGCAGCAGTCAATTTACACCCAGGAAGATCCCGCGGGCAGGAAGCTGGTGAGAACCACAATCTGTTTTGTTATTGATTTTTGGTCGAGGAATAAATATTGACCTGGACATCCAGCGGGAACTTCCTTTCTTACTGAAACCCAGCCTGGGATCAACCACAATCCACTGGAGATAAGAGACAGGGCCTGATTTTAATACTTCATCTAACTGTGCAGCAGTCCAGCAGCACTGCACAGAAGTATCAGCCATTCACTATGGGCTCCGGAGTGGGGTTCAAATCTATAATCTCTGACTCAGTGGTGAGGGTGTTACCCTCAGACCATGAGGGACACTTTAATACACCCACCACAAATTATAACCACCACTGCCACCCTCCCCACCCCAAATCAACCATCTCCATTAAAATACCGTGTCTGTTGCCTGTTTCCGATAAATTCTGGATCGCTGTGAGACAATGCCAGCTCCCACACGAACCTCCTATCTTTCTCATAACCTATCCCAACCCTGTCCCCAAAACTCTCCTCCAGTTGGAAGCATTCCCACTCTCTGTTTCAGCCCCCTCCATGTCACAGGTGAGCTCCTTATTTTCACCACCTTTGACTGCGGTTGTCTAATTAACACATGCAATCATGTCAAATCCAATTGTGCCAGAATTAGGCAGAATCTTTCTGAGAATTCCGGGGTCTGTCTATTCTGAGCAGGCACTGGCCCCAATCTCGTAGTTCCTAGATTATTCAAGAATGTACATCAGAATAAAGATTCACGTTGGGTCCCTGTGGGAATCCCATTGTACTGATCTTGATGTAGATTCCTCAGGATGTTTGAACTCCTGACAGGAAGCTCCCCTGTTCCCCAGCACCCTTGGTGAATGTCTCTGACACTGAGTTAGGGTGCGATTAGTGGAACAGTTCCAACTAACTGATTATTTAAATGGTAAAAAATTGCAGTGGGCTATTGTACAGAGGGATCTGAGTGTCCTTGTGTATAAATCACAAAAAGTTGGTTTGCAGGTGTAGCAGGTAATTAAAAAGGCAAATGGAATTTTGTCCTTCATTGCTGGAGGGATGGAGTTTAAAAAGAGTGAGATTATGTTGTAGCTGTATAAGGTGCTGGTGAGGCCACACCTGGAGTTACTGCGTACAGTTTTGGTCTCCTTACTTGAGAAAGGATATACTGGCACTGGAGGGGGTGCAGATGAAATTCACTACGTTGATTCTGGAGTTGAGAGTGTTGGTTTATGAGGAGAGACTGAGTAGACTGGGGCTATACTATTGGAATTCAGATGAATAGAGGAAATCTTTAAATTTGATTTGATTTATTATTGTCACATGTATTAACATACAGTGAAAAGTATTGTTTCTTGCACACTATACAGACAAAGCATACCTTTCATAGAGAAGGAAAGCAGAGAGTACACAATATAGTGTTACTGCCATAGCTAGGGTGTAGAGAAAGACCAACTTAATGTAAAGTAGGTCCATTCAAAAATCTAATGGCAGCAGGGAAGAAACTGTTCTTGAGTTGGTTGGTATGTGATCTCAGACTTTTGTATCTTTTACCCGATGGAAGAAAGTGGAAGAGAGAACGTCCAGGGTGTGTAAGGTCTTTAATTATGCTGGCTGCTTTGCCGGGGCAGTGGGAAGTGTAGACAGAGTCTTATAGAAAGATATAAGATTATGAAGGGAATAGATAAGATAGAAGCAGAGAAGTTGTTTCCAATGGAAGGTGGAACTAGAGCTGGGGGAGGGAAAGCTTCAAAATAAGGGGAAGGTTCAGAGCTGAGTTGAGGAGGAACTTCTTCACACAAAGGGTTGTGAATCTGTGGAATTCCCTGTCCAGTGAAGCAGTTGAGGCTCCCTCATTAAATGTTTTTAAGGCAAAGATAGATAGATTTTTAAACAATAAAGGAATTAAGGTGAGCAGGCAGGTAAGTGGAGCTGAGTCCACGAAAACATCAGCCGGAATCTTATTGAATGGTACAGCAGGCTCGAGAGGCAGATGGCCGACTCCTGCTTTGAGTTCTTATGGTCATGTTTTTATCTGGATATTCACCCAGGAAACGTTTGACAGAATAAAACCTAATCTAATTCTTACTTCATTGTACAACTGACCCCATGACTCACCCCTCAAATCCTGTTTAACCTCTAAACTTCTGATAACATCCCAATCCTTGACCACTCTCCAGCCATCGCTTCTGACCGTGTATTTCTCGACCTGGCTGATTGCCCCTGACACAAACTGACCCAGCTACTCCCACCCCCATTATCCATCTCTCCCGCCCCCACCATCCATCTCCCCCACCCCCACCATCCAGCTACTACCACCCCCACCATCTAGATTCTCCCACTTCCATTATCCAGCTCCTCCCACCATCTAGCTACCCACCCAACCCCACCATGCAGCCCCCCCCAATCATCAGCTCTCTCCACCTCCACCACCTGGGTCCTCCCATCCCACCATCCAGTTACCTCACAAGCCTCACCTTCCAGCTATCCCCCAACCCCATCCTCACCACCCAACTACCTCCCCCCCACTATCCAGCTTCCCCCACACCCACTATCCGCCCCCCCTCTGCCGATTACCCACCCTAGCTGATTGAATGCCTATCCCAGTTACACTACCCACCTCCCCTCCTCTCCCCACCAGGACCATCTGATTACTCTCCTGACCAGAGGCAGGCATTTGGGATTAGCTTAGGGGTTAAAAAGAGAGGTAGCATGGACAAGTTGGGCTGAAGGGCCTGTTTCCATGCTGTAAACACCGAGACCTGACTACCCCTCAGAAGAAGACTACCCTCCCAACCCCTTCCCCTGGTCAAACCAACCTGACTCCTCCCTGGCCTGACTCCGCTCCCCCCTCGGCCTGATTCCCCTCTGAGCCACCTCACCTCATAGCCACACTATCCAGACCCCAGCACCCTAATCATTCACTCACACATCCATTCACTGACATTCATGTGAGATCTTCATTTCAAGCTGATGCTGTAACAGGGGAGGGTGGCTTGCCTTTCCCTGACAGCCGTCCAGTGCCGTAACCCGCGGGATGTTGTTGCATTCCTCATGTTAGGCAAAGTTGGATCTCAGAAAACCCGACAAGGAATGCAGAGCAGCGATGAGGTGGAAGGAAGCGGATGTGGAGGGGGTCAATCGAGTGATGGTGCGTCATCCCGCGGACAAATCACTTTAACCTCTGTGCAGAATGGTCACAGCGCTGAAGGTGGCCATTCGGCCCCCTGACTCCATGCTGTGTAAGCAGAAGCTGGTGGAAGATATTACAGATTGTTAACGGAACTCGGAAAGAGGCGAGGTTAGAAATGGGGGGGTGGGGGGGTGCTGCGGGGAGGATTAACCGAAAAATCATCGTCAGGAAAAATACTTCAATAAATGGCAAGCTCAGCAAAAATGATTTGTCAGCATGGCTACCTTTCTTTTTAATGAGTTTTACAATATTGTCTTTCCGTATGAGCTTGCTGCCGTGTACAGGAGGTTTAACTGAAGCTCAGCATATTTGAAAGATGTGATCAATCGATGCCCTCTGTATTGTGAGCTGTGTTGGGTAGTCCTGTCCCATTCCAGGATTAAACTGGCTTTGACAAACCAAAGTTTCACATAACTCCTTTAACTTGATTTGATTTGATTTGATTTATTATTGTCACATGTATTAACAAACAGTGAAAAATATTGTTTCTTGTGCGCCATACAAAACATACCATTCATAGAAAAGGAAAGGAGAAAGTGAAGAATGTAGTGTTACAGTCATAGCTAGGACATAGAGAAAGATCAGCTTAATGCGAGGTAGGTCCACTCAAAAGTCTAACGGCAGCAGGGAAGAAGCTGTTCTTGAGTCGGTCGGAATGTAACATCAGACATATGGTAACCTTAGACCTTATACAAATGTTCACATTTCAGAAAGATTTTGAGATTATTTTACTGAACATGTAAAGTTAAAGCACATGGGATTGCACCTCGAGATGGGTAGAAAGCTGGTTAGCAAATAGGAAGCAAAGAGTTGGCATAAATGGGTCTTTTTCTGATTGGCAATCAGTGATTAGTGAGATTCTGCAGGGATCTGTGCAGGGAGTTTAGAAACGTGAGAGAGGATCTTATAGAAACTTGTAAAATTCTAACAGGCTTAGACAGGGTAGATTCAGAAAGAATGTTCCCAATGATGGGGGAGTCCAGAACTAGGGATCATAGTTTGAGGATAAGCAGAGACCTTCTGGAACTGAGGTGAGGAGAAATTTCTTCACCCAAAAGGTGGTGAATGTGTGGAATTCACTCCCACTGAACGTGGTTGAGGCCAAAACGTTGCTAGTTTCAAGATGAAATAAGATATAGCTTTTGGGGCTAAAGAGATCAAGGGATATGAGGGGAAGGAGGGGGAATCAGGCTATTGAATTTGATGAAGAACCATAATCACAATGAGTGGCAGAGCAGGTTCAAAGGGCCGAATGGCCTCCTCCTGTTTCTAATTTCTATGTTTCTGTGGTGGGTGAGATTTTCCTCCCACTCTGCGGCCTGTTCCCTGGTAGCGTGCTGCTCATTGACAGTGGGACCTTATGGTTCCGCCATTGTCGTTGGGGTTTACCATTGAACATATCCCTCACTGACGGAAACCCTAAGGCAGGGATGTGACATCAGGGGACTGCAAGTTCCTGCTGACATGAACGGCAGCAAGATTTTGGGGCATTTTATATAAGAGTCCAAAATTAAGGACTAGTGAGATAGACAACTAATAAATCCAATTGGGAATTCAGGAGAAACTTCCTACCCAAGGAATGGTGAGAGTTTGGGACTTGCTACCAGCAGGAATTATTGAGGCGATTAATATCAATGGATTGAAGGGGAAAAGTGGATCAAAACATGAAGGAGAAAGAAATAGGAGGGTATGTTGGTTGGCTGGGAGGAGGCTCATACAGACCATTAATCATCCCTTACTCCATTGCTGTGTATGGGATCTTGCCGTGTGCAAATTTCCTGCCATGTTACCAGAGTTATAACAATGGAAAAGTGCAAACATTTAAAGTTTATTTATAGCCACAAGTAAACCTACATTAACACTGCAATGAAGTTACTGTGAAAATCCCCTAGTCACCACACTCCAGCACCTGTTTGGATACACTGAGGCTGAATTTACACTGGCCAGTGCACGTAACCGGTACATCTTTTGGACTGGAAACTAGAGCACCTGAAGGAAACCCACGCAGACACGGGGAGAACGTACAGACTCTGCATTGACAGTGACCTGAGCCGGGAATTGATCCCTGGTGCTGTGAGGCAGCAGTGCCAACCACTGTGCCATCGTACCCCCCTACCTAGGGGCATTCTGAAATTGTGAGAAGTGTTTTATGAATGCGAGTCTCTTTTCTTCATAAACACCAATGTGACCTGTTTGGGGAAACGGCCTTTTGCTGTGCCATATATTCAGTAGAAAAATGTGAAATCTCATTTCAAAGAAATCTCAGTCACATGTCTGGTTAGTTTTCATTCAGCCCATGGAGTCTGTTCTACGGTTCAATGAGATGGTGACTGATTTGTATCTCTGCACCGTTTACCCGCCTTCAATCTGTTACACTGAAAACCATCAATCAACAAAGATCTGTTCCGATTTGAAACGTTCAATTCACCCCTAGCTGAACAGTTTTTTTGCGGGGAGGGAGTTCCATGTTACTCCTTGCTGTCCTGAATGGTGCAGTAGCTGTGGTGAGGGTCCTCCCACTGTTGAGGGGGAGATGATAACTGCTCGATAAACCACTTCAGTTCAGAATCAACTACTGCTTATTTGTACATGAAAAACTCCATCACTACGTTCAGACATAGAACATTACAGCGCAGAACAGGCCCTTCGGCCCTCGATGTTGCACCGACCAATTAAGAAAAAAAAACAATTTTTTTATTGTGCTGTAAGGGTCATATACATCTCAGATCACACTCCTTCATGTTTCTGCAAAGGTGTTAGTGTTTACATACAATCAGCAATGTAATACAGAGGATTGATCAAACTTCCCCAGTTGGAATCAAAGCAAATTACTGTGGGTGCTGGAATTATGAAACCAGAAGAGAAAATGCTGGAAAATCTCAGCAGGTCTGGCAGCGTCCGTAAGGAGAGAAAAGAGCTGACGTTTTCAAGTCCAGATGACCCTTAGTCAAAGCTATAAGGTATAGAGAGTGGGGAGAGAATGAAGGATGAGTGATAGCCACAGAAACCAGGGGAGAAGACTGCTGATGGCTGTCCACAGGAGCTGGGAGGGGTGGGGCGGGGGCAGAGATGGGGGGGTGGGGGGGAGCGGTGCAGTGAGTGGGGAGGGAGGTCCGCAATTGGAATATCTGCCTGGAATGTTATTGGAATATTTCTATTTCAATCTTCTCCTCTACCTTCCCTGAAGCTGGGATTTGATTCCTCCAGCACACTCTGTCCTCCATTCCTTTTGAAATGACTGACAGCTAAGAATAAAGAATTTCCATTAGCTCTCACACCTCACATAGAGGCCGGGTCATCGAGCGTCTTTAAGACAGAAATCGATAGGTTCTTGATGAATAAGGAGATCAAGGGTTACAGAGAGAAAGCAGGAGAAAGGGGATGAGAATCATACCAGCCAGGCCTGAATGGTGGAGCAGACTCAATGGGCTGAATGGACAAATAGTGCTCCTGTATCTTATGTCTGTATGTCTTATGTGGGGCTCCCTGGCTTCAAACTCCTTTCATAGAATACAGCCACGGTGAAGGAGGGGCCATTCATCCAGGATTGGTTCTATGAAGAGCCCTCAAGTAGCCAATCCCTTGCTCCTTCTTGCATATTTTCTATTTAAAGTGTTTATCCAATTTCTGTTTGAATCTGCTTCCTCCAACAATTCAGGCAGCATCTTCCAGATCGCAACAACTCGCTGTACAAAAACAATTCTCATCCTATTCCTCTGGGACCTTCACTGTGCTCTCTGGTTACAGAAACTCTTTCTCCCTATTTTATCAAAACCCTACCAAAGTTTTCCTTGAATCCTTTTGCCCATTAGTTCTAAATAGGTGAAAGAGATTCCATATTGATATTTAATTAATAGGCAGGAATCTTTATCTTTCTACCTGGCCGCGTGGAGACATTGTACTGTGAGAATGGACACGTCAACTGATGAATGACGGGAGATTGAAGGAGGGACAATATGGGATGAAATCTCCAGGAATGTGTTCCAGCACAGTTGGCAACCCAAACCCTGAATACATTAAGTTGACGAGATGCACTGCAGCAACTCACCAAACGTCTTTCAACAGGACTTTCCAAACTCATGAAATCTACCATCTAAAAGGACATGGGTAGCAGATACTTGGGAATCGCACCACCTGGAGGTTCCCTTCCAAGTCACTCATAATCCTGACTTGGAAATATATCGGACATTCCTTCTCTGATGCTGGGTCAAGACCCAGGAATCACCTCCCTAACAGTGTGATGGGTGTACCTATGTGAATACTTATTTATTAATGTCACAAGTAGGCTTGTAGCAACACCATAATGATGTCACTATGAAAATCCCTTTGTTGCGACACTCCAGTGTCTGTTCGGCTACACTGAGGGAGAATTTAGCATGGCCAATATACCTAACTGGCTAATATTTTGGACTGTGGGAGGAAACCGGAGCACCTGAAGGAATTTCACACAGAGACAGGCAGAATGTGCAAACCCCACACAGGCAGTGGCCCAAGCCAAGGGAATCAAACCAGGGTCCCTGGCACTGTGAGGCAGCAGTGCTGATCACGGTGTTACAGTGCTGCCACTGTATCTACACCACCTAGGCTGCTTCAGTTGAAGAAGGCAGCTCACCATACCTTCTCCAGGACAATTAGCGATGAGCAATAAATGCTGGTTTGGTCAGCGATGCCCACATCCCATGAAAGAATAAATTCAAAAATTCATATATGAGGGAAAATCTTCATAATTTTTAAGTTTGTGGGAGAGATTGAGTTCATAAGTCTGCATTTTCAGCAACAAAAGTTTGAAAAACTAAGCCAAGGAACTCAAAAGCAATGGGAAGGTAAGGCAGAATTCAAGGACAATGGAAGATTGACATCATGAAAATTTATAGGGAGAGACAAAGAAAATAAATTGACAAACAATCTCAAGTCGGTATATTGTAGAGTGACGGGTGACATTTGATGGTTGATGTCAAAGGTTCCTACGGTTAAGTTGTTTATTTCTGGTCGCTCAATCTTAATAACCTTCCACACGAAATATCAGCAAACTCTCTGCTGCTACTGATGGAGTTTAATAATGTCCCAATCTTAATAGAATTTCCTTGCCTTTCTGGGCACTTCATTTGCAGAATACTTGGCAGATGTGACATTTCATTGATGGGACATTGAAGGTAGACAATCTATGTTTGCAGTCTGTGCCCAGTACAAACTGCACCTGCATTACCAGACCATTTCAAATTAAATTTCTTGTAGCTTTAATAATGAGGGGTGGGGGGACGGAGTGTTTCTATGCAAAATATCAGAACCCCGAAGGACTTATATCAGCTGTGGCTCAGTGGGTAACACTCTGGTAGTTAACTACTGAGCAGGGAGGACGTGGGCTCACAATCCCATTCTTAAGCGTAATCTAGATTGTCACTCTGAGTCCATTAATGATGGAGTGCTGCCTGGTTGTGCTGTTTGATGAGGTGTTAAACCAAGGCCATGACTGACTTCCCAGCTGGATGTAAAAGATTTGCTGGAACTATCTCCCAAAGAACAGGAGTATCCGCCCTTGTGTCTTGTCAAGTGTTTATCCCTCAACTAACACTTGAAGCCGGGCAAATGAGAGATCGCCGCTCAGCTGGTTATTGCTGTAACTTTGATACTCTTTATCAATTCCATTATTCAATATTTCATTTTATTTTATACATCATCTCTTACTCTCTGGCTGATGCTCCTGACTGCCAGCTGTCATTCATACAAAAAGCTCCCATTTCCAATATTCCTCCCAGTTTTGGGATCTCTGACACACAAGGATGCTGATTATACCATCCAAGGTTTGTACAAAATAACTCCAACATCAAACTCGTACAGCCGTCTGATGAGCACATGAAGAGAATTTATTAAATCAAAGTCCCTCTTGTCTTGATATAAGTTATTATGACCTGGAATGCGTTGTCTGAATCCGGAGGGACTTCCAAAAGACAATTGGATAACTTTGGAGAGAGAAACAATGCTGAGGCTGGGGGAAGAACAATATATCCAAACTAATTAGGTCCTTTTTCAGAGAGTCAGTACACTTACAATGTGTTTAATATGAATCTATGAAAGTTATTTCACAACATCAATCATTATTAGAACAAAAGATAAACTGGAAGCAAATTAAACATGAGTCATAGAGGCTTACAACATAGAAACAGGCCCTTCAACCCAACTTATCCATACCACCCTTTTTTTTAACAACTAAGCTAGTCCCAGTTGCTCGCATTTGGTCCAATCTCTCTATACCCATCGTACCCATGTATCTAAATGCTTTTTACAAGACAAAATTGTACCCTCCTCTACTACTACATCTGGCAGCTTGTTCTAACTGCTCACCACCTTCTGTGTGAAAACATTGTCCCTCTGGACCCTTTTGTATCTCTCTCCTCTCATCTTAAACCTATACTCTTTAATTTTAGACTCTCCTATTTTGGGAAAAAGTATTGACTATCTACCTTGTCTATGCCCCTTGTTATTTTATAGACTTACATAAGAACACCCTTCAACCTCCTATGCTCCAGGGAAAAGAATCCCAGTCTATCCTTATAACTCAAACTATCGAGTCCTGGTAGCATCCTAAAAAATTTTTTCTGTACTCTTTCTAGATTAATAATATCCTTTCTATAATAGGGTGACCAGAATTGCACACAGTATTCCAAGTGTGGCCTTACCAATGTCTTGTACAACTTTAATAAGACGCCCCAATTCCTGTATTCAATGTTCTGACCAATGAAACCAAGCATGGGGAATGCCGTCTTCACCAATTGTTGGTGAACATCTCTAACTGAGCGAAATTTGATGGGAAAAGCTTCCAGCAAACCAAAGGGAAATTGTGAGGATTTTATTTGAATAGGTATAAAAATCCAGCCTGAATGAAAAGACAGTCTGTACACATGGCTGAGCTGAACTTTGAAGGCAGCTGCGTTGATGAGTATTATTGGGAGAGTGCTGGGATTGTGAGTCTTGAGGTGCATAGTTTAAGTAGGTTTACATTAACACTGCAATGAAGTTACTGTGAAAATCTCCTAATTGCCACATTCTGGCACTAGTTCAGGTACACTGAGGAGAATTTAGCATGGTTAATTCACCTAAGCAAGACATCATAGAACACTACAGTAAAAACCAGAGCACCTGGAGGAAACCCACACAGACATGGGGAGAACATGCAAACTCCATGCAGACAATGACCCAAGCTGGGAATCAAAACCAGGTCCCTGGCACTGCGAGGCAGCAGTGCTGACCACTGTGTCATCTTGCTGCCCTCAATAAGTTGCTGACACTATAGAATGGTTAGAGATATTTTTCATTGCTAATACCCACTATTTTCCTAATACTCCTATTGTTAATCAGTCAGTAGGGTAAAGGAAGAGGATGATATTTCTGATTGGAGCAGGCTCAGGAATGTATGAAATCATTTGTAATTGACAATTCTGGAGACTCAGTTATGGGAGATTTTGTGTGAACTTGTGGGACTGTGGAATCCCAAGGCATTGCACAAAGCTATTGGTTTGGAACCAGGGTTCAGTTATCTAATGAGGATATTTGAGTCTTTATGGTGGTTTTGAAAAAGCTGATCATTGATGATAATTTTGGAGATTGAAGAGACTGCATTGCAGGAAAGACAGAGTGCTGTTTAAAACATGAACAGATCTGCAATAAGTTGCTGATATTGCCAAAGTTATTTTTCGACATAACTTGCAAAACAGTGTTGTCCAAAGACGTGGGGAAATGTGATTTGAGAGAAGTCTGAGTTAGCAACTTGTCTGCTGAACTTAGTAAGCGCTGAGGGACTGCAGCACATTTAGACTGGCAGTGTAGAGGGAACGCCGCACTCTGGGAGGGTCAGTACTAAGGGACGTAAAGCTCCTTTTACTCTCTACACAGACTGGTCGCAGATGGCACTGATAAGTGTTGGTTTCTCTCTCCTGCTGGTGTTCAACTCATAACTGGGAAATGTCACACTGGGACAGCTTCGCAACAGACAAGGAGAAAGACTCACTGCTTATTCCTGACCAGTGAGTTCACCCTTAAGCCACGTGAGTGACCCTAGCTGTCACCTACGACTGTCTCTCTCTCTTTCTTGTAGGTAGCAAAATACAACCCAGAAGTGACACACTGGGACAGCTTCATAAGAGAGAGAGAGAGAGAGAGAGAGAAAACTGTTTATTCCTGACCAACAGACCACTTTGAGTGAGCAGTTTCAGTGTACTTGGCTCCTTTACAAGTTCTGTACTCGGGGATTATGTTCTGGTTTTTTAATGACTCACTGAGATGGACTGTGAGAGTGAGACTAATCAAAGTTAATTTAAAAATAATTTATTCAAGAATAACCCCAACCAAGCTCAGACAATCAAACACGGACTCTACAATACTATACCATGGAAAGGAAATTCTAACAGCACAAACATTACCTTCCATTACCTGGATAGTCACATGCGCAAACTGGGAATGGAGGGATACAGAAGAATGGTCTTGTTGGACCAATGAGCAGCATAGGCTTGGAGGGCCGAAGGGCCTGTTTCCTGTGCTGTACTATTCTTTGTTCTTTGGTTTTTTTTGGAAGATCTTAGCATACAGAAACGAGAAGAATAGTAGGCTCCTTCTCAACCTCTATCTAATTGGAGAATTTTTGAAAGCTGAGAGAATATACTCACCACCCCTCGGACCATTATAAAAACAAAAAGTCCTTGCTGGATCTTCCTCGTTCTTTCCTCCTCCGCAAAGTAAATGTCTGATTGGACACCCGAATTCACTTCTTCCCCACTTTACAGAACTCTCCAACCCTGAACTTCACTGAACTCAGGCTGACAGGTGAAAACCTCTCCTCCTTGTGTGCTCTCTCGGCCTGAGTTCGATATTATTTGAAAAGACAATTTCCTTAATCAAAGTGGCTGACTTCTCCCACTGATCAGTTTTAGACCAATGGGGTGCAAAGTGCTGACAGGATGAAACTGATTTGATCAGTTTCAATGACAAAAAGCCCAACCTGTTTTAGGATGTATCTGATGGGTGACTCAGAGTCCCAAGATGGTTTTCTGGAACTGCTCAATGTTTTTCCATTAGTGGAGGCATTATTCTATACAGCTGGGGTAAAACTCATTACTATTCCCATTATCTATCCTGTAGATGGTCAGGACTATCGACACCCCTTTGCATAATGTGCAGTCAGAGGGTCAGTGCTGGGGGAGTGCCGCACTGTCAGAGGGTCAGTGCTGAGGGAGTGCCGCACCGTCAGAGGGTCAGTGCTGAGGGAGTGCCGCACTGTCAGAGGGTCAGTGCTGAGGGAGTGCCGCACTGTCAGAGGGTCAGTGCTGAGGGAGTGCCGCACTGTCAGAGGGTCAGTGCTGGGGGAGTGCCGCACTGTCAGAGGGTCAGTACTGAGGGAGTGCCGCACTGTCAGAGGGTCAGTGCTGAGGGAGTGCCGCACTGTCAGAGGGTCAGTGCTGAGGGAGTGCCGCACTGTCAGAGGGTCAGTGCTGAGGGAGTGCCGCACTGTCAGAGGGTCAGTGCTGCGGGAGTGCCGCACTGTCAGAGGGTCAGTGCTGAGGGAGTGCCGCACTGTCAGAGGGTCAGTGCTGAGGGAGTGCCGCACTGTCAGAGGGTCAGTGCTGAGGGAGTGCCGCACTGTCAGAGGGTCAGGGCGGAGGGAGTGCCGCACTGTCAGAGGGTCAGTGCTGAGGGAGTGCCGCACTGTCAGAGGGTCAGTGCTGAGGGAGTGCTATATTGTCAGTTAAGGCCACGTCTGCTATTAAGAAGGCATGAAAGACCTCATCGTTACCCTGTGTTCACATAATGTGTATCGAGCCAATCACAACAGCTTTACAGTAGTGGGAAGTGTAGAGGAAGGTTGACTGTGTTACATAATATTTCCCCAGGGAGCTACAAAGGTGCCTCCGACTTGAAATGACTAAAATCCTCAAAATGTAATCTTGTGATTTCAGCTCTCATTCTCTGGAATATTAATGCTGCCTGGCTCTCACTCAGTTGCATAACCAGATGGTTGTGTACCCAATTCAGTACTGCTCTCCTTCTACACATTCCGACTTCATTGGTGCTACAGTGTTTTGAGACATCCTGAGGTCAGGATGGCACCATATAAATTTATTTTTAAACACTTTTTTTTATTCATAGGATGCAGGTATTACTGGCTAGGCCTGCATTTATTGCTCATTCCTAATTGCCCCTTGAGAAGGTGGTGGTGAGCTGTCTTTTTGAACCAGTGCAGTCCACGTGGTGTAGGTGCACCCACAGGACTATCAGAGAAGGAGATCCAGGAGTTTGACCCAGTGACAGTGAAGCAATGGTGATAAATTTCCGAATTGGGGGGATGGTGAGTGACGTGATTGGGAGATGACCATGAGGGTGGTGATGTTCCAATTGGACTGGTGCTCTTGACCTTGACGATAGATGTTGTGGGGGGGGTGCTGACAAGAATATTTTCACCCTGCTGGAGAGAGGGCAAGACTGAGAGGTGGCATCATTTTACATCCTTGAGCTGAGCTGCTGAAAGACCATCAATCATATTACAGAACCCCAATCGCCTGCTCCCGTGTCACTGAGTTTATGATTTCTCATTAGCAAGTGGTGCTTGTACAGATGGTGCTCAGAACAGAAGTCCCTTCAGAGACAGAATCTGGGACTCTCTACGGAAAGAGAAAAGGAGAAACTATAGACAGCTTAACTCCGGGATCTGTCGAGCCAACCTTCCTCATTTTCTCTAGTTAAGGTCGGGGGAGCTGTGTGTTTGACATCTTCACTGATCTCAACAGGTGCCTGAATGTTAGAGTGAGAGTGAGTGCACAGAATGAGTTGGCCCTGGATGCAGAAATCCATTAATCTGTCCCGCCTGCTGAAGGTTAGTTTGAACTCTGTACAGAGTACCGTGACCTTTCACTGAGCCACAATCTATTGGAAACAGGAGAGCAGTCACATGCATCGCAGACATCCCTCATGCAGACACAGATGGTTTAAATATTAACGTGATACATCCACAATGTCCAGCACAGATTAGGAGGGTTTGACAAGGATATAATGGCTTTGAAAAACACGCTTAACATTTTGAGCATTAGTCACTGAGTTGTGGGTGTGCACCATGCACTGCTTGTTATGAATAGAAACATTAGCGCCTAAACAAATATTACAAACTCCTTCCTCTCTGGCAGTTGTACTAAGCTCCTTTCATTCCCACTTTTGCGGTTGAGGTTCAGAGTTGAAGCCTATTGATGTCTACTTTAAATCCTCATCCTGGTGTTCACCCGGGGGTGGGGAGGGGGTGGGGAGGTGGGGGGGTTGCAGGCAGACTAGATGTCTTGTAGCCCCATCCAAAAATCAAACCCTGTGTGATTTTTAAATGGAGTCCCAGGGGTTCCCTTGTCACCAGACATGGGGGGAGGAGCAGTGAGCATCCTGGATTCTGGGCAAGGCCTGTGTTAGGATGGACGAGAGGATTCGTTAATAGATCTCCCAGAACACGAGCGCCCCAATTAAGCAAGTGGAGGCTCGACCAATAGGGAAGGAGCAGCGGGGGTTTAAAACCAGCGAGCTTCATTCAGGCCTGTAGTCGAAGGTCCTGGGGACCTAACCTGTGCTTTCTAGCTGCAGAAACAGCATGTAATGAACATTGTAAATAAAGGATGGTGGTGACGGAAGAGTGGCTTTGGCGAGGTTCTTACAACTTTCCACTGTTCATTTAAATGCCAGGCTCCTGCTGGCTCAGAAGCTGGTGGGCAAGATCCCTATCACCTAGATCCACTCCCCCTCATCTAGATCTTCTCCCTGTCACCTAGATCCACTCCCTGTCACCTAGATCCACTCCCTGTCACCTAGATCCACTCCCTGTCACCTAGACCCACTCCTTGTCACCTAGACCCACTCCCTGTCACCTAGATCCACTCCCTGTCACCTAGATCCACTCCCTGTCACCTAGATCCACTCCCTGTCACCTAGACCCACTCCTTGTCACCTAGACCCACTCCTTGTCACCTAGACCCACTCCCTGTCACCTAGACCCACTCTCCCTGTCACCTAGATCCACTCCCTGTCACTAGATCCACTCCCTGTCACCTAGATCCACTCCTTGTCACCTAGACCCACTCCCTGTCACCTAGATCCACTCCCTGTCACCTAGACCCACTCCCTGTCACCTAGATCCACTCCCTGTCACCTAGATCCACTCCTTGTCACCTAGACCCACTCCCTGTCACCTAGATCCACTCCCTGTCACCTAACCCACTCCCTGTCACCTAGATCCACTCCCTGTCACCTAGACCCACTCCCTGTCACCTAGACCCACTCCCTGTCACCTAGACCCACTCCCTGTCACCTAGACCCACTCCTGCCCAATGTTTCAGACCAGTGACCTCACAGCAGAATCAAATGAAATTTGGCATTTACACATCACATCCTTCAGACAACTCAAAGTTACTTCACAGCCATTGAAGTGCAGTCACTACTGCTCTATAAGAAAATACAGCACTCAATTTACACACAGTAAGATCCCACAAATAGCAATGGGATGAAAGTACTTTGTCACCTGTCCAACTATCTCCTTGACCCAGAATCAAGTTTGTGAACAGGTGCTCAAAGCACCTTTGGGAGTAGTACAACATTAATGTACAACATTTGTGGTATATATGGACTTTAGTAAGGCGTTTGATAAGGTGGCCTATGGAAGACTTCTGCAGAAAATGCAGATGTATGGGATAGAGGGTGATCTAGCTAATTGGGTTAGGAATTGGCTAGCAGATAGAAGACAGAGGGTGGTGGTTGATGGGAGATATTCATCGTGGAGTTCGGTTACAAGTGGTGTACCTCAGGGGTCTGTTTTGGGGCCCGTGCTGTTTGTAATTTTTATAAATGATCTGGATGAGGGTAATGAAGAATGGATTAGTAAATTTGCAGATGACACTAAAGTCGGTGGAGTGGTAGATAGTGAAGAGGGGTGTTATAGTTTGCAGAGAGACTTGGACAAGTTGCAGAGCTGGGCTGAGAGGTGGCAAATGGAGTTAATGTGGAAAAGTGTGAGGTAATGCACTTTGGCAGGAATAATAAATGTGTAGAGTATAGGGCTAATGGTAGGATTCTTAATAGTGTTGATGAACAGAGGGATCTTGGTGTATTTGTGCATAGATCCCTGAAAGTATGCAGTCAAGTCGATAAGGTTGTTAAGAAGGCATATGGAGTCTTAGCTTTTATTGGTAGGGGGATTGAATTTCGGAGCCGCAACGTCATGTTGCAACTGTACAAAACTCTAGTGCGGCCGCACTTGGAGTATTGTGTGCAGTTCTGGTCCCCCCATTATAAGAAAGATGTGGAGGCATTGGAGAGGGTACAGAGGAGGTTTACCAGGATGTTTCCTGGTATGGAGGGCAGGTCCTATGAAGAGAGGTTGAAGGATTTGAGGTTGTTTTCGTTAGAAAGGAGGCGGCTAAGAGGGGATCTTATTGAAGCATATAAAATGATTAGAGGTTTATATAGGGTGGACTGTGATAGCCTTTTTCCTAGGATGGAGAAAGCTAGCACGAGGGGACACAGCTTTAAATTAAGGGGTATGAGTTATAGGACTGATATCAGAGGTAGGTTCTTTACTCAAAGAGTGATTAGGGAGTGGAATGCCCTGCCTGCAGCTGTTGTAGATGCGCCAAGTTTGGTGGCGTTTAAGAGGTTAGTTGATAAGTATATGGAAGAGAAGGGAATAGTTTAGTTTGGAGGGGCATTGCTTTTTATATTGGTCGGCGCAACATCAAAGGCCGAAGGGCCTGTTCTGTGCTGTAATGTTGTATGTTCTATGTTCTAAAGGTGCTTCGTAAATACAAGTTGTTGTTGTTTTCCAACCTGATTTCAATTTGGAGAGGATCCACAGAAGATGTAAGAGAAGATTGTGGTTGGTAGTATTGTGGATAGTCTGGAGGGATGTCAGAAGTTGCAGCAGGACATAGACTGGGCAGAGAAGTGGCAGATGTACTTCAACGCAGATAAATGTGTAGTGTCCATTTTGGCAGGAACAATGGGATAAAGGAGTATAATATCAAGGGTAGGAATCTTAGCAGTGTTGAGGAGCAGAAGGATCTTGGGGTCCAGGTCCATAGGACTCTTAAATTGGCCTCGCACGTGGAGGATGTGGTCAAGAAGGCATATGGTGTACTGGTCTTCATTAATTGAGGGATTGAGTTTAGGAGTCAGGAGATAATGCTACAACTTTTTAAGACCCTTGTCAGACCTCACTTGGAGTATTGTGTTCAATTCTGGTCGCCTCACTACAGGAAGGATGTGGAAGCTATTGAGAGGGTGCAGAGGAGATTTACAAGGATGTTGCCTGGATTGGGAGGCATGCCTTATGAAGATAAGTTGAGGGAGCTAGGTCTCTTCTCCCTGGAGAGACGAAGGTTGAGAGGCAACCTGATAGAGGTTTATAAAATGTTGAGAGGAATAGATAGAGTGGATTCTCGGAAGCTATTTCCCTGAGCTGAAATTGTCGCTATGAGAGGACACAGGTTTGAGGTGCTGGGGGGCAAGTACAGTGAAGATGTTAAGGGTAAATTTTTCACTCAGAGGGAGGTGAGTGAATGGAATCGGCTGCCGTCAGTGGTGGTGGAGGCGAACTCGCTGGGGTCTTTTAAAAACTTCTGGATGAGTACATGGGATTAAATGGGATTGGGAGTTACAGATAGTTCTGTGGTCTTTATTGGCAGGGGGATTGAATTTCGGAGCCGCAACATCACGTTGCAACTGTACAAAACTCTAGTGCGGCCGCACTTGGAGTATTGTGTACAGTTCTGGTCCCCACATTATAAGAAAGATGTGGAGGCATTGGAGAGGGTACAGAGGAGGTTTACCAGGATGTTGCCTGGTATGGAGGGCAGGTCTTATGAAGAGAGGCTGAGGGATTTGAGGTTGTTTTCGTTAGAAAGGAGGCGGCTAAGAGGGGACCTTATTGAAACATATAAGATGATTAGAGGTTTAGATAGGGTGGACAGTGATAGCCTTTTTCCTAGGATGGAGAAAGCTAGCACGAGGGGACATAGCTTTAAATTAAGGGGTGGTAGTTATAGGACGGATGTCAGAGGTAGGTTCTTTACCCAGAGGGTGGTAAGGGTATGGAATGCCCTGCCTGCTGCAGTTGTAGATGCGCCAAGTTTGGTGGCGTTTAAGAGGTTAGTAGATAAGTTTATGGACGAAAAGGGAATGGTTTAGGTTAGAGGGTCATTGCTTTTTCCTTATTGGTCGGCGCAACATCGAAGGCCGAAGGGCCTGTTCTGTGCTGTAATGTTCTATGTTCTATGTTCTAGTAGGTATGGGTATGATCTGCGCAACTTGTGGGCCGAAGGGCCTGTTTATGCTGTTCTATGTTCTATATTCTGAGCTTCGGGTCAACAAAATGGGAAAGAAGGAAAGAAGTTACATTTATCTTGCACCTTTCATCAACTCAGGAAATCCCAAAGCATTTCACACCCATTGAAGTATAAGTGGGGAGGTGGTAGCCTTGTGGTATTATAGATTATTAAGCTAGAAATTTAGCTGAAGCTTTGGGACCTGGGTTCGAATCCCACTTCCGCAGATGGTGGAAGTAGAATTCAGCAAAAAACAATCTGGAATTAAGAATCTACTGATGACCATGAAACCATTGTTCACTGTCAGAAAAATTCATCTGGTTCACTGATGTCCTTTAGGGAAGGGAATCTGCCATCCCTATCTGGCCTGGCCAACATGTGAATCCAGAGCCAGAGCAATGTGGTTGACTCTTAACTGTCCTCGGGCAACTAGGGATGGGCAATAAATGCTGGCCAGCTTGTGATACCCCTGTTCCACAAGCGAATTAAAAAAAGATCACTATTGTAACGTAGGAAGAATATTTGTAGGTGCACGACAGATGCATTTACAATTCCATGCAAGTGGATCTTTGTTATAAATTTAAGTGGTTGCATGTTTGCTTTAAGAGTTGATCACATGATTTGATGGTTGTGTCAATAAGGTGTTGCCACAGGCTGCTGTTTTACTTTCAGTTTGTATTTCTGTAGAGGCAAGAGCTCTTCAATAAATCTCTTGTTGTTAGTTATGTGTGCAAACCACAGGCTTTTCTTCTGTGTAAAACCCAAAACCCTGAACATAGTTAGAACATTCCAACTTTTGTGTCCAGATTATTCCACACTTTCTCCCCTGACAGTCACGTTTCAATCAGCTTTGCTATTGGGTGAGCAATCAGTGACTTGTGAAAATTAGGGATCTGCTTCGAGCTGATATCCTGTGGTTTAAATTACTGAATGGTTTTGCAGCAGCTAAGTGGGAGCTGAAATTATTATCTCCACAAAGAAGTATTGATTTTCTCCTAATTAATCTTGAAATGCCTTTATAAACGCCCAAAGTTAAAAGCTGGTAATAATGTATTGTCATTGGACCAAACTGTCTATGAACCATGCTTTCTTTCATGACCTTCATTAACTATTGTAATATTTATTATATTAACAATTAAACACATCTAGGAGATCACACAAGAAACAGTTTATTATGGCTTTCTCACTTATCTGGAATCACTTACAAAACACTGGAAAAAGATATTGCATATTGGATATTTGATATTACATATTGTATATCTGATATAGCTTATTGGACTCTTGTTATTGGATATTGGATATTAGATATTTGATATTGCATGTTGGGTGATTGGTGTTGGATATTTGATATTTGATGTTAGATATTGGATGATTGGTATTGGATATTGGGAGATTGGTATTGGATATTGGGTGATTGGTATTGGATATTGGGTGATTGGTATTGGATAACGTCAGTTTGTGGGTGAGTTCAGAATATGGGGAACAATCTCTGTGGGGCAGCTGGAGCCCAACATAGAATCAAAGCTGAGCTTCCAATCTTATTTAAATTGCGTAAAACCAGCTAGAATGTTCATAAGATTCCAAATCAAGGAGATTATGTTGAACTTTATTAAACACTTGTTCTATCTCAGGTTGAATATTAAGCTGTATAGTGCAGAAAAGGCCCTTTGGCCCATCGAGTCTGCACTGAATCTAACTACCAGTAAGGTCACACTAATCCCATTTTCCCGCACTTGTCCCATATCTTTGAATGTTACAATGTTTCAAGTGCTCATCCAAATATTTTTTAAAGGTTATTAATGTTTCCCAGGCAGTGCGTTCCAGATTCCCACCCTCACTGAGTGAAAAAGTGTTTTCTCAAATCCCCTCTGAATCTCCTGCCCCTCATTCTAAAACCATGTCCCTCGTGATTGATCCTTCAACCAAGAGGAACAGCTGATCCCTACTCACCCTCAATCTTACACACCTCAATCATATCCCTCCTCAGCCTTCTCTGCTCTAAAGAAAACAATCCAAATCTATCCAGTTTCTCCTTATAGCCCAAGTGCTCCAACCCAGGCAAACTTCTGCACGCCCTCCACTGCAATCACATCCTTCCTATAGTGAGGTGACCAGAACTGACACAGTATTCTAGCTATGGCCAAACCAACACTCTGTCCCTTCAGACCATGCACCTTGCCAATGCCAACAATGCACTGTCCCCTGGCATCCTGGCACTGAACCTTGGGACCAAGGGGACTCAAGGAGGTAGTTCCATTTGCCGTCGGCTGCTGCCAGGCTGCAGAAGAAGGATATTTTGGGGGGAGGTGCTGGCCTAGTGGTATTATTGCAAGACTATTAATCCAGAAACTCAGCTAATGCTCTGGGGGACCCAAGTTCGAATCTCGCCACAGCAGATGGTGGAATTTGAATTCAATAAAGAACACCTGGAATTAAGAATCTACTGATGACCATGAAACCATTATCAATTGTTGGAAAAACCATCTCGTTCGCTAATGTCCTTTAGGGAAGGAAATCTGCCATCCTTATCTGGTCTGGCCTATATGTGACTCCAGAGCCCAGCAATGTGGTTGACTCTTAACTGCCCCTCCGGACAAGGGCAACTAGGGATGGGCAATAAATGTCTGATGAATGAATAAAAAAGATCCCTCAAGGGTCCTGAGGGTTGGATAGACTTGGGCTGGGGTTAAGGAGTGACCTCAACATTCTCTGCTGGGATGGGGTGGCTGAACTTTTCCTTCGAGAGATGGCAATTTTGTAGATCACCTCTGGCATGTGTATTTGTATACGTCTGTGTGTGTGTGGGTGTGTGTGTGTGTGTGTAGGTGTGTGTTGGTGAGTGTGTGTGTGGGTGTGTGTAAGTGTGTGTGGGTATGTGTGTATGTGCATGTGTGTGTGTGCATGGGTGTGTGTATGCATGTGTGTGTGTGTGTGTATGCATGTGTGTGTGTGTGTGTATATATGTGTGTGGATGGGTAAGTGTGTTTGTGTGTGTGTTTGTGTGTATATATGTGTGTGCGTCTGTGTGTGTGGGTGTGTCAGTGTGTTTATGTGTGTGTGTGTGTGGGTGATCAGTGTGTTTATATGTGTGTGGGTGGGTCAGAGTGTGTGTGTGTGTGTGGGTGGGTCAGTGTGTTTATGTGTGTGTGGGTGGGTCAGAGTGTGTTGTGTGTGTTGTGTGTGTGTGTGTGTGTGTGTGTGTGTGTGTGTGTGTGTGTGTGTGTGTGTGTGTGTGTGTATGGATATGTGAGACCAAGTGACATAATTCTGGGTGTGTGAGAATAAATCATCTTTTTTAAAAAACTTATGAAAGCTTGTTGCTGAGTTATTTAAGTGGAACACACATTCCATGGGTAAGAGAAAACATACTGTGTTGTGTAATAAACACACTGCTTCTGGGCAGTGAGGGACATTCGGTCTGTCCATCTGAAAGATGGCTGTTCCAACAGTGCAGCACTCTTTGGAAAATGCTTTTGGAGAGTCAGCACGGGTTCTGGCTTTGAATCTCCAGAGTGGAGTTTGAACTCTGAGTTGGGGTGTACTGGGGGTGACACCGAAAGCACAGTTCAAAGCACCTTTAATCAGGGCATTGTAAAGGAGCAATTATTGATGCATTGGTTTAGGAGAGTGAAGATATTCTCACTGGCTAGAGTGGGAAAGGCAAAGAGGACTGAATGTTTCCATATCTGTCAGTAAACAAAGTGTTTTTGGTGAGGGAGATGGCCCTCATTGCTGATGTTATTTTACTTCAAGTGGCATCCATGCCAAAATTGCACAATTTATTGCATTGAGACTCAGGAATTGGCTTGGGTTGCCTTCAATGACTCCCAGGAGGTCTGAAGATGTGAAATTATGTATCCCTCAGCAGGAACCAGTTGTACTCTGAGCACACACACAGTCTGCATTTCAATATTCACAATTCTGTCCAAACGTATTTGCTCAGTCCTGCAGTAATTTGGAAGTAAGATGACACAGCCATGTAGCGCTGTCCCTCAGTGTGGTAAAGCTGGCACTGGACATTGAAACTGCTACACAGAATTTCTCTGCACATTCAATACTGATGGTCTCACAATATTGTCTGTGCTACAGAGTATGCAAAGGAGCATAAAGCAGGAAACACCTCTGTATGTCCCTTGGAATCTCCAGCTGTGAATATTATTCATTTTGTAACGATGCAACATTGGAATCTGAGACAATTTAACACCAAGGCCCAAACCTCTCCCCCAATAATGTCACTAATCAAACTAGACAATGATGATGGAGTTGTTGATAATCACAATGATTAACCTCTATCCCTGAGTCAACAACATCCAGACAGAAAGTGAGAAAAAGTCCCAGTGATGGAGAACCTTGAGTGTGTGCACACATTCACCAGGCAACAAATCTTAAATTTGAGTCCCGTGATTCTATAGAGTTTTACGTTAACTCAGGACCTTTTGCAGCTTTACAAATGCTATTTAAAGTGTAGTTGCTTTTTATTTGTTTAGAAGATGTGGGTGTTTTTAGGCCAGTATTTATTGCCCCTTCTCTGGTACCCCTGAACTGGGTGGTTCCCTAGGCCATTTCAGAGGGCAGTTGAGCGTTAACTACATTGCTGTGGCTCTGGAGTCACATGTAGGCCAGACCAGGTAAGGACAGCAGATTTCCTTCCCTAAAGGACATTAGTGAATCAGATGGGTTTTTTTTTAAACGACATTCGATGATGGTATCATGGTCATTAATTCCAGATATTTTTTATTGAATTCAAATTTCACCACCTGCTGTGGTGGGATTCGAACCCAGGTCCCCCGAACACTATTCAAGTCTCTGGATTCTAGTCCAGTGATGATATCATTACATCATTGCTTCCTGATGACCTGCAGTTATAATGCAGGAAACACGGTTGCCAACATACGCACAGCAAGCTTCCAGAAATAACAATTTAATAATGGTCAGATTGTCTATTTTTAAGTGTTATTATTTGAGCAACAAACATTGTTTTGGACACCAACAGGAACTCCACTAGTTTTCTTCCATTGCTACCATGGGATCTTCCTGAGAGGGCAGGTGGGATCTCGATTTAATATTTCAGCTGAAAGTCTTGCCGAATGCTCCAACTGCACAGCACTCCCTCAATACTGGCAGTGAAACATCGACTTAACATGTGCCTTGTCTAAAAATATTGTTGTTTGGAAAATAATCTCCCTGATTTCTATTTGACCAACTCAATGCCGATAATATTCTCTGGGGGAAACAGCGGGAAGTCTGGTGATTAGAGTAATTGTGCGTGACTTAGAGAAGAATGTGCAAATGGGGTTGGTCCCATGTGTCTGCCAAGGAGTTCTGGGTCTCATAGATACGGAAACAGTTGTCAAAGAAATCCTGGAAAATTGCTGCCACCCTTGTAGTACGTGTTTCAGTCCCAGTGTAGATTTCATAGAATCACAGAATTCCTATAGAATAGAGGAATGAGGTAGAGAATCTGGTGAACTGGTGCAGTGACCATAATCTCTCCCTCAATGTCATCAGAATGAAGGAAATTGTCATTGACTTCAGGAAGAATAAAGGAGAACATGCCCCCGTCTACATCAATAGGGACTAAGTAGAAAGGGTCGAGAGCTTCAAGTTTTTACGTGGTCAGATCACCAACAACCCCACACAGACACTACAGTTAAGAAAGCCCACCAATGCCTCTACTTTCTCAGAAACTTAAGGGAATTTGGCATGTCAGCTATGACTCTCACCAACTTTTACAGATGCACCATAGAAAATATTCTTCCTGGTTATATCACAGCTTGGTATAGCTCCTGCTCTGACCAAGACCACAATGAACTACAAAAAGTTGTGAATGTAACCCAATCTATCACGTAAACCAACCTGCCATCTGTTGACTCTGTCTACACTTCCTGCTGGCTTTGCATAGTTAAGGATTCGACGCTCCCCAGACATTCCCTCTTCCATCTTCTTCCTTCAGGAAAAAAATAGAAAAGTCTGAGGTCACATTCTAGCAGACTCAAGAACAGCTTCTCCCCTGCTGCTGTCAGACTTTTGAATGGATTTATCTTGCATTAAGTTGATCTTTCTCTACACCCTGGCTACGAGTGTAACACTACATTCCTGCACTGTCTCATTTCCTTCCTAATGAACAGTATGTTTTGTCTGCATAGCATGCAGGAAGCAGTACTTTTCACTGTACGTTAGCACATATGGCAAAAATAAATCAAATCAGTGCAGAAGGAGGCCATTGGGCCCATTAAGTCTGCACCAACCACAATCCCACCCAGGCTCTATTCCCATAACTGTATGTATTTACCCTGTAATCTTTTAAAAACAAGAGCCAATTTAGCATTGGCCAATTAATTTAATGCACACACCTTTTGTCAGCAAGTAGCTTCCAATCTCCATTAGTGGATGACAAGGATTTAAAAATTACCACCACAGACAGAACTGATAAAACACTTCTACTGATTTGTTGACTGGCTGAAGAATTAGTTGCATTTATTTAGTTACATATAAAAGTGTCTTGTAAACAATTTAAAGAGAGGCCACTGGCCTTTAAGAAACAGCCTCACACTCTCAGTTAATGAGATAATCAGAGTCCACAGTCAGTAATTTGATAAAATAAATGGGCCACACTTTGGAAAATGATAAATTAAATGTGTGATAACATCCACTAATTTGGTGCTTCTTGTGAATAATTTATTTAGTTTTCATTGAATCCCGTTCCTTTCCAGGCCCGTTGTTCAAATAAAGATAAAGATTGGGAAAAGAGAGAAATGTTTGGAATGATTTTAACTTTTCTTGTCGACTTCTGAGGGTTTTTTTATCACCTTGCTTCTGGTGTAGAGTTTATGTTAATTAGCTCTCTGAGTGTAGGAGAATATCAGTGACAATTGAATCCAAGCAGCTTTTAAAGGTCTGTTGCATTTTTTTTGCAGATTCACAATGTCTTAGTATAAATCACAATCAAATATTTAGTTATTTTATTTGCTCCGTATCATCATTGTAAAAGTGAAGTATTTCCTGTCACATGGTTGTGTAACACTGCAGGAGAATCTCCAGCCAATGCATTGACAGAGCAACCTGAATGCTCTCATCCCCCTATTCTTTGCCTACAGCACTGCAAATTACCTTTCTAAAATAAACAAAAGAGAAAGTGCTGGAAAACCTTAGCAGGTCTGGCAGCATCTCGAAGGAGAGAAAAGAGCTGATGTTTCAAATCCAGATGAGAAGCTGAGAAATAATGTAGAGATGCCGGCGTTGGACTGGGGTAAACACGGTAAGAGGTCTGACAACACCAGTTTTAAATCTTTTCGATTTATTTGATAGTAAATAAATAATAAAGCTTGCTGGTTTACTATCAAATAAATCGGTTGGATTTAAAACCGATGTTGTCAGACCTCTTACAAAGCTGAAAAGGCATTGACAAAGGGTCATTTGGACTTGAAATATCAGTTCTTTTCTCTTCTTAGAGATGCTGCCAGACCTGCTGAGGTTTTCCAGCAATTTCTCTTTTCCTCCAGAGTTAAGAAAGCACACCAATGCCTCTACTTTCTCAGGAGACTAAAGGAATTTGTCATGTAAGCTACGACTCTCACCAACTTTTACAGATGCACCATAGAAAGCATTCTTTCTGGCTGTATTACAGCTTGGTATGGGCTCCTGCTCTGTCCAAGACGGCAAGGAACTACAAAAGGTCGTGAATGTAGCCCAATCCTTCTCTCAAACCAGTCTCCCATCCACCGATTCTGTCTACACTTCCTGCTGCCTTGGCAAAGCAGCCAGCATGATTAAGAACTCCACGCACCTCAGGCATTTTCTCTTCCACCTTCTTCCTTCGGGAAAAAGACACAAAAGTTTGAAGTCACGTATTAACTGACTCAAGAAGAGCTCCTTCTCTGCTGCTGTCAGACTTTTGAATGGACCTATCTTGCATTGAGTGGATCTTTTTCTACACCCTAGATATGACTGTAACACTACATTCTGCAATCTCTCCTTTCCTTCTCTATGAGCAGTATGTTTTGTCTGTATCGTGCACAAGAAACAATACTTTTCACTGTGTGTTAATGCATGTTTCAATAATAAAGCAAATCAAAACAAAAAATCTTAAGTTTCAGATTCCAACATCTACAGTAATTTGCTCTTATCCTTTAAAGTATTTGGCCTAGCCCAATTTGAAAGTTTTTATTGAACCTGTTTCCACTAATACTCACCAAGACATTCACAGGAAAACAATGTCAGGAAATCAACAAATTTATCTTGGATGAGATGAGACTGCTGATTGGTTGGCAAGTGGACTCTGATTACCAGGGGTGTTGCCATGGAAAATACACCAGTTGAATGCCACTGACAATTAACTGCCAACTTTGAAACAGGAAAGTCAAAAGAACTCTGTTTCCTTGGTGTATCATTGAGAAATCTGTCAGATGGTTCTTTTGCATGGTCTATCAAGCCTACTTTCATTGGTCAATATTCATTTTAAGATTCTTACAGTTCCAGCTGGTATAAGATTGTGGTAAACTCGTAAACGGGGCCCAAATCATCGCCCCACCCTGAAAGCTTGATGTTAAATTGGGCACAGCAGAGCCATTTTGCAGGGTAATGCTACCCTCGTCTAACCATTTCATGTTGTATATCTTGCAAACCGTGGGCAATCACTTTTGGCCCTGAAAAGTGGCCAGTGTACTTCAGAATACCCTGAATGGGAAAGGCATCTAAAACATCTGAGCCACAAATGAAGCTAGTTGCCGTGCAGTAGCCACATGAATTGTATCCACCAGAAACAGGATGCTACTCTCAAGCCAAAAATACATTCTTCCTGTCATACAAATGAGTAATGTGATATATAAATTTCAGTGTCAGTGTGATGATGGGTAGTAGGCTGTATTTCCCAAAGACTGATAGATCATATCAAACAGCATCTCTCTTCCGCTGTCGATAACGGTACACACCGTTAACAATCAGTCCAGATTTACTACATACAATACACTATGTCCAACATTTGATCTGTTCTGTGATTGGATAACATTTGCTGAATAATCCCCACAATACTGAGAATTATACTGACAACCAATTTAAGATTGTTAGTCAGGCTCACAGTGTGAAGTATTGGTGTGTACTGGAAGCAACATTTATTAATAAATGGGGCCTTATTTTTGTCTCTGCAGACAGAAAAAACAATTTGAACATGTTTCAGCTAAACAGAATAAGTCACAACCATTCCTCAGGGCAATGCCTTGACCACTCAGAGTCAAGCTGCCTGGTTTAAATTTCAAACTATGTTTGGCAGTTAACTGTCAGTCATCATCAACTGATGTATTCTCCATGGAAATGCCTCTACCAATCAACAGTCTCTTCTCATACAATACATGTTGTTTCCCCTGACAGAGTATTCCTGTGAATGTCCTGATGAATGCAAAATGAAAAGCTTTGACAACAATTTCTTTTTTTAGCAACACCTGAGTGTTTGTTGGACTAAAAGCATTGGTAATAACATTATAGTTCTATTTGATTACAAGGTCTAAAACTTATTTTTCCTGCATGCAGATGTGTAAACTCATTCTGCACAATAATGCTAACGGGACAGATTGCAAATGCACCAAGATTAGAATTTTTCAACACAGAAAGCTGTGAGTCAGCGTGGATCGGAGTAGCACTTGCTGCATTGTTCAAGCATTGTGAAGTCTTCACTTTTTCATTTGTTCATTGTCAAATGTAGACTTCACTGGAATTTATTGCCCATTCCTAGTTGCCCTGACAACAGAGGGCAGTTAAGTATCACCCAGCGTTGTTGTGAGGCTGGAATATCGGTGCTGACAGGACTGAGATTTCCATTTTGATGAAGTAGGTGGATTTTGACGACAATCTGACATTAACTGATACCAGATTGCTTTCGCTGAAATTAAATTCCAGCTCACGAATGGCTGTAGTGGGATTATAAAATAATTTTCGAGGTTATTAGTGCAGACATTGATTATTACAAATCGGGGAACAGAACCAAAACACTATCGCATTTCATCAGGCTCATTTACACAATTTTTTTTGTGTTTGTTGAGAGAATTCTCTTGACTACGAAAGTGATGAACACAGAAAAGCTCATCTAATATCTCATCCAAAATGTGGCACATCTACTGCACTCCCTCAGCACTGACCCTCTGACAGTGCGGCACTCCCTCAGCACTGACCCTCTGACAGTGCGGCACTCCCTCAGCACTGACCTTCTGACAGTGCAGCGCTCCCTCAGCACTGACCCTCTGACAGTGCGGCACTCCCTCAGCACTGACCCTCTGACAGTGCGGCACTCCCTCAGCACTGACCCTCTGACAGTGCGGCAGTCCCTCAGCACTGACCCTCTGACAGTGCGGCACTCCCTCAGCACTGACCCTCTGACAGTGCGGCACTCCCTCAGCACTGACCCTCTGACAGTGCGGCGCTCCCTCAGTACTGACCCTCTGACAGTGCGGCACTCCCTCAGCACTGACCCTCTGACAGTGAGGCACTCGCTCAGCACTGACCTCTGACAGTGCGGCACTCCCTCAGCACTGACCCTCTGACAGTGCGGCACTCCCTCAGCACTGACCCTCTGACAGTGCGGCACTCCCTCAGCACTGACCCTCTGACAGTGCGGCACTCCCTCAGAACTGACCCTCTGACAGTGCGGCACTCCCTCAGCACTGACCCTCTGACAGTGCGGCACTCCCTCAGCACTGACCCTCTGACAGTGCGGCACTCCCTCAGCACTGACCCTCTGACAGTGCGGCACTCTCTCAGTACTGGCCCTCTGACAGTGCGGCACTCCCTCAGTACTGACCCTCTGACAGTGCGGCACTCCCTCAGCACTGACCCTCTGACAGTGCGGCACTCCCTCAGTACTGACCCTCTGGCAGTGCAACATACCCCAATCTCCATAACCCCCAATCTATCTAACCTACACATCTTGGTCATTAAGAGGCAAGTTACGATGGCCAAACCACCTAACCTACATATCTTTGGACCATGGGAGGAAACCGGAGCACTTGGAGGAACTCCACGCAGAGATGGGGAGAACGTGCAGACTTGACATTGATAGTGACCCAAGCTGGAATTGAACCCGGGTCTCCGGAGCTGTGAGACAGTAGTGCTAACCACCGTGCCACTGTGCTGCCGATTTTATTGCAAAATGGACTGTAAAGCACTTGCTGAGGCAGTGAAAAAGGATGCATATATCAGTTCTGTCTTGGATCTGGTTTCTTCCTGATCCCCTGAGACACTCAGTCACACTGCAGTGAACAAGTGATAGTGGCGTTCCCCTGGGGACAACAGCAATGTAACTTCTTGTCTGGGGCCTCGGACAGACAAACTGCAGAATTCCCTATCTCTCCCCATCAGTATTTGTGACCCCGTGCTGTAGACAAGCTTGGAGCAGCTTCCGATGTCAAATCCAGGAATTTGATGAATATTTTTTCTTTACTCTTCAGTTTTTAGAATATTATGCAGACACCCACAGAACTATTTTCCCTCAGCGCTTTGGCACTTGGTAGGAATTAATACAATAAGCCAAGAACAATTTTTAGACTTCGCACTATTCCCCTGAAGAAAATCGCAAACATGCAATTAATTTCCGTGGCTATTTTGGAACACATCTTAAACTTTAGGAAACATAATGTGTAAGGTGGAATTTAAGAACAGCTGGTACTTCTGCTAAAGATCCTGTCTGTGTCTCCGGACAAAACAGCACAAGGCAAACAGAGCGAGAAGTACTGGATTCACAGCTCAGTTGGTTTGTAAGGTACAAAAAAACAAGATGGTTCGATTTAGCTGATGGAATGGCAGAGGAACAAGTTTGAGGGGCTAAATGCCCTCCTCCTGTCCCTAAGTTTTTGTTTTCTGCCTGGATTTCACTGCCCAGGGACCAGTGCAATTCCTCTCCCAGTGTGTACGAGAGAAAGAGAGACAGAGAGAGACAGAGAGAGTGGGACAGTCATTTGGATGGAAAAGAGAAATGCAAAGTTAAATGTAGAACAATGTAGATATAACCGATAGAACTAATGTCCACTGCAACTGACAGGAATGAGAGGGTTGGGAATTAGCTTGGTGACCACACCATTTGCTATAGTCCCCTGGTGCCAATTTCAGTCCAAACAATCTGCAGCATATCAGTCACACCCTGTGACCTGTAAGTATCAGGTTTGACGTCAGAAGGTTGTGAGTTCAAGAGGAAATCTGAGGATTTGATCCTCAGCTGATAGTCCCAGTGCAGTGCTGAGGGAGTGCCGCACTGTCAGAGGGTCAATGCTGAGGGAGCGCCACACTGTCAGAGAGTCAGTGCTGAGGGAGTGCCGCACTGTCAGAGAGTCAGTGCTGAGGGAGTGCTGCACTGTCAGAGGCTCAGTGCTGAGGGAGTGCCGCACTGTCAGAGGGTCAATGCTGAAGGAGTGCCGCACTGTCAGAGAGTCAGTGCTGAGGGAATGCTGCACTGTCAGAAGCTCAGTGCTGAGGGAGTGCCACACTGTCAGAGGGTCAGTGCTGAGGGAGTGCCGCACTGTCAGAGGGTCAGTGCTGAGGGAGCGCCGCACTGTCAGAGGGTCGGTGCTGAGAGAGTGCCACACTGTCAGAGACTCAGTACTGAGGGAGTGCCTCACTGTCAGAGGCTCAGTGCTGAGGGAGTGCTGCACTGTCAGAGAGTCAGTGCTGAGGGAGTGCCGCACTGTCAGAGGCTCAGTGCTGAGGGAGTGCCGCACTGTCAGAGGGTCAGTGCTGAGGGAGTGCCGCACTGTCAGAGGGTCAGTGCTGAGGGAGTGCCGCACTGTCAGAGGGTCAGTGCTGAGGGAGTGCCGCACTGTCAGAGGGTCAGTGCTGAGGAGTGCCGCACTGTCAGAGGGTCAGTGCTGAGGGAGCGCCGCACTGTCAGAAGGTCAATGCTGAGGGAGTGCTGCACTGTCAGAGGGTCAGTGCTGAGGGAGCGCCGCACTGTCAGAAGGTCAATGCTGAGGGAGTGCTGCACTGTCAGAGGGTCAGTGCTGAGGGAGTGCTGCACTGTCAGAATGATTTTTTTCTGTTGTGAGTTGTTCTGATCTGGAATGCTCTGCCTCAACGGCAGAATGATGGAATCAGATACAACTGCAACTTTTAAAAGGGAATTGGATAAATACTTAAAGAAAGTATGATATGGAGACGCTGGCGTTGGACTGGGGTGGGCACCGTAAATGGTCTCACAGCATCAGATTAAAGCACAACAGGTTTATTTGGTGTCACGAACTTCATAGTACTGCTTCTTCCTCAGGTGAGTGGAGTATGTGAGCAGGTTTAAAAGGATAGCACTTTTGGAGAGCTGGAACAGGAACAATGGGTTGAATGACCTCCTTATGTGCTGTAAATGTCTCTGACTCTACAAATATGACCTCCTTCCAGGTCTCCAGTGGACCTGGCCAGGAGTGGCCAGCAATGTTCCCCTTTCAGTCAGAATCCTTATTTAGGGCACATTAACTGGGTTCCTGATGTCTTGTTCCAGAAAACAAGCTTCAGAAACTTTGCACTATTGCATTTCTTTATAGAATTCCTGCAGAGCAAAAGGAGGCCATTCGGTCCATCAACCCTGCACCGACAACAGTCACTACCCAGGCCCTTTCCTCATAACCCTGCTAATCCCCCTGTCACTAAGCACGACCAATCCACCTCACCTTGTTGACATGTCACGTCAACAATTACAGGCAGTGGAAAGAGCGGAGAAGCACCCCATCAATTTTATACAGGCTTGTGCAGGATGCAGAAAACCTGTTTGTAAAAATTGTTATGTAGGATGTGGGCATTACTGGTGAGGCCAGAATTTGATACACATCCCTAAATGCTCTTGATCTGAGTGGTTTGCTCAGCCATTTCACTGGGTAGTTAAGAGCTAATCACATTACTGTGGGACTGGGGAGTTACATGTAGGCCAGAGGAGGCAATTAGAGATGGACAATAAATGCCGGCCCAGCCAGCGACATTCACACAGGCCAGGTAAGAGGGGTAGATTTCATTTTGTAAGAAACATGAGTGAACCAGGTGGGGTTTTCTGACTACCAACAAGTATTAAATGGTCACCATGACAACTCAGTGACTATTACTGTTTGCTGTGCAGATACATGGATTTGGGCCTGTGTCTGCAGGAGTTTGCACATTCTCCCCATGATTGCGTGGATTTTCTCCGGGTGCTCCGGTTTCCTCCCACATCCCAAAAACGTGCTCTTAGGCTGATTAGTGTAACAAATTGTACCTAAATTAGTCTTCCCTCAATCTTCCCCAATGGGTGTAGACAAAAGTCATAGTAGAGGAGGGCACTCACAATGTTAAAAAGGCAATGAGGGCTCGTTGGGCCGAAGGACCTGTTTCCTGTGCTGTATTGCTTTTTATTCTTTGTATTACTGAGACTATCTTTTTATTCCAAATTTTACCATTGAATTCACATTCTCACAACAGCTGTAGTGGGATTTGAATTATTGCCCCCAAGCATCAGCCTGAACCACTCATGATATTCCCACAATGTCATTATCTCACTCTCTTTCATTTTGCTCCCTATTTCCAGCAATGTTCAACAGATAATGCCTCCATTGTAAAGTCCTCATCCTGGTTTTCAGTTCCCTTCATGTCTTTGTCACTGCCACTCAGTGTAGCCTCCTCCAGCCCGACAAGACAATGAATCTCTCTGCTCCTTTTCAATCTGGTCTCCAGCACATTGACCACTGGCGGTCAATTATACAGCTGCCTGGGATCCAAAATCCACAATTCCTTCCCAAAACCTCTCCTCCTTTCAGAGGCTCCTTGTATCTCTTTGACCAAGCTTTTGACCACAATCTAACAAAAGACCATACAGTCTCGATGTGTTGGGTGGGATTCTTCCAAAAAAAACTCCAAGTGCCAAATTCACCTAAATACTGGAGTAAATCCCTTTTTCTTCAGTGGGATTTTTAACATGAATCTCCCATGCTCTGCATTACAGAGTGTCTGAGTGAGATTCACACTGAAAATCTGTGGCAGGGTCTATTCCTCTGGGGAGGCTGGCACTGAGTGCTGAGAGAACCACTGCACCGATCTGTCAGCACCAAGGTTGATGCAGTAGCCCCATACTGCTGACCTCCCGATCGCTGGCCAGCTCGACTGCCTCAATCTGCCGCCCTCTTCCCTCCCCCCTTGCCACCCCACCCACCAGCAGTCCACATCTCCCCAACCCACTCTCCTCCACAGCCCGACACCCACTCACTCCGGAGGCCAGCCCTGATCAATCCCTTCCCTCTCTCTGTTACCAATCCCAAATGCAGAGTGGAATCAGGATGCTCCTCTTACACTGATCACCTAGACGGCCCAACCCCATTAGATCCCACCCCCTCTGGCCCCATCCCTTTGGCACTACCAGATACCAAGGGGCTAGGCTGGCACTGCCAGGCCTCAGTGGTCCCCCCCTATCCTCCAGCAGGATTGGGCTGCTCGCTCCTCATTAATGGAGACATCTTGTAAACCCCTTTGAGGTAAACCACTCTTGGCAATTGTGGGGGTGGTGTGGACTTCAGTCTTTGGCCAGCTAATAAAATGCAAATTATGATTGAAATATTTTAATCAGCTCCACGTCGATTTCTGGTATGGAGCTGAGGACAGGGGAAGTCCAGCCAGAGTGGTGCAGTGGGCTGGAAGAATCTGCCTCTGTTCTTTCTCCACAGATACTGTCAGACCTGCTGAGTTTCTCCAGCACTGACTGTTTTTGTTTCAGGTTCCAGCGTTTGCAGTATTTTGCCTTTGGTTTGGTCACTGTGGTAGTGTGGCCCCTTTAATGGGACATCCTGGAAGGTCAAGTGGTCAGGCTGACCCCATGGAATATTGACATAGAACATAGAACACTACAGCACAAACAGGCCCTTGATGATCATATTCATACCTACCAATAGCCCTCAATTCCAGTAAATCCCATAATCTCATCCAGAAGTCTCTTAAAAGACCCCAGCGAGTTCGCCTCTACCATCACTGCTGGCAGCCGATTCCACTCACCCACCACCCTCTGACTGAAAAATTTACCCCTGTCATCTCCTCTGTACTTGCCCCCCAGCACCTTAAACCTGTGTCCTCTCGTAGTGACCATTTCAGCCCTGGGAAATAGCCCCCGAGAATCCACCCTATCTATACCTCTCAACATCTTATAAACCTTTTGCTTCATAGAAAAGGGTATAGAATACGAGAGTAGGAGTTTGATGTTGCAATTGTATAGAATGTTGGTTAGGCCTCACTTGGAATACTGTGTCCAGTTCTGGTCACCGTACTATTGGAAGGATGTGGAGTCCTTGGAGAGAGTGCAGAGGAGGTTTACCAGGATGCTGCCTGGTATGGAAGGACTGTCTTATGAGGAACGATTAAATAGACTTGGGTTGTTTTCCCTTGAAAGACGTCGGCTTAGAGGGGATCTCATAGAGGTGTATAAGATTATAAGGGGTATAGATAGAGTAAATGGAGGTAAACTCTTTCCGCCTTTAGAAATGGATAGGACGAGGGGTCATGGCCATAGGGTGAGGGGGCTATGTATAGGACGAATATTAGAGGGCAGTTTTTCACACAAAGGGTAGTGGGGGTGTGGAATGCACTGCCAAGTAAGGTGGTGGGAGCAGGCACGCTGGGGCTGTTTAAGGGTCTCTTGGACAGCCACATAAGCGTTATGCAGATAGAGGGATATAGTAGGACTGTTTAACTATGGCTTTTTTTTCCACAGGTAATTCGGTCCATACTTGACCAACAAGGAGCATGCATTCGGCAGGTGGTGCGAGGACAGCTCTTGGATGTTGATTCATGGGTTGCCTTGTGCTTCATGTCGTAAATGAGTGCTTTATCTGGACCATCTGAAGGGCACCATGACAGCTCAGTGACTATCTCTGTAGCTGTGCAGACACTTGGAATTGGGCCGGTGTCTGCGGGAGTTTGCGCGTTCTCCCCGTGGTTGCGTGGGTTTTCTCTGGGCGCTCCGGTTTCCTCCCACATCCCAAAAAATTCGCTCTTAGGCTGATTGGGAAACAAATTGTCCCTACATTGAGATTCTTCGATATTAGGAATAACCTAAAATTAGAATAGGATAATGGAATTGTTACTATATAGTTATGACGGCGGCGCGGGCTCGTTGGGCCGAAGGGCCTGTTTCCCGTGCTGTGTTGCTCTAATCTCTCTATCAGGTCGCCCCTCAACCTTTGTCTCTCCGGGAGAAGAGACCCTAGCTCCCTCAAGCTATCTTCACAAGGCCTGCCTCCCAATCCAGGCAACATCCTTGTAAATCTCCTCTGCACCCTCTCAATAGCTTCCACATCCTTCCTGTGGTGAGGTGACCAGAACTGTTCACTCCAAGTTGAGTCAATAAGCTGAGTTAGTCAGGGTGTGTATGCTGGGTCGGGGATGATCCTCAGTTGGAGCCGGGGAGGAGCCACATCATTAATATTGTCTGACCCTTTTCTTATTGACAATAAATCCTTTGTTACTTAGAGCTGTGTCGAGTGGCCCTCCATTTATCACAGTCACTGTTCCAATATCTTCTCCCAGTTCAGTGTGGTTTGATTATGATACTGCAAAGTACTTTGCCAAGATTCATGCGGTTAAAGGCAGCATATAAATGCAAGTTGTTGTTACATACTGTAAAATTTGAATAAGACAGGATGAAAAGGGAAAGGAACCTGCACTGGCAGATGAATAGCCTGAATATTAGCGCTCTGCTGAAGCCAGAATCAAACCGGCACCTTGAGAAGTGGTGAGGTTTATAAGGATTACTCCATCCTCCTGTTTTTAATCTCAGACCCCGCGAACCCACAAACTCTGTTGCTCACTTACTGAAAGGGGCTGCTTCCTTTCGAAGCAGTTTACCTGCTGCTGTGACTGAACATTGCTCACGTGCTGCAGAGACCCAGAGGTTTTTTTTTTAATCATGCACCCTTGCTGTTCTGAGTAATTTTTTCCAGTGACTCATTCCTGCAGGCAGCCCATATTTGACGGGGACAGAATCATGAAAGGTTGGCTTCCTGAGGGGGAGCAGGATTTAGTAGAACATCAGTTTCTCCAGACTTCACAAACACTGATGAGGGATTATAAAAAAACTGTCACTGTGCAAATGGTGGGAGGATTTAAAGAGTCATTAGAAAGAAGTGTCCTTTTACTAAAAGAAGCAACATTTCACAAAATAAAGGCAATTCTTCTCTGATTATTCTCTCATGAAGCAATGAGTATGACAACAGAAAGGACCTGCATTTATGTAGCACCTTTCACATCCTTTTTGAAAAATGTATTTATGGGATGTGGGTGTTGCTGACTAGGCCCAGTATTTATTCCCCATCCCTAACTGCCCTTGAGAAGATGGTGATAAACTATCTTCTTGAATCTCTGCAGTACCTGTGCTGTTAGGGAGGGAATTCCAAGATTTTGACCCAGTGACAGTGGAGGAATAGTCGATATATTTCTGAGTCAGGATGGTGACTGACTTGGATGGGAATTTCCAGGTGGTGGTAGTCCCAGGTAACTACTGCCCTTGTCCTTGTCGCTGGTAATGGTTGTGAGTTTGGAAGGTGCTGCCTAAGGAACTTTGATGAGTTTTTGCATTGGATCCTGTAGATGGTACACGCTGTGCATCAACATTGGCAGGAGTGAATATATGTTGAAGGGGTACCAATCAAAGCGGCTGTTTTGTCCTGGATGGTGTTGAGCTTCTTGAGTGTTGTTGGAGCTGCACCCATACAGGCAAGTGGGGAGTATTCCACTGTACTCCAGCCTTGAGCCTTGTAGATGGTGGACAAGCTTTGGGATAGGGTCAGGTGGTAAGTACACACTGCAGGATTCCCAGTCATTGGCCTGCTGGGCTAGCCACAGTATTTATGTGGCTGGATCCAGTTTCTGTTTAGTGGTAACCCTCAGGATGTTGATAATGGGGGCTGGGGGTGGTGGTCAGTAATGATAATGTTATTGAATGTCAGGGCAATCCTCAGGGCACCCAAAGGCTGTGAAATACTTTGGAACTGATGTTGTTATGTAGGAAACATAGTAGCCAATCAACACACAGTAAGATCCCACAAACAGTGGTGTGATAATGACCAGGTAATCTGTTTTTTAGTGACACAGACTAAAGGATAAATATTCCCTTGCTGCTGAGGAGAACCTCACTTGTTCTTACATAAGACTATAAGAAATAGGAGGACAGTAGACCATTCAGTCTTTTGAGTCTGTTCTGCCATTCAATAAAATCATTGTTGACCTGATTGTAAGATGTCTCACAACACCAGGTTAAAGTCCAACAGGTTTATTTGGGGTAGCACGAGTGAGATTTCTTACAGTCTCCACCCCAATCCAACGCCGGCATCTTCACATCATGAGCTGATTGTGGCCTCAACATTATTTTTCTGCCAGTCCCCCCACTACCCTCCACCCCCAGGTTATATCACTCAGCCTTGAGTATATTCAATGAGCCAGCCTCCACTGCCCTCTGGAGGAGAAAACGCCAAAGACTAGCAACCCTCTCCTCTGAAACAGTGCTGTGTGATCTCTTACCTTCACCCGAGAGAGCAAGTAGAGCTTCAGTTTATCGATTTTATCTGCTTTATCCAAAAGGCAGCATCTCTGGCAGTGCAGCACACCCTCGGCACTGCGCTGGTCTAGAATTTTGCTTTCAAGCCTCTCGAACATGCCTCAAAACAACAACCTTGTCACCAAAGGGAAGTTTAAGTTCTTCCACTATACTGGGCATGAAGGTATCAGAGAAGAAGCTGTAGAGAGGCATTCATCTTACAGAGTAACCACCGCATTCTTCACTTCCCTCCACACAAGATGAATGAACTTTCAGATCACCCAATCTCATTTGATAACATCAAGTGTAGATTCCCATGTGGCTTCTAGTTCATGATCGCAACATCTCTTCGACAGGCCCTGTCCCTTTCCTGTCCTTCCACACTGGACTAAATGTCCCATTTCTTCCTCTTACACCATCCCCATTTTACTGAGTCAAGGCCTATTTTACATTTTCTCAGTTTCCTGAAACCTTTCTCTCTATAAATTCTGCCAGAATTGCAGAGTATTTCTTGCATTTTCTGTTTTCTACTCTTTTTTTCAGCATCCGCAGCATTTTGCTTTTATTTTTGAGGGCGATTTGAGCGTGTTCTCCATTTCTGTGTATTATTTCAGCTCAGAGTCAACTGGGATAAAGTAACAAGCTATTCTCTGGATTTGTGAGAAAGCTGTCAGTTTGAGTAATTCACCATTAAAAATCAGTTCAATTTCGGAATATTCACCCTCTTTGCAAAGGAAGCCAGTTTGGAGCCCCGATTAGGGAAGGTTTTGGTTGAGATTGATAAAGGCTCAATACTGCTTTGTCCAAAACTGTGATTCATTAAAAAGAATGTTGCATTATCTCTCACATGTACAGGAATCAGTCAGTAACTCTCCCATCTAACAGAGGTAGCTCCCTCTACACTGTCCCCATCAAACACTCCCAGGACAGGTACAGCACGGGGTTAGATACAGAGTAAAGCTCCCTCTACACTGTCCCCATCAAACACTCCCAGGACAGGTACAGCACGGGGTTAGATACAGAGTAAAGCTCCCTCTACACTGTCCCCCCATCAAACACTCCCAGGACAGGTACAGCACGGGGTTAGATACAGAGTAAAGCTCCCTCTACACTGTCCCCCCATCAAACACTCCCAGGACAGGTACAGCACGGGGTTAGATACAGAGTAAAGCTCCCTCTACACTGTCCCCCCATCAAACACTCCCAGGACAGGTACAGCACGGGGTTAGATACAGAGTAAAGCTCCCTCTACACTGTCCCCCATCAAACACTCTCAGGACAGGTACAGCACGGGGTTAGATACAGAGTAAAGCTCCCTCTACACTGTCCCCCCATCAAACACTCCCAGGACAGGAACAGCACAGGGTTAGATACAGAGTAAAGTTCCCTGTGATACAGTTTTTAAAAATTATTTGTTCACATGGATGTCGCTGGCTAAATAGCATTTATTGTCCATCCCTAGTTGCCTTTGAGAAGGTGGTGGTGAACTGTCTTCTTGAATCACTTCAGTCACTGAAGTGTAACACTTCACTTGCTAAAGTGGTGTTGCTGAATTAGATTGCTAACCTGGGACCAAACGAAGAACATTATTTCGATGTATATTTGTATCCACTAAGAATTAGTTGACTCTCAGAATAGATGCATAAGTTGGAATTGGATTGAAGCTTTGACCTCACAGGGCTGGTTTATGTGTGCTCACAACTGCAGCTCCCTTATCAGCCATTCAAATATGAAATAACAAGCTCGAAATTCTAAATTGAAATAACAGCAGGTTGGCAGATGATAATTAAAATAGATAGCACGTGGAGGAGAATACGCCAGCTGTCTGCACAATCATCTTCCTCTCAGTGTAAATGCATGTTGTGCAAGGGCACTTATTCCCAGAGCATTTGTTGCCTCCCATGTTCTGGAATAAGAAGAGAGGGACATACCTTCCCGCCAGCTACAGGATCTCAAACTGACGTGACATTTTGTGAATGGCATGATCCTGCCATTCTACAGACACAGTGAGCCATGATTTAACAGGCAATACTCCTGTGTGTGTATCTTTCATAGTCCAAGACAATAGGCAGAATTTTCCCTGTCCCCTGCATCCCCATGGGAATGGTAACATGTAGAGGGTTGACCATGCAAAAATCCATTGACCTTAGGCAGGATTTTCCGGTCTCGAAGTGAACCAGCCGGAAAATTCCTCCCAATGTCTTTGAAAACAATGTCATCACTGTTCCAATGCAGGAAGTGCAGCAGTCAGCAAGATCCTACAGACAGTAATGTGACCATGACAGGATGACTTGTCTTGGTGATGTTGCTTGAAGCACAGGTCTTTAGGGAGGGATAGTATCCTGTCCTTCTGAGCAAGATGACAACTCATCGACAATCCTGTGTCTCCAGGAGTTGCTGCACTCCCATAGTATGGCACATCAGTATCTGAAGTGTGACCAAAACCGTAACCAAAGTGTGCTGTCTATTGACTCAGTGCTGACTCAGCAATCCACCACAACCATAGAGGACAGTGCCACACAGCTAGCGTGACGCTAGTTGTACACGGCAGGTCTTGTTTCTGTCATGAATGTGATTATTTGTCTCAGATGCTATGATGCCAAAGTAGGAAAGATCTGTGTGATTGCCGATATAGTTGGAGTTCCACGCTGTTCTACGCTTTTCTAAGTCTCCTTGTGCTCCGTGTGTTTAGATCTAATTTGAAGGGGAGATGGAACACATATTATTAAACTTAAAACTCTTTTAAGTTTAATAATATGCTTTCTATAATAGGCTGAATAGAATTGGACACAGTATTCCAAGTGTGGCCTTAACAACATCTTGTACAATTTCAGCAAGACGTCCCAACTCCTGTATTCAATGTTCTGACCAATAAAACCAAGCATGCCGAATGCCTTCTTCACCACTCTGTCCATCTCTGACTCCACTTTCAAGGAGTTATGAACCTGTACCCTGACATCTCTTTGTTCTATAACTCTCCCTAGTGTCCTATCATTATCTGAGTAAGTCCTGCTTTGGTTCGATCTACCAAAATATATCACCACAAATTTATCTAAATTCCATCTGCCATTCATCAGCCCACTGGCCCAAATGATCAAAATCCCATTGCAATCCGAGATAACATTCTTCACTCTCCACTATGCCACCAATCTTGCCATCTGCAAACTTACTAACTATGCCTCCTAAATTCTCATCCAAATCATTAATATAAGTGACAAATAACAGTGGACCCAGCAGCAATTCCTGAGGCACACTGCTGGTCACGAGCCTCCAGTTTGAAAAACAATCCTCTACAATCACCTTTTGTCTTCAAGCCAATTTTATATCCAAATTTTCTGTTTCAGAATCTGAGGGAAAACTTGGTTGAGTTGTGAGTTTGGGAAGTTGGATTGGTTGATGGAATCTTCTGTCTTGTAATAACTAAAATGTTGACATGAAGAGTTCATTAAATGTATCTTTGGAATGATCTTCAATACTATCCTGTAAATGTTCAGTCTCTCTAGAACACTGATTTGTTATCTGTTTGAATTGGATATTACTTGTCATTACACCATTCTCCTGTTTAATTGCAGGTTTTTACACTCTGATACCACCCTGCTTCCTTAGCCATTGCTATTCAAACCTTTCCTCTCCCTGTGAATGCCCTGCGCCTGAAACCAGGGGTGAAAAGGGAGGTATAGGTACATCATTCAAAGAGAGTGGGTGAAGTAGGTTGGTCCAGAACTCTCTCTCTCTCTCTCTCTCTCTCTCTGTGCTGCTATTCTGAGTCTGATAGGGACTCGTAACGTTTCTGGGTCAGCTCCCTCTCGGGAATCTCTGAAGGACAATGTAATTTTTCAATGTCAAAAACACACAGATACATACTCATACGCACACATATATGCATACACATGAAGAGACAGACACACACGTACACAAACACACAAACACACACATACTAACAAATGCTATCTCATACACACATACAGACACCCAGCCACACACACACCCACACCCATCCACCCACCCACACACGCACACACACACACACACACACACACACAAACACCCACACCCATACACACACACACGTACACACACACACAAAACACACCACACCCACACACACACATACCCCACAAACACACACACACACACACACACCCAGCCACAACACACATCACCCAACCACCCCACATGCACACACAACACACAGCACCCACACCCACACACACCCACCCACACCCACACACACACACACACCCAGCCACCCACCCACACATACACACACACTGACACCCACCCACACATACACACATACACTCACACACACCCACACACACACACCCACACCCACCCACACATACACACACACACCCCACACACACACCCCACACACTATCACATACAGACACACACATATACACATGCATGCAGCCACACGTACAAATGCATATTCATGATCACTCACACGTACTAATACATACTGCAGCACACAGACACACAAATATACCCACACTAACAAACACACATACAGATACACACTCTCTCACCCACTCACATGCAGATATTCACCAACTCCTTGTTCTTAAGCACTTCATCAGGATCGATAAGATTTGCTCCCGCTCCTGTTTAATGTGTTCAAATATACATACAGCTCTTCCTCTCTAACCCACCTGCTCAGTTGCAAGATGCACAGACACTCACACGATCAGGGATAGCTCTGTCTGTGCCTGATTGAAGTCTTGCTTGGTGTAAGTTTTGATACTTTATCCAGGTGAGGGTATTGTGTATCCTGCATCCCAACAGCAGTATAACTGAGTGATGTTGCCAGCTGTGGTGAGTTGGAATGGTTACTGTAATGACTTCCATCAGGCCAATGAGGTTGGCCGATTGGAATATGAACTCCCTGATCCAAGTGATGGACCAATCAGGGAGTCTTTTCCTTGTTTTTAACCGGGAGTGTCCGTTCCTCTGGCACTCCTGAAGGTAGACTGCTGATTGCGAGCACTCAGCATTGCTGCTGGAATTGTAAATAATGGGAGTTTGGAGAAAGGACTTCTGCCTCCAAAGACTTATTACAATTACATCATTGGTAAAACTGTCTATGTTACATAGCATTTGATTCAGTGTCCAAGAGTAAGCTTACTATACTCATTGTAATTCAGAAGAATGAGGGGAGATCTTATGGAAACATGTAAGATTACAAAGGGAATAGATAAGATAGAAGCAGGGAGATTGTTTCCACTGATGGGTGAAACTAACACAAGGAGCATAGCCTCAAAATAAGATTTAGGACTGAGTTGAGGTGGAACTTTTTCATCCAAGGATTGTGAATCTGTGGAATTCTGTGCTCAGTGAAACAATTGAGCCTACCTTATTACATGCTTTAAGGCAAGGATAGATAGATTTTTGAACCGCAAAGGAATTAAAGGTTATGGCGATCTGACGGATAAGTGGAGCTGAGTCCATGAAACGATCAGCCATGAACTTATTGAATGGCAGAGCAGGCTCGAGGGGCCAGATGGCCGACTCCTGCTCCTAGTTCTTATGTTCTTATGTTCTTCCTCTCTAACAAGATTGGCACAGATAGCTGGGCAAACTTGGAGAGTTACAGCTTTGACCTTTCGTTTCTCTAAGCTATGATAGACGAGTTGCTTACAGATTGAGAATGAAAATTTGGTGGTATTTCTGCTTTGAAAGTTTCTTTCTTCTATTTCTGCCTGCGTTCTGGATGTTAAACTGAATTAAAAGCTCCTAATTGCTCCATTTGTAAGATTTTTGAAGAATTGCCCTTTGCAAAGACAAGAATGATAATTAGGCAGCAGAAATGTGTTAAGGATGTGACTTAACCACAAAAACTTCAGTATTGCTGTCAAAGCATTTCCTCTGACACTCATCTGGACAGATGCAGGAATACCAAATTTCAAAGGGAGCAACAATTTCTACAGCATGAGAGGAGAGTGCTGATTGGTGGACAAGTTGACTTTGATTGGTTAATGCATTGACTTAGAGAAAGCAGCAGACAGCTATTGTCGCTAATGCTTTCATTTAACTCAAAAAAAGTGCAAATCTTTCAACAATAACCTGCATTTATATAAGTAAAGTCACCAAAATCTTTAATGACCTTTGAGGGGAAAAGCTAATGTATGGCGATTTAACCTGAGATCATCACACCTCAGACAAGGATGAGACAGCCAGTACAGGAATTGAACCCAGGCTGCTGGTGTCACTCTGTATCATTTGGAATACAGTATCCAGTTCTGATTACCTTACTACCGGAAAGATGTGGAGACTCTGGAGACAGTGCAGAGGAGGTTTACCAGATGCTGCCTGGTATGGAAGGTCTGATTTATGAGGAGAGATTAGGCAAATTGGGACTGTTTTCCTTAGAAAGGCATAGACTTAGAGGAGATCTAATAGAGGTGTACAAGATTATGAGGAGTATAGATAGAGTAAACAGGGTTAAGCTTTTTCCTAGGATTTACTCAAATAGCACGAGGGATCAAGGGCTTAGGGTGAGGGGGGTAAGGTATAATTTGGATGCTAGAGGGAGTTTTTTCACACAGAGGGTGGTCGGGGTATGGAATGCACTGCCAAGTAAAGTGGTGGAGGCAGGTACTCTGGAGTTACTTAAGAGATACTTAGATGGCCACATGAACAGAATGGGAATGGAGGGGTATAGAAAACTGATTTAAAATAGGGATCATGAGCCTTGGGAGTCCCTGGGAAGTGTGTAAATAGATGATGATATTGATGTACTTGTTTTTATCCTACAGGTGCTTTGGTCCACCCTGTTGTCTAACGATGGGCATACACGCGATGGGTCGTGAGAGGGCTGCTCTTGGATTTTTTTTTGAGAGTATCCTAGTGCTTCACGTTGTTAGTGTACGCTTGACTTGGACCATTTGATGGGCAACACGACAACTCAGTGACTATTGCTGTGCTGTGCAGATACATGGATTTGGGTCTGTGTCTGTGGGAGTTTGCACATTCTCCCCGTGCTTGCATGGGTTTTCTCTGGGTGCTCCGGTTTCCTCCCACATCCCAAAGATGTGCTCTTAGGCTAATTGGTAAAACAAATTCTCTCTAAGTTGTCTCAAATTTGGTTTTTAATCCATAGATCTATAAACGTAGACAGGGATCATGGGTAGAGGTGGGAACATCGGGGTGGTGGCGTGGGCTCGTTGGGCCAAAGGGCCTGTTTCCCGTGCTGTTTTGTTCTTTGTTAAACCAGCTAGCCAGCCAACTGAACCAACCAACACTCAAGTTATATAATGCCCTTAAGACAACGAACCAACAGAAATGAGAGACACAAATGTGACGCTATTGAAGATACTGAAGGAGATGCCCAAAAGATTCTTTAGAGAATAGATTTTAAGAAGTGTCTTAAAGAAAGAGAAGAGAGAGGCAGAAAAGAGACATACTCAGAGTGGAGGGTAGGAGAATTTCCAGAGCTTAGCGCTTACAGAGTTGGGAATACAGCTGTCAACTGTGAAGTGATTAAATTCAGGAACATGCAAGAAGCCGGAATTGGACATGGATCCCAGTGGGTTGGAGGGCTAGAAACAGTGACAGGGATAGGGAGAAGTAAGGGATTTGAAAAACAAAGATGCAGATTTTAAAATTGAGGTGTTCACGTAGGTCAGAGAGCACTGGTGGAAATGGACACAAGGACTTGATAAGAGTTAGAAGGTAGGCAGCAGATTGTTGGATAAGTTGCACTTTACTGAGAGAGTAAGATGGAGGCAATGAAAAAATGCATCGGAATGGTCAAGTCTACAGATGACAAATACCAAATATATGTACGTTATTGGCGGACTGATAAAAGCGATTGATTGAACCACGAAAAGTCAATGAGAAAGCTGAACAGCGACAGACTCATTCATGTTGGGTCAGTATCTGGCAGGGAATTGCAGTCAATCAGAACTGAACAGCTACGTCAAACCTCAGAAACACAGGGTGTTGGATGTTACGTGGGGTAGCGATAAAGTGAGATGATCAAAAGGCACAGAGACCTGTGAACTATTCGACTGGGCTGGATGTTGCCTGTGGAGCACTCAAACAGATGAACGCCATTCAGTCCCTCAAGCCATGTTACCCCTAACGTTACCATCATCAAATCCCCAACTATCAACATCCTTGGGGTTACCATTGACCAGAAACTCAACTGGACTCACCACATAAACACAGTGGCTACAAGAGCAGGTCAGAGGCGAGGATTTGCACTTTTTTTTTGAGTTAAATGAAAGCATTGGTGACAATAGCTGTCTGCTGCATTCTCTAAGTCAATGCATTGACCAATCAAAGTCAACTTGTCAACCAATCAGCACTCTCCTTTCATGCAATAGAAATTGTTGCTCCCTTTGAAATTTGGTATTCCTGCATCTGTCCAGATGAGTGTCAGAGGAAATGCTTTGACAGCAATACCGAAGTTTTTGTGGTTAAGTCACATCCTTAACAAATTTCTGCTGCCTAATCATCAGTCTTGTCTTTGCAAAGGGCAATTCTTCAAAAATCTTATAAATGGAGCAATTAGGAGCTTTTAATTCAGTTTAACATCCACAGCACAGGCAGAAATAGAATAAAGAAACTTTCAAAAGTGAGTAACTCACCTCCCCCAAAGCCTATGCATTTGGCACAAGTCAGGAGTGTGATGGAATACTCCGCACTTGCCTGGATGGGTGCAGTTCCAACAACACTCAAGAAGCTTGGCATCATTCAGGACAAAGCAGCCCACTTGATTGGCATCACATCTGTAAACGTCCATTCTCTCCACCACTGATGCTCGCTAGCAGCAGCGTGTAATATCCATAAGATGCACAACAGCAATGCACTAAAGATCCTGTGACAGCACCTTCCAAACCCACGACCACTTCCATCTTGAAGAACAAAGGCAGCCTACACATGGGAACACCAACACTTGCAAGCTTCCCTTCAAGCCACTCACCATCCTGACATGGAAATATATCGGCTGTTCCTTCGTAATCGCTGGATCAAAATCCTGGAATCCCTCCCTAACGGCATTGTGGGTCAACTCACAGAGCATGGACTGCAGCGATTCAATAAGGTAGCTCACCCCCACCTTCTCAAGAGCAACTAGGGATGGGTAATAAATGCTGGCCCAGCCAGCGATGCTCGTGTCCCATCAACAAATAAAAGAAAAAGCAGATTTTGCCATTAAATCAGATAATTTAACTTCTTTGCTTCACCTGACGGACTAAATCCACAAAAATCTCAGTCCTGAAAACTCAAATCTCCACCACCCTATTCAGGGAGAGAGTTCCAGGATCCCACTACCTTTTCATTTCTCGAATCCTTGTCTAAATGGTTGCTATAATTTTATGATTTAAGATTTAGCTCCAATTCTCTCCCTGAACTTTTATGTTTCCTCGTATTTGACTCTGCCCCCCTAGAGGAAGTAGTTTCACCGTATCTACTTGCAGGTGGTGATGTTCCCATGTATCTGCTGCCCTTGTCCTTCTAGGTGGAAGTGGTCGTGGGTTTGGAAAGTGCTAAGGAACTTTAGTGAGTTGTTGCAGTGCATCTTCTATCAATTAAATCCTCCACCTTCTAAACTCAGGGGAATACAAGTGTGTGAGCAAGGAGAGAATAGCTCTTTGTGACGGATTGTCCACATTAATTTGTGAAGAATGGGTACCTTGCTGAGATTGAGGTGATAACGGTTCTGTGCCCCAACGATGAGTACTTTCAAAGGAGCATAGGAGCAAATTGAATGGCCGAGATTGAGAAAGGGTGTCAGAGTTAATATTAGAGATTTTATCATTATCTTCTCTTTCATCTTCTACACTTTAATATTAATATTTTATCAAATTAATTTCAGAGTTACACAGAGCCAAGATGACAAATTATGGTAATAAATGGGTCTGCCTACTTTTTCTTATTAAAATACACCATGCTGATTTCATTCTTTGTATCTTTTATCAAAGGGAAACTCATTTCACCAGAGAAAAATAATTACAGGCAGATAGGTCATCACTGCAGAGGAAACTGCACAGATTGTGTAGGACCAGTCGCCTGATTTATTGCACTCTGACTGGTTTTATTTTTAAAACTCGTAACTGGATGGTCAGCGAAAGCCTGTGCTCTTTCTTAATATCACTCTGTGCCTGATTTTACCATTTTCATTCTGAGTGCCAAGTCTGGGTGTAATGCAGATCCGACTCAGAAATCTGCTTTCAGACAGATACACTGTCAGCCATCTGCAGTCCCATTCCCGCTGTGGGCAGGGTGAAGCTCAGCCGGAATAATCGGAACTGCGCACGCGCAGTAGGGAAAAAAGGGTTCAAAATGCACGCCTGTGTCAGATCACTCCTGGGCCGGATAATCCCTAGACCCCACAGGCATTTGCCCCACCCCACAGCATTACAGACCCAACTATCCCCCCACCCTCTACCACCCAGAACAATTGTGAAACCCTCCCCCTTCCCCTCACTGATCTCAGGCAGAGTGGCAGTAGATCCTCCCCCCTTCCCCTCACTGATCTCAGACAGAGAGATTCCCCCCTCCACCCTCCAGATATCAGGCGGAGTAATCCCCCTCACTCCCAGTCCAGACCCTCCCGCACAAAGCCCCATCCCACCTATGGCTGTGTGACATCTCCCCCTCCCTCTCTCTCTCTCTCTCCTGTTGCTCATCATTGAGGCACTCATCGGCCACCCCACCCCTGTGCCCCCCTCTCCAGCAACACACCTGTAAGTGCTCACTTGCTTTCCCCTCAATGCGAACAAGCAAACTGCGTGGAACTTGTTGGAATGCTCTGTCAAACTTCCTTCAGCTGATCTACCAGAACGGGCAGGCAGGTATGTACAGGATAATGTTCACATGACCAACACCCCCTACTGCCCCCGATTTTCTGAGTGTGACTTGACGAGGCTGCTGGATGCAGCTGAGATGAAGCAGGACCCCCTCTTCCTCCCCGGGGTGGGGGGAGGGGGGGAACTGATGACCATGCGGCCTGGGAGGCAGTCACTGCCTCGGTCACTGGCCCCTCTGAACCACGAGGCAAAGCCGGGAAAAGATCAGTGAGTGCAGCGAGGATGAGTGCTGAACCCCATTCAGCGTGCTCCCTCAGATCTCTCCCAGATCCTCCTATTCCCAGCACCCTGCATGCTTCCAGCTCCTGATCCCCAAGCACCTCCTTCCTTTCCCCCTTATGACTCCCACTGTGTTTGCCCTCTAAAGGTCACTGCCCGATTCTCTGCATGAGTCACACTATTTATTTCATGGTTCCTTCTGTCTCCACAGAAGAAGACTGAGTTCAATGCTCATGAGAGGGTGAAGAGAGAGGGTGGTGAGCCAGACCTCCGTGTCCTCATCCCATTTGAGGAGTGGGTGCTGGAGCTCCCCGGAGAAGGGGAGACGTGGGTTGTCAGCGGCCATGATGTAGAGATGGGGTAAACTCAGTAAGAGGTCTGACAACATCAGTTTTAAATCCAACCAATTTATTTGATAGTAAACTTGCTAGCTTTCAGCTTTTGTGCCTTCGTCAGGCGAATGAGGTGTTCGGGTCTGCAATAGCATACATACCAGCACAGACAGTTTACAGATTGCTGATTAGAATGCGAATCCTTACACCTAACCTGCTATTCAAGTCTTAAAGTGGTTAACAATGTGTGTGGAAGGACCTCACTTACTGTGCTGTCTGGAGACAATACACATCTCTCTAACCTGTGCTCAATGCTGCTTCCACTCACATTCCCCTGCTATAGCCCCATCCATCCTGAGAACGATAACTCAGACGAGTTCTCGGAGGATATGGGCGAAGGAACTGGATTTAATGCTTCATTTTAGCTAAAAGGCCAAGGAGAGGTTAAATTAAGCTGGCTGGTTAAAAGAGTTGCCAGTTCAAATTGCTCAGTGACTGACCAGCTGATTATTATGTTCTACCTTTCAGTGGGTGTGGCTATGTTTTCTGTACACATTACTGGAGGGGAAATGATGCAATATATCATGTGATTCAGATCTGGTCTCAATTACCAACTCAGTGTACAACTTTTCCAACTTTTTCATTGAAGTAACTCCTCCGAGGTCAGTCTTCCATCACCAGATTCCCTTTATTTACAAACTCAATTCTACTCCTAAGAGTATTTCAGGTACATCATTGTCAATGGCCATGAGGCTTCTCAATATAAACTCAGGTGAGACTCCCTGATTGGGCAGCTTTTCGAAGTTTATTTATTATTGTCACAAGTAAGTTTACATTAACACTGCAATGAAGTTATTGTGAAAATCCCCTAGTCTCCACACTCTGGTACCTGTTCAGGTATACTGAGGGAGAATTTAGCATAGCCAGTGCATCTAACTAGCGCATCTCTCAAATTGTGGGGGGAAGCCCATGCAGACATGGGGAGAATATGCAGACTCTGCACATTCATTATCCAAGCCAGGAATCGAAGTCAGGCCCCTGATTGCTGTAAGGCAGCAATGCTAACCGCTATACCACCATACTACACCTAATTGCTGGCTCAATCAGGGAGCTCATACTCAAAGAGGCTAATCTCATGGGCCTTGTTGAGATCATTACACTATTACGGTTACCAACAATTTTCCACTGCTTTACCTGAGCAGGAAGTGTGGGTGCTCACTTGAACCTAGTGCAGTTCTTCATTAATCCAATGGGTCCAGTTTTAGTTAGGATCTGACATTTTAACTCTGATACGAACCAGGAAACTACTGTTCCATTTCCAACAGGAAGCTCAGAAAGAGAGGAGGCCACACATGGTAAATGTTTTTCTGTTGATTCATTTCCAGTGGGTCATTCCTAAAGCTAACAACGGAAATATTTAACATATATTTTCTTCAGCCTATTTTCTGCAAAATGCAATTGATGAATACAGGATTTAGCCGCACATTTCAATACACGTTACGCTGCGATTGTATTGGGATTAATCATTTCAATAGGTTCGAGTTTCGAACAAAACAGGATTTGTTGAACAAAACAGAAATATAAGATTCTGAGATTAAGAGTGATGAGAATGGAGTTATTCAGTCACTTTGATTCGAAGGTTTAGCTGTTATTTATTAAGCTGCTGGATGTTTTCTAGGCTGTCAGTTTTTCTGTGTGTGTCAGGGTTCTTTAAGCTGTGAACCAGACTTTCTCCATTCAGTGGGCTACAGAACATGATCCTGATCTCATCTCTGTGACGTCCATTGGTGACTCTTCCTCCTGACGTGCAGCCAGTTCCTTCACAATGTTAATTTCAACAATTCCTGCTGATTAAAACTTCCTCATTGTATGCCTTGGAATTTAACAATAGACAATGTAGGATATCCCAAAGAATTGTTACAGTGTGGGGTTTGGCTTATATCAGTGAATGATACAATGAGAAATGTGAAATATATCAGAGTGTTACAGTGAGGGGTGTGGGGTATATCAGAGTGTTACAGTGAGGGGGTGTGGGATATATCAGAGTGTTACAGTGAGGGGTGTGGGATATATCAGAGTGTTACAGTGAGGGGTGTGGGATATATCAGAGTGTTACAGTGAGGGGTGTGGGATATATCAGAGTGTTACAGTGAGGGGTGTGGGATATATCAGAGTGTTACAGTGAGGGGTGTGGGATATATCAGAGTGTTACAGTGAGGGGTGTGGGGTATATCAGAGTGTTACAGTGAGGGGTGTGGGGTATATCAGAGTGTTACAGTGAGGGGTGTGGGATATATCAGAGTGTTACAGTGAGGGGTGTGGGATATATCAGAGTGTTACAGTGAGGGGTGTGGGGATATATCAGAGTGTTACAGTGAGGGGTGTGGGGTATATCAGAGTGTTACAGTGAGGGGTGTGGGATATATCAGAGTGTTACAGTGAGGTGTGGGGTATGTGGGGTTATCAGAGTGTTACAGTGAGGGGTGTGGGGTATATCAGAGTGTTACAGTGAGGGGTGTGGGGTATATCAGAGTGTTACAGTGAGGGGTGTGGGGTATATCAGAGTGTTACAGTGAGGGGTGTGGGGTATATCAGAGTGTTACAGTGAGGGTGTGGGGTATATCAGAGTGTTACAGTGAGGGGTGTGGGATATATCAGAGTGTTACAGTGAGGGGTGTGGGATATATCAGAGTGTTACAGTGAGGGGTGTGGGGTATATCAGAGTGTTACAGTGAGGGGTGTGGGGTATATCAGAGTGTTACAGTGAGGGGTGTGGGATATATCAGAGTGTTACAGTGAGGGGTGTGGGATATATCAGAGTGTTACAGTGAGGGGTGTGGGGTATATCAGAGTGTTACAGTGAGGGGTGTGGGGTATATCAGAGTGTTACAGTGAGGGGTGTGGGATATATCAGAGTGTTACAGTGAGGGGTGTGGGGTATATCAGAGTGTTACAGTGAGGGGTGTGGGGTATATCAGAGTGTTACAGTGAGGGGTGTGGGGTATATCAGAGTGTTACAGTGAGGGGTATGGGGTATATCAGAGTGTTACAGTGAGGGGTGTGAGATATATTACAGTGTTACAGTGAGGGGGTGTAGGGTATATCAGAGTGTTACAGTGAGGGGTGTGAAGTAAATCAGAGTGTTACAGTGAGGGGTATGAGGTATATTAGTGTGTTACAGTGAAGGGTGTGAGATATATCAGTGTTATAGTGAAGAGTGTGGTGTATGCCAGGGTGTTACAGTGAGGGATGTGGGATATATCAGAGTGTTGTTACACTGAGGGGTGTGGGATATATCAGTGTTACAGTGAGGAGTGTGAGGTATATCAGAATATTACAGTGAGGGGTGTGGAGTACATCTTAGTGTTACAGTGAGAGGTTTTGGATATATTAGAATATTACAGTGAGGTGTGTGGAGTATATCAATGTTTCAGTGAGGCGTGAAGGGTATATCAGAATGTTACAGTGAGGAATGTGGGGTATATCAGAGTGTTACAGTGAGGAGTACGGGGTATATCAGAGTGTTACAGTGAGGAGTACGGGGTATATCAGAGTGTTACAGTGAGGAGTACGGGGTATATCAGAGTGTTACAGTGAGGAGTACGGGGTATATCAGAGTGTTACAGTGAGGGGTGTGGGGTATATCAGAGTGTTACAGTGAGGAGTATGGGGTATATCAGAGTGTTACAGTGAGGAGTACGGGGTATATCAGAGTGTTACAGTGAGGGGTGTGGGGTATATCAGAGTGTTACAGTGAGGGGTGTGGGGTATATCAGAGTGTTACAGTGAGGTGTGTGGGATATATCAGAGTGTTACAGTGAGGGGTGTGGGATATATCAGAGTGTTACAGTGAGGAGTACGGGTATATCAGAGTGTTACAGTGAGGGGTGTGGGATATATCAGAGTGTTACAGTGAGGAGTACGGGGTATATCAGAGTGTTACAGTGAGGAGTACGGGGTATATCAGAGTGTTACAGTGAGGGGTGTGGGATATCAGAGTGTTACAGTGAGGGTGTGGGTATATCAGAGGTACAGTGAGGGTGTGGGAATATCAGAGTGTTACAGTGAGGGGTGGGATATATCAGAGTGTTACAGTGAGGAGTGTGGGGTATATCAGAGTGTTACAGTGAGGGGTGTGGGATATATCAGAGTGTTACAGTGAGGGGTGTGGGGTATATCAGAGTGTTACAGTGAGGGGTGTGGGATATATCAGAGTGTTACAGTGAGGGGTGTGGGGTATATCAGAGTGTTACAGTGAGGGGTGTGGGATATATCAGAGTGTTACAGTGAGGGGTGTGGGATATATCAGAGTGTTACAGTGAGGGTGTGGGGTATATCAGAGTGTTACAGTGAGGGGTGTGGGTATATCAGAGTGTTACAGTGAGGGGTGTGGGATATATCAGAGTGTTACAGTGAGGGGTGTGGGATATATCAGAGTGTTACAGTGAGGGGTGTGGGATATATCAGAGTGTTACAGTGAGGGGTGTGGGATATATCAGAGTGTTACAGTGAGGGGTGTGGGATATATCAGAGTGTTACAGTGAGGGGTGTGGGATATATCAGAGTGTTACAGTGAGGGGTGTGGGATATATCAGAGTGTTACAGTGAGGGGTGTGGGGTATATCAGAGTGTTACAGTGAGGGGTGTGGGGTATATCAGAGTGTTACAGTGAGGAGTGTGGGGTATATGTAAATATGAGGGGGATGGGACCAGTATATAAATTTTGAAAGGAGAATACCTTGCAGACAGTAAGAGAATTTGTCTCAAGAAGGAATTAGTAGCTGTTAGGAGCTGATGTTGATGGATTGCGAGGAACGCATGTACAGATTTACAACAAAGTACATGAAAGTATGATGAGTAAATCTGGTAAACTACAGCAAGAATAGCCACCTGGGAATAGAATGCCTTAGCAACACTGAAAATGTGACTTAAGAATTGTACATAACGGGCATTTAGTTTTCAAGGTTACTGATTGGCAATTGAGTTTTGGATTGCCTCCAAACCTTCCTAGCCTGCCCGTGTCGATGCCTGCTGCTGGCTCGATTGGATCATCCAGACTAGAATGCAAAAATGATTGGGAAAGGAAAAAAGGGGAATGATGCGGCAGTACTCATAATGGGAGTGTTCAGGAACAGATCAGAAACTCCAAGGTACATGATGAAGTTCTCCTCAAACACAGCTGGATTTGATTTTGGCATTATTGACTCTAGTCAGATCCTCAAAATATTTTTTGGCTGCATTTAACTCCTGGATTGATTGCAATGTAACTGCTTTGGATTGGTTTTTCATGGCTCCCATAGATCAAAGATATGCATGTTAGGTTGATTGGTCATGCTAAATCGCCCCTACTAGCTAGGGTAAGTGTGTGGGTTTATAGGACCAAGGCCTTTATGGGATTGTGGTTAGTATAGATTTGATGGGCTGAATGGCCTCCTTCTGCTATGTTGGAATTCTATGATTATGGTGAGCAAAGGTATCTCACTCCAGATATGATTCGATTGACCAGCTAATGAGTTTTATTAAAAATAAACCTTATTTAAGAACACAGTTAGAATATAACAAAACAAAACTTTTTTTTACCAATTAAAATAAGTAAACATGACAAAATATAATTCTTAACAGTTATCTATCTCTATAGTTCCAATTTAAGCAATTCCCCCATTGACATAAAGCCGACTTCAGAACAAACTAGCATCAAGAACTGATAGGCTCATTAGATTTCCAGCTTTTTAACTCCTGTAGACAGATACAGAAAGACACCTGCCTTCCGCCTCCTATACAGCGGTTTTCAGAGAAAGATCTACCTTCAAGCAGCAAACCTTCAGAGAAAGAAACCAATTTTTAAAATCAGATCCTGGTTCCCAGATTTCAGAGAGGGAAAGAGCTGCTTCTCTACATAGCTCCCAAATAACTGCTGAACTGGGTTTCTCTCTGTGAACCAAATCCCATCCAGTCACATTACTTATCTTGTTGAACATAATCTAGCTGCACCCAAAACCCCCAAGGCAAAACATTGCATCAACCCAGATTAAAACAAACATTTTAGCAATTGTAATCAATTATGCTGCTGCAGTAACAACAAGGGCTGCCTGATTAGATCAAAATGGTACTGATAATAAAACAAATCACTGAAACAATCCTGAACAAGAAACATGACCCAAATACATTTTTTAAAGTTACTGTATCATCACAGAAATCTGTTGGAAATAATAGATCTTGAGGGCTTGAACATAAAATCCATTTGAATTGAATTGATCAGAAAGAAGGGGATGATCATATTGTGGGTAACATCCTATAATCCTTCAAATAGCAAGAGAGAAGAGAGGGGCAAATCTCTGGGAAATCACACAGATATGCAAAAACAATATAGTAGTGCTAACAGGAGGCTTCACTTATCCAAATATTAATTGGGATAATGTTACAATGAAGAGTCAGCAGGAGAAGAATTTCTGAAATGTGTTAAAGATAATTTTCTTGTTCAGGTATATTCTTGGTCCATTGAGGAAGGAGGTATTTCTTGATCTGGTGCTGGGTAAACAAGGTGACCCTGTGGACCAAGTGCTTGTGGGAACACGTAGATAAGAGTGATTATCATACAGCAAGTTTTAGATAAATGATTCAAGACATGATTGAGAACAACAAGGAACTGTCTAAAGTAGAACTTCTATATTGGAAGAGGAGTAATTCCAATGGGAGGAGAAGGATAAAAAGTGAAGGTAGAATGGAACCAGAGACTGACAGGAAAATCCACAAAGGCAAAACAGATGACCATTGGGATGATGTTGTTTCAGGTATAGGCTGGTTCCATTCCAGCAAGGGTGGAAGGTAAAGGAACCAAAGCCAAACTCCTTGATACAGTGTGTGAAATTTGAAACTGTGCAGAATCTGGAGATGCAGCAGACAATGAACTTGATAGAAATCAACTGCATAACGGCATACACAGAGTGAGCAGGTAAAGTGTTTGATGGATGTTAATATGGGAAGTTGAGTTGATGCATTTGGAAGAGGGGATGTAGAGAGACAATCTAGACTTTGTGGCACAAATTCTTGAAGGTGCCAGCACCCATTGAGAGAATAGTTGACAAAGCAGATAGCATTTTGGGCTTCATAAGTCAGGCTATTAGCAGCCATAGCAGGGAAATTTTGTAAAGTTCTCATCAGGTCAGAGCTTTGCATTCAGTTCAGGTCACTACATTTTAGGAAGGAGGTGAGACTCCCTGAGAGGGTACAGGGGAGATTTACCAAAATGTTTCCAGGGATGAAAGGTTAGGTTGGAGAAGCTGGGGGCGTTCTCCTTGGAGGGTGGATTTGATGGAGGTGTATGACAGGATTAGACAAGGCAGATGAAAAATGGGCTGTTCCCAATAACTGGTGGTACAAGAGATTTGGGACACAAATATAAAGTCTTGGACAAGAGATGCAATGGTACATAATGAAGAAAGCAGCAAAAGTTAATGATCTGGATTGCTCTGCCTACGAAGAAAGTGGAGGAGGAGGTGATTAATGTTTGCAAACAGATTTGGGATGGACATTTGAGGAAGACAGAGTGGAGGAATGGAATTGACTAAATTGCTGTATGGAGAGCTGGCAGAAATTCAATGGGTCGAATGGCCTCCTCACAGCATGATAGGGCAATGGTTTGATCTGGTGGTGGTTCAGAGTCTATCAGAGTATGATACTGAGAGTAACAAACGATAAGAAATGTTATTTATGTGATGATGTATTTATGACTAAGGTGTTGGTGATGACAGATGATATTTTCAGAGTTGCAGATTCCAATCCTTTTCCCGAAGTTGGTTGCTCATCCTTCCACTAAATAAATAGACACTGTATATAGTTAGCACAACAAATGTGATGACAATCTGCTGTTGCTCCTGGGGTTTCTCGAAGCCAAGTCTAAAGTAATATGCACAATTCAAGAAGTTTGTGTGTCTAAAATGACTACCAGGAGTTATCTTGGATTGATTATCACTGCACTAAATAATGAAGTCTTATTTCATTGACTGAAATGACTGAAGGGGACAGAATGTTTCAGCTCTTAGTCTTAAACTGAGGGAGCTATCTGACAGAGGCCCCTCATACAGGAAATACTGAATAAATTAACTTGCATCAATGTAGCACATTGTAAAGCATCCAAATGTGCTTCACAGGAGCAGAATCAAACAAGAATTGGCACTGATCCTCAGGAGGTATGAGGACGATAATTAAAAACATGATCAAAGAGTTAGGTTTTATCTTGAAGAGGAAAAGGGAAGCAGTGAGATTCGGGAGGGAAATGGATTAGAAAAGGCAAAATTCCAAACTCAGGTCATAGAATTATGGCAAAAGCACAGCAGGAGGCCATTGTCCTGGCATCACTATTGCCAGCCCTCTGTATAAATCCAGAGTTAGTCCCATTAGCCCACCTTTTCCCCCTAACCCTGCGAATCATTTCTCTTCAGGATTGCTGTTGAAAGCCTTTGGTTACCTGAGTCTCCACCACACCCTTGGGCAGTGCATTCCAAATCCTAACCACCTGTTGAATAAAACAGTTTTCCCTCATGATCCCTTTTCAGTTTTTTTTTTGCCAATCACCTTCAACCAGTTGAAATCTAAGTTCTCTACTCTTCGACCCTTCTGCCAATGGGAGAAGTTTCTCCTCATATACTCAGTGCAAATCCCTCAGGATCTCGAACACCTCTATCCAATCTCCTCTCAAGCTTCTCTTCCAAAATATGGACGGCTCCAGTTGTGTTGACTTACCCACTTTTCCTGTGAACCCTTTTCACAATCCTGGGCACAATCCTCTAACTGAGGCTAAAATAATCTTTTCTCAATGTTCATCATAACTTTGTATTTGTGCCTCAAGAAGCTCAGGATCCTGTATAACCACTTTCACATTCTGCTGTCACCTTCACTGATTTATACACAGGGACCCTCAGATCACTTTCCTCCTGCACCATCTTCTGAATTTCTGCCTTTATTTTGCACTGACTCCTTTGTCCAAGTATTTCACTTCACATTGTCAGCTGTTTCCCTGCCTAGCTCCTCTCGGAGCCTACACGATCCTCCTCACAGTATCCCTAGGTTTGGTGTCATCTGAAAAGTTTGAAACTCTTCCCTGCAGACCCGAGTCAATGTCGGTAAGAGCCCAACACCGATCCCTGGAGAACTTCACCATGTAGCATCAGCCAGCCTGAGAAAAATTATTTACCATGACTGATAATCATCCAACTCTGTGACTCAAGATCCGACAGAAGTTGAAAGGGGTTATGCTCAAATGGAGAAAGGAGACTATGGCAGATCTCCATTTCATGGTGAGAAAGTAGGAGAAATCCATGTCAGATATGTTGTTTATTGGTTCAGTGAAGTATCAGCTGTGGGAATAGAGATGAGAGAGTTTGTGACAAAGAATTATGCCAAGGTTTATGAAATCTGCCGAGCAACACAAGTGTTAGCTTGACTCATTGGTAACACGATTGCCTCTGAGTCACAAAGCATGGCTTCAAACTCCTTTCTGGAGATTCGGGACCGTCAGGGAGATGAGCAGTGTAAGTGTGTGTGGGTTAAGGGAATAGGTCCTGGGTGGGATTGTGATCAGTACAGGCTCGATGGGCTGAATGGTCTCCATATGTACTGTAAGGATTTTATGACTTGAATATAAAAAACTAGAATAGTACTTGGGGAAAGCTGCATTGTCAGATGTGCTTTTAATGAAATGCTAAGCTAGTTTTAAAGTTTATTTATCACAAGTAACTACATTAACACTGCAACAAAATTACTATGAAAATCCCCTAGTTGCCACAGTCCCGCGCCTGTTCGGGTACACTGAGGGAGAATTTAGCACAGCCAAAGCACCTAACCAGCATGTCTTTTAGACTATGTGAGGAAACCAGAGCACCTGGAAGAAACCCATGCAGACATGGGAAGAATGTGCAGTCTCCACACTGACAATGCCCCAAGCTGGGAACTGGACCCAAGTCCCTGGCGCTGTGAGACAGCAGTGCTGACCACTGTGCCACAAGGTCCTGGCTCCTTATTCTGGTGAACATAAAGGAATTGTGTTCTTTCAGGGTTTAATGTCAATGTTGTGGGTTAAAGCAAGTACCTTACTGTAACACTGACACACTGTGACTCCTGATATATACATAGGACAACACACCGTTCATGTCTGAGGTGACACTTCCTTACGCTCTGACAACACCATATGTTGCCTGTGACGGGCTTTGGCACAAGTCGGAACGGAACGGTAGTTGTTGCTGATCTGTTCTCACTTCAAATGCGTAGTGGAGTATCGGAACTGAAGACGTTATTGGGTAATGATTAACCACTTTGTGTCTCCATTCACAATGAGCGGAGCTGACAGTTTTTTGTCTGAGTTTGGTAGGGGATGTGGGGAGGGGAACAAAATGGAAACACACCCTCTGGCCGTCACATTTCTGTGTGATGGAATTCCTGATCTGTGCGTGTAAGTACGTCACTGCCCAGCTGGAAGGAAAACAGACGAACACTTCTAAAGGTTATTCTTTCAAAATGCGTTACAAGTGAATCTTGCTGTGGATTAGAAGGTAATTATCACCCAGAATACCATTTATAATTATTATGTTTTAAACAGAAGGAAAGAACTGGCGTTTATACTGCATTTTCCACACACTCGGAAATTCCAATGTTCTCCTGCAGCCAATGAGGTACTTTGGAAGTGTAGCCATGGTTGGAAGGAAGGAAACTCAGCAACCAATTTGTACACAACAAGCTCCCACAAACAGCAATGTAATATTGTAGTGATCAGTTATAGACAAGTTGGTAAGAACCTGCCCCGTCCACTGGGAGAACACACCGGTCCCCTTTAAAATGATACAGTGGGATCTTTAACCTTTGACTGAGTGGGGCAGACAGTGGGCGGAATTCTCCAACTGTTTACACTAGTGGGATTCTCCCATCCCATTGCAATGAACAGAGATCCGGCCGAGCACCAAATTCCCAGTGGGATGTGAGCGGCCGGAGAATTCTAGCCAATGCCTTGCTTTACCAAAGCAACATAGGAATGTACAAAATATAATCAAGAGTAGACCAATTTTGGGGCTCGAAAATCCTCTAACATCCAACCCAAATATAGCTGAACTTCTCACTGAACTGTTCTTTCCTGCCCACTCCCTATATCCCTGGATTCCCTCGGAGAAAAATCTGTCTATCGCAGCCTCAAATGGATTCAACAGTGGAGATCCCACAACATACTGGGGTAAATTTAAAAGAGTCTCAATGCTTGGAATGAAGAAAAAATTCCTCATCTGGGTCATAAAACATCAACCCCTTATCCTGAGGCTGTGTCCCTTGTTCAAGGTTCCCCAGTCAGGGAAAATGATCTCTTAGGCCTGGATTTTCACCGAGCGTAAATTAAACAGAGGGAAGGTTGCTAGAGACAGGTTGCCTTTAAGATCTAAAAGAGAAAAGGTTAAAAGTATTCAGTTTTGCATTTATAATGAGAGGTTATGGTAAGTTTAAGTTACAAGTAAAGAGGTTGGATCTAAAATTTGCGTTAGGAGATAAGTGAAGAGACTGGCTTTTCAGCTATTCAAAAGGAGTTCAAAAGTGACGAGGAATATTTGCATCTTATGGAGGTTCCAAGAGTAAACAGGGGAAGGTATATTAAATTTTACTTACCGGAAGGTAGAGGCAAAATAGAAAATGCGAAAGATTTTTAAATTTATTTAGAGAAGTTGAGTTCAAAGAGCAATTTAAGGACAATGGAACCTGGGGATAAAGGGGGAACATATATTTAAGGAAATCGATGTTTAACAGAGTGAAGTTGCTGTAGGAGAAAGCCATGAAGACCAATTCCTTTGTGTAGATGCTGAGGGGTTGTGAAAACTTTGACTTGGAGGAAGTCATTCAGTGTTTAGCCAGGAGAATCTTTGTATTTGTTTCTGAACATCTCTTGGAAGTCACAATGCCTGAGAAATTGTGATATTTATCTTTATTAACATGCTGATTCCTGGTCCAGGGTGACATTGACTAGATTTTTATGGTTAAGATCTAAAGAGTTTTTTTTTCCATATAGGTAGTTTCATCATCTACATTTGACTAATGGTGTTGGTTTGGAGGTTGTTCTGCAAGACTGTTTTAATTGTGTAACTTGTCTTGTGTGCATGAGTTTGGTTTCCAGAAACCTTTTAAGTTTTAAAATTCTAAAGGTGTTTAGGGGAGCTGTTCCTCTTCGTTGAAGGCTCAGTTATAAGAGGACACAAGTTAAAGGTGAGGGGTGGGAGGTTTAAAGAGGATTTGAAGAACATATTTCTACCCAGACGGTGGTGACAGTCAGGAATGAGCTGCGTGGGAGGGTGGTGGAGCTGGGATGCCTCACATTCTTTAAAAAGTACCTGGATGAGCACTCGGCATATTATAACATTCAAGGCTATGGGCCAAGTGCTGGCAAGTGGGATTAGTTGGGTAGGTCAGAATTCTTCATATGCTGGTATGGATTCGATGGGCCAAAGGGCCTCTTCTGCACTGTAAGATTCTGTGGTTCTGCAATTCTGTGTTACCTGAGTTCTAATGCTTCTGAGATCGGTAGCTGTTCCTCATTGTCACAATGAAATAAAAAGATTTATGATCAGTGAGATAGACTTCACTCTGGGACATGGCTTGCTCAATAACATCAAGTTTGCTTGTAACAGCGGAGAAATGACTTTTTCCAAGTTTGGAGAAAATTATAAATGAATGATATTTTTAAAGCTTTTTTAAAATATCTGCCGTCACTATCAAGGTTCATTGGTTCTATTCAGTTTCTTGTTACTCAATGGGCTTGGGAAGAAGGGGTGGCCTAGCATTGCACAGGGATGGGGATGGAGCAGCAGAGCTTGACATGAGGGGATGTGAGGGGAATATGGGATGAGTGAGGGGCATGAGGTGCCTCATGAGGCATGAGGAATGATTGGAGGATGAGGAGGTGGAAGGGCTGGAGGGCCTTTTGTTTTAACCAGGACCAATTCTGGGGTGGGTCAGATCATTGAGTGTCTTTAAGACAGAGAGGGATAGGTTCTTGATTGATAAGGGGATCAAGGATTTTAGGGAAAAGGCAGATGAATGGGAATGAGAAAAAAATATCAGCCTTGATTGAATGGCGGACCATTCTGGATGGCCTAACTCTGCTCCTATGTTTTATAATCTTACGACCTCATTAGCATCCATTTAATAAACTGCTCATTGATTTTGAATGAGGTACAAATATATATAAAATTCACAACTCTCTATTGTTAGAATTACTTCCAGCTTGTCTTTACGCCTCCCTGTTTTGCAAATGTTTACCCTTCTCCTGAGTGTGATACTCAAAGGGTTAACTCATTTGCTTCAATTATTTTCGGAAGATTTTTCTTTTGTCCGAACAATAAAGGACACATAACTGATGAGAGATGATTGCTGGAGGGATGCTAATCCCTTCATTCTGACTCTTATGCTCTGTGACTCTGAGTAACAAATGCCAGGTGCAATCAGATTATGCAAATTGCAGGGTGTCGAACTGGAACGAGGGAACGGTGAGCTAACAAATTCCATTTGTCAGAACCAAGTGAAAAATGACAGACTGCAAAAAGAGCCACTGATCCACTGAGTTCCCTTCTGAGGTCTCCTGTATCCCATATACCGACTCCCCAACCCACCCACCAGCTTGTTAGAGTTATCTCATAACTTCCTAGAGACAAGAGCCCCAGTCTGTTCATTAATGTTAGCCAAATCAACATTGAATGACACAGGATAGGAAATCATTCTTTGGAAGAAGCTACCCACGTATTCCCACTCTTCCCAGCTTTCAAAATAACTCCCCTTCAATTACTTCACGGAATCACAGAATCCTACCATGCAGAAGAGACCCTTTGGCCCACTGAGTTTGCACTGACACATGAAAGGCATTGACCTACCCACCTCATCCCATTTGCCAGCATTTGCTCTGTAGCCTTATGATGTGCCAAGTGCTCATCCAGCTACTTTTTAAAGGATGTAAGACATCCCACTCTCCCAGGCAGCATATTCCAGACCCTCACCACCCTCTGGGTAAAAACATTTTTCTACAAATCCCCCCTAAACCTCCTGCCTCTCACTGTTAACTTCTGTCCCCTTGTAACTGACCCTTCAGCTAAGGAGAACAGCTTCTCCCTACCCACCCTGTCCATGCCCCTCACAATGTTGAACACCTCAATCAGGTCATATCCTCAGTTTGTTATTTATTCATCAATGTTTTTCAAAATTATAATGGGATCTATCTGAAAATTTGATCATGGGATTTGATTCTCTGGCTAGGCCAGCATTTACTGTCCATCCCTAATGCTGATTGCCTTTTGAGAAGGTGGTGGGGAGCTGCCTTCTTGAACCACTGCAGTCCCTGAGGTGTAGGTACACCCACAATTCTGTTGGTGAGGGGGAGGGGTGCAATTCCAAGATTTTGATCAAGCAACAATGAAGGAACAATGACATAGTTCCAAATCAGGATGGTGAGTAACTTGGAAGGAAATTTGCAGGTTGTGGTTTTTCTATGAGTGTGTTGCCCTTGTCCTTCTAGATGGTAGTTGTTGTGAGTTTGGAAGGTGCTGCCCAAGGAACCTTGGTGAGTTGCTGCAGCGCATCTTGTAGACAGTACGCACTGTACATCAGTGGTGGAGAGAGTGAATGTTTAAGGTGGTGGATGAGGTGCCAGTTAAAATAACTCTCTTTTCTCTTTTCACTCCTTGAGTGATCAACCTTTGCTCTGATTTTGAGTTATCCAGGTGTGAACCTTGAAAGTCAATGGACTATACAGCCATAATTGGCTTACGTCTGAGACTGCTACAATCCTCATTTACAGATTCCCAACAGGGGCTGCTGTCGAGCAGTCAGAAACCCCGGGTGATATTTCCCCTCTCCCTTTGAGTGAGTAAATATGGCTTCTTCCAAGTCCAGATGGCCCAGATATTCACTGGATTCACTGATTGAATATCAGCCACACTGGTGGTGCAATAAGAAACCAAAAAACAGCCCTCAAGAAATATCAATGGGGGGATTTATAGCCAACAGAGACATACCAAAGGAATGCAGTGGATAGTAGAGCCTGATGGGCAGAAGGTACTCTCCTGTCTCATGCTATGTTATGATGTAAATCATCTCACAACGCCAGGTTGAAGTCCAACAGGTTTATTTGGAATCAGGTTTATTAGAATCTTGTTGGCCTTTCACCTGGTGTGGGGAGAGTTCTTGCTGTGCCCAATTCAGTGTCCAATGCCAGCACCTCCACATCATGTTGTAAATCATTTTCAACCTGAAGCATAAATTGTGCATCTCTTGAAAGTTTGCTTTCCAGTCGAAAGATGAAGGAGCAGCAGCCGAGGACAGAGACACAGTTAACCAATTTCAATCAAACTCAAACAATTGAGAAATTTTGTCACACACGGAGGGAGCTTGATTGAACAGGCTTGTGAAATTACAGTTCTGGTAATCGTAAAATTGTAATTAATTCCTTTTGAAGAAAGAAATCAACTCAATTGATTTCAGTTTAAAAACGGGAGTGTTGATTGGAGTGATGAGTTTAGAGTTTGATGATTAAATACCTGGTGAGATACTCAGATTATCTGATTGACTGAGAATGTCATTCTCAAAGGTAATTGGATCAATACTTGAAAGGTTACAACTTGAAGGGATTTAGGTAAAGATTGAGGGAAAGGGATGGGGGTCTCTCAGAAAGAATCAGCACAGACTAGGTGAGCTGAATGGCCTCAATCTGCACTGCATTGTTCTCTGATTTGATTTGATGGAGGAATTGATGGTGGCATAGTGATGAAATCACTGGACTAGTAATCATTGGCCATAGGCTAATCCCACTGTGGTTCCCTCCCCCGGGACTTTTCTTTGGATCACTATTGGTGAGGGAGGGGTCTCATAGAATCATAGAAACCATAGAAACCCTACAGTGCAGGAGGAAGCCATTTGGCCCATTGAGACTGCACTGACAACAATCCCATCCTGGCCCTATCCCCACTTAGTTACTGTGATAACTTCAACCAGGCTAATGAGATTGGTTTACAAGGGTAGGAACCAGCTGATGAACCCTAATTGATGGTTAAATCAGGGAGCCTCATGCTCCCTATTTAAAGCAGGTCTGTCAGACTCTCAGCCTGCATTCAGCAGGGAGCAACTGGAGAACTGGTTGTGTACAAATGTATGGTGTAAATAAAGTAACTTGTGATTGGATTTTCACCTCTGTGGAGTTATTACAGTTACCTTGCTAATCCCTCTAACTTATCACATCCTAAGGGTTAATTTAGCACAGCCAATCAACCTGATCCGCACATCTTTGGACTCAATACACACTTCTAGTAAAATGTGACCTGTGATGGAGACAGGGACCTGCTGGTCTAATTAAATACAATAATAGGGTCCAAAGCTTAACTTCACACCATCCTGTCCATGGCAACTTGTGGAATTTAAATTCAATTCATAAGTCTGGTAATCGTAACCATGAAACTATCATTTTAAAAGTTTATTTATTAGTGTCACAGGTAGGCTTACACTAACACTGTAATGAAATTGCTGTCAAAATCCTCCAGTCATCACACACCTCAGCCTGTTCTGATACACTGAGGGAGAATTTAGCCCAGCCAATGCACCCTAACCAGCATGTCTTTCAGACTGTGGGAGGAAACCGGAGCACCAGGAGGAAACCCATGCAGACACAGGGAGAACGTGCAGATTCTGCACAGTGACCCAAGCCGGAAATTGAACCTGGGTCCCTGACACTGAGAGGCAGCAGTGTTAACCATTAAACCCTTCTGGTTCATTCAGAAAGAAATCTGCCACCCTCACCTGGCCTGGCTTAGACGTGATTCCAGACCCACAGTAATGTGATTGACTTGTTTCTGCCTCTCTGAAGTGGTAGAGGATGAGGGCAATTAGGGATGGACAACAAATATTGGCCTTTTCAGAGATGCCCACAACCTGTGAAAGAATGATGCAAGAAATTGACCCTTGAAGATGTACTGGGTGCCTATCTGTTGTTTATTGGAGAATGACATGAGGGAGTACAGAGGGTTTAAAATGCAAAAGTCTCTTCTGGCTTAGTGTGTGAGACACTAAACAGAAAACATGACTAATTTACCCAACCCAGGAGATATGGGGTCAGCCCTGTGCTTCTAATTGAGTCTCTGATACTGAATTCTCTGAAAAAGCCAAGGCCACTGTCCACTTTGGAATGTCGAGGGGTGATTTAATCAGAGACCTCGAAATGATTCTATCATTTCAGACCGTAGATGTGGAGAAAGCATTTATTCTGTTGGGGGAATCTACATCAAGTCTCATATCCTTAAAATTCAGGAGTGAAATTGCGGAATACTTTTCCAAGTGAAGCATATTGGAAATCAGAAATTCAGGAACTCTCTCCCTTCCCAAAGGATATGGACGCGAGGAGGCAAATGAAGTTTCAAAATTGAGATCAATAGATTTTTGTTGGTTAAGGGTATGAAGTGATGTGGAGTAAATGCAGTAAGATTACAGATCAGCTAGAATCTAATTGAATGTCACAAAAGGCTCGAGGGACAGAATGATCTCCCTGTTCCAAGGCAATATTCAACTCCTCCAGTCTAACACTACCAGAGCTACTATGCTTTGTAAATATTTGATGGCATTATACATATCCCATGAAACCTCTGATCCCCTGTGCCAATGTGGTCCTCTGGTTTGATGTTACTGCTTGTTGTCCAGTGTAAGTGTTCAAGGAGAGGTTTGGCTATATACCTGGAAGATGTTTCACATGAAACAAGAACTTAACGAATAGAAGCTGATGTCAGCCATTTCGCCCCTTGAAGTGTTTGCCCATTCCGTGCCATCATTGTTAATCTAATCCCTCAACTCCACCGTTCTTTACTATCCACATTTCCCTCATCCTTTAGTGTTCAAAAATCAATTTAATTTTGATCACCAGTTGACCATCCACTCCAGTGAGCCACTGCTCAACGCTGTTCCGCAAGCGTGCCCGATCTCACACTGCACCGGGAGACACCCTTCCCTCCCTCCACCCATGGACATCAGGGTCTCTCCCTGCAGCCTTAGCTTGTGACTCCAGTCCTCCCCAACATGGGTCACCAACATGGGGGCCCTCCCACTGGGACCTCCAGCCTGATACCTAACATATCCCCTAATCACGATCCCACTTCGTGATCCATCCCTGCACAACCGCCCCTGTGTGAACCCCATAATAGCTGCCCCCCCATCAGAGCCCCCAATCAGGACCCTCGCCTTGGCACTGACCCTGGAACATTGGCAATGCCTAACTGGCACTGCCAGGGGTCTGGTGGGCACTGCCGTGCTATGTTGCCGATCACCCAGGGTATCAATGGACCACTGAGACTCTGGTGTGGCTATCACACCAGGTCTCTGCCAGTGGAGACTATTTGTGATTCCTGCCATTCTCACACCTTGCCCGAAGGCCAGAAGATTCCGTGCGCTGGGATTTGAACGGGCTATGAATATTTAAATGCTACTTCAAATATGCTAATTGACCTTGAGCTCTTTCTGGGCATGTGCCATTGGAGTGGGACTGGGAAGATACCAAACGATTGGGCGTGGAGCTAATTTTTTTGGCACATGAACTATTTTCCCAGATTGATGTGATTTGCGCCAGGCATGACAAGGCCGAAAATCGCTCCCCAGTAATTACTCGGGCACTCTAACAATCAAGGGAAACAGGAGTGGGATGGGGATGTGAAGTAGTACAGAGGTGATCCTGTTGCAAGGCAGAGCAGATACTAAGGTTTGTACTAGCTACTCCTGTCCTCATTCCTGGTAATGGATAGTTACTGCAAAGTGCCCTAGGAAGGTGGGTCTCACCAGATTTTGATGGTGTCAAAACCCCCTCTCCCCCCCAAATTTTCCACCACTTTCGATATTTCCCTCTTCAGTCTTGCCTTCACCATTGTCCAGAGCGGCACACCTATTTTCTATAAGATTTAATTCCACTGCATTGCTTGAATTTCTCTGCAACGGCATGCTCTGAATGTTGCTGTAGTCTCTCATCTTCTTGTCCCAGTTGTCTAACCCTCCCTGGCAGCCAAACCTACAGCTGAGCTATAAATAGTAACCTAACCACATGGCTGGTCCAATGTGATTTAAACTATGCTGAAGAATTGCAAGTATCTTGATGGCACCCAAGGTGTTTTATTTTAAACCACTGCCTCAAATAGTCAGTTTGCTTTCCTGCATCAAACAAGACTTATAAATCCTTTTTAAATTCATAGTCCGAGAAAATAGGACAGCCAACAAGATTCTTTTTAAAAGCTACATCTTAAAAAGATTTTAATGTTATAACACAGAGTATTTAAATGACAGTAAGTGCCCACGACTGCAGTGTGCTGAGCACCGCTTATAAATAATTTCTCCAGCTTACAAAACTGACCAGATGGTGTTATTTGAATCCTCAATCATTTAATCCTATGAATGGATGAGAATTTAAATGACCCAAAACATCTTTAATGAAAAATCATGAATAATCTGCTTCTTCTGGCTAAAAGAAATGCAGACAAACCAAAGCGCTTGGGAAGTAAAATAAAATTATACAGGAACTTTCGACCCAACTGACCAATGCCCGCTGTTCATCCTCCGTACAAACCTCTCCCTCCTATAGCCTGAAGATGCTGAGGGTGGTGGAAATCTGAAACAAAAATGCAGAATACTGGAAATATTCATCAAGTCTGGCAGCATCCCATTTTTAGGGCAGCACAATGGCACAGTGGTCAGCACTGTTGCCTTGCAGCGACAGGGACCCAGGCTCAATTCCTGGCTTTGTTCACTGTCTGTGTGGAGTCTGCACATTCTCCCCATGTCTCTATGGGTTTCCTCCAGGTGCTCTGGTTTTCTCCCACAGTCTGAAAAAGGTGCATTGGCCAAGCTAAATTCTCCCCGTGTGCCTGAATAGTTTGTAGAGATGCCGGCGTTGGACTGGGGTGAACACAGTAAGAAGTCTGATAACACCAGTTTTATGTCCAACTGATTTATTTGATAGTAAACTCACACAAGCTTTGAGGCTCTGCTTTTCGTCAGGTGAAGATCAGAGCCTCAAAAGCTTGTGTGAGTTTACTATCAAATAATTTGGTTGGACTTAAACCTGGTGTTGTCAGACTTCTTACAGTGCCCGAAAGATGCAGTAACATCATTGCAGTGTTAATGGAAACCCACTTGTGACTCATAAATAACGTCTAACTTTTTAAACAAGTTTTTGAAATGTTCATGGAATGTGAATAGCAATCGAGTAGTCTGATTTATTCTCCATTCCTACTTCTTTCACAGGATATGAATCAGTAAAGTGATGGAAGGGATCATCGACACTCGATCAAGCAGCACCTACTCAGCAATAACCTGCTCAGTGACGCCCAGTTAGGGTTTCTCCCAGGGTCACTCAGCTCCTGACCTCATTACAGCCTTAGTTCAAACATGAACAAAAGTGCTGAATTCCAGAGGTGACAGTCATTAACAACAAGGCTGCATTTGACTGAATGTGGCATTAAGGAGCCCTAGCAAAACTGGAATCAATGAGTATCAGGGCCAAACTCTCCGCTGGCTGGAGTCATACCTGGTACATAGGAATTTGATTGTGGTTTTGGAGGAGCAGTCAGCCCAGTTTCAGGACATCTCTGCAGGAGTTCCTCAGGGTAGTGTCCTAGACCCAACAATCTTCAGCTGCTTCATCAATGACCTTGATGAAGTCCACTGAGATCGCGCAATGTTCAGCACCATTCACGACTCCTCAGATACTGAAGCAGTCCATGTTCAAATACTACAAGATCTGGACAATATCCAGGTTTGGGCTGACAAGTGACAAGTAACATTCGCACCATACAAATGCCAGGCAATGACCATTACCAATAAGAGACACTTTAACCACTGCCCCTTGACCTTCTGTGGTGGTATCACAGAATCCCCCACTATCAACATCCTTGTGGGTTATCATTAGACCATAAGACCATAAGACATAGAAGCAGAATTAGGCCACTCAGCCGATCGAGTCTGCTCCACCATTCAATCATGACTGATATGATTCTCATTTCCATTCTTTTCCCCACAACTCCTGATCCCCTTATTAATCAAGAACCAATCTATCTCTGTCTTAAAGACACTCAATGACCTGGCCTCCGCAGCCTTCTGCTGCAAACAGTTCCATCGATTCCCCACTCTCTGGCTGAAGAAATTTCTCCTCATCTCTGTTTTAAAGGATCGTCTCTTTAGCCTGAGGTTGTTCCCTCTGGTTCTAGTTTTTCCTACTAGTGGAAACATCCTCTCCACATCCACTCTATCCGGGCCTCACAGTATCCTGTACGTTTCAATAAGATCCCCCCCCTCATCCTTCTAAATTCCAACAAGTATAGATCCAAACTCCTCAACCGTTCCCTATATGACAAGCTCTTTCCAGGGATCATTCTTGTGAACCTCCTCTGGACCCTTTCCAAGGCCAGCACATCCTTCCTTAGATATAGGGCCCAAAACTGGTCATAGTACTCCAAATGGGGTCTGATCAGAGCCTTACAATACATCCCTCCTCTTGTATTCTAGTCCTCTTGACATGAATGCTAACATTGCATTTGTCTTCCTAACTGTTGATTTAACCTTAAGAGAATCTTGAACAATGACTCCCAAGTCCCTTTAATGTTTCTGATTTCCTAAGCATTTTTCCATTTAGAAAATAGTCTCTGCCTCCATTCCTCCTTCCAAAGTGCATAACCTCCCCTTCTCCACGTTGTATTCCATCAGCCACTTCTTTGCCCACTCTCCTAACCTGTTCAAGTCCTTCTGCAACCCCCCTGCTTCCTCAGTATTATCTGTCCTTCTACATATTTTTGTATCATCTGAAAAATGAGCAACAGTGCCTTCAGTTCCTTCCTCTAGATTGTTAATATATATTGACAAGAAACTCAACTCAACTCGCCACGTAAACACAATGGCTACAAGAGCAGATCAGCTGCTAGGAATATTGCAACGAGTAATTCATTTCCCAACTCCCCAAAGCCTGTCCACATCTACAAGGCACAAGTCAGGAGTGTGATGGAATACTGCTCACTCCAACAACATTCAAGAAACTTGGCATCATCCAGGACAAGGCAGCCCACTTGATTGGCTCCATACCTACAAACACTCAATCTCTCCACCACCGACGGTCAGTAGTAGCAGCGTGTATAATCTACAAGGTGCACTTCAGCAACTCACCAAATACCCTCAGCACCTTCCAAACCTGCGACCACTTCTATCTAGAAGGACAAGGACAGCAGAGGAATGGGAACACCACCACCTGCAAGTTCCCCTTCAAACCACTCATCATCCTGACTTGTAAATATATCACCGTTCTTTCACAGTCATTGGGTTAAAATCTTGATATTTGCTCCTCAACCACATTGTGGGTCAACCCACAGCATGTGGACTGCAGCGATTCTAGAAGACAGCTCACCACCATCTTCTCAAGGGTAACTAGAGATGGGGAATAAATGCTGGTCCAGCCAGAGACACCCATGGCCCACGAATGACTAAAAAATGTGTCCCTATGCCACATGGACTGTGGTAGTTTGAGAAGGTGGTTCCGGTTGCTTCAGGACAATGAGGAATGGACTATCAATGGCCCTATATTGGTCCCTATATGGGAATCTTCAACAATAGGCATAGCCTAAAGACAAGGATATGTCATTAGGACGTTAGGACGGCAGCGTGGGCTCGTTGGGCCAAAGGGCCTGTTTCCCGTGCTGTGTTGCTCTTTGTTCTTTGTTTGCCAGTGACACTCACATCCCAAAAATGAATAAAAATAACTTCAAGCGCTTATCAATAAAAGCTTTATCATTAATTCTCTCCTTCTTGAACGTGACAAATAGGTTCATGTGAAATATGAACCAAAAAGAGCCACTAATTAGCCACTAAACTGTCTGGCAGAAAAATGAGGAAACTGAAGATCATTAGCATCATTCGGATTTAATGTCACCCTTTTGCTTTAGTATGCAAGCTTGCAAAATGGAAAATAATGTATCATATTCAAAATTAATCATCATAAACAAATCTGTACAAATGATGACTTACCGATCAGAGGGAAAGGGAATTGGAGATGTAAGTGCATTTCACCCAGGGTGAAATGCCATATTAACGAGGTGGAAAATTAACAAGCCATCCTGTCATCGACCTGTGGAGACCAAGCTGAGGAAATCAGTCCCGTACTGTAGAGTTTCAGTCAGGGGATTGTGAATTAAATACTGTATTAAATTAAAATCTCATCATAACCCTAACAAATTCATACCAAACTCTTCAGTCTCCTATCTAGGAAAGGACTTGCATTTATATAGCACCTATCATATGCGCAGGATGCTTCAAAATGCTTCATGGCCAGTCAATTGCTTTTGAAATGGAATTCGTAGAATCATAGAATCCCTACAGGACAGAATGAGGCCATTAGGCCCATCAAGTCTGCACCAGCCACAATCCCACCCAGGCCCTATTTCCTAAGACCTCATATTTACCCTGCTAATCCCCCCAAAACTAGAGTTAATTTAACATGGCTAATCCAGCTAACCCACACATCTTTGTATTGTTGTTATTGTAATGTAAAGAAATACTCCATCAATTTGCACACAGCATCCTGGAGCTGCCTGAGCTTGTGAAAGGCACTATATGAATGCAGGAGGAGATGGCATAGTAGATAATGCTCACAGCATCAGGGACCTGGGTTCAATTTTGGCTTTGGGTCACTGTCTGTGTGGAGTCTGCATGTTCTCCCTGTGTCTGCGTGGGTTTCCTCTGGGTGCTCGGTTTCCTCCCACAGTCCAAAGATGCGAGGGTTAGATGGATTGGCCATACTACATTGTACGGGATGGAATCACAATCAGGAATGTGATTCCTTCATTCACATTCCTGTGAATGAAAGAATAAAAAAAACTGACCTGGTGTTAAGAACTCAGATGATTAGGTTGGTAGCATGTGCTCAATTGCTGATAGACAGTTAGGCGGCACGGTGCCACAGTGGTTAGCACTGCTGCTTCATTGCACCAGGAACCGGAATTTGATTTCTGACTTGGGTCACTGTCTGTGTGGCGTTTGCACATTCTCTCCACGTGTGTGTGAGTTTAATCTGAGTGTTCCGGTTTCCTCCCACATTCTGAAAGACGTGCTGTTGGGGTGCATTAAGTCGAACAGGCACCGGAGTGTAGCGACTAGGGGAATTTCACAATGACTTCACTGCAGTGTTAATGTAAGCTTTACTTGTGACTAATTAAATAAACTTTAACTTTAGTTTGAAGGATAGAATTGGAACCGATAATTAGACAATTTAATATTTATTTACAGAATTAATCAATATGAGCATCCACCTCCTAAAACAACACAGTTTTAATCTGTGTCTATTAGTAGGGTTCAAGTGAAATTCCAGTTAATGTCCAGCACCAGTATATATTTAAACTGAATTAACATATAAGGTTGTATTCCTGATTATGTGAATGGCTTTCCTGCACCCATTTGACACACATCGCTCGGCAGCCCACACTGTTACAGCACATTGGAAAGCAAACAGACAGCAGAATTTACAGCCTCGCTTGACCCGAGACCTGAAAATCCCTCCCGAAGTCAATAGACCTTCCCATTTTCCGCCCCTCACTTGCTCCGATTCCCATGGCAGGCATTAGAATTCCGATGTCAGGCTTTAATAACCAATTTGACAGCTTTGACTATCGATCAAAGAGCCTGCAATATTTTTATTGTTAATAAGCAATGTTTAAAGAGAAGGGTCAATGTTTGAATGCCTTGGGATTTTCTTCCTGGTGCGTTTGGAGCATTCTGGAGACTAATATTCAACTCCAGGCAATGCTGGAATGTGGGCAACTCCCAGCTGGAACAGGAGCTCCTGTGATAAGTCTTGATTTTGACTGGAGTAAAGAAAGAAAAATGCTTTCAAATGGAGAACTGAAATCTGCATTTGAAGACAGGACTGAAAAATGAATTAATAAATACTTTAGATTTAAATATTTAATCAGTTTAATCTTCAACTAAAGGTCAATGGTCAGCCTGGAGAGCAGACAACTGTCAACAGATGGGAAACAACAGGAAGTTTCTGTGTGAGCCTTGTGGTCCTGCAGTCTCCTGGAGTGAAGACTGAGCTTACTTCCTCACAACGATCCTCCTGCTACAAAACCAGCAAAGGTTAAATAAACCCCAAATTTCTACAGTCTATTCCTATCGTGTAAAATCTATTTGTTCCAACTACTCCAAGCTGGTATTTATGCTTCACTCTGTCCCTCATTTCACCAACTTCTGCACTTAACTTAGACTGAGGGAGTGCCGCACTGTCAGAGGGTCAGTGCTGAGGGAGTGCCACACTGTCAGAGGGTCAATGCTGAGGGTGCGCCACACTGTCAGAGGGTCAGTGCTGAGGGAGTGCCGCACTGTCAGAGGGTCAGTGCTGAGGGAGTGCCGCGCTGTCAGAGGGTCAATGCCGAGGGAGTGCCGCGCTGTCAGAGGGTCAGTGCTGAGGGAGTGCCGCACTGTCAGAGGATCAGTGCTGAGGGAGTACCGCACTGTCAGGGGATCAGTACTGAGGGAGTACCGCACTGTCAGAGGGTCAGTGCTGAGGGAGTGCTGCACTGTCAGAGGATCAATGCTGAGGGAGTACCGCACTGTCAGAGGGTCAATGCTGAGGGAGTGCTGCACTGTCAGAGGGTCAATGCTGAGGGAGCGCCACATTGACAGAGGGTCAACACCGAGGGAGCCTAAAGACCTGAAGGCCCTAAACATGGATTATCGCATCCTGGTCTTGCCAGTTGATGATGGGGGGGACTAGAGAGTCCTCCTGAGAGCTGACTTTCACTCCTATGATAACCTGGGGCTGGGCAACCACCAAGAACATCAATGCCTGGCAGCTTCACACGCAGTACGTGTGCAAGAACCTGCCTCTCAATGATTGGCTGCTAATCTGCTGTAACATTGTGAGATGTGCCTGGGAGATGTTAGCAAGCGATTTCAGTGCTGCAAACGGAAGCATCACATTTCCAGAGTGAGTTTGGACCTATAGTTAGTGATGGCACTTGAACATTTTCCTTGAAATAATCCTGAGCGTCAGTTGGCGAATGATGAGAGTGATTATGTGAAAACTTCCACCAGTGTACAGATCTCTGGGAAAAGAGTTTTGAATTAAAGGTAGAGCCAAAAAATAAGGAGACCAAAATCTTTATGAAAATCCCGAGTCAGTAACACCTTGTAGCTGTTCTCTGTGGGAGAGGGAATGGGATGATTGAGGTAATGTCATTGAAATAGTAACCGAGGGACCCTGAGGACTTGGGTTCAAATCCCAATAGTAGAATTTAAATTCATAATGTCTGGAATTGAAAGCAGGTCATTGGAATGATGACTGTGGCAACTATCACTGATTATCACAAAAATCATTTGAGTTTTTTTTTCATTCACTTATGGGTCTTGGGAATCGCTGGCTGGGCCAACATTTATTACCCATCCCTAGTTGCCCTAGGGCAGTTAAGAGTCAACCACATTGTTGTGACACTGGAATCACATGTAGGCCAGATTGAGTAAGGACGGCAGATTTCCTTCCCTAAAGGACATTAGTGAACCAGATGGGTTTTTCCAACAATTAACAATGGTTTCACAATCAGATTTTTTTTTGATCTCAAATTCCACCATCTGCCATATTCACTCATGTCCTTTAGGGAAGGAAATCTGCTGTCTTTACCCAGTCTGGCCTACTCCAGAGCCACAACAATGCAGCTGACTCTAACTGCCCTCTGAAATGTCCAAGATCGAAGGCAAGTCAGTTCAAGGCAATTAAAGATGGACAATAAATACTGGCCTTGCTAGTGACACACACACACACCCCACAATAAAAAGATTTAGTTCTTTAATTAGGTTCATCCTAAAGCAATGTTAATCTTTAATGAAAAGTATTATTCAGGGCTCAGTAGGTTAAAGGTGTGATTAGTTTGGAGCAGGTACGATTATACAGCCCAGCAGGAAGACATTCGGCCCTTTGTGCATATGCCTGCTCTTTGAAAGAGCGATCCAATTAATCCTTCTCCCCTGCTGTTCCCTCAGACCCCGACTAATATTCCTTCAATTTCTCCTTCGATAGTTCCTTTTGAATTTGTTTCCTCTGCTCTTTCAGTCTGTATCCCAGATCACAACAACCTGTTGCATAAATTTCTCCTCATCGACCCACGGTCTCCTTTCCTAATTATCTTAAATCCGTGTTCACTGATTAATGACCTTGTGCTGGTAGAAGCAGTTTCTCCCCAATTATTGCAGCAAAGGTCTCTTAATTTTCAACACTAATTGGGAAGATCCTCAGTTATCTCCCCAATCTGTGAGATTAACTCAGTGAACCCAATCCACAGCACAGAGAGGCCAGAGCTGGTCACAGTGTTCCCTGCAGGAAATGTCAGCAATAAATGGGATTGGGCTGAGCTGCGATTCCACCCACAGTGCAATAGCTGCATTGACAGAAAATGCCTGAAATTAAACACAGGGAATTGCTGTCAGGGTAGCCGTATGTTCAATCAACACACACACACACACTCACACACACATAGACACACACACACACACATACACATGCACACACACACACACATACACATGCACACACACAGATACACACATACAGACACACTCACACACGCACACACACTCACACACACTCACATACACACACACACACATTCACACCCCCTACAGTTCAGAATGAGGCCATTTGACCCATCAAGTCTGCAATGATTCTCTGAAAGAATATTTTATCCAATGTCCCCCCTGGAACTCCATGCATTTATCATGGCCAATCCACCTAATTTGCATATTTTATTATTTATTTACATTAACACCACAATGAAGTTACTGTGAAAATCCCCTAGTTGCCACACTCTGGCACTGGTTCAGATACACTGAGGGAGAATTTAGTACAGTCAATGCACCTAACCAGCACATTTTTGGCCTGCAGAAGGAAATCGGAGCACCCAGAGAAAACCCATGCAGACACGGAGAGAATGTGCACACTCTGCAGAGATAGTGACCCGAGGCTGGAATCGAACCTGGGTCCCTGGCACTGTGAGACAGCAGAGCTAACCATTGTGCATGTTGTGTCTGTGTGCACTGTGTGCGCTGTGCTACCCCTACAAATATATGTACAATATGTACATACAATCAGATATGAACATACATGCACAAACATATGCATACATAAATATACATGGACAGATATGCACATACACAAACATGCATATAGAAATGCATATGCGCAGACATTTTCCAACATTGCTCAGATAGGGCACACTTAGTAACCTACAACACTGAAGATGCTGAACATTTATTGAGCTGCCGCTGTGTAAGGATTTAATACTCTCAGGAGTTAAGACTGAGGGAAAATTGGTGGAAAGGAAGAGGGGAATGAAAAGCTTGTGAAATTGCTGCTTCCTATTTATCAGACACGACTCATGAGGAATGTACAGGGACATCTCTCTCAGCACCCTGCCAGGGCCGAGAGGACAGCAGGAATACTGTGTGAAGTTTAATATGGTTTGGTGTGATCTGATCATGGCTCTTTCTGACTGGGTAGAGAGGAGCAAACTGAATGTGCCTGAAGGAGACTGATTTTCCAATGCTGATTCACCATACAGAACTTTGCGACTGTCACTTGGCATGCTGAGATATTAATAGGAATATCTAGCTTGTTAATAACAATAAACAATTAAACACAAGGGGTTGATTGAGTGGGCAAGTTTTTTTCCCTCATGGTTTTGGCATCTCAAAGTCCCATTGCAATTAGAACAATGGATTCTGATGGGACCAGACTGAGGTTTTGGATCTCAGTAAAAAAATCTCACAACACCAGATTAAAGTCCAACAGGTTTATTTGGTAGCAAATGCCACTAGCTTTCGGGGCTCTGCCCCTCTGTCAGGTGAGTGGGGATTACTTGGACTGGTGTTGTGAGACTTCTTACTGTGTTTATCCCAGTTCAACACCGGTACCTCCACATGGCGTTGGACTTTAGTTAGGGCAATGGCCATTCTCTGGGATTCAGTTCCCAGATTGCTGATTGGGCTCTGGCTCATAGTTCCAGCAACCAATCTGTGCACTTTAGACACAAGTGCGTGAGGGGAATGTTCAAACAACAACAAACGTACATTTATATAGCACCTTCCACAACTTCCACACATTCCAGAACACATCAGAGCCAAAAAAATACAGGTGTGTTCACTGTTGCAATATCAGAAATGTAGCAGACAATTTGTGCACAGCAAGCTCCCACAAATCAGAATAACATACAGTGCCAGAAGTGATGGTGGAAGTAGGCACATCAGCAACAGTTAAGAGGCATCTGAATGGATACATGAACAGGGAGTGTATTGAGGGATATAGAACATAGAACATTACAGCGCAGTACAAGCCCTTCGGCCTCGATGTTGAGCCGACCAGTGGAACCAATTTTATGACCCTCTAACCTAAACTATCCCAATATTATCCATATGCCTAGCCACTGACCATTTGAATGCCTTTAAACTTGGCGAGTCCACAACTGCTGCAGGCAGGGCATTCCACTCCCCTTACTACCCTCTGAGTAAAGAACCCACCTCTAACATCCGTCCTATAATTATCACCTCTCAATTTAAAGCTTTGTCCTCTCGTGTTAGCCATCACCATCCGAGGAAAAAGACTTTCACTGTCCACCCTGTCTAACCCTCTAATCATCTTGTATGCCTCAATTAGGTCACCTCTTAACCTTCTTCCCTCTAATGAAAACAGCCTCAGGTCCCTCAGCCTTTCCTCATAAGACCTTCCCACCATTCCAGGCAACATCCTGGTAAACCTCCTCTGCACCCTTTCCAATGCCTCCACATCTTTCTTATAATGCGGCAATCAGAACTATACGCAATACTCCAAGTATGGCCTCACCACAGTTTTGTACAGCTGCAACATGACCTCAACACTTCAAAATTCAATCCCTCTACCAATAAAAGCTAACACACCACACGCTTTCTTAACAACCTTATCTACCTGGATGCCAACTTTCAGGGATCTATGCACATGGACTGAGTAAGGGCAGAAGGTTCTTTTTTGTTAGCTTAGTTAGGGCATCCTGATTGGTACAGGCTTGGAGGGGCTGAAGGGCCTGTTCCTGTGCTGTATTTTTCTTTGTTTTTTGTTGTTCAAAGTTTTTTTCAAAGTTTATTCATTAGTGTCACAAGTAGGCTACATTAACACTGTAATGAAGTTACAGTGAAAATCATGTCATTGCCACACTCCGGCACCTGTTTGGGTACACTGAGGGAGAATTTAGCATGGCTACTGCACCTAACCCACATATAGTTGGACTGTGGGAAGAAACTGGAGCATCTGGAGGAAGCTCACACAGACATGGGGAGAATGTGCAGATTCCTCACAGACAGTGACCCAAGCCGGGAATCGAACCTGTGTCCCTGGCGTTGTGAGGTAGCTGTGCTAACCACTGTGCCATCGTGACACCATGTCATGTAAATTATTTGTTTTAATAACATTGGCTGAAAGATAATGATTGGCCAGGACAATGGAGAAAGTTTCTTTGCTGTTCTTCAAAATGGCATCCAGGAATCTGTTAGTTCCATCTTGGAGGACAGAGCAGATTGCAACTTAACATCTTATCTGCACCTCCAACAGTGCAGCACTCTCTCAGTAAAGCACTGCGAGTGCTAGCCTAGATTTTGTGCTCAAGTTCCTGGAACAGAAGTTGAATTTCTCAGATCTGTTGGACTGAGGCCAGTAGTTGTATTGCTATTACTGTCACTCATCGTAAAGCACCAATTAAGCCTGAGATCTTGCTTATCAGTCAGATTTGAGTACTAGGTTATCACTTTTGCCACCGAGCCAGTGATTCACTCAACAACTGTAATTTTTCAATACTTAATCATTTGAGGCTGTGAACAGTGAATGAGAGAAGTTATTTCTGATTATGACACACTTTCAAAAATACAACCGAGCTTTCTATTAATACAAACGAGGTATTGAGATCACTAAATATTCTGAATCCCTATCGTTATTTATAGAATTCATAATTGGATACGCTGAAACATTAATGGATGTGTGTGGGCTGAGTGAAGACTTTTTAAAGCTCACTTGACTAATTGGAGTGCCAAGAAGCAGCTAAATGGAATAGGTATCTCGATCAAACACCACCTGTAGCCTGGACATACAGAACCGAGGTGGTGCTACACTGTCAGAGGTGCTATCTATCGGTTGCCCTTTCAGGTAGATGTCAAAGGCAATATTTGAAGAGGAGCAGTGGGTTCCTCCCTGCTGTATAGAATGGATATCTGTCCCTGAATCAACACCACAAACAGACAATTTGCTCATTGTTAAGATGCTGATTGTGGGATGTTGCTGTGCACAAAATTAGCGGCTGAGTTTCCAACATGGCGACAGTGACTGCATTGAGAAAGTCATGCATAGGCTGTAAAACACTTAGGAATGTCTCGAGGTCACAAAAGATGCCGTAACAATGCCAGGCTTTTCTTTTATCAGTTGATTAGCAGAGTTGCAGGGTGCACTGTTGGTGTGGCATTCGCACTGAGTTTGTGGTGTCTGTGATTTTTCACTCAGAGGGTGGTGGGTGAGTGGAATCGGCTGCCGTTGGCGGTGGTAGAGGCGAATTCATTAGTCTCTTAAAAGAATTCATCCTTTTAAAAGACTTCTGGATGAGTACGTGGGTCTTAATAGGATTGAGGGTTATAGGTATGCCTAGTAGGTAGAGATATGATCAGCACAACTTGTGGGCCAAAGGGCCTATTTGTGCTGTAGTTTTTCTATGTTCTATTGGCGGCACGGTGGCACAGTGGTTAGCACTGCTGCTTCACAGCTCTAGGGACCTGGGTTCAATTCCCAGTTTGGGTCACTGTCTGTATGGAGTTTGCACATTCTCCTCGTGTCTGTGTGGGTTTCCTCCGGGTACTCTGTTTCCTCCCATAGTCCAAAGATGTGCGGGTTAAGTTGATTGACCACGCTAAGAAATTGCCCCTTAGTGTCCAGGGATGCGTCGATTAGAGGGATTAGTGGGTATAATATGTAGGATACAGGATAGGACCTGGGTGGGATTGTGTTTGGTGCAGACTCGATGGGCCGAAGGGTCTCTTTCTGTACTGTAGGATTCTATGGTTCTATGTTCTATGTGATTCAAGGATCAGTTGGAGAATCTGTCAATTATTTAGACAAGTGGAATAAAGACTTTCAACTCAAATATTCCAGTGCTCTCCTGGATGGTTTTCCATCTTTCATTCTTCGTAAAATTCAACACATGCAAAACTCTGCTGCCTGAATCCAAACTGCACCAATCCCATTCACCTGTCAGCGCTGATGATGCCTCTTCTAACTTGATTCACAGTCTGACAATGCCTTGTTATCAAATCCCTCCATTGCCTTCCTCCACCATGTCCCTGCTACCTCCTCCAACCCTACAACCCTCCAAAATCTCTGTGCTCCTCCTTCCGTAGCAGCTTTATGAGTTTCTCTCCACGCATGGACTGCACCAATTCAAACAGCTCAGCACCACCTTCACAATAGTAATTAAGGATGGGTAATAAACGCTGGATTTTCCAGCAATTTCCACATCCCAAGAATGAGATGTAACTTCCTCTGCTCTAATCTTAACTTCAATCCAATAGTGATCAATAAGCAGAAGGTTTTTCCCTTAAATCTAAATCCATCTTTTAATAAAATCACTACAGTGTGAGAGAAGGCCATTGAATCTGTATGGACGGCAATCACACACAGACCCTTTCCCTGTAATCCCACACATTGAGATTGCTAATCTGTCTGACACTGACATGGCCAATCAACCTCATTTCCACATCTTTGGACTGTGGGAGGAAACCCACACAGACATAGGGAGAATGTACCAACTCCATACAGACAGTCATTCAAGGCTGGAATTGAACCTGGGTCCCTGACACTGTGAGGCAGCAGTGCTAACTACTGTGCCACCATGGCACCAAAGGCAGTTTCACAATCTTGATAACAAAGTAGAAAGTAATAGTGCTTCTTTTTGTTCTTGGCTATTTACTGTACAAGTAAGTCAGTTAGAAATGATTTTTTCTATAAAGTGGGTAAAGCCTGGCCACCAGACTCTCACATGACAGTTTTTTTGTTTCTAGTTTGGCCTTGATGAAGAATATCAAACTGGAATGTTCTGTGTCTGAATATTCTCCCATTGGAGATTAATCAGCCATCAGTGACTGTGAGATGTTTGCATTGTTTAATTTATTGCCATAATATTGGATTAGCGGGAAGGTAGCGCAGATATACTTTCAGACAATATATTTGGACCTGGAGAATTCTTCATTTTGTTGGTGGGCTTGTTTTATTTCTTGTAACATTTTAGCAGTTAGCTGACTAATTAAGGATGAATATGTTTGAACCAGTTCAATACAAAGTGAATTTTCTTGCTTTGTTCCTTCTGAAGATATTTGTGAAAGTGTGTCTGCCATTGCTTGATACTGCCCTCTGGTATGGAGTCACTTCTCATCAATTTGGTCTGAAGCATTGGATTCTGGGTGGCATCATTATAATTTCTTTAATCTTTAGAAGGCTGACTCACGGTTTATGGTCTGTTCTGATTTTGAAATGTAATCTCAAAACAGAGTCTGAAAGCAGTTTACATGTCCTTGTTGTTGCCAATGCTTCTTTTTTTTATTGTGATGTAATGATGTCCTGTTTCTGTTAGTGACCTAGAGGTACAGAAGATCTGTCTGCACTTTCTGTCTTTCTTGGAATGAAACTGCCCTCTGACCTGTAGATGATGCATCTGATGTTAATATTTTCGCTACTCTAGGTCATAATGTGCCAAGTTCAGAAAAGGTTCAAAGTTATTGAATCCTCTCAAAAGTATTTTGCTGTTCCATGTTCCAGCGGCACGATTGACCTTATCTCAATGGATGATTCAAGGGCTAATTGACCTCTGCTAAATTAAGTAGGAACTTGCCTGCTTGATTGATCATCTCAAAGTATCTTTGACATTCAGTTATATTTCTGCATTGTGGAAATTCTCTGATTACTTTTGTTTTTTGTGGATTAACTGTGATTCCAGTTGTGCTATGTGACCTAGAAATTGGATCAAAAGATTGATGAACTCACATTTCTCATTCAATGTTGGCCTTCATCCTGTAGGATTTATGCCTGTGTGTGGCACGGCAGCACAGTGGTTAGCCTCACAGCGCTAGGGACCCGAGTTCGATTCCCAGCTTGGGTCACTGTCTGTGTGGAGTCTGCACATTCTCCTCATGCCTGCATGGGTTTCATCTGGTTGATCTGGTTTCCTCCACAGTCTGAAAGACATGCTGGTTAGGTGGATTGGTCATGCTAAATTCTCCCTCAGTATACCCGAACAGGCACCTGTCTGTGACAACTAGGGGATTTTCACAGCAACTTCACTGCAGTGTTGATGTAAGCCTACTTGTGACACTGATAAATAAATAAATGAAATTCTCTAGTGCAGCCATGTATAAGCATGTTGCCTATTTGATGTGTTATTCCTTCTACGCAGAGTGTGAGACATTGTTCTCTGGAACATTTCTGAAGTGGATACGATTCCAAACTGGAATCCATTGAAACAATTTTGACCAAAGGGTGTTATAAATGTGCTCAACAAGCTGGATTCTTTAAACAGAGGCAATTGTCAAAATCCACTGTTCTCATCACCAACTTCATCCTCTCTATAGAATAATTTCGGTTTTAGACATGCCTTTCTATTAGTTGTGAGCACTCTTGATTTTGAATAAAAGAGAGGTTTGATGATTTAATAATTCAGCTTTGTCATGAGTTGGAATCTCACTTTCGAAGTTATCTTCCAAGCCCAAAATGAACATTGAAATATAATCTGTTTGAGCTGTTTGGCTTCACTGATAAAATGGAAACACCTGCTCCTGTGTCTAATTTTAAACACTGTGAGATGCTAATCCACTTCAGCATCATAAAGTCCCGACAGAAAGAGGCCATTTAGTTCATTGAGTCTGCACGGACAACAATCCCACCCAATACCCACTCCATAACCACACATACTTACCCTGTTTATCCCCCAACACTAAGTGGAAATTTAGTGAGGCCAATCCACCTAACCTGCACATCTTTGGAGTGTGGGAGGAAACCAGAGCACCCAGGGGAAAGCCATGCAGACACGAGGAGAACGTGCAAACTCCACACAGATAGTTACCTGAGACCAGAATTGAATCTGGATCCCTGGCATTGCTATCACTGTGCTGCTGTGATGATCACTTTGAGATTAATATTCAAATGCTTGTTTTGAATATCATGTAACTCCCCAGGAAGATTAATTCCTCTGTTTGTGGGTCTTCCACTTCTTTATGTCACTCTGTTTTAAAACTTGCTCTCTCTTCTTACAGGTTGCCACACTCCTCTACCCTCCCCCTACCCCCTCACCCAGCTAATCCGGTCAATCTTCTTGGCTGCGCGGTTTGTTCCAAACTGAAGCTATTCCAAAAGCATCGCTTTTCCCCATTTTGACAGGCCCAAACTCTGGTATGCTTTCTCTTTAATGTTCTACAAATGGAATGATCTCATTTGACCTTCTCCACACCTGATTCTACTTCATAAGTCCCATTTGCCTCAGACCTGCATTGTTTTAACTTGTGTTAAACTCTCCCTTGTCTGTCAGAGATCTGATAATGCTTCATCTGGGACTTTGACAAGTATCCTGTCAGGAGCAACTCTGCCTTTAAGATTCCATAATTACAAGATTCCTGTCAGTGTATAGAGAACAGGTCTATGGTTTCACCTGACTTTTGCTGCCTTTTATTTAATTTAGCCACTTCTATTATTAGCTTTTGAGAGAAATTGAATTAAGGTTGAAAATCCTGCAGAACTTCTTCATAAGTTGATGAAGTCCCTCACATCGTTAGTGTTAGATCCTACTGCATAAATGAGTGTACTGTCCGTGTGAATCGTGAAGCAGTTCTGTATCTTGTCAAACATTTTTTCCCCAATTGTCTTAATTCTGAGCCTTTTGTGAGTTCTCTTCACTCTGAAATGTCTAGGAATACTGTGGCAAGTAACTCAGTTGCTGACTCCCCAAAGCCTATCCACCATCGAGAAGGTGCATGTCAGAAGTGTGCTCCATATTCCTTGAATATCTGCATTCAGTAAACTATCTATCAATTGCAGTCATGAGAATTTTCATGGGCTTTGAATTGTGAGGCTTTTTGTGGAGGGACAGCCAGATTTTCACTATCGTTTGTGTGAACAAATTCTTGCTGGTTTTGCTCTTGAAGGCCCTGGTTTTAATTTTAAGATCGTGCCCTTTTGTTTCGGGAGAGAAAATGGTCTCCCTGCATCTGCTCTCTTCATCTGCATTTCAAACACCTCAGAGAAATCATCCCCAGCCTTCTGAAGCCGAAGGACTTTATGAAACGTTTCTGCAATGTTTCCTCGTAACTTAAGGCTTTGTCATTCCACTGAGTCTGTGCTGTGCCCTCTCTGAGGACAACATATCCTTCCTGAGATGTGAGGTCCAGCTAGAATCTAACTGGGACTCCATATAACTGAGGCATCGCGTCGTCACTGTTGAATTCCAACTCCCCCGAGAACGAGGTTGGCATTCCATTAACCTTTCTGATTCAGTAATGGATATGGGTTAAATGCTTTGATCTCTTCATATAAACACATGAAAAGCAACAAAAAAAACCTCAAGGGAAATGTAGGTGTGAGCATGACTGATTGGGTAACTCTTCAAAAGGGCTAGCATGGGCATAATGGGCCAAATAGCCTCATTCAGCCCTGTGTTATTTTACAAATCTTCCATTCAAAAATATCACATTTAGTCGCAATGAAAGCGAAAGCTTATCTTTAATTGGCTCTTTTGTTTGTATCAGTTTAACTATGTATAAATTCTTGTTTTTTTTTATGTGTTACCAGAGCTGTAAATACAACCTCAAGACCTGTCGAATCCAGAGGCAGAGAACAATTCTCAACTGGTCTCTGCAATCTTTCTGTCTGGAGTTTGAGGGCATGGATTCCATCAATTGTACATCCTGTCAGAAGTGACTCACCTTTCCTATTTTGGTGATAATTTCCTGACCTGAAGTTAACAAGACATCTAGCTCATCCCCACTGTATGGGGAACCTAGATTTAATTAAAGATGACAGTCATCCACCCTGCCTTAAGACTGACAACTGTCCCTTTCTGCTACAGTTATCCCTTGCATACTTTCTGCATATATACACAACAAAGAGATACAAGTAAACAGACAAGCACATTCACAAGTACACTTAAATATGATTTACACACAAAAATGTATATGCAACCATATAAACATAGGGACAAATATTTGGCATACATGAACACACATACACACACGCAAACATACAAAAATGTATATATACACACATACACACATATGTGCACAATTGCATGCGCATACAAAAACATGCACACATATGCATACAAAAACACACATAATATACAAAAAGATACACACAAAAACACACATACGAAAACATACACAGCTAAACAGCAAAGACAAGATGCACACAATCACACATAGACACACACAGACATGTTGGCACATTGACAGATATAGACAGACAAACACAGACAGGCACATTGACAGGTAATTCAGGGGAGGATAGAAAATGGCAGTGAGATGCTGAACTGCCGCCTGCTTTGATCTTTAATTCATTCTCCTCAGTCTTTCCTCCACCAAGTGGCTACACACCCCAGTGCCCACCCCAGTCACAGATTGGTGGATTAAGACGTCAGATGCGAGTTCAATCCCACCTCTCCCTCTGTAACTCACTCCCCTCCCCACCTTCAAACACTCAGCTCTCAGTGAATCAGATAGGAGCAGGGAAGTGCTGTAGCTGATGGTCTGTGTGAGGTGTGTGTGTGTGAAAGCACCAGCTAAGAAATGTCATTGTGCAGCGTGAGAAACGGTGAGAATTATTCACTGTGGGGGAGAATGAACAAAGGTTTCTCGTAAAGACATCGACAAACCCCGACAAGATCCCTCTGGCTGAAGTCTGCTGTGCAATTCCATTTAGAAGGAAGGAGAGATTGTGGCAGTCGGGAACATTGAGAGGGAGGTGAAGAACTCGAGTGAAGAGAGTTAGCCCTTCGAATACAAACGTGTGGGGAGGGGGGGCGTAGGCTCCAAGGGCATAAGTTTCTTTTTAGCTGCCGGACCTTATCAAACTGCCAAGACGCCGCGTGCAGTGCTCCGAGTGAAAAATGCGCCCCCAAGAGCGCCAAAGCCAGCGCCCACCTCCGACCTGGGTCCAGCAGGATTTAACATCGAAAGGTCGCAGAGCAGGATCAGTTTGTCCGCCTCCTTCGAGGCTCTGGCCATCTACTTCCCCTGTATGAACTCCTTCGATGAGGATGATGCTGGTAAGCCGAGCGGCGGGCTGGTTGCCTCCTGGGTTTCCCTGGATGGTGTTTCGGAGGGTTGACACTGTGTGAATCTGAACTTGGTCAAGGAAATAAAAGAATCAGCGAGGGAAGGTTACCTTAAGAGAGGAATAGCAGAGAGAAAGACAAAGTGAGAAAGAAAGAATGGGAGGGCAAGAATCAATGAGAGAGAGAAAGAGAGAAAAAAAGAGAGAGTGTGTGGAAATGATTTATAGAAAGACAGCATGAGAGAGAGAGGGTAAGAAAGAGAGTCAATGAGAAGGAGTGGCAGTGGGAATGACAGGGAGATAGACACAAAAGAGTGAGTGTGACAGTAAGGAATCAAACTTAGAAATGCTGTCACTAACCCCCATCTCTCCAAGCGAATGTGAGGAAGTATTCAGAGTGCAGATTGATTCTGAATCTCTGTGATTATCTGATAGAATTGTTTGCCTAAAGCAGTTTCCTCTCTCCCCTCATCACACACAATAGGCAGACGGGATGTGGAATCAGGTCAGGGTGGGTTCTTACAGGATGAAGCATTTCACCCAAGATAGAGAGAGAGGGAGAAAAGAGGCTTCTCCAGGCAACAGAATGGACCAAGCTGTGTGATTCTCACTAAAAAGATAGAAGAAGGCAGAGGAAAAAAATGTGTGAGAGAGGTTAACAAAGGGTAGCAGGGTCAGAGAGAAAGCTGATGAAGGGATAGCAGGTCTATCTTGTGGTTGCATTTGAAGGTTTGGTGAAGGTGATGAAGTTTAATGGCAGGAGAGGTGATTGTGGGCTTGGGTCACTGTTAGCAGCTCCAGGATTATTGTCTGCCTCAGTGTAATTGAGAAGTGGTTGGTGAGAGAGATTTTCCTTTGTCGAGACAATAAAGGCTGAACAGGGTCCATTGTTTCTCATTGCATATTCTCACTGTACTTTCTCCCAAGCTTCTCCGACTGCATCTTCTCCCAGAGTGAGGGATGTGATTAGCTGCTCATCCCCAATTTCCTCTGTCCCACTGGGGGAGCAGACAGGAGTTGAAAGCAAGCTGTTAGCCATTCTGGAGTGCGAGAGACAGCTTGCTTCACTTTACCCTTTTCCCTCGCTGCGTTCCTCCCCATTTCTGCTGACTCTTGTTACCTGGTATAATTCCACTTGCCCTCCCCTTTTCACTGATGGATTCAAAGTAGCTCGCTGGAACTGATTCTGTCCAGTTGGATATCTGGATCCACACTACTCCATCTCCGAGTCCCATCCTCGGGACTCACTGACAGTCCATGTGAACTGTCAGCACATTCCCACAGCAGCATGCCTGACCTACATTGGATCACGAAGCAGTAGTGCAATAATTTTAAAAATTCTTATTGTTGTTTTCAAATCCCGCTGTGCTCCCATTCCTGCTGGTCTCTGTAACCTCCTGCAGCCCCACTGCCTCCTGAGAGATCGGTGTCCCACCAGTTCTAGTCTCTTGACTATCTCCAATTTTAATTACTCTATCACTGGTGGCCGTACCTTCAGCGGTCTGGGCCCTCAGCTTTGAAATTTCCTCCTCTTTGCCACTCTTTCCTCTCCTGTGTTTTTCTGAGCTGCTGTTTCTCCTTTAAGAAGCTCCTTAAAATGTACTTCTCTGACTAACCTTTCGTCCACTTGCTCTGCTAGGGTGGGATTCTCTGCCCCGACCTCACGCCATGTTTTATGGTGGCAGAGGTGGCCTGTCATTGGCCAATCCCCCTGCCACCAGGAACCCATGCTGACGGGTTGTCGTCAGCAGGGCTGGAAGATCTCGCTGGTGGGAGAGGCTGGAAAATCCCGCCATTGTCTTGCGTGGTTCAGTGTTGAATTTTGTTTGATAATTGATCCCTGTGAATTTTAATTAAATTACAGGCACTATGTAAATGGAATGAAAACAGAAAATGCCGGAAAAACTCAGCTGCTCTGTGGAGAGAGAAGCAGCGTTAACGTCCCAAGTCCAGTATGTCTGTCATATCATAGAATCCCTACAGTGCAGAAAAAGATCATTCAGCCCATCATGCCTGTACTGACTCTCTCTGAGTATCTTAGACAGTTCCCCTACCCTCCCCAATCCCCGTAACCCCATATATTTATCCTGCTAATCCTCCATCCCCCCACCTACACATCTTGGGACACTGAGGGGCAAGTTAGCATGGCCAATCTACCTAACCTGTACATCTCTGGAGTGTGACAGGAAACTAGAGCACCTGGAAGAAACCAAGCAGACACGGGGAGAACATGCAAACTCCACACAGACTGACACCCAAGCTGGGACTTGAACCCAGGTATCTGGTGTTGTGAGACAGCAGTGCTAACCACTGTACCACCAGGCCACCCTCTGTTAACTCTGTGTCTCTCCACATGGATGCTGCCAGACTGCTGAGTTTTTCCAGCACCTGTTGTTTTCATATATGATTTCTGCAGTATTTTGGTCTATAATGGAGTCATTTAGTGCAGAAAAGACCCTTTGGCCCATCGAATCTGGACTCAATGTTTTTGAGAGTAAAAGTGTAATGCTTAAAGATTTATGAGATAGGTGAGCAGATATGCTGTTCTCCTGCCTATCGTAGAGCCAGCTTCCAGAAGAGGTGCTAAGGAAATGCAAAGACATTTCTTGACTAAATTGAGTTGGTCATTGGGAAGAATGTGTGTTGGGTGCAGAGTTTTTCAAATCCTTTTGGATGATCCAGATAAATTGTGCAATATTACCCCAGAAAATAAAAAAAAATTACAACTAAAATAATACAATATCAGGAGTGGTTAGTTTACAGAACAGAGAGTAGCCTAAAAGCTGCTTCCTTACCCGGAATGAATCTCAGTATATATTCTGTAGGATTTTGAAAGAGAGATTTGAAAATTATCATTTCATTTAGTTGAGGAATCAGTAACAAGGGATCATCAATTTAAACTTCTCAGTGTAAGAATATAGACACAGGTGAAGAGAAACATTTTCCCAATTTTTGGAGCATAGAATGTTTAGAGACTGGGAAGCTTTGATGCAGAGGTTATTGCATCTTTTAAAGGAATGTGGGGACTTGAAGCAGAGGAAGATGTAGGGCCATGGGAGAGATGGGAAAGTGGGATTAATATTAGATTATTCCAGCAAAGGGACAGCACCAACACTGAGGGTCGGAATGATATCAATGTTGACAATTTATGGAGTTCTATGCACGTGGCTTGATATCATAGAATCATGAAGGTTTATAGCATGGAAACAAGATCTTCAGCCCAACTTATCCATGCTGCCCAGTTTTTACCACTAAGATAGTCCCAATTGCCTGCGTTCAGCTCAATCTCTCTGCACCCATCTTACCCATGTAATTGTCTAAATCCTTCTTAAAAGACAAAATTGTACCCACCTCTACTACTAACAACTGTGGAGCAAGTTTATGCTCCAGATAAAGATCCCAAATTACATGAGGAGCCAAACCAGACCCCAACAATTTTTCTATTTTGGCATAAATGTGAGAATGGGTGTTTCACTCCAGGACAAGTTAGGGATCTTTTATTGTAAAGCAAACTTCATTTAGTAACACAGTTTAACTATAACTCTGACAGATGAAGCAACTTAACTATTACCCATTGAACAATATTTACACGTGAAAAGAAACAATTCTAATTTCTAACTTATCATTGTTTCAGTTCCAAATAAGTAACATTTTTGCAGGCCCAAAAGCCACTTCAAATGCAGTTACCAATCATAAATGTATTTGTTAAAAGAGATGTAGTTAGCCTTGAAGCTTTCGGGGAGATTTTGTGGAGCTTGCAGACCTCTGTCTTTAAACAAACCCCAGCCAGAGTGTTCTCTGCTATATACCTGGCTCCTCCCATTAATCACATTATCATATGACCCTATCAATCCAAAATTACCTTCCATTCCTTTAATCAAAAGCCCCAGGGGACCTGTTTTTATAAACAAAAGCCCATTTGTTCTATATTACTAAACACTACAACCTCTGATGAAGGAGCGGTGCTCTGAAAGCTTGTCCTACCAAATAAATCTCATGGCTAAAATGAGTAATTATTATGTCTAAACATAATCTGAATTGTATCTGAATTGCATCTGAATTGTACTCCCACCAGACATATCAACTATCAGAAAGAAAACGCTGAATTTTAAATCATTCCACTCAAGCAAAAAAATAGAATAAGTATATGACAGAGTGTTACAGCGGTGTGTAGGGTATGTCAACAAGTGTTATAGTGAAGGGTGTGAGGTATATCAGTGAGTGTTACAGCGAGGAGTGTAGGATATATCAGAGTGTTACAGTGAGGGGTGTAGGATATATCAGAGTGTTACAGTGAGGGGTGTAGGATACAGTGAGGGGTATGTTATACATCAGTGTTACAGTGAAGGGTGTGGGATATATCAGAGTGTTACAGTGAGGGATATGCCATACATCACAGTGTTACAGTGAGGGGTGTGGGTATATCAGGGAGTTACAGTGAGGTGGTGTGGGGTATATCAACTGTCACAGTGAGGGGTACGATATATATCAGTAAGTGTTAATAATTATGGTTCATATTAAGAGTTAAAGTTAATATTAGTTGTTATACTGCTGGAAGAAAGGGGGAAGGATGTTATGTATTGTTAACCAGTGTAGTGTGTTACATGATGATGTGGTGATATTATCAGAGGCATTAGGGAGATTTTCCCTCTTCCATCCTGGACTGTAAGCAGTAGTACCATTGTAATAAAGCTTCACTAACTGGCTGTTTAATGCAATATATGGCAAACTTTTCATTCTTTTATCTTTGCAGTTAAAGTGAGGGGACCACTTTAATATACAGGTAGATAGCATGGTTTGCAATTATGAGGTGTTCTGGTAGGATAAGGATTTTTTTTCCCCGGTGGTAGGGTGGATGGTGGGGTAATGTCACTGGAATCCTCATTACAGTGTAATGTCACTGGACAGCAGTCCAGAAGTCCAGACTAATGCTCTGGGGAAACAGGTTTAAATTCCACCATGGTTGCTGGTGGAATTTAAATTCAATCCATGAAACCTCCGTTTACAAGTTAATCTCAGTGATAGTGACTGGGATTGTTAACGGTAGCCATAAAAATCTGGTTCATTAATATTCTTTAGAGAAGGAAATCCGCTGTCCTTATCTAACCTGGCTTATATGTGACTCCAGATCCACAGCAATGTGTCTGATGCTTGAATGTGTTCTGAAATGGCTGACCTAGCCACTCAGTTCAAGAGCAATTAGAGATGGACAACAAATGCTGGTCCACATCGCATGAAAGAATAAATAAAAAGGAGGAGCAGTCAGCAGAAGGTAGAACTTTATTGGGTTGGCGAATGAATGAAAGAATTATTTTTATAACATGGGTTTTTATGATTCGAAAAGCATTGTTTGAAAGGGTGGTGAAAGGGCAGAAAAGAATTGGATAAATACTCAAAATACACGGCGGGAAAGGTTTGCCAGCTTCTTCAAAGAGCTGACACAGGGCAAGATGGGCTAAATGTTCTCTTTTCATTCTGTATCATTCTATGATTCTGTGAGTCAATGAAAGTGACAGAAAGACACAATGAATGCCTTCGATACTGAAGGCACCCTGAATATCCATTTTACCTTGCACAATGCATTATATAAACACATCATACTCACTGAAAGAGATTTCAGTTGAAATGTGAGATGACAGTAATTGTTCAAATTGCAACCTATAGTAAAATCATGAATGCACCCTTTGTAGCATCAAACCAAAGGAAACCTTTGTGACTGCTTTCCCCATGTAGCTATTCACGGGCAGTGTAACTCTCCCTCTAGATATTTTCATTCATAATTTCAACTGGAGTCATAGCAACTACATTACATGTGTGAGCCCTCGCAGCTGCTATTACAGGAATCAAAATAATTTCTGTTGTCTAAAATTAATTTTTCACACCATATTAATGTGTCATAATTCATAATTGAAACCCCTTCTCCTTTTTGACTCTGCCTTAGATATGTCGTAGACCACAGGGCTCTAACAAGCTTAAATGCTTTAACACTCCCTTGATGAAATTTCTAGAGCTCAGTGAGAAGTGGGTTTCAATGATGGACAACTGAACATGTTTTTTTTTGCAACTTCCATCAATATCAACATTCCCAGACAAATACTGAGTACAACTCCTTCTAAATTATTCCACTGATTATTCCCAGGACAGATACTACACGGGGTTAGCTACAGAGTAATGCTCCTTCTACACTGTCCCTCATCAAACACACCCAGAATATGTACAGCATGGGGTTAGCTACACAATAAAGCTCCCTCTACACTGTCCCTATGAAACACTCCCAGAACAGGTATAGCACGGGATTAGATACAGAGTGAAGCTCCCTCTACACTGTCCCCATCAAACACTCCCAGGACAGGTACAGCACAGGGTTAGATACACAATAAAGCTGCGTGTACACTGTGCCTCATCAAACACTCCCAGGACAGGTACAGCATGGGGTTAGATGCAGAGTAAAGCTTCCTGTACACTGTCCCCATCAAACACTGCCGGGAAGGTACAGCAAGGAGTTAGGTACAGAGTAAAGCTCCCTCTACACTGACCCCATCAAACACTCCCAGGACAGGTACAGCACGGGGTGAGATACAGAGTAAAGCTCCCTCTACACTGTCCCCCATCAAACACTCCCAGGACAGGTACAGCACGGGGTTAGATACAGAGTAAAGCTCCCTCTACACTGTCCCCCATCAAACACTCCCAGGACAGGTACAGCACGGGGTTAGATACAGAGTAAAGCTCCCTCTACATTGTCCCCATCAAACACTCCCAGGACAGGTACAGCACGGGGTTAGATACAGAGTAAAGCTCCCTCTACACTGTCCCCATCAAACACTCTCAGGACAGGGACAGCTCAGGGTTAGATAAAGAGTAAAGCTCCCTTTACACTGTCCCCCATCAAACACTCCCAGGACAGGGACAATACGGGGTTAGATGTTCATTGCCTGGCAATGTGTGGCATGAGTTTTAGAATGACACTGTGATATTCCTCCATATTGTAAGGCAGTGGTAGCCTAGATTCTGATCTCAAGCCCTGGTGAAGGACTAGAACCTCCAGAGTTCAATTCGGCGATTGAGTTAGATTGACATCTAAAGCTTAATGCTCCTGTATGTTATTGAAATGTTGAACATCTTAGATGTAAGCTTCCTTCACTGTTTTAATTGGACTGCTATTTTTGATCTTTCCATCGTACAGTTATTCCATTATCTGGTCTTTACCTTCCTGAATGGTACTTTAGAAAGCTGGTGCTACCAAATAAACCTGTTGGACTTTAACCTGGTGTTGTGAGATTTTTTACTTTAAATACCCCAGGGGATATTTATATATTTAAAGAACACATATCCTGTTCTTTATTGGGGGCATTGTTAGTGAAGTCGCCATTTATTGCCCATCCCAAGTTGCCCCTCTGAAGTTGATGGTTGGTTTTCCTTTAAAACTGGCTTCCTTGTAGCTGTGTGATTCATCCCAGTGGCTGTTTCATATAGTAGAACTACTTCGATATGGGATTGGATTCACATACAGGCCCAGATTTGGGTAAGGGTGATCAATTTCCTTTCCTAAAGGATACTTGTGAATCAGTTTGGATTTTAGAACAATCTGACAGTTTCAAAGGTCATTTTCCAGATAATAGCCCTTTGGTTCCAATTTAAAAAAAAACAAATTCAAACTCTGAAACTGTCAGGATTTGAACTTATCTGGCTGAGGGGTTCAACAGCATAATCACTGCACTGTTGTTGTACAGGTTTGCTGGGTATATCACCAGGGTGAAGGTTTATAAATATGTGAGTTGTACCTAGGGAAGCTACGGAATTAACATTGATTCTGGGGCTGTTTTGAGCTCCACAGGGAATGTCATAGAAGTACATTTGTTGAAATTCCACCTCCCCACCTACATGGATTCGAAATGAGCAAGGAACGGACCATAGAAATATCCATTGGCCCCGGGAGGGAACTGTAAACTTCCACCCACTGAGTTTAAACCTCAAGTAAATAGACCAATCGGCCCTAATGCTCTGTGCTGGTGATCCTGACTTTCCCTTACTTGGAAATTGTGCCCCCTGGTTCTAGTGCTGGCCCTCCATCAGTGAGCTCCATCTATCACCTCCGGACAGCACACTAGTTAGCGCTGCTGCCTCAGTGCCAGGGACACAGGCTCAATTCCCGGCTTCGGTCACTGTCTGTGCGGAGTCTGCGTGGGTTTCTTCCGGGTGCTCCGGTTTCCTGCTACAGTCCAAAGACATGTGGGTTAGCTGCATTGGCCATGCTAAATTTCCCTTCAGTGTCCCAGGATGTGTAGGTAAGAGGGATTAGCAGGGTAAATATGTGGAGTTATACCAATAAGATGGGATTGTGGTCAGTGCAAACTCAATGGGCTGAATGACCTCCCTCTGCACTGTCGGGATTCTATGACAATTCCCCACTCCTTATGGTAATGAATTCCACATTCTCACCACCCGCTATGGTAATGAATTCCACATTCTCACCACCCCCTGACTAAAAGGGTTCCTCCTGAAATCACTATTGGATTTGTGGGATGTCCGTCTGAAATCCTAGTTTCTGCTCAAACCCTACCAAACTCCTCCAGAATTTTAAACACCTCTGTCAGGTCACCCCTCAGTTCCTTGATAACTGGATCTCACTGTCACACCAGTGAAGCAGAAGCAGAGATCAGCTCAGTACCAAAAATCAACAGCAGGTCAGAAAGCAAATGACGAGAATTTTCACCTGTGAAATTCATGCTTCCTGTGATGTGTAAAGAATGATGTAGAGATGCCGGCGTTGGACTGGGGTATGTGTAAAGAATGACAGAACAGGGAAAGTGAATGATCAGGGAGACGTGTTTGATCGCACAGCTGCTACTCTTACTTTGCCCTGCAAACGCCATCTGGAGTATTAAACCTGATTCGAGGCTCTCTCCTGAGCCCAGCCTCTCAGCTGCCTGCCTCACAGGGGCTGGTCCACACGCGGCGGAGATATTTCTGTGCTTCTTGTCAAGGTGACAGATGACGGCTCTGGAAAGGGGAGCCTTTCATCCATTCTGTGCTGAAACAAAAGAGACTTCACTGTTCTCAGAACAGATGCAGGGTAGTCTTCCATCTTATCTGTGGTTCAGCTGGTTAACACTCTTCGATTTGATTTAATTTATTATTGTTACATGTATTGTTTCTCGCACTATACAGACAGAGCTTACCGTTCTTAGAGAAGGGAATGAAGTGCAGAATGTAGTGTTACGGTCAGAGCTGGGGTGTAGAGAAAGATCAGCTTAATATAAGGTAAGTCCACTCAAAAGTCTTACAGCAGCAGGGAAGAAGTTGTTCTTGAGCTGGGTTGGTACGTGATCTCAGGCATTTGTATTTTTTTCCCAGCGGAAGAAGGTGGAAGAGAGAATGTCTGAAGTGCATGGGGCCTTAATTATACTGGCTGCTTTGCCGAGACAGCGGGAAGTGCAGAAAGAGTCAATGGATGCGAGGCTGGTTTGCGTGATGGATTGGGCTACATTCATGATCTTTTGTAATTCCTTGTAGCCTTGAGCAGAGCAGGAGCCCATACCAAGCTGTGATACGACCAGAAAGAATGTTTTCTATTGTGCATCTGTAAAAGTTGGTGAGAGTCATAGCTAACATGCCAAATTTCCTTAATCTTCTTTGAAAGTAGAGGCATTGGTGGACTTTCTTAACTATAATGTTAGCTTAGGGAGAGCAGGACAAGTTAGTGATGATCTGGACATCTTAACTATAATGTGACTGTACCCCTGATTCAGAGGGTTGTTGTTTTGTCTCCCACCCCAAAGACTTGAGGACTGACACTCCCAGAACAGGAGTGCTGCACTATCAGAGAGAATTTATACAATTCTTACAGTACAGAAGGAGGCCATTCAGCCAATCGAGTCTGCACCGACTTTCCGATAGAGCATCTTGCCCTGTCCTTATAATGTCATGTATTTAACGTAATAATCCCTCTAACCTACACTTTTTGAGGCACTAAGGGGCAATTTGGCATAGCCAATCTACCTAACTCACAGATCTATAGACTGTCGGAGGAAACTGGAGCATCTGGAGGAAACCCACACAGACACAGGGAGAACATACAAACTCCACACTGACATTGACCTGAGGCTGGAATTGAACCCGTGTCCCTGGAGCTGGGAGGAAGCAGTGCTAACAACTGGGCCACTGTGCCAGCCAGTCTGCCCTCTCAGGAAACATAAAGAGTTCCCATTTCAAGGAAGAGAGAGCATATTCTCTCAGGTGTTCTGGCCATTATTTATCTCTTAACCAACATTACCAAAATAAATTATTTGGTCAATTGACATTCTCTAAAGCCCACTTTTAGAATTTATTTATTAGTCACAGGTAGGCTTACATCAACACGACAATGAAGTCACTGTGAAAATCCCGAGGCTCCACACTCTGGGTACACTGAGGGAGAATTTAGCATGGCCAATGCACCGAACCAGCACATCTTTTGGATTGTGGGAGGAAATCCATGTAGTCATGAGGAGAACCTGGAAACTCCACACAGACTGTGACCCAAGGCAGGAATCAAACTCAGGCCACTGAGTGCTAACCACTGTGCTATCGTGCTGCCCCACTTCCTTGACCAAGCATTTGAAAACAGCCCTCAGATTGTCTGGAGGGGGATTGGTGTCGAATGTGCTTTGTAACACTCCTGTGAAGCACTTTGGGACATTTTATGATGTTAAAAACATATATTTTTTTGCTGCTGTCCATTTTCTCATTGCTGTGTATGGGATCTTGTTGTGTGTAAATTGGCTGCTGCATTTTCTATATTACAACACTGACTACACTTCAGAAACGTTATTGGTTGTGAAGCTCTTTGATCCATCCTGAAATTGTGAAATGCAATTTGTAAATACAGGTTCTTTCCTTTTTGACATTCCCGTGTTGAAAGTTCTCTTGTAAAACTGTAGCTCACTGATATCCTCAAGCCAATTACTGATGAGATTGTTGGTCTTGTGCCAATTTTCTCAAATTCAGAGTAGTTTGTTCTTCTTGTTCCCCGGAAGCCTTATTGAAATAATTTGAATTCATTCAAAACCTCTGTCGATGTCTGCGGAGGAGGCTGTCATAGGCATATCGACATATTCCAAAGGCTAGGCTGCCTTTGTCTAACGTGTAAAATGCCTTTAAGCGACTCCAGCATGACGCCAATGGAAGGGAAGTGTGTCAGCTGATCCAGTCTCTGTTTTACTTTTGCCATGGAGTACAGCACAGCTTTTCAACCAATGTTTTTGAGTGTTTTATTGATGGATAATTTGTTCTCATGCGCCTTTTAAGAATAAATGAACTTATAACCTGCTTACACAATCCTTTCTGAGTGATTGATACCATTTAAACTTTATAAAAATAGGTCACAACTGTTTAAATTGGATTCTAGGATGATTAAAAATTTCCCCAAAAACTCCAAGAAATCCGTAGGTACCACTATGTGGAATTGATTAGATTCTGGATTTATTTTGTAAATAAGCTAGAAGGCAGGATTTTCTACTCCTTCCCGCCAATGGGATACTGGGATATTGCAGTCCTGCCAAAGGTAATTTCTCCCTTTCACACTTCTCCAGCCCCTCCTTCCACTATCCCCCACACCCACACTGTGATGGGTCAGCTGGTGATAGGATGGATGAACTACATAAAACTGGCAAAGTCATTAGCAGGACTGGAAGTGTCTGTTGGGGGCTAATGGTGAACTCTGAGCTCTGGGCCAGGGAGGAGTAGGGGGGGTGTGGAGGGAGAGGGGGAAGGTAGTAGGGAGGGGAAGCTTGAGGGGGTGGAATGGTGGAAAATACTACCCGGAGGAATAGAGGCTCCTGTGATGTGCTACATTGACTCATCAGGGAAGATTTCTTTCCTTACAAATAGATTCAAACTTATAAATTGCTTCAAGCCAAGATCTGTCTTCCAAATTTGTTCCTGCAAATCTTCCCAATGTGTTTCCAACAAAGATCCTTGCTCTGCTCCAGACAAGCTCACTGACGGCGGTCTCAGAGATGTTCTTGGTGATGTTTCTGAAGAGGCTTTTGATGGAATTCCTGATAAATTTCCTCACAAAGTTTTAATCTTCCTGAAGTGTTTCTGCAAGGAGTTTCCAGCATCCTTCCTGTGAAGCTGATGAGATAGTGGATGGAATTCCCTCATTCCTCTTGCTGTAGAGTCATACAAAGGGACTTTACAGCCTTGCTTGGTCCAAGACCAGAAAAACCTGCCCAAGGTCAATCTACATCTTCATTATCTGCCCCTTGCCCGCTCTGACCCCATGGTGGAGGAGCAGTAGAATTCTATTGATAGGATTGTACGCTGCTGAAAAGGCTCTTCAGCTCATCAAATTTTTCCTAACAATGTTACCAATGAAATCCCTTTGGTAGTTCCTGATCAATTTCCTGATATGTTTCTTCTGGAGGTTTTTAGTATACTTCTTGCATTCCAATGAGATTCCTAATAAGGTTCCAATGAATGTCACTTATTGTGAATCCTGAAAAAATTTCCTGGAATAAAATTCTCAATTATTTTCCAGCATTCCCCATCTCAGTTTCTGATATAGCTTCCAGAGGTTCCGTCTGAAGTTACATAAGAACATAAGAACTAGGAGCACGACTCAGCCATCTGACCCCTCGAGCCTGCTCCGTCATTCAATAAGATCATGGCTGATCTTTTCATGGGCTCAGCTCCACTTACCCACCCGCTCACCATAACCCTTAATTCCTTTATTGTTCAAACATTTCCCTATTCTTTTCTTAAAAACATTCAATCAGGGAGCCTCAACTGCTTCACTGGGCAGGGAATTCCACACATTCACAACCCTTTGTGTGACAAAGTTCCTCCTCAATTCAGTCCTAAATCTGCTTCCCCTTATTTTGAGACCATGCCCCCTTGTTCTAGTTTCACCCGCCAGTGGAAACAATTTCCCTGTTTCCATCTTATCTATTCCTTCATAATCTTATATGTTTCTATAAGATCTCTCCTCATTTTTCTGAATCCCATTGAGTATAGCCCCAGTGTACTCAGTCTCTCCTCAAAAGCCAACCTCTCAACTCCGGAATCAACCTAGTGAATCTCCTCTGCATCTCCTCCAGTGCCAGTATATCCTTTCTCAAGTAAGGAGACCAAAACTGTACACAGTAACTCCAGGTGTGGCCTCACCAACACGTTATACAGCTGCAACATAATCTCGCTGTTTTTAAACTCCATCCCTCTAGCAATGAAGGACAAAATTCCATTTGTCTTCTTAATTACCTGACCTTTTGAATCGAATTCCTGGTTTTGCTGACAACGTGTTGGGTTGGTTCTAATTTCCTGATACCAGGAACAGCCATATTCCATAGAGTTCCCTATTCTATCCCTGCCAATTCCCAGTGATCCCGGAGGCATATCTGGAAGTTTTATTGTTGTTTTAGTCCTGGACAGGGTGGATCTGACAGCCATGGTGACAGTTGGGAATTATGTGGAGAGATGAGAGGTGTGAATTCAATAGAGATGTTCAAAATTATGAAGGGCTTTCTTGAGTAAATAAGGGAAGACTGATTCTGTTAACACCAGGGTCAGTGAGAAGATGCAGTTTTAATGGAATCCATAAAAGATTGAAAGGGGAGATGAGGACAGATTATGTTTTAAATTCAGTAAGTTGTTATCGGCTGGAATGTGCTGCTGATGATATGAAATACAGAAATGTATGAAGCAAGGAAGGATTGTAACAGACTCCAGGAGGACGGAAACAGACTGGTGAAATCGATGGACAGATGGCAGATGGAATTTAATGTAGAGGAGTGTGAAGTGATTCATTTTGTTGGAAGAACAAGCAGAGACTTTGGAAACTAAACGCTACAATGTTAGAGACACGCAGGAACAGACTCCCATCTGGAGTACAGACCTGGAATTATGTTGGACTAATGGGGGTCTCACACACTGGTTGGTGAACTGTAGAGATCCCAAATGGTTCCACTGGGGTTAGTTTGACCACCAGCTGCCCTTCAGACACATCAGTGGCCCCCCCACTGGGCCTTCCCCACTCATATTGGGGAGGCAGTAGTGTTTACATTTATTTATCAGTGTCACAGGTAGGCTTACATTAACACTGCAATGAAATTACTATGAAAATCCCCTAGTTGCCCCACTCCAGCACCTGTTCGGGTACACTGAGGAAGAAATTAGCATGGCCAATGTATCCTAACCAGCACATCTTTTGGACAACGGGAGGGAGCCGGAGCATCCGAGGAAACCCACACAGACATGGGGAGAACATGCAGAGTCCACAAAGACAGTGACCCAAGCCGGGAGTCGAACCCGGGTCCCTGGTGCTGCGAGGCAGCAGTGCTAACACTGTGCCGCCATGCTGTGTTGTGGTATTAATGCTAGACTAGTAATCCAGAGGTTTAGTATTGCAGGTAATACTGTGAGGTAAAGGCAAATTACTGCAGATGCTGGAATCTGAAACAAAAACAGAAGATGCTGGAAAATTTTAACAGGTCAGACAGTATCTGTGGAGAGAGAAAGAGCCAATGTTTCAAGTCTGAATAGCCCTTTGTCAGAGTCCAATACTCTGGGGACCTGGGTTTGAATCTTGCCACAACAGATGGGGCTGCCATTTGAATTTAATAAAAATCTGGAATTAAAAACAGCCTTTTGGAGACCATTGTCGATTGTCAGAAAAACCCATCTGGTTCACTAATGTCCTTTAGGGAAGGAAATCTGCTGCCCTCACCCAGTCACCTACGTGTAACTCCAGATCCACAGCAATGTGTCTGATTTTTAAATACCCCCTGAACTAGCCTAGTAAGCCACTCAGTTCATGGGCAATTAAGGATGGGATTAAATGTTGGCCCAGCCACTGTTACCCACATCCCATGAATGAATAAAAAAGTCCTGCCCACCAAGAGCTGCTGCCCAATCCGAAGCCGGGAGCTTCAGTGTGGGAGGTGACTATTGGTCACATTGCACTCACCTGAGCCCCAGGAGCATTGTGGGATCCCCAGGCCAAAGTTGAGCGAGGGCAGCTTGGGGGGCAGGATGGGGAAGGGGAGGGATGTTGGAGGGAAGGATGGGCAATGGCTTTCAAATCCCCTTACCCAAATCCCCAGAACGTAGACTGGGGCTATACTCGTTGGAATTCAGAAGAATGAGGGGAGATCTTATAGAAACATATATGATTATGAAAGGAATAGATAAGTTAAAAGCAAGGAAGTTATTTCCACTGGCAGGTAAAACTAGAACAAGGGGGCAAAGCCTCAAAATAAGGGGAAGCAGATTTAGGACTGAGTTGAGGAGGAACTTCTTCACACAAAGGGTTGTGAATCTGTGGAATTCCCTGCCTAGTGAAGCAGTTGAGGCTACCTCATTGAATGTTTTTAAGGCAAGGAAAGATAAATTTTTGAACAGTAAAGAATTAAGGATTATGGTGAGCGGGCGGGTAAGTGGAGCTGAGTCCACAAAATGATCAGCTACGATCTTATTGAATGACAGAGCAGGCTCAAGGGGCCAGACGGCCTATTCCTGCTCCTCGTTCTTGTCCTATGTGCAGGAAAGTGGGATGAGAAAGAGCACTTGTGTGTCTTCAGGCTGGGATGGATAAAATGAGCTGAATGGCCTCCTTCTGAACTGTTTCTATGGTTTGGGGAAACTTTAAATTGAGAACACATATTGACAATTTGGGTTTCAAATTCATGTGACAATTTTTGCTGCTCATTCCCAATTCAACAGCACAAAATTGTAAAATGCCCAAGTTTATATGTGAACTGAAGGAAGTTTAATTGGAGCTGCAGCATGTAGGACAGCAGAATCTAACAGAATGATTCAATGCACTTTATAATCCACATCCACATGATTCAACTCTGTAGAGTCTTGACGCAAGCAGATATAATTTGTTAACACAGCATTTTAATGATGATATTTCTGCCCTACAATCTGCTTGTGAATTTTCAAACTTGTAATATGGAATCAGTATATAACTGAGATAGTGCAGCAGTCCACACCTGTACTGGAGGGGGTTCAAAGCTGCATGAATGAACACACCATTAGATTCAGGGTGGAATTTTACCTTTGGTTCACAGAGTGTGACAGTAGTCAGGAGAAGTAGTGTTGAAGATAACTGTGGCTCTCTCTCTGCTGTTAGGATCATGATGCCCAACTCCACACAGGGCAGGTCCCAGGGGATCACACTGGTTCCCAGTTTCTGATTGAGCCAATCTGCCTACAACTTTGTTTCTCTAAGATCAGGGCGTTCTTTCTAAAGGCTGCTCAGGTACACAGAAATTAGAGTGGAACCAGACCTTCCCCCCTGTGACTGCTCCTGGACACAGCTCCGTGTCACCACCAGGACAGGGACAGTGCCAGGGGCTACTTCCAGCAGGCAGTGCCTAGGGTCAGTGTCGGGAGTCAGTGCCAAAAAGCAATGCAAGGGAGTGGTGGCAGGGGGCAGTGCAGGGGGAGGTACTGGGGGCAGTGCCAGAGTGGTGCCAGAGGGCAGTGCCAGGGGGCAGTGCCAGATACTGCCCAGGCATGACCCTAGTCCCCCCTCCCCCTGGGTGATACACTCACTTGAGGCCATTTGGCTGGTCTACTCGCTAGGTACATGGGAGACCAGTCGTAATTCATCCCAAAGACTGGATTACCTCGGGGTGGAGGGGAGGGGGGGCATGGGGGGTGGGCGTGGGAGGGAAAGGTGGGGTTCAGGGGTGGCCGTTGCAGGGTGGGGGGAGTTGGAGGAGGATGATCGGGGTATTGACCTGATAATGAGATTTGCAATGATTATAATGACGTTTCCCGAACTGAACGTTGGGATTTCTGTTACATCACTGGCAAGGGGGCAATGGGGGCAATCATGCGAGATTTTCCACCGACACACGGCACAATCTGGGACCTCTCATGACATTTTCCACTCCTGTCACCAAAGCTGCCGGAAAAGGATAGGGATGGAAAATCCAAGCTGTATCCGGTCTAATTCAGAGAATCTTTGAAATTCTCCAACCCCAAAGAGCTAGAGTTGCTCAGTCATTGAGTAGGTTCAGGACAGAGGTGGATAGTTTTGGGGTGCTGAGGGGGTTATGGGATGTGAAGGATAGTGAGGGGAGCCTGAAGAGGATTATGTTGAATCATGGAGCAGATTTGAGTGACTGACTCCTGGTGGTATTTCCTGTATAAAGCAGCTGAAGGGGATGGATAGGGTAGAGGTTGAGAGACTCTTTCCACTTAACAAAGATAGCAGGACTAGAGGGCACAGCCTCAAGATTCAGAGGGGCGGTTCAGATCAGAGTTGAGGAGGAATTTCTTCACGCAGAGGATGGTGAATCTTTGGAATTCTCTGCCTGTTGAAGTGGTGGAGGCTTCCTCACTGAATATAGTTAAGTCAAGAGTGGATAGGTTTTTGATTGACAAGGGAATTAAGGATTATGGAGAGAAAGCGGGAAAGTGGACCTGAACCACTGCAGATCAGCCATGATCTTATTGAGTGGCGGGGCAGGCTCAAGGGGCTGGATGGCCTACTCCTGCTCCTATTTCTTATGTTCTTATGTTCTTATTTATCGTCTCAGTGTCTAAGATAAAAGTTCCTAATAGTGTGATTTAACACTAAAGTATAGAATATCACTATATCACTATTTAAGAGAGTTGCTTAATACTGCAATGTATGTAACAATAACGGAACGCTGTAATTTACAGGGCAACAACACCACTCTTTAATGCTTCAATATGCATTATATCTATCTGTTACAGCATTCTTTTATACTGCAGTGTTTAGGGCAGCATTTCTCCAATGCTGCAATGTCTGTAATAATTTATTTTCTGAAATGTAAAAGCTTAGTGCCGTGTGTGTCACATATGACTGGAGTTACTCCCAAATTTAGCTACAGGATGTGGTGGGTGGGATAGACTCTGAAATAAATAATTGTCCCCAGGGTGACGCATTTGCTAATGCCAGGGCTTGTAAGATGTTTTTGAAGCTTGAATGAAATGAAACACTGGAACCTGGGATTATCAGGGTTGTGTTGCTGCTATACATTCCAGTCACATTTGTAGGAATCACTTTTGGCAGCTCTCCCATATCTGACTAGTCTGGACTTGGGGGGGGGGGCGGAGATAATGTGGTGGTAACATTGTTGGGTAAGTAACTCAGGAGCCCAGGCTAACACTCTGGATACTGTCCTTTGAACCCCACCCTGCCATTTTCTTTACTCTTTTGTAGAATATGGGTGTCGCTGGCAAGACCAGTATTTATTGCTCTTTCCTAGTTACCCTGGTACCGGGTGGCTTGTTGGGTCATTTCAGAGGATGGTTAACCACATTGCTGTGATTCTGGACTTACATGTAGGTCAGACCAGATAAGGACGACAGATTTCCTTTCCTAAAGGACATTAGTGATCCAGATGGGTTTTGTTAGTTGTCATGTTGATGTTTTGGGGACCCCGGTTTGAATCCCACCCCACAGCAGATGGTGGAATTTGAATTCAACAAAAAAAAGTCTGGAAATAAAATCTACTGATGAGCACGAAACCATTGTTGATCTGGTTCACTAATGTCCCTTAGGGAAGAAAATCTGCTGTCCTTACCCGGCCTGGCCTACACGTAACCCTAGAGACACAGCAATGTGGTTGACTATGAACTGTCCTCGGAATAAGGGCAACTAGAGATGGGCAATAAATGGGCAAGACAACCAGTGATGCTCATGTCCTATGAATGAATAAAAAAAAGTTCACCATTATTGAGGCTAGCTTTATATTCCAGATTTATGAATTGAATTTAAATTTCACAGGCTGTTGTGGTGGGGATTTGAATCCATGTCCTCAGAGCATTTGCCTCTGGATTACTGATCTACTGCATCATCATTTCTCCGATTCAATTAATAAAAATCCATGATATAAAGCTAGTCCATGACAAATATAATCGTTGTTGTAAAAACTCATCTGGTTCACTGATGTGCTTTAGGGAAGGAAATCTGCTGTTCTTGCCGACCCTATGTGTGACTCCAGACCCACGGCAGCGTGGCTGGCTCTGTGGTTGGTCTGGTCCACATGTGTTGACTTGTAACTTCCCTCTGCAATGGTAGGTGGAGGATAATTAAGGATGGCAGCAAATGCTGGCCTTGCCAGTGTCACCCACGACACAATCTGGTGGATCAGTACTTGTTATTTGCAGCAGAGGTTCCAGCCTGGACATTGGACTGAAAGCTGTTTGTTGCCAGCAGAATCTATCTCCAGATTCTGAGAAAGTTACAGCAGAGAAGGAGGCTGTTTGGCCCATCAGACCATTCTGGCTCTTTGAAAGAGCAGTCGGTGCTTGTTTCTGTTCCCTTGCATTTTGTCCGCAACCGTGTATGCTCCACGTCTGTGAGTATCTATCCAATACCCAAATACAATTCATCAAATCAGCTTCCATCACATTTTTAGCTAGAACATCCCACATCCCAACAACTCTTTGAGTTACTAAATTTTCATCTTCCTCTGGATCTTTTGGCAGTGATATAAATCCATGCCCTCTAACTATGGAGTCAACCAATAGAGTAACTCAAGCATGGACAGCATGGAGGGTTCTACCAATAACCCTGGACCTCACAACCTAGGTTCCCAAAGTTGTGGATTCAAACCCCTCTTCAGAGTTTAAGGATGGCAGTCTAAACTCTAATGCAGTTTTGGAGAGACTGTTCTTCAGATGAGGTGTTGGATTGAGGTCTTGTCTGCCTGCTAAAATGGATATAAAAGATCCCATGGCACTATTTTGAAAAGGACAGGGGATTTTTCCCTGGTATCCTAGCCAATAGTTATCCCTATTAGCATCACTGAAACAGGTTATCTGGCCATTGTCCTATTGCTGTTTGTGGGATCTTGCTGTGTGCAACTTGGTTGCTGATATTCCTACATAATCACACTTCAACATCTACATCATCACTTTGCGACATCTGGTGGCCATCTCAGAGAAGTGTGAAAATAATTGGGTGACAATAACAGGATATTTTCTCCAATATTGACACAGATAGGCAAAGCGTGAAAAATTTAGAGGGGGTGGAATTCTTAAAGTGCATCCAGAAGCGCTTTTTGAGCCGGTAGGGAGAAAGTCCTACAAGAGGCAGGGTGGTACTGAACCTAGTTTTAGGGAATGAAACCAGGCAGGTGATAAAGTGTCAATGGGGGAGCTTCTTGATGATAGTGCGATTTAAGGTAGATTTAAGTAATTATGGAAAAGGGCAAAGATGGATCAGAAAGCTATTGATCAGGGGAAGGCTGATTTTAATAGAACAAGACAGGATCTTATCAAAGTAAATCGGAAGCAGCGACTTGCAGGAAAATCCGCATCAGAACAGTGGGAGTCATTCAGAAAGGAAATAGACAGAGTACAATTCCAACATGTTCCTGTAAAAGTGATGAGTGGGACCAGGATGTCAAGGGGAGAACTCAGAATAATGCCGTGGGATATCAATGTTTCTGGTAACAATAGGGATCCGGATCCAGATCCAGGAATTTATTTAAAGGATTTATTAACATTGGGAGATATGTCAAGTTGACTTTTTCTTTTGAGTTTTGTGGGTTGTTTTATTTAGAATGTTGTTGTTTGCCTTCTCTGCTGTGGTCTGAATTTTCACAGCTGTCAAAGCATGAGCAGAGTTTTTGGAGCAGGTTGTTGGATGTGTGATGTCCTAAAGCCTCCCTAGGGAAATGGAAGCTCTTAATAAAAAATAGTTCTTTTTTCTTCAGCTTTGTATTTACAGAGCATCAAGGACAAAATCTATAAAAATGTTTAATTAGCAAATTTATGTAAAGTTAGTGAGTTTTGATTGTTGCCATGTTCATGATTATTAAGACTAGCTTTATATTCCATGTTTATTAATTGAATTTAAGTTCAACTAGCTGCCACTGTGGGATTTGAACTCATGTCCCCAGAATGTTTGCCTCTGGACTATTAGCCCACTGCATCACCACGGATACCGAGGAGGGAATGTCTACGGAGTCTCTGTGGGTGGAAGTTAGGAACAGCAAAGGGTCGGTGACGTTGCTGGGTGTATTCTATAGGCCGCCCAATAGTGACAGGGAAGTTGAGGTGCAGATAGGGAAACAGATACTGGAGAGATGTAGAAATAACAGAGTTGTTGTGATGGGAGACTTCAATTTCCCAAACATTGACTGGAATATCCCAAGGGTGAGGGGTTTGGATGGGGACGAGTTTGTTAGGTGTGTTCAGGAGGGTTTCCTGACACAGCAGGTGGACAAGCCTACGAGAGGAGAGGCTGTACTGGGCCTGGTACTAGCTAATGAACCAGGACAGGTGATGGATCTCTCGGTAGGAGAGCATCTTGGGGATGGAGATCATAATTCTATCTCCTTCATCCTTGCATTGGAAAAGGATAGGATCAGGCAGGCAAGGAAGGTGTTTATCTGGAATAAGGGGAAATATGAAGACATCAGGCAGATGTTGGGGCGAATAAACTGGAAGGAGGTGTTCTTGGGGAAAAGCACAGAAGGAAGGTGGCAGATATTCAAGGAATGCTTGTCTGGAGCTCTGCACAACAACGTTCCGGTGAGACAAGGAGGTTTTGGTAGGTCGAGGGAACCGTGGTGCACGAAGGCTGTGGTGAACCTAGTCAGGAAGAAAAGAAAGGTGTATAAAAGGTTCAAAGAGCTAGGAGATGTTGGGGATCTAGAGAAGTATAAGGCTTATAGAAGAGAGCTTAAAAAGGAAATTAGGAGAGCCAGAAGGGGTCATGAGAAGGCCTTGACTGGTAGGATTAAGGAGAATCCCAAGGCCTTCTACAAATATGTGAAAAGTAAAAGGATGAGAAGAGAAGGGATAGGACCTATAAAAAGTGAAGGGGGAAAAGTCTGTGTGGAACTGGAAGAAATGGCAGAGGTGCTTAATGAGTACTTTGCCTCAGTATTCACGGTGGAAGGTGATCTGGGAGGATGCACTACAAGTTTGCGGCAGACTGAAAAGATTGAGTATGTAGATATTAAGGAAGCGGATGTGTTAGAACTTTTAAATGCTATCAAGATAGACAAGTCTCCGGGACCAGATGGGATGTACCCCAGGTTATTGTGGGAGGTGAGGGATGTCATTGCAGAGCCCCTGGCGATGATCTTTGCGTCATCGATGGAGACGGGAGAGGTTCCGGAGGATTGGAGGATTGCGGATGTGGTCCCTATTTTCAAGAAAGGGAACAGGGATAGTCCTGGAAATTACCGACCGGTGAGTCTGACCTCAGTGGTTGGTAAGCTGATGGAGAGGCTTCTGAGGGACAAGATTTACGAGCATTTGGAGAAGTTTAGGTTGATTAGAAATAGTCAGCATGGTTTTGTAAAAGGCAGGTTGTGCCTTACGAGCTTAATTGAGTTCTTTGAAAATGTGACTGAACACATTGACGAAGGAAGAGCAGTGGACGTGGTGTACAAGGCATTTGACAAGGTACCCCATGCAAGACTTCTCGAGAAGGTGAGAGGCCATGGGATTCAAGGGGCTTTGGCCTTGTGGATCCAGAACTGGCTTGCCTGCAGAAGGCAGAGGGTGGTTGTGGATGGCTCTTTTTCTGCATGGAGGTCGGTCACCAGTGGAGTGCCCCAGGGATCTGTTCTAGGACCCTTGCTGTTTGTCATTTTCATAAATGACCTGGATGAGGAAGTGGAGGGATGGGTGAGTAAGTTCGCCGATGACACGAAGGTCGGTGGTGTTGTGGATGGTCTGGAGGGATGTCAGAAGTTGCAGCAGGACATCGACAGGATGCAAGACTGGGCGGAGAAGTGGCAGATGGACTTCAACGCGGATAAATGTGTTGTGGTCCATTTTGGCAGATCCAACGGGATGAATGAGTACACTATCAAAGGTAGGAGTCTTAGCTGTGTGGAAGAGCAGAGGGATCTTGGGGTCCGGGTCCATAAGACTCTCAAATCGGCCTCCCAGGTGGAGGATGTGGTTAAGAAAGCTTACGGTGTACTGGCCTTCATTCATCGAGGGATTGAGTTCAGGAGTCAGGAGGTAATGCTGCAGCTTTATAGGACCCTTGTCAGACCACACTTGGAGTACTGTGCGCAGTTCTGGTCGCCTCACTATAGGAAGGACGTGGAAGCTATTGAAAGGGTGCAGAGGAGATTTACAAGGATGTTGCCTGGATTGGGAGGCATGCCTTATGAAGACAGGTTGAGGGAGCTGGGACTGTTCTCCCTGGAGAGACGAAGGTTGAGAGGCGACCTGATAGAGGTTTACAAGATGTTGAGAGGAATAGATAGGGTGGACTCTCAGAGACTATTTCCCAGGGCTGAAATGGTCGCGACGAGAGGGCACAGATTTAAGGTGCAGGGAAGCAAGTACAGAGGGGATGCTAGGGGAAAGTTTTTCACTCAGAGGGTGGTGAGTGAATGGAATCGGCTGCCGTCGGTGGTGGTCGAGGCGAACTCGCTGGGGTCTTTTAAAAGACTTCTGGATGAGTATATGGGATTCAATGGGATTGGGGTTATAGATAGGTCTATGGCTGGGTAGGTTTTGATGTGTTCGGTACAACTTGTGGGCCGAAGGGCCTGTTTGTGCTGTAGTGTTCTATGTTCTATGTTCTATCTCTCTGATTCATATTTCTGTAGCGTATTGTTAATATTTTGATTAATTGAGGGAGATTATGTTGAATTTAAGGAGAAGCTCAATAAACACACAAGAAAGAAGGATGTAGGAGGAAACCTTAATGAGTGAGATAAAGTCGTGAACAATGCAGAAATACTGGGATGGAGCTATTGTGTAAAGTGGCCTGTTTCTGTTCTGGAATAATAATGCAACATATGCCACTGATTCATAAATAATTCCCAGATAAGTGAGAGATTGCAGGTTGGGTGCAGGGATGTGACAGCACCTGTGCCAGGAGGTTCCTATAAAAATCTTCTTACCAAGAGCTAAACTGCAGATGGTTGGGGTAAATATGGAAGAGTTGCTAAATCTGCTGATTGCTGGGCTTTATTTTTAAACAAAATAAAAACTTGTGTTTCTGTTGCACTGTCCATGAAGTCAGGATGTCCCAAAGCACCGTGCAGTGAATGAAATCATTTGTGAAGCTGGAAGTTGTTGTAAAGTCAGCACAGCAGCTGACACAGACACAGTAAGATCCCACAAATTTGTTTTTTCACAGGTTGAAGGATACATATTGGCCCAGGTAATTGGGATATAGTCCCTGTTTTCCCCCGGAAGGTTTGTTACCAGTCGCCCAATCTTTTCCTTTTTAGGAAGGCACGGTGGCACTGTTCTTAGCACTGCTGCCTCACGGCACCAAGGACTCAGGTTCAATTCCCGGCTTGGGTTCACTGTCTGTGCAGAGTCTGCACATTCTCCCCATGTCTGCGTGGGTTTCCTCTGGGTGCTCTGGTTTCCTCCCACAGTCTGAAAGACGTGCTGGTTAGGAGCATTGGCCATGGTAAATTCTCCCTCAGTGTACCCAAACAGGCACCGGAATGTGGTGATTAGAAGAATTTCACATTTATTGCAATGTTAATGTAAGCCTTACATAAACTACTTTACTTCTTCAAGAAATGATGTCATTGGAATGGCACAGATTAATCACCACATTTAACTCCTGCCCTTGTTTGTGCTGTCTGCTGAGTACTGAGCTTCTGCAATCCCTCTGACCAATATTAATGTGTCGGAAACAAGCTACATTTTAAAAGTGGCCTAATTCACGCTGGCAATTTGAAAGCTATCGAAATAGTTTCTCAATTCCTTTTTGTTAAAAATTATGTCTTGCGTTTCTGGCCTGCACCTTGGCTGGAAATCAATCAGTGAATGGCTCTGACTGTCAAACAGCATGGAGTTTTACATGACACTGAGTGGTCTTTCTCCTCTTTGAAAGATTTCCCTCACCTTCTCCCGATACAATTCAAAAGTGCTCTGCTCTGCCTTGCCAAGGCAGCTCCTTCACTATCCTGGAGTGCAACCAATGCTTTCCTGTTTCACATGCAGGGACGGGGGAATGGGGAGGGGCATGTGTGTTCACACCATTTGGCCCAGTAAGACTGACCCATGATGCCCAGTGATTGTGGCTGCATTTGTGTCCTCCATCTTAGTTCTAGATACAGCCAGCAATGAGGTGGTCTGCAGCATTTGGACAGTGGATCAAGCACCTGCTCACTCTGAGGCACTCAGGGCCACAATGGATGACACAGTCATCCAGATCATCCCCTCACCACCCTCCATCTCCTTCCTCAACTTTATCCCCTTCACTCCCTTCACACTCAACCTAGCCCTCAAACCCTCCCCTACATCTCCTCCATACTGTTGTGAAATTTAGTTTGTAAAGATGTAAAATAATTCTAAAAACTGTTAGAAGGAAAAACAGTATATGGTCCCTTTAAAGCTGGTTTTGGATTCAATGCTGGGGTGTTTAAAATGCAGGCATACAGAGTACATAGATGGCAACATTTGTTGTCAGAGACAAAACATTAGGGTTGTCTTAGGGGCAGACTTTGCAGGTTTTTGCATTCTGACAGCCAATGAATTTAAAGAAAACACTCAGCTTACAAGACCTATGAAGTTTGAATTTGCTGTTGTTGTCAATCTCAGACCAATCCTGGTACAGGGAAAAAATAGGTCGTCAGGAGGACAAACAGGAACTCAACTGCCTGATTGAAATTCAGCTGAGTTCAACTGAGAGTCAGCCAGAATAGACAGGCATCTCTAAAGCAGTTCTCTACCTTGTCAGCTAAAAGACAATCTCTAAAGAGAATTCTCCATCTATCCAACAACAGGATATCAAGTCAGAAAGACGTTACAGACAGACAAATTACCGGAAAAAGTTCCAAAAGCTTCCTAAAGCCATAAGGCTTGGTTTATATATATATATATATATAGATATATAAAAATTCTGTTATTACTGTTTTGGTACCGAATGGGCCATGTATTTTCTTGAACAGCATTTCAGTCGAACCCTACTTTAATTAAAATGTTACTTATTTAGTTAAAGTTCTGTTTGATTAAATAAAATAACTTGTTAATTATTTACTTAAAGTGAGTGTCAGGTATTTCTGTTAATGAACCTCTAGATGTTAATGTAGAACATCTTCCCAAATACTTTTACCAGATTACAGAGCGAGCTAAAGGAAATTAACCTCTGCATCATAATAATACCTAACTCACCCCCTTACCCCTACCTCATACAACCCTCCTCCATCTGAGCTCTCGCTCACCCCTCACTCCATATCTATTGAGTGGATGCAGGAACATGGGCAACTTTTCTCTGCTTCACATTGGATCAATTCATTGCTCTTTCCATGGTGGTGTTCCAGAATTTCACTCTTTTTTGGTTGTTAGTTTGGCATTTGGCCAGATGTTCTGGTTCATTAGTGATCCCTTCGCCAGGCATTTTGTCAAGAGAATTCTGATGCTTGGATTTCATCAAGTTCCAAATCTTCATTAACAGACTCATCTTCCATATGTGAAAGTTCATTATCTGCACTTGGCACAGTCTAATTCCTCTGTGCTATCCTTCAAGCTCACATTCTTAAATTAAACTTCTGATCATTGTTATTCATGTGTACACTAATGGCATTGATTTACACACCATTTGTTGTTGATTTACACACTATTTGCCAGTGATTTACACACTATTTGCCAGTGATTTACACACCATTTGTTGTTGATTTACACACCATTTGTTGTTGATTTACACACTATTTGTTGTTGATTTACACACTAAGTTTTATCGGTGATCATTCTGTGTGGGCAGAGACTCCTATGGAACACAGAGAGTGATGCAGGGCAGCTGGGTGCCATGGGCATCTTTTATGTAAGATCAGCAGTGGAGGTTAGTCTGGAGCCATTTTTCCAATCCTCATTCCTGCTTTGTGTCCAATGAAATATCACTGGGCTTGAGGACTGATAGGAATTGAAATGACTTTTGGAGATGAATTTGGACCTGAGATTGCAGTTCAGGAATGGGGCAGTGGTCCAGAGTTTGAGGGGGGGGGATTGGTGGTGTTTGTGGGATGGTGTGGGGGCTGGGTATAGTGAAGGGGGGAGGGTTGGAGGACAGTACTGGGGTCTGGCTCCTGCTTTCCTGCTCCTTGTGACTCCAATGAAGATTATTTTCCAAATAATGACTGTGCTCAACTTACATTCAGATCGCAGATGGAGGGATTATTAATGATCCTTGAGTAGAGACACAATGAGTGGGAGAGTCTCTAACATAAGAAACTGGTGATGTGTTTATTAATATAAGGGCTCATAGTATATTTCTTAAGGTTGGATAAAATGAAACACTGAAGTTTAGGATTAATCAGGGTGAATAATCTGAATATATATTGTGGCCGCATTTCATGGAGTCTGGGAATCATTGTTGGCATCTTGTCTACTAATTTAATTCTGATTACATGATGGGATAGAGTCATAGAGGTTTACAGAATGGAAACAGACCCTTCAGCCCAACTTGTCTTTGCTGTACTTTTTATAACCCCTAAGCTAATACCAATTGCTCACATTTGGCCCATATCCCTCTATACCCATCGTACCCATGTGACTATCTAAATGCTTTTTAAAAGACAAAATTATACCCATCTCTACTACTACCCTGGCAGCTTTTTCCAGACACTCACCACCCTCTTTGTGAAAAAAATGCCCCTCTGGATATCTCTCCTCTTTCACCTTAAACCTATGCCCTCTAGTTTTAGACTCCCCTACCTTTGGGAAAAGATAATGACTATCTATGCCCCTCATTATTTTGTAAGCTTCTTTAAGATCCCCTCTCAGAGAAAAAAGTCCCAGTCTACCCAACCTCTCTTTATAACTCAATCCCTCAAGCCCTGGTAGTATCCGAGTAAGTCTTTTCTGCATTCTTTCTTGTTTAATAATATCCTTTCTATAACAGAGTGATGAGAATTGCACACAGTACAATTTACAATTTCAACAAGACATTCCAACTCCTGTATTCAATGTTCTGACCAATGAAGCCAAGCATGCTGAATGCCTTCTTCATCACTCTGTCTACCTGTGACTCCACTTACAAGGAGCTATGAACATATATCCTTAGGTCTCTTTTTTCTGTAACTTTCCCCAATGTCCTACCATTAACTGAATAAGTCCTACCCTGGTTCAATCTATCAAAATGCATCACCTCACATTTGTCTAAATTAAACTTCATCTGCCATTCACCAGCCCACTGGCCCAATTGATCGAGATCCCACTGCAATTGGAGATAACTTTCTTCACTGTCCACTATGCCACCAATCTTGGTGTCATCTGCAAACTTAGTAACCATGTCTCCTATATTCTCATCCAAATCATTAACATAAATGATAAATAACAGTGGGCCCAGCACTGATCCCTGAGGTACAGCGCTGGTCACAGGCCTCCAGTTTGAAAAACAATTCTCTACAGCCACCCTCTGGCTGGATCCCATGAGATTTAACCTTATTCAGCCACCCACCATGCGGGACTTTGTCAAAGATCTTGCTAAAGTCCATGTAGACAATATCAATTCTACTCGTACACCCTCTACACTCTTCAAAGGATTCACTTGATCCCAGCTGCCTCTGCATGTCATGGGCCTCTTTCTTTTTCGTGATCAGGGTCCCAATATCCTGAGTCATCCAGGGTTCCTACTTCTGCCAGCCTTGCCCTTCACTCTATAAGAAATACCCTGCACCCTGATTAACACACTTACGAAAGTGTGCCACTTATCAGACGTTCCAATTAACTTTTGAAAGTTCCTGCCTGATACCATCAAAATTGGCCTTGCTTCAATTTAGAATTTTAACTTTTGGGCCAGACCTATCATTCTCCATAGCTTTCTTAAAACAAATAGAATTACGATCACTGGTCCCAAAGTGATCCCCTCACTATCACCTGGCCTTCCTTATTTCCCAAGAGGAGGTCAAGTTTTGCTCCTTCTCTAGTCGGGCCATCCACATACTGAATGAGAAAATTGCTTAGGAATACACTCAACAAATTCCTGTCCATCCAACTCTTTAATATTACGGCAGTCTCAATCAATGTTGGGAAAGTTAAAATCTCTAACTATTACCACTCTAATTTTCTTGTAGCTATCTGTAATCTCTTACATATTTGCTCTTCAATTTCCCGCATCTTTTTGGGGAAATCAAAGTGATATGCCCCTTCTTATTTCTCAGTTCTACCCATATAGACTCAGTGGGTGAACCCTTGGATACATCCCCTGTCAGTACAGCCGTGACGCTTTTCCTAATCAAAAGTGCAACTCCCCCTCCTGTTCTATCTTTCCTATAGCATCTATACCCTGGAACATTGAGCTGCCAGTCCTGTGCCTGTCTTAACCATGTTTCAGTAATTGTTATAATATCCCAGTCCCATGTATCCATCCATGTCCTGAGTTCATCTGCCTTGCCCGTCAGGCCTCTCGCATTGAAATAAATGAGATTTAATCTGGACTTCCCTTGCTCTCAGTCTTGCTTTTGCCTGATCTGTCTGGTACTAGGGTTACTGATACTGCCTTTACTACTTAATGTGTTCGTGGATCCCGTCGCATCCTCAAACTTCTCTTCTGTCTCCCTACTGTTTTGAAGCCCATTCTGCCACCCCCCCGGCCAAACTAGTTTAAACTCTCTAGGGTTGTGAATCTGTGGAATTCTCCATCCAGTGAAGCAGTTGAGGCTACCTCATTGAATGTTTTTAAGGCAAGGATGGATAATTTTTGAACAGTAAAGGAATTAAGGGTTATGGTGAGCGGGTGGGTAAGTGGAACTGAGTCCGTGAAAAGATCAGCAATGATCTTATTGAACGGTGGAGCAGGCTCGAGGGGGCAGATGGCCGACTCCTGCTCCTAGTTCATGTGTTGGTACATGAAACCATCATTGGGTCCAATCAGTCCAGGTCTTTGCTCAAACATCCCATGGGTAAATAGTCCAAATTACATTTGCTCATGCAGTTATTAAACCCCCTTGGTCACCTTTTCCTTCATCCAACAATCTAATCCAGTCTTGATATAGCTTCTGTCTCAATCATTAACCTTAAAACAGAATTCCAAACCTCTCGGTGTGAAGGTGTTAGCCAGGATCCCAGTGAAACAGATTCTCTGGTCTCCGCTCGGTGCTTTTCTTGGTGGCGAGCTGTTTGCTGGTGATGGATTTATCAATGGGAATTCCCACTCAGGCTACCTCACACTGCCGGGAAACCTGAAGAATCTCGCTGCGAGTGAACAGCTGGAAATTCCTTCCAATCTTCCATTCCTAAGGTTGGGAAATTTAAAGGAAATTTGCATTGATATAGTGCCTTTTACAATCACTCGTTATCTATCAAGTGCTTTGAAGTACTTCTGAAGAGTAGCCACTGTTGTCAGGTTGGAAATGCAACAGCTACTTTGTACATAGAAAGATCCCACAAGCACCAATGTGATGATGACTAGATGATCTGTTTTTTTTTGTGATGGTGATAGAATTTCAGGCAGGATTCTAGGGAGAACTCTCCTCTCCTTCCTCAGGACAGTAGCACAGTATGTCCACAGCCAACCAAGACTCAAATTAGGATCTCATTTTTACATCTCATCCAAAAAGATTACATCTCTGACCCTGGCGTACTCCCTCAGTACCGCACTGGAGGCTCAACCTGAACTTCTGCCCTCAAACTTCAACTTGAAATTCATGATCGAACAGAAAGAGTGCCATCAACTGAGCCACAGCTAACACTGGACCTGATGTAAGCTTTACTTCACGGTGGCATGGTGGTTAGCACTGCTGCCTCTCAGTGCCAGGGACCTGGGTTCGATTCCTAGGTTCAGTCACTGTCTCTAGGGAGTGTGCACATTCTCCCCGTTTCTGTATGGGTTTCCTCTGGGTGCTCCGGTTTCCTCCCGCAGCCTAAACATGTGTATTGGCCATGATAAATTCTCTCTCAGTGTGCCCAAACAGGCACCGGAGTGTGACGACTAGGGGGTTTTCACAGTAACTTCATAGCATTGTTAATGTAAGCCTCCTTGTGATACTAATAAATATATAAATAAACGTCAATCGCTCCACTGGCAGAGTGCTTCATACCTTCTCATTATTCCAAAATTGCTCAGAATTCTAAACAAAAGTCCACTGATGATCTTCTTGGCTTTGCCAGTGTAGATACTCCCAGCCTCACTTCCTAACCATAATATCCCATCTGTGACAGGAGACATTCTATCAAAACTATTAAAGCTCGGATTGTTCTGTTTCTGCAGGTACCGTGATTCTGTTGAATTAGTGGCTGATCTTCAACAAATCAGTGACATAATTGTTATGAGTCATTTGGAGATGAAACTATAATTACTTTCATTTCTTGAGTCATTTTTATGACTGGGATTTTTAATCTGGTAGATGGGATGTAAATTAAAATGGATAAATATTATGGAATCACAAGCCCCCAGAGTCAAATAAAATAAGGTTACCACAGGATGGTGAAATGTGTCTGGATTCTGTTTGTTTGTCATCGTTTCTATCCAACAGTTTAGGGTCCCAGATACATACAACTCAGGGAAATAACAGGCTGTCGAGTTCTCCTTAAGCTATTCTGATAATCACACAAAACAAGCATAATGGAGTTGTTGACTAATCAGTACGTGAGATTATTGGTCCTTGAGGGATTGGCTGTGAGACTGGCTGAATGAACAATGAACAGAGAAAAGTACAACACAGGCCTTTTGGCCTAACAAGTCTGTGTTGATCATATACTCTAACTAGACTAAAATAAACCTTCTGCCCTTACTTGGCCTGTATCACTCTATTCCCTCAGTATTCATGTACCCATCCAGATGTTTTCTAAATATTGCTAATGTTCCTGCTTCCACCACCTCCTCTGGCAGCGTGTTCCAGGCACTCACCATTCCCTGCATGAGAAACTTCCCCTCTCCCACCTTGAACCTGTGCCCCCTTGTAATTGATACTTTCACCCTAGGAAAAAGGCTCTGATGATCCACCCTGCCTGTGCTTCTCATCATTTTGTAGACCTCGATCAGGTCTCCCCTCAGCCTGCGTCTTACCGTGACATTGGAATTATTCAACCTGTCCTCATAGCCAACAGCCTGGTGATGGAACATGGAGGGGTCACTGTATTTTACCAGTGATGGTGTACAATGCGTGGTGAGAGTGCCTGGTGAACTCTGGTTGAGTTCTTTATTGTCTTTTGCATTGTGGAGATCGAATGAACTGTTTTTATAATGCTTTACTCGAGTTGCTGTGTGTTGCAGTATTCATCACAGTTTGACATGTCCTCGTTTAGGGTACAGTTCACAGTGATAAAGTTGTGGTTTGAGTTGTGAGGCAGATGTCCTTGGTGTATAGGAGTTTTTGGGAAGATCATTTGTGTCCAGGTTAAACAAGGTTGGAGCCATGCAGAAGTCCACTGCTCTGACTTTTCCACGTACTTCTTGCCTGTCCAAGGTGAACTTTCGATTATTTAACAATGTTCTGATACTTTAAGTTGTTTGTGTTAGGAGGGAGGGCTATGGCAACTTCAGGAGCCAATAAGCTGGTGGGAATGGTGGGGAGGGCAACTCAAGAGGAGTGCCCACCTCCAAAAGCTGCCAACCTATCAGAGTACAGGGAGTCCGGCAGCATCAGCCGCACCATTTATATCATTTTTATTTATTCATTTATGGGACATGGGCATCGCTGGCTGGCCAGCATTTACCACCTATTCCTACTTGCCCTTGGCTAGCCCATTTCAGAATTACTGCTGTGCCTCTGGAGTCATATGTAGGTCAGACCAGGAAAGGATGGCAGATTTCCTTCCCTAAAGACAGTAGTGAACCAAATGGTTTTTTATGACAATCAACAATATGGTCATCCATAGGCTCTTACTTACAAATTTTTTTACTGAATTCAAATTCCACCATCTGCCATTGCAGGATTTGAACCCCGGTCCCCAGGACATCAGCTGAGTTTCTTGATTAATAGTCTAGGGATAACACCACTAGACCAACACCTCCTGCATGAAATTCCTGACTAAGACATTCTCCAGTTCACCTTGGGGAGGGCAATCTGGAAGGAAGATTTAGTGTTGAGTGATGTTGAGGTGGCACAGTGTTTAGCATGACTGCCTCACAGAGCCAGAGATTTGGGTTCAGTTCCAACCTTGAGTATCTGTCTGCGTGAAGTTTGCACATTGTGTCTGAGTGGGTTTCACCTGGGTGCCCCAGTTCCCTCCCACACTCCAAAGTTGTGCAGGTTAGGTAGATTGATCATGCTAAATTTCCCCTGGGTGTCCAAAGGCACTGCATTACAGAGATATGACTGGGTAAGATGCTCTATTGGAGAATCAGTGCAGACTCAATGGGCCAAATGGCTTCCTTCTCCACTGTTGTGATTGTATGATTCTATGAGGGTGAAGCTCCAGCACTACCAAACCAATTTGTCTTCTTATTATAGATGGAGATGGTCGGAAGCTACGAGGGGCAATCCAACGCAGCACGGAGACAGGACTTGCGGTCGAGATGCCAAGTAGAACAGTGCGTCAAGCCAGCCATGAGTCCATTGAGGAAAGCATGAACAGCTATGGATCTGAAGGGAAGTAAGTGGTAAAATGAGGGATGTGCCCAGCTGAGGGTGTTGGCTTTCCAATGTGGCGAGTAAGTAATGTGAGGTATTTGTGTTATCCTATCATTCCCAGGAAAGAAGGGGGTTGAAACTAAGGTTGGCGGGAAAGGGAAGTGGAAAAAGTATAAATCGGGCAGGATGTTCTCACTTGCCCAAACTTCATTCCCAGGGAGCCCAAACTCTCAGATCTCTGATATCGCAGTAACTGGGATATCAAAAGCATCAAGTCTTGGTCAAGTTGATGATGGGCCCATTTGCCAGTATCACAAATCTACTTTCAAGCATTGCGTAATTATTATTTTTCTGATTCTAACTTTCTCACAAAATTTACCCTTTGAGGTAATTCTGATTCTTCCAAACATCAGAAATTCATGGCATGAAAGAGATGTGCTGCTCTGTCCCCACCTTCCCCACACCCTACACAAGCATCACGACAAGATACTTCATATCACTCATTCTTGGAATGTGAGCATTGATGGCTGGGCCAGCATTCATTGTCCATCCCTTATTGCCCTTGCAAAGGTGGGTGGTGAGCTGCTTCTTAAACCGCTGAGATGTAGGTACATCCACAGTGCTGTTAGGGAGAGAGTTCCAGGATTCTGATCCAACAGCAGTGAAGGAACGGTGTTATTGTCTCAGGTGAGGATGGTGTGTAACTTAGATGGAAACTTGCAGCTAATGGTGTTTGTGCACCTTCTGCCCTCAACCTTCCAGGTGTAGAGATTACAGGTTTGGAAGGAGCTGCTGAAGGATCCTTGGTGAGGTACTGCAGTGAATCACGTAGATGGTACACACTGCTGTACTGTGCATTGGTGGTGGAGAAAGTGAATGGTAGTGGATGGGGTGCCATTAAATGGATGACTTTGGCCTGGATGGTGCTGAGTTAGTGAGTTTTTTTCAGATTTGGAGTATTCTGTGCAGTTCTGGTCACCACACTACCAGAAGGATGTGGAAACTTTGAAGAGGGTGCAAAGAATGTTCATTAGGATGTTGCTTTGAGGGTGTTGACCATGAGGAGAGTTTGAATAAACTAGGATTGTTTTCATTGGAAAGACGGAGACTGAGGGGCGACTTGATAGAAGTCTACAAAATTATGAGGAGCATAGAGTGGCTAGGCAGAGGCTTTTTCCCAGCGGGGAGTGGTCAAATACAAAGGTGAGAGGGAAATGTGTGGGGATGTTTCTCATGCAGGAAGTGGTAGGTGCCTGGAATGGACTGCTAAAGGAGATAGTGCAAGCAAGCACATTAGCAACATTTAAGAGGTATCTAGATGGGGACATGAATAGGGAGGGGATAGAAGAATATGGACCAAGACAGGGCTGAAGATTTTTTTTAGTTTAGTTAGGGCATCATGATTGGCACAGGCTTGAGGGGCTGAAGGGCCTGTTCCTGTGCTGGACTATTCTTTGTTCTTGGAGCCTTGGTGAGTTGCTGCAGTGCATCTTGTAGACGGTATACATGGCTGCCACTCAGTGGTGGAGGGATGTTTGAGGTGGTTAATGGGATATTGATCAAGAGGTTGATTTGTCCTGGATGGTGTTGAGTGTTGTTGGAGCTGCACTCATACAGGCAAGTGGAGAGTAATCCAGCATTCTGCTGACTTGTAGATGGTGGACAGATATGTGGGTGTCCAGAGGTGAATTATTCACTGCAGGATCCCCAACCTTTAACCTGCTCTGGGGTAACCACAATATTTGCATGGCTAATTGAGTTCAGTTTCTGGTCAATTTTATTAAGGATTATTTATTATTAGTGTCACAAGTAGGCTTACATTAACACTGCAATGAGATTACTGTGAAAATCCAGGATCTTGATGATGATGTTAGTAACTGTTGCTTTCCTGCTGCCTCTCCCCATCCCAGATCCCCAGCTATTGAATTTGCAGAGAGGTGGGTCCAGGATTTTATTGGTGCAAGTTCTCTATAAATGGTTGCTCTCTGGAGTTGTTCATTAGTCTGAATTCAGTTTAAATTCTTACACTAAATTGCATAAACAGACACTGATTGAAAGCATGGTGATTGGGTTATAAGGTGTTCATGTGTCGTGTGTATCTTTGAATTAAACCTGTTTGAAGGTTGGCTCTGGTTCTATCCTTTACCTCTTGGTTATCTAGAACACAACAGTGATATTACCCAACCCAATTTGCCTTCCCTGAAACTCACATTAAAATACCGCTACATCATCCAGCATGCTCATTGGAAAGTGGCTTCCATAAGCTAATCCTGACCAGGAGGTCTAGACCTTGGTGTTTCTTACCCCCAGAATGGAGTCATTCAATCATAGAATCCCTACCATACAGAAGGAGGCCATGAGGCCATTGAGGCTGCACCCACCACAATCCCGCCCAGCCCTCATTCCTGTAACTTGCATATTAACTGCACAAATAACTGCATATTTAGCATGGTAATTCCCTGGCACTAGGGTTAATTTATCATGGCCAGTCCATCTAACTCACACATCTTTGGACTGTGAGAGGAAATTGGAGCACCCAGAGGAAACTCATGTAGACCCAGGGAGAATGTGCAAACTCCACACAGACAGTGACCTGAGATTGGAATCGAACCTGAGACGCTGGTGCTATGAGGCAGCAGCTCTAATCACTGTTGCACTGTGCTGTCAGAATATGGGCATCGATCCCACTACCTCTTGAATGCAAGCTGAGCGCTCGACCAATTGAGCTAATTCCCCCACACTGTCCATGGACCCATGGGAAAAGTTGACATTACAGCGATAGATGCTGATTGTTCAATTCCTTCAAGAAAGAGCTAAAACCCAGGACCTCAGGAACAGGAGGCCATTCGAGCCATCGGCTCCGTTCTGTCATTCAACCAGATCATGATAGATCCGTATTCAAATCCCATTTGTTTTTGCCGCATATCCCTCGATATGGATTCTTCCACGGGAGGGAATAGATCAAATTAACCTATCAAATATTTGAGAATTTCAAAGATTGTGCTCAGAATGAAATTGTGGGGAGTTTAAAGAGAAGTTTGGACAACGAAGCTGAAGGTGTTTCCCTGCACAAAACTGGAATAATACTTCAAAAACAAAGGAAACAGCAAAAGTGAACCTGGCCGAGGCTGAGAGTGAATAAAGTTTTTAGGTTTATTTATTAGTCACAAGTAGGTTTACATTAACACTTGCAATGAAGTTACTGTGGAATTCCTCCAGTCACCACAGTCCAGTGCCTATTTGGGTACATGGGAGAACTTACCATAGCCAAGTCTTTTGGTCTGTGGGATGAAACTGGAGTGCCCAGAGAAACCCACGCAGACATGGGGAGAATGTGCATATTCCACTCAGACAGTGTCCCAAGCCGGAAATGGAACCCGGTTCCCTGGTGCTGGGAGGTCGCAATGCTAACCACTGTACCAACATGCATAAGTAGTTGAATCTTCGAATTGCCCTTTGAGTGAAATCTTACGACTCTTCATTATGTGGAAATTCCAGTCTTGCTGAAGTGAATTTAAACGCCTTGCCACATTTTCCAGCACTCCCCCAACCCCTGCACTGCAATGGGACCAGATCTTTCCGCCACTGGTCCATTGAGGTCAACACTTTGCGGGATTGGATGGAGTGGGACTCGGCTGATTTGCCGTCACCCGTTTTGTTTTGCCTCTTACGGGGGTTTTTACCTCCAATATTTCACAAGGATTATGTCATCACCAGTGAATGAGTTCCCCCGGGGGCACGGCTGTGTTACAGCTGAGCAGGCTTATTGCAAAATAAAGCGAGCTTCAAACTGCACACAGGGGAAATAAATATGTAAAGCAGCATAAAAGCAAAAAAAAGGAAACAGGATTTATAACAAATTTATCTCCAAGTATAATTAGCTTCTCCCCTTTTCTCCCAGCAACCCACACACTGTGGAGTGAGTGGGATAAAGTGCAGGATTCAGGAACACATCTTCTATTACCGCACAAGACAAGGCTGATTCACTGTAGGAATGGCAGAGGACGGGTCAGCCATAGTTCAATGGTACCTCTACCATCCACAGAGGCAGCAAGGTGTGGGGTAACTCCTTCTCGACTTTCATGCTTCCACTGCATTATTGAGGTAGCGCTGCACTGTAGGAGGGTCAGTGCTGAGCAAGTGCCGCATTGTCAGAGGGTCAGTGCTGAGGGAGTGCCGCACTGTCAGAGGGTCAGTGCTGAGGGAGTGCCCACCACAAGCACTGTCAGAGGGTCAGTGCTGAGGGAGTGCCGCACTGTCAGAGGGTCAGTGCTGAGGGAGTGCCGCACTGTCAGAGGGTCAGTGCTGAGGGAGTGCCGCACTGTCAGAGGGTCAGTGCTGAGGGAGTGCCGCACTGTCAGAGGGTCAGTGCTGAGGGAGTGCCGCACTGTCAGAGGGTCAGTGCTGAGGGAGTGCCGCACTGTCAGAGGGTCAGTGCTGAGGGAGTGCCGCACTGTCAGAGGGTCAGTGCTGAGGGAGTGCCGCACTGTCAGAGGGTCAGTGCTGAGGGAGTGCCGCACTGTCAGAGGGTCAGTACTGAGGGGAGTGTTAATTAAATTTTATCTTTACAATACACCCACCTTCCTGTTACCTAATGAATTTGTTTGTCCATGTATGTGACTGTATGATTGTTACACGTTTGCGTGTTTTTGACGTGATTACTGAATTTCTGTGTGAATTTTTGAAAGAAGTTACTCTGCAATTTAGCCCTCTTGTTGTGAATTTCTTGAACCAATGACTTCTATTTTTATCACGGTGCTTTCTGTGGGATTTTGCTGTGTGCAAGTTGGTGACAACACTTCAAAATCACCTCATTGGCTGTGATGTGCTTTAACACATCCTGACGTCGTGAAAGACCACTTTTCTTCCAAAATTGGTTGGAAAATTTGGCCACATTTATATCTCCCTGGGCCTCACAATTCAAACCATAGAAACACTAACACAGCACTTAGCTAATAGGAACCAGAAAGACCAGAACCTGATACGGACTGAGTAAGGGCCACAGGTTTTTTCCACTTTAGTTACAGCATCGTGATCAGCACAGGCTTGGAGGGTCGAAGGGCTCGTTCCTGTGCTGTTTTTTTTATTCATTCATTGGACATAGGCGTCACTGGCTGGCCAGCATTTATTGCCCATTCCTAGTTGCCCAAGGGCAGTTTGGAGTCAACCTCATTGCTGTAGCTCTGGAGTCACATGTAGGCCAGACCAGGTAAGGACAGATTTCCTTCATAGAAACACAGAACATTACAGCACAGTACAGGCCCTCAATGTTGTGCCGAGCTATGTCCAAACCCAAGATCAAACTATCCCCTCCCTATCATTCTGGAGTGCTCCATGTGCCTCTCCAATAATCGATTGAAAGTTCCTAAAGACTCCACTATCACAGTAGGCAGTCTATTCCATACCTTAACCATTCTGAGTTATTTCCTTCCCTAAAGGACATTAGTGAATCAGATAGGTTTTTCTGACAATCGACAATGGTTTCATGGTCATTAGTAGATTCTTAATTCTGGATAAAAGTAAATTCAAACCTCAGCATCTACCGTGGCAGGATTCGAACCCAGGTCCCCAGAACATTAGCTAAGCTCCTGGATTAATATTCTAGCAATAATACCAGTAGGCCATTGCCCCCACAACACTAGATCATTGTTGATCTATATCTTTACTCCATTTCCTTACCTTGGTTCTGTAACCCTGAATACTTCTGCCTAACAAAATCAGTGAGATGTCTCACAACACCAGATTAAAGTCCAACAGGTTTATTTGATAGCACACATCACTACCAAATCAACCTGTTAGACTTCAATCTGGTGTTGTGAGGTTTCTTACTGTGTTGATCCTAGTTCCAACACCAGCATCTCCACATCATAAGAAAATCAGTGTCAGTTTTGAAATTTCCAATGATCCCAGGCTCATAGGCTCTTTTGTGGAAGGGAGTTCCGATCCCTACTGTTTGTTTGAAAGAGTATTTTCTGAACAATATGGAGGTAATTTGAAGATTTATTATGACAGAGGAAATAACTTTCTCTTTAATCCAGCCAATCAAATCCTTTAATCATCCTGATCTCTATCACCCTTTAGTCTCCCAGGAATACAAACATGGATTATGCTAATAGGTTTAATAATGTAATCTTTCTTCCCTCAGTATAATCTGAGTAAATCTGTCCTGCACCTCTCCTGTAAAGAGGTTCCTTCTCAATTCCCTTTCTCATTTACTAGTCATTATCTTTTTGTTTTCTGTTCCCTCCCTCGCCTTTGGACTACCTCCACAAGCAGAAACATCAATCATCTCCATAGCAACTTATTGATTCCCTACAGAGTTAACAGGCTCCATCAGGTTATGTCTCCTTGCTGGAGAAAAGTTGCCCCAGCTTGTTTGCCTTCCCTCGCACTCACATTGATATTCCCTGGATGTCGTTGCTGTGTCAATGAGTTCACCCCATAATTAACATTTTTCTTGTTGTGTTTGCTCCATTGCGACCTCACCTTCTGTTTCTGTCTGAAGTGCTTCTTGTACACACTGCCTGTCTCGTTGGCCTGTCAAATCAGACCTCTAGTTTGACACTGGGGTCCTCTTCCCCAAGCCTGCTCCAATCAACACGGCTCTCTGTAATCCAGGCCGATACCTCTCTTTGTGTGCCTGTCACCACTCACAGTCTGACCCCAAATCACTACTGTAGCGATGGTTGCTTTTGATAACAGACAAAACCTTTCTGCCTTTTGGGAACAATTGACTTTTAAACAGCAGATTGGCCAGACAAAAAGAATAAAGAAAATGAGTTCAAGGCGTTTAAATCCTGCGTGTGCTGGTGGTAAGGACTGTTGGAGAGAAATTGAGGCCCTTGCTTCTTTACCTCAGGTGCAAAATTGGGAGCAAGAAGCACTGATTTGATGTGGATTGGCTCGGGCAAGAACACAGCTCTTCTTGCAACACTGGTTAGGCCCGTTGCCAATGGCGATGAGAGCTCAACACATCTTTCATGAGCTGTTCTGAGTAGATGAAGCATTGACTATGTTTGGAACTACCTCTGTTCTAAGTTCTGAGATTTTCCCCATGAGCCTCTCTTCCTCTCTATCCATTTCTAAGCTCTCCTTAAAACCAATCATAAAGTTTGGTCCTTTATGTGGCTCAGTATCAAATACTGCCTGCTGATGTTTCTCATTTCATTGGTTCATAGAAACTTACAGTGCAGAAAGAGGCCCTTCAGCTCAAGAAATCTGCACTGACCACAATCCCACCTAGGGCCTAACCCCATATCCCTACATATTTACCCAGTAATCCCTCTAACCTACACATCTCAGGACACTAAGGAGCAATTTTTAGCATGGCTAATCAACCTAAACCGCACATCTTTGGACTGTGGGAGGAAACCTGGGAGGAAACCCATGCAGACACGAGGAGAATATGCAAATTCCACACAGACAGTGACCTGATCTGGGAATTAAACCCTGGTCTCTAGCGCTGTGAGGCAGCAGTGCTAACCACTGTGCCACCATGCTGCCCAGTTATACAAGTTATACAAATAGAAGTTACAGTTACTGTTGTCTAACCCGTGACGAGGTGCAATCTCGTTGTGATTGTATGATTTTTATCTTGCCTGGGGCAGCACAGTGGCTAGGGACTGGGATTCATGTTTTTTTCATGTTCTCCTCATTTCTGCGTGGGTTTCCTTTGGGTGCTCTGGTTTCCTCCCACAGTCCAAAGGTGTGCAGGTTAGGTGGACTGACCGTGCAAAACTGTCCCTTAGTGTTTCAAATGTGTAGGTTAGGGCGTTAGCAGGATAAATACATGGGGTTATGGGGATAGAGCCTGTTTAGAGTGTGGGGATAGAGACTGGGTAACATCGGTGGTGGGAAAAATTCTCAAATTCATTATCAAAGGCTTTACAGCAGAGCATTTAGAAAACAGTGGCAGGATCAGACAGAGTCAGCATGGATTTATAAAAGGCCAATCATGCTTGACAAATCTGTTGGAATTGTTTGAAGATGTAACTAGTAGAATTGACAAGGGGGAACCAGTCAGTGTGGTATATTTAGACTTCCAGAAAGTATTTGACAAAATCCCGCAAAGGGGTTATTGTGCAAAGTTAAAGCGCATGGAATTGGGGAAGTGTATTGGAATGGGTAGAAAACTGGTTGACAGGGAGGAATTTCAAATTGGCAGGTAGTAACTAATGCAGTGCCACAGGGATTGATGCTGGGACCCCAGCTATTCACAATATATATTAATGATTTGGATGAAGGAACAAAATGTATCAAAGTTTGCAGATGATACCAAGTTGGGTGGGAGGTGAACTGTGACAAGGACACAGAGATCCTTCAGAATAGCCTGGACAGGTTGGATGAGTGGGTGAATCAATAGCAGATGCAGTATAATTTGGATAAATATCAGGTTATTCACTTTGGAAGCACAAACAAGAAGGCAGATTACTGCTTAAATTGGGAAAGGGGAGTGTGCAGAGGGACCTGAGTGTCCTTGTGCACCAGTCACTGAAGGTAAGCATACAGGTGCAACAGGCGGTAAAGAAGGCAAATGGTATGTTGGCCTTCATTGCGAGAGGTTTCGAGTACAGGAGCAGGGATGTGTTGTTGCAATTATACAGAGGCCTTGGTGAGGTCACATCTAGAGCATTATGTACATTTTTAGTCCCCTTTTCTGAGGAAGGGTGTTCTTGCCCTTGAGCGAGTGCAGCGAAGGTTTACAAGGATGATTCTGAGGATAGTGGGAATGATGTATGAGGAGAGATTGACTAGGCTAGCATTGTTTTTACTGGAGTTCAGATGAATGAGGGGGGATCTCATAGAGACATAAAATTTAACAGGATTAGACAGGATAGATGCAGGGAGTATGTTCCTGATGGCGAGAGTCCAGAACCAGGGGTCACAGCCTGAGGATTCGCTGTACACCATTTAGGACGGAAGTGAGGAGACATTTCTTCATCTAAAGAGTGGTGAGCCTGTGAAATTCATTCCCACAGGAAGTAGTTGATGCCAAAACATTGGTTGTATTCAGCAGACAGCTGGATATAGCACTTGGGGTGAATGGGTTCAAAGGTTATGGGGAGAAAGCAGGATTAGGCCATTGAGTTGGACAATCAGCCATGATTGTGATGAATGACAGAGCAGGCTTGAAGGGCCAAATGGCCTCCTCCTGCTTCTATCTTCTATGTTTCTATGTGAGCCTCCGGTAATTCATTCTTGCTTTGTCTTTGAGGGTGAAGAATTTTTAATTAATATTTAGACCAGCAAAAGAGACAAGGAGGGAGTGAGTGAACAAAACACTTGTGATAGAGTGGAAGTGATGAAATGACAAAAGAAATTAATGGTGCAATACAAAATGAGACAACACAGCTTGTATTTATTTATCTTCTTTAACAGTACCAAACATCTTAAGGTGCTTCACAGGAGGGTTATTGGTCAAACTGGGGGAAAGTCAAGGAGACATTAGGATAGTTTCATTACAGAGAGAAATTCAAAGGAGCAATTTAAATGAGAAGCCAGAAGTAGAGAGATCAGGAAAGAATAGATGTGTCCTGAGGAACTGTAAAGGGTTAATGGTAAATTACTGCTATAAGCTTCGGAGACCCTTCAGTGTGCTGAGAATATCACCAGATCATCCAAGTCAGGTGGCAAGAAAGGCCATCCAAAAGCTGAGTCCTTCCCCAGGCCAATAAGCCCAGCATCCAGGCAAATCACTCAAAACCAGCTCCAATGACATGGAGTTCAAATACCCGGCTCCTGACCCCCAAGCAACTATTCACTCAGAGCTCAATTGTAATGGGACACTCCCAGGAAGACAATGGAAACACTTTAGGGATGTGCTCAAAGCATTCCTGAAGAGGTCAAACATCCCCACCTAGTTGTGGGAGACCGAGGGTTATGATCAATCAAAATGGAGAAGTCTTATTTGGGAAAGCATCAAACACAGTGGGAAGTTTTCTTGAGGAATGTGGAGCAGGAAATTAAGACATTGGAGGGAACACTTCAACCTCGCAAAATCTCATCCACCCAACTGCTGAGCCACTACCTGTCCACAGATCAGAGTTTATAGATCACTACAGACATCCCAAACTCCAGAAGACCGGAGTGGGATTCAGTTATCATCAATCCTGAGGGACTTCTGAAGAAATTGTTGCAGATGAAGAGGGAATTGACAAAGAGGAGAAGATTCCTTGGTGTGGGAGCACTCATTAACTGTAACCACACATGAGAGATCATGCCTGGGGTTGATTGTGACTCCTCAAGTGACTAACTTGATATAGATCTGTCATGATTTCATTAAATAGTTCTTTAAAAATATATATTCACAGGATTTGGGCATTACCGGCAGGATCAGTATCTATTGTCCATCCTTAATCCCCTCAAAAGTCCACAAAATTATGGGAAGCATAGACAGGGTGGATAGTCAGAGACTTTTCCTCAGGGTGGAAGTGTCAATTCCAAGGGAGCAGAAGTTCAAGGTGAGAGGGGGACAAATTTAACGAAAACGCGTGAGACAAGTTTTTCACGCAGAGAGTGGTGGGTGCCTGGAACGCGCTGCCAGAGGAGGTGTGGAAGCAGGAACATCAGCAACAGTTAGGAAACATCTGAATGTGTAGATGAAGAGGGAGGAAATAGAGGGACATGGACCAAGTAAGGGCAAAAGGTTTTATTTGTTCTTTAACTACCTTTAACTGAGTGGCTTGTTAGACCATATTGGAATTGTATAAAGTCAGAGCAGTTAAACACATCAGCATTCTTTTCCTGAGAGACACTAATGATTAAAGTAGGCTTTATAACAATGGTCTCCATTTCTGATAGTGCGACAACCTTTTCAATCCACGCTTCTTTATTGAATTTAAATTTCTCAGATGCCGTGGTGGGAATTGAACTCAAGTCTGAACCGAGGTTAGTCCGGTGACATTACCACTGTGCTACCAATTACTCCTCCTGTTCCCATGGAAATACCACCAAACAACATGTGCTGCTGTAAAGTCACCCATGTTTTTATGAACTGAGATAAGGAGTGGGAAATATCTTTTGTTAACTCTCCAGAAAAGAGAAGGCTGAATGTGACCCATTAAAGATCTTTACAATGAGGAATCTGTGCTATAGGGTAGGTGTGGAGAAAGTGGCTTGTAATCTCCAAGCTGATCGGATTGTTACCTCAACCCCACATTCCTGCCTATCCCTGGTAACTTTTCACCCCCTTGTTCATCAAGAACCTATCTCAGATCTGCCTGAAAAATATTCAAAGACTCTGCTCCCACTGCATCTTGAATAAGAACGTTCCAGAGACCCTCAACCCTCTGAGAGAAAACAATTCTCTTCAATTTTGTCTTCAATGATTGACTTCTTATTTTCAAACAGTGACATTTGGTTCTCCCACAAGAGGAAACATCCTTTCCACATCTACCCTGTCATTACTCCTCAGGATTTAGGGATTTCAATCATGTTATTTCTTATTCTTCTAAACTCCTGTGGATACAAGACAACCTTTCCTCATAAGACAATCCCTGGTGTTGGTCTACTAAACCTACTCAGGAACTGCATTTACATCTTTCCTTCAAAAATATTGTGCACAATACTCCAGATGTGTTCTCACCAAAGCCATGCACAGCTGAAGAATGACCTCCCTACATTTCCTTCCTGGAACTGGGGTCTGGCAAAGATGCCGTGAGCTGAAGTGGGAGAAGGTTCTGTGTGATGGAGCTTCGTCTTATTTCTCCTTTCCTGCCAACAACTCGAGTGAAGGATAGCAAAAAGTCCCTTCTCCCATCTCTTCCTTTCCTGCTCCAACGCTGCTAGCATTAATAGAATAATAGAATATGGATAGTGCAGAGGAGGCCATTTGGCCAGTTGTGTCTGTGCTAGCCCTCTGCAAAAGCAATTCAGCCTGTTCCACCGGTCTCACCTTTTACCCTGTAGCTCTGCAATGTTTTTTCACTTCAGATAATTGTTCAATTCTCTATAAAAGCCATGACTGAATGTCCTGCAACAGTGCATTCCAATTCCTACTCATTCGCTGTATTAAATAAAATTCCTCATGTCATGTCCCATTTTTTGTCAATAACTTCAAATTGGTTTTCTCTTGTTTTCATATCCTTCCACAATGGAAACAGTTTCTCCCCATCTATTCTCATCTGACTCTTCATGATATTGCACAGCTCTGTCAGCTATTCTCTTAATTATCCCTTCTTTAAGGAGAACAGCTTCAGTTTCACCAATCTATAAACGTAACCAAAGTATCTCATTCCCGGTAGTATTCTTGTAAATGTTTTTTTGCAGCCTCTCTAATGCCTTCACACCCTTTCTGAAGTGTGATGCCCAGAATTTGAACCAGTGTTTTATCCGGATCTACCACAAGCTCTTTGCTTTTATACTCTATGTCCCACATCTCAGATGCCTTAAGAATCCCTTTCTCAATCTGTTTTGCCACGTTCAATGATTTGTGTACATTCTCCCCAGTGTTGCTCTGCTCCTGCACCCACTTTGGAATTATATTGTATTTCTTCATATTTTCTCGTAAAATCTATCACTCTATATTTCTCTGTATTAAATTTCATGGATCTGCCTATTCCACCAGGCTATCTATATTCTTGTGAAGTCTATCACTCTACTCATAGCTCACAATGGGGATAGGGGGTGTCAACGATTAGTTCAGTTGAACAGTTGGTTTGTGGAGTGGAGAATCACCAACAGCCCGGGTCAAACTCCCGTATTCGTGAAGGCCCCCACTTCTCAACCTCGCCTGAGGTGTGCTGATCCTTGGGATCATTCACCACCAGTCAGCTCCACTCCTCAGAGGAGGGAACGGCCTATGGTAACCTGGAACAATGGTAACTTTACCTTTAATTCACAAGCATTTGTGCCGTCTGCAGCAAATGTTGAAATTGTTCTGAAGATCCCAGTCTGGGGTCGATGGAGAAAAGCAGTGGTCTTGGTGAACCTCTAGGGAACTTCAGTAAAGATCCTTCTCCAGTCCAAAGTCGAATTGTTCGCTGCTGCTCTCTATTCCTTGTCACTTGACCAGCTTTGCATTTTTGGAGCTAATCTCTCTTCTATCCCATGGGCTTTAACTTTGCTGACAAGTCAGCTAGTTGGCGCTTTATCAAACGCCGCATATCTCTATTAAATTAGTTAAACATCACTTGCCTTGAACAAATCTTCTATTTAATTAAGAAAATTTGAAGGGAAAAATGGGGAGTGTTGACCCTTTAAGGAGGTGCTGATATTGGACTTTGCCCACTCCACACAGTGCAGTCGCTGAGTCAGCATGTCCCCTCACCCCCACCCCCACCCCCCCGCCCCCCTCCCTCTCCCCTGAAGTGAAATCTGTGCCAAATGGTTTACTGTTTGGGGAATCATCAATAAATCCTTCTTTAATGATGTTAATTGAGTGCATTTGTTTTGTTAAGTAGTTGAGCAGGATTTATTTAAACTTTGTGCTGAGACATCACAGCCAGCCACTTACGTTAATTGTGCAGATAGATTTGATATTAATGGAATGATCAGCGGAAGATTTTTCGCTGATTATGCTTTGTTTGATTATTTTTATCAAAGTTAATTCCCAGTGTACTGATTCAGGAGATGCATTCCGAAGGCCAATTGTGTAACATCCCAAAGAACAAACCCATTCCCATTCTTGTTCTAACTGACAAGAATTTTTCTACTCTCTGTCATTGCATGGAAACTCAGTGGCTGGTCTTCTTTCCTCCCACATCTATAGAGTAGAATTCCAGTGGATGAACCATATTCATACACTTCCTACGAGTAGAATTCCAATGGAGTAAGCATTTCTTCACTGGGAATTCCAGTGGACCAACAAACCTTTTCCAATTAATCCCATTCATTAGTTCATAGAATCTCTACAGTGCAGATGGAGGCCAATTGGTCCATCGAGTCTGTGCCGATTCAACCCAGGCCCTATCTCCATAAATCCACATATTTATCCCACTAATACCTCTAAATTACATACCCCAGGACATTAAGGGGCAATTAAGCATGGCCAGTCCACCTAACCCACATATTTTTGAAGTGTAGGAGGGAACTGGAGCACCCGGAGGAAATCCATGCTGGCACGAGGAGAACGTGTAAATTCCATGCCAACAAAGACCAAAACCAGGGTCAAACCTTGGTCCCTGGTGCTGTGAGACAGCAATGTTAACCACTATGCCACCAATAAATTCCCAATAGTTTATCATAGCATAAAATCTTATTATCTTCAGTCAGAACGTTTGAATTCATTCTTTGAAATCCAGTCAATGGGATTATTTCCCAAACGTTGGGTGTATTTTGCTGGAACAGAGCATCTAATAGCCTTTGTCATTTGTTAGATTTGCTCCTTTGTGTGTTTAGGTTTGTATCTTTTTTCTCCATCGTTCCCTTTGTGTATCATTCCAAACAATCCAACTCCTAGCTGATTACTGAGGCCACGTAGAATCCTAATGGATATTTTTGCATTCGTTTGGGGAATGTTTATTGCGGCCACTTTCGTTGTCTGGCATCGTGGATGATAGTTCTGTGTAAGACAGATCTGGAAATTGAGTTCGATTTCCTTCCCGTTTCAGCAATACAATGAAAATTTAAATTCACCGCCTATTTACTCAGTCCCATAATCAGTCTCTCACTGTGCCCATTGTATAGTCACTAATGGGCAGAACTTGTGTCTAAAACTCTAATGGGCACAGCCATTTCCCTGTTCACTATCTGTGTTTTGAATCCTGCCCTTCCTCACTCATTCCCATGACAAACTCCTTTTAGTGTCACTGCCCACTGTGTAGAATTTCAATGGGAAACCCCTTGTCCTTCAGTATGCAAAGTTTATTTCAGCTAAACCATTCTCCATTGACGTTCCAAGAAAGAGTTTCAATTAACAAACCTCTTTCATATTCACTTGGTTACATTGAATCCCAAATGGATTCAGTTCCAATAACTCTCCATCCCAGAAAACGTCATTACTTTCAGTCAGAAACTTTGAATTCATCTTTGGAATCCAACCAGTGGGATTATTTCTTAAATAAAGGTGTACTTTGCTGGAACAGGACATTTAATAACTTTTCTCATTTGCTTGGCCTGCTCCTTTGCATGTTTAGGGTTGTATCTTTTCTCCACGGTCTATTCTCCACGAGAGCTACTAATGTCTCAGTGAGAGAAACTGAGCCTGTAGGATTGGGGTGAAGGGGACAAGGGTAGGCGATGGGCTAAATTAATAAACTATTAATCCAGAAACTCAACTCATGTTCTGGGGAGCTGGCTTTGAATCCTGCCAAAGCAGCTGGTGGAGCTTGAATTCAAACAGTAAAAACTATCTGGAATTATTGATGACCATGGAACTGTTGCCCATTGTTGAAAAGACCCACCTGGTTCACTAATGTCCTTTAGGGATGAGATGAGATGTCGGTGCTGGATTGGGGTGAGCACAATAAGGAGTCTCTTAGGAAAGGAAATCTGCTGTACTTACCTGGCCTGGCCTACACATGACTCCAGAGCCACAGCAATGTGGTTGAATCCCAACTGCCCTCCAAGGGCAACTAGAGATGGGCAAGAAAAGCTGCCAGTTCAGCAAAACTCGTCCCATAAATTTATTAAAAATTCCTTTCTCACCTATTAAACGGAATACACAGGAAGCTTACAGGATGTTACCCAGGGTAAAAGACTTCAGTTACAAACAAAGAGTTCAAAAATTTGTATTCTTCTTCTCGAAGCAGAGAGAAGATACTGAAATGATCTATTCGAGTTTTCCAAGGTGTTGAAAGGTTTGGATAGAATAAATGAGAAAAATTACTCCCTCTGGTGGTGAACTGGTAACCAGAAAAAAAAACATTCGATCTACAGGGAAGATGAGATGAAATAATTTCACTCAGAGTCACCACGTTCTAATTTTTCATCAGCAAATTCATCTCCTGAATGTGAAAGTCGCATCTCTGCATTGAATAGCTTTTCCTTGACAGCATGTAATTCCTCTGTGCTATCTTTCACTGTGTGGAGATGCCAGTGTTGGAATGGGGTAAACACAGTAAGAAGTTTCATAACATCAGGTTAAAGTCCAACAGGTTTATTTGGTAGCATAAGCCACTAGCTTTTGGAGCGCTGCTCTTTCATCAGATAAGTGAGAATCATGTTCACAAATAGGGCATATAAAGCCACAGACTCAATTTCCAAAATAATCATTGTCCAGTATTCCCGGAGCGGAGAAGCTATGACATGTTCTCTGATGAAGAATGTCTTCGATGAAGATTAACATCTCACCGAGACCATCCCCAAATTCCCAGTTCTTGCCTTCAAACAAGAGCTAGAAGAGGACACTAGAAGACTTTGGCGGATAGGATTAAGGAGAATCCTAAAGCTTTTTACAGGTATATAAATAATAAAAGATTGGTTAGGGCAAGATTAGGGCCAGTCAGAGATAGCAGTGGGAAGTTGTGCGTGGAGCCTGAGGAGATAGGAGAGACACTGAATGAGTATTTTTCGTCAGTATTCATGCAGGAAAAAGACAATGTTGTCGGGGAGAATACTGCGATACCAGATTGTAGACTGGGCAGGATTGAGGTTCATAAGGAGGAGGTGTTAGCGAATCTTGAGGGTATGAAAATTGATAAGTCCCCTGGGCCAGATGGGATTTACCCCAGGATTCTCTGGGAGGCTAGAGAGGAGATTGCAGAGCCTTTGGCTTTGATCTTCATGTCGTCGTTGGCTACAGGTATAGTGCCGAAAGACTGGAGGATGGCAAATGTTGTCCCTTTGTTCAAAAAGGGGAGTAGGGAACATCCTGGAAATTATAGACCGGTGAGCCTGACTTCTGTTATGGGCAAAGTCTTGGAAAGAATTATAAGGGATAGGGTTTATAAGCATCCAGAGAGAAATAAATTGATTAGGGATAGTCAGCACGGTTTTGTGAAGGGTAGGTCGTGCCTCACAAACCTTATTGAACTTTTTGAGGAGGTGACCAAAGAGGTAGATAAGGGTAAGGCAGCTGATGTAGTGTATATGGATTTTAGCAAAGCATTTGATAAGGTTCCCCATGGTAGGCTACTGCAGAAAGTGCAGATGCATGGGATTGAAGGTGATTTAGCAGTTTGGATTAGGAATTGGCTAGCTGATAGAAGACAGAGGGTGGTGATTGATGGGAAATATTCAACCTGGAGTGCAGTTACAAGTGGTGTACCTCAAGGGTCTGTTTTGGGGTCACTGCTGTTTGTCATTTTTATAAATGACCTAGATGAGGGTGTAGAGGGTTGGATTAGTAAATTTGCTGACGATACCAAAGTGGGGGGAGCTGTAGACAGCGAGGATGGATGTTACAGTTTGCAGAGGGACATAGATAGGTTGCAGAGCTGGGCCGTGAGGTGGCAAATGGAATTCAATACGGATAAGTGTGAGGTGATTCAATTTGGTAGGAATAACAGGCATATGAAATATAGGGCTAATGGAAGGACCCTTAATAGTGTTGTCGAGCAGGGGGATCTTGGGGTACAAGTACATAGCTCTTTGAAAGTTGGCACCCAGGTTGATAAAGTTGTTAAGAAGGTGTACGGTGTGTTAGCTTTTATTGGTAGAGGGATTGAATTTAGGAGCCGTGAGGTTATGTTACAACTGTACAAAACTCTGGGGCGGCCGCACTTGGAGTATTGCGTACAGGTCTGGTCGCCGCATTATAAGAAAGATGTGGAAGCATTGGAAAGGGTGCAGAGGAGGTTTACCAGGATGTTGCATGGTATGGTGGGAAGGCCTTATGAGGAAAGGCTGAGGGACCTGAGGTTATTTTCATTAGAGAGAAGAAGGTTACGCGGTGACCTAATTGAGGCGTATAAGATGATCAAAGGACAGGATAGGGTGGATAGTGAGAGCCTTTTTCCTCAAATGATGATGACCAACACGAGGAGACATAACTTTAAATTAAAAGGTGGTAGTTATAGGACGGATGTCAGAGGCAGGTTCTTTACACAGAGGGGGTGAGGGCGTGGAATGCCCTGCCTGCAGCAGTTGTGGACTCGCCTACTTTGGGGGCATTCAAATGTTCGATGGATAGGCATATGGATGATATTGGAATAGTTTAGGTTAGAGGGTCCACTGGCCGGTGCAACATCGAGGGCCGAAGGGCCCGTACTGCGCTGTAATGTTCTATGTTCTATGCTCTAACCGCGCAACCTCAAACAGACCATTGTCCACAGCAAACTACCCAGCCTTCAGGAGAACATTGACCACAACATTACACAACCCTGTCACAGCAACTTCTGCAAGACATGTTGGATCATCGACACAGATGCCATCATCTCACGTGAGAACACCATCCACCAAACACGACACATACTCTTGCAACTCGGCCAACATTGTCTACCTGACACGCTGCAGGAAAGGATGTCCCGAGGCATGGTACATTGGGGACAGCATGCAGATCTACAACAACAGATGAATGAACACCACTCAACAATCACCAGTCAGGAGTGTTTTCATCCTGTTGGGGAACACTTCAATAGACAAGTGCATTCAACCTCTGATCTTTGGGTAAACATTCTCCAAGGCGGCCTTCACGCTGAGTAGAAACTGATTGCCAAGTTCGGCACGCATGAGGACGGCCTCAACTGGGATCTTGGGTTCATTCACACTATCTGTAACCCCCACGACTTGCCCAGGCAAAATCTCACTAACTGTCCCGGCTGCAGACAATACATATCTCTTTAACCTGTGCTTAACCCTCTCTCCATTCACATTTTCTGTGCCTTTAAGACTTGATTACTTGTACCTGTACCTCACATTCCAACTGTTATTTTGTAAATTGAGTTTGTGTCCTTATATGCCTTGTTTGTGAACATCACTCCCATTATGTGATGAAGGGGCAGTGCTCTGAAAGCTAGTGCCTCGTGCTACCAAATAAACTTGTTGGACTTTAACCTGGTGTGGTGAGACTTCTTACTATTCTTCAAGAACAGCGTCTTCTTGCTGCTGTCAGACTTTTAGATGGACCTACCTCGCACTAAGTTGAGCTTTTTCTATACCTTAGCTACAACTACAACAGTATATTCTGCATCCTTTCATTTCCTTCACTATTAATAGTATGCTCTGTCTGAATAGTGCGCAAGAAGCAACACTTTTCACTGCAAGTTAATACATGTTAATACATCAGGAGGTAATGATGCAGCTCTATAAGACTCTTGTCAGACCCCACTTGGAGTATTGTGCGTAGTTCTGGTTGCCTCACTATAGGAAGGATGTAGAGGCTATTGAGAGAGTTCAGAGGAGATTTACAAGGATGCTGCCTGGATTGGGAGGCAGGCCTTATGAAGATAGGTTGAGGGAGCTGGGACTGTTCTCACTGGAGAGACGTAGGTTGAGAGACGACCTGATAGAGGTTTATAAAATGTTGAGAGGAATAGATAGGGTGGACTGTCAGAGACTATTTCCCCGAGTGAAATGGTCACTACGAGAGGACACAGATTTAAGGTGCAGGGAAGCAAGTACAAAGGAGATGTCAGGGGTAGGTTTTTCACTCAAAGGGTGGTGAGTGAATGGAACCGACTGCTGTCGGAGGTTGTTGAGGCAAACTCACTGGGGTCTTTTAAGAGACTTCTGGATGAGTATATGGAAAAGAATAGGATAGGGGGTTATAGATGGGTCTGTGGATTGGTAGATGTGATCGGTGCAACTCGTGGGCCGAAAGGCCTGTTTGTGCTGTATTGTTCTATGTTCTATGTTTCAATAATAAATCAAACCAAATCACTTTTTAAAAACTTCACACCTGTCAATAATTTCTGAGACTTTTGTTCCTTTGTAAAAACTTCTTTCTTTTACTGTTGTTCAACTTTTTGGAAGTTTGATTTTCATTTCAGCCATCTCGTTTTTCACCAATCCTGTGATTCTCAGTAAGTTTGAGAAATCCTGTGCTTTTCCTGTTAGTTCCAACAACAGATGCGTTCCAAAGATTCAGCATTGGACTTGAATTTTCTGACTTTATTTCTGTCTTTTCTTTCTCTGTCCGCAGCAGATCTTTGTCCTTGTCCTTCATTTTGGTCTGACTCTTGGCCAAGCCTGTCCCCTGTGAAGTCTGAACTTGTTTCAGTTCTGTAACTGTCCTACCCACAGCTTCATCATCCACTCACAATTTCAAAAGCTCTATGACCTTTCCTTTCAATGTCTTCTCCTTTCCGTTCTGCTGTTTCTTTAGCTCATTAGTCTCTGTCTTGTGCCTTCTCGCTTCCTCCTGAAACATTGAACATTGCTGGGTCTTCTCTGCCACCCGCTTTGTTTAGTTGCTAATGTCACTTAGAGTGACATTAAATTCACTTTGCTTCCCTTTGTAATTTTCCAGGGGAACAAATTTTGACTTCAGGGACCTTATAGTGTATGAAGATCTTTCAACAAGCTTTCTCATCCTTTGCAAAACTCAACTGCTTCATCTGGAGTTTTCTTTGAATCCACTAGCGTCTCTGTGGCTTTGTTCTTCTGTAATTCCATTCTTCTGTTCAAGGTAGTCTTCATTTCTTCCTGCTGCTGAAGCAAAATGTACTTCATTCTCGTGGCATGGTGGCACAGTGGTTAGTGCTGCTACCTCACAGCTCCAGGGATGATTTGATCCTGGCATTGGATGTGGAGTCTGCATGTTCTCCCCATATCTGCGTGGGTTTCTCTGAGTGTTCCGGTCTCCTCCCACAGTCTGAAAGACATGCTGGTTAAATGGATTGGCCGTACTAAATTCTCCCTCAGTGTACCCACACAGGTGCCAGAGTGTGGCAACTTGGGGATTCTCACAGTAATTTCATTGCAAGGTTAATATAAGTCTACTTGTGACAATAATAAATAAATTTAAACTTAAGTAAACTCTTGGTTTGACTTTATCCAGTAAAAGCAATTTACCTTTTGAATTGTAAGTACCTTAATTCTGTGAGATTTGCTGGCTTTTAGATGTTTGCTGAGGGTTTTTTTTTCCCACTGAACTTTTATGTAACATTTAATTTCTGAAACACAAAAAGGCAACATATGACACTGGGGAAGTGTAGCAAAACTGAAAAGTACAAATTAAACTCTGTCACATTGCTCTCGGCATTTCACTGCTGAATCCAGACGTGTGGTGAGTGGTAACAATAGTTACTGCAAAGCTAACATTGGAACAGCGTAACCTTGGAATACTCAAGTTTAACCATGTGTCTACTTTGGGTAAATTGTTGTCTATTTGCATACGGATAAGTACGATACTTTGACAGGACAATCTGGGCAGATGTGGCTCTTCAGAAATTTAATGATGGGGTCCCAGTTACTTCCAAACCATTAAATTAAAAACACTCAAGCTTTGTGATTCCCACTGTCTGCAGTTTCAGACAAGGAGACATCCTTACTGACAGATCTGTCCCAGTTGTCCTTGTTTTGATAACTGACACTGTTCAACATTGGTGATCTATCCCATTAAATCCCAGAACATTGAATAATAGTTATCTTTTATAAGTATATGTTGTCAAAATGCATGTGACAACACTTTAGGGAAATGTTTAAAAAGATAAGTAAAGCCTTCAAACTCGAGTTACATTTTCTCTGCATTTTTAGCTAATTGCGATAGCTCTTACCAGCTGAAAGTGTCATTTTTCCATTCAGCAATCAGATTGCAGTGTGTCTTACCGTTTATCTAGCCCTGTGTATGGTGATATAGTTATCATGGACTATTTAATTATCCTGTCTTGTGCCGATGGCCTGTATAGTGGCACAATGGTTAGCACTGCTGCCTTACAGCGCCAGGGACAATATAGAATCATAGAATCTCTACGATGCAGAAGGAGACCATTTGGCCCATTGAGTCTGCGCCAACCACAATCCCACCCAGGCCCTATCCCCGTAACCCTGCATATTTACCCTGCTAGCCCCCTGACAACTAGGGGCAATTTAGCATGGCCAATCAACCTAACCAGCACATCTTTAGAATATGGGAGGAAACCAGAGCATCCGGGAGAAACCCACGCAGACACGGGGAGAATGTGCAAACTTCACACAGACTGTAACCCGAGGCTGGAATCGAACTTGGGTCCCTGACTCTGTGAGGCAGCAGTGCAAACCACTGTGCCACTGTGCTGTCTGAATTCAATTCCAGCGGTGGGTGATTATGTGTGTGTGTGTCTGTGTGTGTGTGTGTGTGTGTGTGGTGTGTGCGTGTGTGGTGTGTGTGTGTGTGGTGTGTGCGTGGTGTGGTGTGTGGTTGTGTGTGTTGTCTGTCTGTCTGTGCGTGTGTGTGTGTGTCTGTCTGTCTGTGTGCGTGGTGGTGTGTTGTGTGTGTGTGTTGGTGTCTGTGTGTGTGTGTGGTTGTCGTGTGCGTGTGTGTGGTGTGTGTGTGTGTGTGTGTGTGTGTGGGTGTGTTGTGTGTCTGTCTGTCTGTGCGGTGGTGTGTGGTGTGTGTGTGTGTGCGTGTGTGTGTGTGTGTGTGGTGTGTGGTCTGTGTGTGTGCGGTGTGTCTGTGTGTGGTGGTGTGTGTGTGTGTGTGTGTCTGTGTTGTGTGCAGGTGTGTGTGTGTGGTGTGTGTGTGTGCGTGTGTGTGTGTGTGAGGTGTGTGTGTGAGGAGTGTGTGTGTATGTGTGTGTGTGCGTGTGTGTGTGTGCGTGTGTGCGTGTGGTGTGGTGTGGTGTGGTGGTGTGTGTGTGTGTGCGTGTGTGTGTGTGCGTGTGTTGTGCGTGCATGTGTGCGTTGTGTGTGCGTGTGTTGTGGTGGTGTGTGTGTGGTGTGTCTGTGGTGTGTCTGTGTGTGTGGTGTGTGTGTGGTGTGTTCTGTGTGTGTGTCTGTGTGGGTTGGTGTGTGTGTGTGTGGTGTGGTGTGGGGTGTGTGTGTTGTGTGCGTGTGTGTGTGTGCGTGTGTGTGTGTGCGTGTGTGTGTGTGTGTGTGTGTGTGTATGGAGTTTGCACGTTGTCCGTATGTGTGGGTTTCCTCTGGGTGCTCCGGTTTCCTTCCACAATCCAAAAATGGTGTGGTTAGGTGCATTGGCCATGCTACCTTCTCCCTCAGTGTACCCAAACAGGCACTAAAGTGTGTTGTTTAGGGGATGTTTCACAGTAACTTCATTGCAGTGTTAATGGAAGCCTACTTGTGACACTAATAGAGAAACTCAAACTGAAAGGAGGATGAAGGAGGAGAGACAGAGCAACAGAGAATGTGAACTATTTGAGGGATATGGTTCCGTTACAAGCCTACAGGATTTGATTCGCACCGTTTATTTACCCATTTCTCGTGCTGATGTTAGTAGTATGTGGAGCCAGTGGGATCTGCCACAGTTTCTCACCCTCACCCACTCCACCCTATTCCCTCATTGTGGGATTGATGGTACAGTCTCAGCAGAAGGAGGCACGGGGCAGCAGTGAATAATTCCAGCCTCCAGCAACTCTTTCTAAACCTCTCCTTGAACTAACTCAGGGAACCGGGAATGATTGTAACTCCTTTGTGATGCTCGGCACCCAGACTCGATAGAGACCAGGAAGGCAGAGGTGATCTCCTGCTGTATATGACTTAACGGGTGTGTTCTTTTGAGCCTTTACTCAAAGAAGTTTCTTAGTAATCAATCTAGAAGCAAAGTTCAGCCAAAGTGATAGGTGGGATGCAGCGATGGCTCCGACCCAGTTGGAAATTGGTTTTACAGTGCTGCTAAAGAAACGCTTCAAATCCAGATTGAATAAAATTAATGTAACCTGCTTCTAAAAATAGGCTTCCTGCCTGCTGAACTCTGAGTCATGATGGATGATACAACAGCTTTATAGAACCTTAGTTAGGCTGCATTTGGAAAAGAGTGTTCAATTCTGGCCGCCACGCTACCAGAAGGATGTGGAAGCTTTGGAGAGGTTACAGAAAAGATTTACCAGGATGTTGCCCTGATATGGAGGCCATTAGCTATGAGGAGAGGTTGGAGAAACTTGGTTTGTTCTCACTGGAGCAACAGAGGTTGAGAGGAAACCTGATAGAACTCTATAAGATAACGAGAGGAATGGACAGAGTGGATAGTCAGAAGCTTTTTCCCAGGGTGGAAGAGTCAATTACTAGGAGGCACAGGTTTAAGGTGCGAGGAGCAAGGTTTAAAGAAGATGCATGAGGCAGATTTTTCACACAGAGTGGAGGTGCCTGGAACTCGCTGCCGGGGGAAGTAGTGGAAACAGATACGATAGTGAGTTTTAAGGGGTATTTTGACAAATATATGAATCAGATGGGAATAGAGGGATATGGTCACCAGAAGGGTAGAAGGTTTTAGTTCAGTCAGGTAGCATGGGCAGTGCAGGCTTGTAGGGCTGAAGGGCCTGTTCCTATGGTGGAATTTTCTTTGTTCTTTGTTCTTACAAGGTGTATTTATGTAGGACTTTCAATGTGGTAAAATGTCCTAAAGGTCTTCGCAGGTGGCTTATCAAAAACATGACATGGAGTGACATGAGGGCATAGTAAGACAGAAGATTAAAAGCTTGGTCAGAGATAGGCTGGGTTCTCCAATCCTGCTGCAATGAACAGAGATTTGACTGATCTGCAAATTCTCGGTCCTCACTGGGTGTGGAAGTGGGGTGTGAACAGTCAGATAATTCCGGCTGTGGAGTTTAAAGAGAGTCTCCACATTGGGAGTGGCAATGAAGTTCAGGCCTTCAGTTTATCCACAGAGGATATCAATTTCCATACTTGAACAAAGGGACAACTTTCAAGATTACCTGGCTGAGAGCCAAAACTAATGATGGTCCTCAGAGTCACTCAACGCTATGTTAGCATTTCCATACGAGGAGTATCTTCAGCAACAAATGGACTGACCCAGGTTCATAAAGATTCTGCATTAGAAAGGTGAGGACAATGCGCCACCTATTCTCATTGACCCTGGAGGTTATCGATAGTTTCACATATCTGGGCTACACACTCACCAACAATCTGTCACCTGATGCAGAAATCCACATGATCCCATCAGGAAAGCTGCAGCTGCCATGTCCGTGATGAGTAAGAAAGTGCGGAATTCTGAGTGAGAAACTGCAAACTGCAGGTCCACCAATCCTGTCTCCTCCACGTACTCCTCCACATTAGTCAGGTAGACAAGTGGTCCTTAGCTGGGATGTGATCGAGACACAGGGATAATGAAAGCGTGGAGTGGAATTTTCCCAACAAAGAAACTAAGGGCATGATCTTCCAGCTATGTCCCGCTGGACACTCAGAGAGGTGAACTGGTGAGATCGGGCAGGAGGTGGAAAATTCGGTTTGCATCCAGTTTTCCTTCTCCCCCAACCGTACCGGCAAGATCAGGTTTGTGCCCAGAAAGTGTGGGAAGCTGATTTAAATATTAATGATGATTATAGGCGAGAGGGGGAGGGGTGCGGAGGGCGAGGGTGGGGTTGGGGGTTTGAATAGCATGCAATACTATTGAATTGCATGCAATGGCATGCAATACCCTTTGTAGTCATGGTCCGGTTCACTATAAAAACACATTGCGGGCATGATGTGGGCTCATTTTATTCAAAATGCTCTCCAGGGACACTGTGTTCATAAAATCAGAGAATTCCTACAGTGCAGAAGGAGGCCATTCGGCCCATCGAGTCTGCACCAACTACAATCCCACCCAGGCCCTATTCCAATCACCCCACACAATTACCCTCCTAATCCCCCTGACACTAAGAGGCAATTTAGCCTGGCCAATCCATCTAACCTGCACATCTTTGATGTTAAGGATCCATATCAGATACACTGGGAGATTGGGGTAGCTGTCATATTGACACCCCTAGGGATCACCAATCGCTTCCCTGGTGAGCGCAGGGTCCTCCGCTCCCCCCTTATCCCACTGTCCCACCCCAATGACGGGAATTACACCCTGGCACTTTTCTTCCACTGGGTACTATCAGATTGTATTTTGTTGCTTATTCGACACGGAGAATGTCTTTTATAAAATTTATAAAATGTGTCATAATGGTGAGAATAGCAGAGCGTCCCCTGTCACTCTTTGGGGGAATGGTGAGTTTCGCGGAGGTACCTGGGGAGTGGCGGGGGTCGGGGTGTGGGATTGGGGAGTGAGGGGGGCAGGGAAGTGGGGAGCGTGGCGGGAGGGGTTGAGAGGGGGGGAGAGGAGCAGGGCTGAACAAACCAGTGAGCCTGGAAGCAGAGAGGTCTCAGGTACCATTTCACAAAGGGGCCCAGATCTTATGGTGCACTGGCAGACCCCCTCTCTCCTCTCAGTTGACATCAGGACCTCCCCCTCGTTGGTGGCACATTAATCCCCACCCTCCCTGACACGGGCTGCTGGGTGTGATCTGGTGTGTGGCATCATTAAAAAGGATTGGAGCAATTTGGTGCTGGGTGTGGACCTGATTTTCAGGCTGTTTTCCAGGATTGTGATAGGCTGGAGTGGTCAGAAAATCCCCTGTCCCATCCCACCTGTGGTATTTTGTAAAAAATCACCTCATTTCTGTTGTAACTTGTTATTTGGGGCGGCACAGTGGGTTAGCACTGCTGCCTCACAGCACCGGGGACCCGGGTTCGATTCCCAGCTTGGGTCACAGTCTGTGTGGAGTTTGCACATTCTCCCCATGTCTGCGTGGGTTTCCTCCGGGTGCTCTGGTTTCCTTCCACAGTTCAAAAGATGTGTAGTTAGGTTGATTGGTCATGTTAAATTTCCCCTTAGTGTCAGGGGCACTAGCTGGGTAAATGCATGGGGTTAAGGGGATAGGACCTGGGTGGGACTGTGGTCAGTTCAGACTCAATTAGAGGGCAGTTTTTCACACAAAGGGTAGTGGGGGTGTGGAATAGCACTACCGAGTAAGGTGGTGGGAGCAGGCACGTTAGGGTTGTTTAAGGGTCTCTTGGACAGCCACATGAGCGGTCTGCAGATAGAGGGATATAGCAGGACTGTTTAAATATCCTATTTGTTTCCACAGGATGTTCGGTCCACCTTGTTGACCAACAAGGTGCATGCATGCAGCAGGTTGTGTGAGAGCTGCTCTTGGATGTTGCTTCAGGAGTGGCCTAGTGCTTCACGTCGTTAGTGTGTGCTTAAACTGGACCATCAGATGGGCACCATGACAGCTCAGGGACTATCGCTGTTGCTGTGCAGACACATGGATTTGGGCCTGTGTCTGCGGGAGTTTGCGCGTTCTCCCCATGGTTGCGTGGGTTTTCTCCGGGTGCTCCAGTTTCCTCCCACATCCCAAAAATGTGCTCTTAGGCTGATTAGGTAACAAATTGGTCCCTACATGTCATTAAGACGTTAGGACGGTGACGCGGGCTCGTTGGGCCGAAGGGCCTGTTTCCGGGGCTGTGTTGTTCTTTGTTCTTTGTTCTTTGTTCAATGGGCCGATTGGCCTCCTGCACTGTAAGAATTCTGTGATTCTTTGAATTATCTCTGATTGTGTGTGATTAAAGGCTCACGGAGACTGGGAACTTCCCTCAATGATGGAGAAGCTCAGGATGTGAAGCATTGATGAAGATTATGCTTCTATCATTATGTCTCCTGCTAATTGTGCCCAGACTCAGTTTAACAGAATAAAAAGATTATACTGCCACCACGTTGTCTCTGTAGATTCAGCTTGTCTTACCAATAACTGGACACTTCTTCTCTCTTCAGCCTGAACTACAGCGGAGTTTGCCTGGCCTCTGATGGACTGTTCAGGGATTTCCTGGATGGAATGGGTCCTGCCCAGTTTGTGGGACGTCAAACACTGGCCACACCATCAATGGGTAAGAGACTCCCGTTACCTCAACCAGAACTTCAGCACTGGCCCTGTGCACTTCCCTGGGCCGGTGCGAGGGATAGCGAGAGTCCTCCTCGTTCCCAGGAAAAGCCGTATTCCTGCTGAAACTGCCAGCTCATTCCTTCAGTTCACTCCTGGGCTTCTCAGATCCTGGGAAATCTGACTACAACTGTCCCACTCAAATCAGACTCCCAATATGATTCGCCTCCGTTTCTCAGTACAGCAGACACTCACACACTTCTGATTCTATATCACTTCTTGCTATCGATTTAACTTCATTCCTTACTAACAATGCAATCCTGCACCCTTTGCCCATCTGCCTGCCCTTCCAATAGGACACATATCCTTGGATATTTAGATCCCAGCCCTGATCTCCTGGATTTCCTTCCCTAGAGGGGATTAGTGAACCAGATGGGTTTTTTTTCCAATAATCGACAATGTTTTCATGTGCATCAGTAGATTTATAATTCCAGATTTGTTTTTAATATTAAATTCAAATTGCACCATCTGTTGTGGTAGGATTTGAACTCTGGTCCCTAGAACATAAGCTGAGTTTCTGGATCAATAGTCCAGCGATAATACCACTAGGCAGTCACCTTCTCCAGGATGACGGCCATTATGGTTGAAAAGGCATTGCTGATGTGAATGATAAATTTGTGAATGTATTTATCGATATTCTTTTCTCAGTTATTTAGAACCAATGTGCTTTTGGAATCCTGCTGGAATTTATTTTACCAAAGATCTAGTTTCAAAGACATTCTCATTAATTACAATCTGAAATATCCCCTTTATTCACAGCTGGTTTCATAGAACATAGAACATTACAGCGCAGAACAGGCCCTTCGGCCTTCGATGTTGCGCCGACCAATATAAAAAGCAATGACCCTCCAAACTAAACCATTCCCTTCTCTTCCATATACTTATCAACTAACCTCTTAAACGCCACCAAACTTGGCGCATCTACAACTGCTGCAGGCAGGGCATTCCACTCCCGAACCACCCTTTGGGTAAAGAACCTACCTCTGATATCCGTCCTATAACTATCACCCCTTAATTTAAAGCTGTGTCCCCTCGTGCTACCTTTCTCCATCCTAGGAAAAAGGCTATCACTGTCCACCCTATCTAAACCTCTAATCATCTTATATGTTTCGATTAGGTCCCCTCTTAGCCGCCTCCTTTCTAACGAAAACAACCTCAAATCCCTCAGCCTCTCTTCATAAGACCTGCCCTCCATACAGGCAACATCCTGGTAAACCTCCTCTGTACCCTCTCCAATGCCTCCACATCTTTCTTATAATGTGGGGACCAGAACTGCACACAATACTCCAAGTGCGGCCGCACTAGAGTTTTGTACAGTTGCAACATGACGTTGCGGCTCCGAAATTCAATCCCCCTACCAATAAAAGCTAAGACTCCGTATGCCTTCTTAACAACCTTATCGACTTGACTGCCTACTTTCAGGGATCTATGCACAAATACACCAAGATCCCTCTGTTCATCAACACTATTAAGAATCCTACCGTTGGCCCTATACTCTACACATTTATTATTCCTGCCAAAAATAATAAATGTTTCATTCCCCTTCCTGGAACAATTACTTTATCCCACCTCTATTCCTGACTATTTTCATTGTTTCATGGCTACTGAGTTCAGCCAATCTTCAAAACCTTACATTCCATTTTTGTTCATTATTACTCCAATAACACGCGATAAACCTTTAGCTAAATGGCATCAAACCTCAGTGAAATCACTATGAGGGTGTAATTTACACAATTAAGTATGGTGACACAGTGGCACAAAGGGCCTCACAGCACCACAGACCTGAGTTCAATTCCTGGCTTGGGTCACTGTCTGTGCACACCGTCGCTGTGTCTGCGTGGATTTTGTCCAGGTGCTCCAGTTTTCTCCCACAGTCCAAAGATGTGCGGGTGGATTGGCCTTGCTAAATTGCCCCTTAGTACCACGGGGACTAGCTATAATAAGTGCATGGGGTTATGGGGATATGGCTTGGGTGGGATTGTGGTTGGTGCAGAGTTGATAGGCCAAACGGCCTCCTTCTGCACTGTAGAGATTTTATGATTCTAGGAAGGTTACTGCAGTCTCAGGGGGATCTGAGACTCACAACATTAGCAGAAAGATAAAGAATAGCTCATCCATCGAGACTACTTGACACAGGGCAGCACAGTGGTACAGTTGTTAGCACTGGCGCCAAGGACCCAGGTTCAATTCCTAGCTTGGGTCAATGTCTATGCGGAGTTTGTACATTCTCCCCATGTCTGTGTGGATTCCTTCAGGTGCTCCGGTTTCCTCCCACAGTCCAAAGATGTGTAGGTTAAGTGGACTAGCCATGCTAAATTGCCCGTTAGTATCCCAAGATGTGCAGGTTAAGGTTAAATCATTGCAGGGATGGAGTAGGGGTAGGGTCAGGCTGGGATGCTTTGTTGGAGAGTTGCTGTCAACTCAATGGGCCGAGTGGCCTCCTCCTACATGGTGGGGTTCTACAATCTCTCAACTGACGCTCCCATTGGCTCATTCAGCTGTGGCTCAGGTTGGATCACACTCGCTTCTGTATCAGAGGGTGTGGGACGCAGGAACCTGGAACTGTCAAAGGTGGCACTCTAGTGTGATATTGAGGGAGTGCTGCACTGTCAGAGGTACCTCTTTCACCTCAGAATTAGACTGAGGCCCTTGTCTGCACTCTCAGGCGGATGTAAAAGCCCCCAAGGTACTAGTTTGAAAATGAGCAGGGGAATATCCACCTCCCTCCCGTTTCCTGACAAATATTTACCCCTTAATCAACATCACTCAAAAAGTCAGTCTGGTCGTTGGTATGTGTGGGATCTTGCTGTGTGCTACTTGGCTGCAGCAATTCCTACATCACAACAGTGACTACACATCAATATTTCACAAGCTGTGAAGCATCTTGTGGACAGGAAAGGCGCTATAGAAATGCAAGTCTTTATTTTTTCTTTTTCCTCTTATACGATCTCTCAGGAAACCCATAAGAAAATTCCAGGGCCAATAAGGGAAGAAATACTCTGCAAAATTCTTCCCTGATCAAATCTCGGAGATCTCAGGCAGCAAGTGATATCCATTGAATTCTGGTCTCTCCAACTCGGAGCCAGTCGAGATCTGGATCAGTTCCCTGTAGAGGGCAAGAGACCCGGGCTCAGCACACCAGCAGTGAGCACGTTCTGGAAACTCACAGCTCTCTGGGAAAAGGGGAGCTGCCCATTGTCCAACTGGTCTGTACTCCGACACCTACTGTTTCCCAATCTGTTAAAGCAGAAAAATCTCTTAATAGGATACAATATGGCCTTTAATTCTTTTATAAGACCAGTATCAGATACATCATTATCAAAGTCAATGAATCATACAAACTCTACAATACAGAAAGAGGCCATTAAGCCCATTGAGTCTGCATTGACCACAATCCCACCCAGGTCCTATCCCCATATCCCTACATATCTACCCACTAATCCATGCATCTCAGGACATTAAGGGGCAATCAGGCTAACACACACATTTTTGGACTGTGGGAGAAAACCAGAGCACCCGGAAGAAACCCACAGACACGAGGAGAATGTGCAAACTCCACGCAGACAGTGACCCAAGTCGAGAATTGAACTTGGGTCCCTGGCGCTGTGAGACAGCAGTGCTAATAGTGTTAGCAGGGTGAATATTGGGGTTACGGGGAGAGGACGGGATTGTGATAGGTGCAAACTCAATGGGCTGAATGACCTCGTTCTGTAGTGTAGAGATTCTATGAGTTAATAATTAACAGGCCCCTTACCCTTCAGGATCCTGAATCTGGTTTCAATTCAGTCTTTCCACCACATGGGGTCAGTGTAACACCACATACTAAAGCCTTTAATTAAAACTATTTAGTAATGCTCACATGCAGGTTATGTAGAAAGGAGACATTTTCACAAACATTCGCTGTTAATGTCTGTTTTTCACATAAGCAACATTCTGATTCCATGGATCTGCCTTCTGCAATATCCTCAATTTTCTTCAATCTACGTAACCAATCAAATTGGATGCTTCTTGTGGACAATTGAGATTAATGAAATGCCTGCAGAGAATTCCTTATGAACAAAGCCCCAATCCCTGACTGCATTCTCAGGCCAACCAACTGACACATCTTTATCCGATTTCCAGCTATCAATGAATATAATGTAGAGGCTTCATGAGAAGGTGATCTGTCTGATGATAACAGATGGTCAGTGAGTGGAATGTGATTGAATTCCCTGGGATCAGGCAGTGTATGGAACAGCACAATCCAGACTCAGTGCGATGGATTATGATGTGATTCGAGCCTTTAATTAAATGACAGTTTTTATACTCTCACAGTTCTTCATGCAGAAATTACACTGAGCTTGTGATTTGTGACTGGATGGTGAAGGACAGAATCGTTTTCTCCATTACCCTGAGCACCGGCTGTGCCTGGGGCGATAATACCGGCAGTTCAGAGTCTGAAGTTCATGTCCTTATCTCAATACTGACCCCCAGAATCCAGGCTGATGCATACTGCCAGGTGTGGTGGAAATAAGTCTTGTATGTTTGGGAGCTTTGGGTGAAACTTAAACACAAAACCCAATTCGTTCTACACAGAACATAGAACACTACAGCACAAACAGGCCCTTCGGCCCACAAGTTGTGCCGATCATATCTATACCTACCTGGCCATACAACTATCTGTAATTCCCAATCCCATTAAATTCCATGTACTCATCCAGAAGTCTTTTAACAAGCTTGCCTCTACCATCACCGATGGCAGCCGATTCCACTCACTCACCACCCTCTGAGTGAAAAACTTACCTCTGACATCCCCTCTGTACTTGCCCCCCAGCACCTTAAACCTGTGTCCTCTTGTAGCGACCATTTCAGCCCTGGGAAATAGCCTCTGAGAGTCCACTCTATCTATTCCTCTCAACATTTTATAAACCTCTATCAGGTCACCTCTCAACCTTCGTTTCTCCAGTGAGAAGAGTCCCAGCTCCTTCAACCTATCCTCATAGGGCCTGCCTCCCAATCCAGGCTGCATCCTTGTAAATCTTCTCTGAACTCTCTCGGGACATTCATTTTATTAATTCTCAGGATGTGGATCTCAATGGCTAGGCGAGAATTTATTACTCATTCCTAATCACCCTTGAGAAGGTGGTGGTGAGTTGTCTTCTTGAACCACTACTGTCCATGTAGGTACACCCACTGTGCTCTTAGGGAGGGAGTTCCACCATTTTCGCTCAGTGACAGGGAAAGAGTGGTGATATATTTCCAAGTCAGGATGGTGAGTGCTTTGTAGGGGAACTTGCAGATGGTGGTATCTGCTGTCCCTCACTCTTCGAGATGGTGGCAATCTCAGGTTGCCAAAGAGGCCTTGGTGAGTTTCTGCAGTGCATCTTGTAGATGGTACACCCTGCTGCCACTGAGGGTTGGTGAAAGAGGGAGTGAATGTTTAAGATGCTGGATAGGCTGTTGATCAAATGAACCGCTTTTTCCTGGATGGCTTCAAGTTTCTTGAGTGTTGTTGGAGCTGTACTCATCCAGGCAAGCGAGAAGTATTCCATCACACTCCTGACTTGTTCCTTGTAGATGGTGGACAGGCTTTGTGTGTGTGGGAGGAGGAGGGGGAGGGGGGAGTTGGGAGTTACTCACTGTAGGATTCCCAGCCTCTGACTTACTCTTGTAGACACAAATTTATGTGGATAGTCCAGTTCAGTTTGTGGTCAATGATAACTCCCAGGATGTCAATACTGGGGAATTCAGCGATGCTAATATCTTTGAAATTTTTGGGGAATGGTTAGATTTTCTCTTGCGTTAGAATCAGAAGGTATAGTATGAAGTCAGCCTGGACTCCAAGAATTTTTCTATTTTGGCATAAATGTGAGGAAAGGATATTTCACTTCAGGAGTAATTCCACTGTCAAATTAAGGATCATTTTAATCAAAACAAGAGTTATTCCTAACACAGTTTAAATATTACTAACAAAATGAAGCAGATGACCAATCTTTAAACATGAAAAGAAACAACTCTAATTTATAACTTCTCACTATTTCAGTTCCAAATAAACAACACTTGTCTTACAGACTTAACAACGATCTTAAATATACTTAGTGATTACAAATATACTTGCAATAATGAGTGTAGACATTTTTGGAGAGATATGGAGCTTTCAGAAGCCTGACTTCAACTAGAACAACAAAACTCCAATACCTTTCTGCTAAAGACTGTTTCTTTCTGTGCTATCGATCCAGGATCACACATAAACCACATCATCACATGATCATCAATCACTCTAATCAGAAATCTAAAGGAATCTAAGTAAACAAAAGTCAATTAACTGTACTTTACACAGTAGCAGGGTGGCACAGAGCTAGCACTGCTGTGTCAGAGTGTCAGCGACCAAGATTTGATTCCAGCCTTGAGTGACTGTCTGTGTGGAGTTTGCACATTCCCTCCCGTGCCTGTGTCGGTTTCCTTCAGGTGCTCTGGTTTCCTCCCACACTCCAAAGATATGCAGGTTACGTGGACTGGCCATGGAAAATTTGTGTGGGGTTACAGGGAAAATGGAGAGTGCCTGGATAAGATACTCTGTCCAAAAGTTGATGCAGATTTGCTGGGCCAAATGGCCTCTTCTGTACTGTAGGGATTGTCTGATCCCTATGAAAATTACTATATACAAGATTGAAATAAATAATTATTCTGGTGTCCCAGCATCTGAGCTATATTCCCACCAGACATACTGACTGCCTGTAGAGAAAAGGTTAATTTTAAAACATTCTCCTGAAACATGAAAAAGAAACTATGTATAGTATTATTTATATATACAATGATATATAAATAACATATATACTATATGTAGTAAAGATATCCAGCAGTTATTATTTCTTTTCCAGGATTCCGACTTCTTCAATTCATTGGTTTTGTACAAATGAAAGTTTTTCTCTCCACTCCTTCCATAGAACATCGAACAGTACAGCACAGTACAGGACCTTTGGCCCTCAATGTTGTGCCGACTATATCCAAACCCAAGATCAAACTATTCCACTCCCTATCATTATGGTGCGCTCCATGTGCCTATCCAATTACCGCTTGAAAGTTCCTAAAGTGTCCGATTCCACTATCACAGCAGGCAGTGCATTCCACACCCCAACTACTCTCTGAGTAAAGAATCTACCTCAGACATCCGTCCTGTATCTCCCACCATGAACCTTATAGTTATACCCCCTAGTAACAGCTCCATCCACCCGAGGGAAATTTCATTCAGTCTTTTATTCTTGTCAGGTTGAGATGTGTCGGGTTAACAGGGGCTGAATATGAAACCTCAGGGGATTGTTTTCTCTAATTTAGGTGATGTGGAAATTGGAATCGTGGAGAGGAATGGCCAGCTTGAGGTGGAGGTGATTCAAGCTCGTGGACTTACCCCGAAACCAGGGACCAAGTCTCCACCAGGTAGTGCATCGCTGTCCATATCCCCTCGACCACCTCCTCAGGAAACAGCTCAGTCCCGGATCACCCACTCCTCACCCTCAACTACTCAACCCCCCCAATCATCAACTCGCTCCTCGACTATCCATACTCCCCAATCATCCATTCCCAACCTCAACCACCCACTCCCCCCTTGACCACTCACCTATCCCTAAACATCCATTCCCCCCACCCTGACTTCCACTTTGCCCCTCAATTATCCATCTCCCTAACCTGACCATCCACCTGTCTCTTACCATCTATTCCCTCCTTAATGTTCTGCACCATTCCCACTCCCCCTCCCCAACCGCCTCACTGGATTAGTTATGTCAGTTTGGGATTATTCGGGAGTCTCCCGCTATAGACCTGTCAAAGTCTCAACGGAACCAGGAAGATGTGTGAATCTCTGTGTGGATTTCTGGCCTGGTTCAGACTGAACTTCTCAGCCCTGCAGAGCAGCAGGCACTTCATCCCTTTCTCTGATGGACCTCGGCAGTTCTGATCATTCTTTTAACAGCGAGGGAAGAATTATTTACAGGATGGAGTGAACTCTCAGCTTGGGGTCTTTAATCTGTCTCCTTTCCCTGTTTCAGCTGCTTATATTAAACTCTACCTGTTGGAGAACGGAACTTGTATTGCAAAAAAGAAAACAAAGATGGCTCGGAAATCTCTGGATCCGCTGTACCAGCAGATCCTAATCTTCACCGAGAATCCGCAGGGAAAAATCCTGCAGGTCAGTATAGAGCAGGTAACGATGTTTAAATTGAGGGATGGAGTGAGCATTGCTCATACCTTACAACCACACCTCACAGGACTGGACAAATAATAGCCTCCAGATCGACTGGTACTAACTTTACAGAGTATTGCAGACGTTAATCAGTACGTTAGTGTGATATCGCTAGTGTGAATGTGTGTGAATCTACGTCTGAGTGTGGGTGAGCGTATTTGTGTGACTGTGTGTGTGTGTGTTTGTGTGTGTGTGTATGTAAGAGTGTGTGTTTGTGTGTGAGTGTGCGTGAGTGTGTGTGAGTAATTAGTTCTGTTGTTAAATCAGTGTTAAAGGCACTAAATAAATTACATTTGATCTCGATCTTCCTGATTCTGAATTGCAATGGCAGCTACCGTAGATTGAGGTGTATAAGTGGACCTGCCTCACAAGGTGAATGATAGTGATAGTAACTTACTTACACCCATGTTAGTAGTTCAGTTTTATGCTTATTATATAAGTCAATCCCTGTTCTGAAAGCATTTTTCAGGCTTCAGTGATCGATTATCTGCCTCCATCGATGGTAACTGATCGCTTTTACAATTAAATATACAAACCTTACAATTGAGGTCCATTCATAAACATAGATACAGGGTGTCCAGGATACACCCTGCCTGCTGAATTTCACTCGGAAAATGACAAGTCCTGCCCTCTTTTTTCTCTGCTCCAGTCGATTCCTGAATAACAATGGATAACTGTAGAACCTCATTACAGAGACAATGCCCCACTCCTCCAGTGCTGGTGGAGTGCAGCACTGCCAGAGGCACTACCTTGGATAAACTGTTAACCCGAGGCACTCGGCATTGCCCAATGCCCCTCCCTCAAAAATATCACTCAAACACATTATTTCATCATTATCAATTGTGGGATCTTGCTGTGCACAAATCGGCCGCTGTGTTTTCGACATTCCCACAGTGATTTGTAGACAACTCCTTATTTTTCAGGGTTCTGCTGTCCTGCTGATATGCTGTTCCATTTACTTGGTTTCTGTGGATACAGATGCAATTGTAGCTTTCGAGAAGAGATTGGATTAAACACTTGAAGGAGAGAAACACGGCAGGATTATTGGGAATGGGCAATCGGAGCCCAGGAAAAAGCAGGGTCAATATGGCATTGGGTCCTCTGATTCGATTAGCTTTTAGTCCTTGCCTGCAGGATATGTGTAGCGATTTCTAAATTCTCAGCAGATTTTAAAATAAGAAAGTATTTTTACAATGATGGTGTGATTAAAATCTGTCAGTGTGATCTATTTTTAATTCGGTTGTGTGACACAGGCATCGCTGCCTGGGCCAACATTTATTACCCATCCTTAGTCGCCCTTGAGAAGGTGATGGTGAGTTTGAATCACTGCAGTCCATGTTCTGTGTGGGTTGACCCACAACGCCATCAGGGAGGGAATTCCAGGATTCTGACCCAGTGACTGTAAAGGAATGGGAATATATTTCCAAGTCAGGATGGTGAGTGGCTTGGAGGGGAATTTGCATGTATCTGCTGCCCTTGTCCTTCTAGATGGAAGTGGTTGTGGGTTTGGAAGGTGCTGTCTAAGGATCTTTGGTGGATTTCAGCAGATTTATTTTCTCTCTCTCTCTATCCTGCAAGGTGATTGTGTGGGGTAATTACGGCCGAATGGATCGGAAGTACTTCATGGGTGTGGCCCAGGTATTGTTGGAGGAGCTGGATCTCTCGAGCACAGCGGTTGGATGGTACAAGCTCTTTCCTACCTGCTCCATGGTGGATCCGCCCTTGGCCCCGCTCCTACGCAACGCCTCCCAGCTCTCCCTGGAGAGCACCGTTGGACCCTGCTGTGACCGATCCTAACAACAGTGGAACCTCTCAGTATTTATTTAAGGCTGAGCGCACAGGCTGTGGGGACCCCTTGAAGAGAGGGGGGTGTCCTTCCACGCGATGCATGTTTGACTCGGTCATTCCCCCTGGAGTCTCTTTCGGCGAAAGGATGATGGAGTGACTAGCAATGACGTCAAAGAGGGGAGGAGGTAATTCCCAACCCCCCCCGTGTGTGGTACCATCCCAGCGTGGGCCGGTCATATTTGCATTGTTTCATGCGGCAGTTGTCTAAAACCCATGCTCAGTTTTTTATAGACTTCTATTACCTCACCATCTAGTCAATGTGCCAAGCGCGGTTTACAATTCTTTTGGTGAATTCTTAGATTATCATTCTGTGAGCCAACACATTTCGAAACGTCCGCTAAAAACCACAACCGTTTGAAGGGCCCAGCTGCTGAGAATGCAAGCCTATGTGCTTTGACCACTTGCACCAAAGATGCAAAGTTGTCTTGAAAAAAAGTAGATTCTAATTGTAAGTTCCATACACCAATGCACAATGGAGGTATTGGTAGCTGGTAGGGCAAACAACACATCTTAGTCCTTTAATTCCAGAGAAAATCCACCACTCCTGAGAGGTGGAAAAGCAATTTCCATGGATAGTTCACCACTGACATTCCAATGTCTTGGCATTGATTTAAGTTATGTCAACACATGCTTCCAACATATACTCCGTGACAATTTGCTATCATTAGATTTTACACTGATAGATAAATAAACAAGTGTAGTTCTCAGTGCTACTTTAATCTATTTTGCCACTTAACGCACTGGTTTAAAAAATAGCAGAACATTTTTTTGGCAATAATTTGTCTTGCAAGGTGGGAAACATGTCAACCTTGAATGTTGATCAAGAGTGAGGGTCGGTTTAATGGACGTGAATTAAGGATATCAATTTACTTGATGAGAGCATGCAAGAGAGGGTAAGAAAAGAGTTTGTGGAATATGGAGTTAGTGCAGCAGCACAAGGGTGCTTACTGAATATTTAAAAAAAAACTTATTCTCTTTAATTAAGAATAATTTGAAACCTTTAGACATTCTCTGTGTATTAAGAGAGGATGCAATAGTTGTAGATTGCAGCATGCAAGGGTAGTATTTTAGATTAAGGCTGTGGGATTTAGCATGGAGTGAATGTGTTCAGAACTGTACCAGCCTTGTCCTCGCTGCAGTCAAAGGAAAAGATGGGCAAGGCTGGCAAGCAGGCATTGGAAGGGAGAGATCTTCAGTCTAATTGAAGTAGTGAAGAATCCTCGTTAAATCTTTTGTTCATATCCCAAATTAAAATTTTTCTTTGAATCTATCAGCAAAATTCAATCCAATCTTAATCTTTGGCATTTTTGCATTTAAATTTCTAACTATTCTGTGGAGATTCCCATTCAGTTTTTTTTAATAGCCATTTTGTTAAATTAAATCAAGCTATAAATTTGTCAAAGAATCACTTCCTTTGAGTCAATTTTGAAATTTACTAATTGAAATAATTACCTGTATTAAAGTAAGAAATCCAAATCAATTTTGGCTAATGTATGATACAGAAGAATTTGTCAACAGCAGTTAAAGGAACTAATCCCTGCAAAAAAATGAAAATAGGAAAAAAATGACTGTAGACCATTCCCTTCTAACCTGTCCTGACTGTTTATCAATTCACACCAGCCTAGTCGCAAAGTTACGATATCTATTGTTAAGATAATTAATTAAAAAAACTCATATTACTCCAGTTAACCCAATTTTCTTGCTTAGAATACAGCAACCTAGAGGAGGAAAATAGCAATTTGATCTTCTTTACTGGTGCCAGGAAGTGTGATTGTGACCTTATCCTATAGTTATGATAAAGAGAGTTTAAGAAGAAGAATGCAAAGGTGGGCAGGTTGCTTTTACAATAGATTTACGTATTTAGCAGTTAGATTAGTTTAATGAAGAGGTAGCTATCTGCATGCTTGGGTTAGTGTTAGCCCTGTAGTAACTTAAGAACAAAGCACATCTCTAAATTTTGGCACTTTTCAGTATTTCAATACTGCTCGGTCATTACTAAAGTTCTAGGTGCAGCACATGTAGCAGTTTAGGATGGGCTGGATTTAGCCACATAGGACTTCTCAATATATGTCGAAAAATGTGATAAATTTTATTGACAAAAGTAGACTTACTATAGATGTTAGTATTAAATAATAAGAAATTTAAAATTATCATAAAACCACAGGCAGTTTTATCAATTATAATCAAGGAAAAGATTGATAAATGTGAAAATAGAATTCATATATAGGTACATTGTATAATCTGACACATTTTCTTTGATTGTTTTAATCTAACTATGAGAGCCTGTTAGTGTTCATTTTAAATATATATGAATTTTGAACTTTTGAACATGTTTAAAACCTTCAGAATTGTGTAAGGGTGTTTCTAGAAGGAACTGTGTAATGTTTGGGTTCAAAGTTGTTTGATTAGAGGGGGGCTGGGGGCTGCCTTTTCAATGGTTGCTTATCTCCCACTAACCATTGGGGATGTTACAGGCACCAAAATTACTTCATGTTAAAATGCTAATCTTGTTAAATTTTTAAAAGGGAGATTTTATTGGAATCCAGGCTGCAAAGCAATGATTAGAATGTTTCACGGTGCCTGAACCTTCCTTTAGTGTTCTTTAAAAGCAATGTGGGGGCTGGGTGGGGGGGGCGGGGTTGGTGGGGGAGAGTTTTAAGAGCTCCAGCAGTGATTGCTAAGCATTACGGGACACGTTTTTAGTACCGGAATGTGAAGTGCTGCCTGGCTGTAGTGTAGAGAGGAAAATCAGGTGAGAAACACGAAACACGCCGCACTTCTGCTGCAGCAAGGTCAGAGAATTCTGCACCCAACCAAAGCTCTGTTCACTGCAACAGGATAGGAAACCACACCCCCACACCCCTTCCCCAGTGTGAACATTGATAAGACAAACTCACCCTCCTGATGTCACCTCTGATTTCCCTTTGATGAATTTAAATGCTGCTATTTGAGTGATGTTGTACACTCAGGTGATGAAGATTGTAGTGAATTTTTCTCTCCTGTCTTATCAAATCATCAATCACATTCCTCTCATCCAGCCAGTTGTAAAACCTTTCTTTGGGATTGGAATGGATTGGATGGGACTGTGTGCTTTTTTCAAAAAAAGTTCACCTGTTCTGCACAAACTGTAAATATTTTAGTGCGATGGATAAGTAAATTAGAATTAATTGATTGATATTGGGTTCCAGTTCTTGTTAAAGTTTAAAACCCTTCTCAGTGGAAATCAAAGCATCTGTGACTCTTCTCATTTTTCTCTTCCCTGCATTTCTATAGAACCATAGAATCCCTACAGTGCAGAATGGGGTCATTCGGACCATCGAGTCTGCACTAACTCTCCAAAAGAGCATCTTAACCAGGCCCCCCACCCCCAGGCACTATCTCCATAACCCTGCGCATTTACCATGGTTAATCCACCTAACCTGCACATTTTTGGACTGTGGGAGGAATCTGAAGTATCCAAAGGAATCTCATGCAGACGCAAAACATTTTGTAATTTTGAGAAGGAATTAGATTTCGCTCTTGAGGCTGAAGGGATCAAGAGATATGAAGGGAAGGCAAGATCAGGATATTGAACTTGATGATCAGCCATGATCATAATGAATGGTGAAACAGGCTAGAAGGGCCAAATGGCCTAGTCCTCTGCCTAGTTTCTACGACAAGGGGAAAATGTGCAAACTCCACCTAAAGCCAGAATTGAACTCGGGTCCCTGGGGCTGTGAGGCAGCAGTGCTTATCATTGTGCCATTGTGTTGGAAAGTGCGACTTGTTGCTAAAGTTTTCTTCTTATACTCATCAGGACAAATACAAGAATGCCAAAATTCAAACAAATGCTATAGCCCATAGTTCCATGTTGCTTTCTCCATGGCAGTGCCTCTTCAAATCAAAGTTGACTTGCCAAGCAGTCAGCACACTTTCTTTCCTATAATATAATATTATTTCCTATAATATTGTTGCAACTGTTTGAAATTTGGCATTCTTATGCTCGTCCTGATGAGTCCATGATGAAAATCTTCTGCAGCATGTCTCTTTTTTCAATAATGGAGAACAAAGAATAAAAAAAAGAACAGTACAGCACAGGCTCTTCGGCCCATCAAGTCTGTACTGACACAAATGCCTCTCTAATCTAATATTATTTTGCCTTTACGTGACCCATATCCCTCAAATATTCAAGGTCTAACCTATAAAGTGACTATTTGACTATGGCTGTTCAAAGAAACTGTCGTAAACTTGTGGCTCAATTAGTTTTCAACAAACATCTATAGTCCCGTAATTCGAACACCTCTCTACTTCAAGGAGCAAGGTCCAAGTTTTACCTTAATTCAGTACAGTATTGCAATTTAAACATTCTTCTCACAATCTATTCAAGGAATTTTTAACTCCAATTATCCCAATAATTGTTCCAGCAGAAAGGAAGAAATGCAACAGGTGAATATTGTACTTCCCATCACCTGGTTAGAATCACACAGAAATATCTCTGTGTTATTGGAATTTACAATCTTGAATTTCCTCTGCATTACTGGAACCAAAGCACTCTACATAGGGGAGGCAGGATTTGGTGGAAGATTAGGGTGATGTTCCTGGTGATTCTTGTATTTGGCCATTTCCTCTTTCATCTGCTTCTCAGCTAAGCTCTGAGCTTAAACTGGTCTCCATTGTACCCATTTTATAGGCAAGAATTGCACAAAGTGGCCGTGAGATTAATGAGCCTCTTCTGAGCTAGGAGGCAGGCAGTAGTGGCAAGCAGAGAGGTGGGAAGGAGGGGTGGTTTGTTGGTGTGGTGGTCAGGAAGTGGAAGATTGGAGAATGGGAATGTGGAGGAGATTGGGATTCAGGGGGAAGCTGGATGATGGATGGGAGTGGGGTTTGGGAATGGAAGTCAGAGGTAGAAGAAAAGGTGCTGTGTCAGAGAGCAGTTAATGGGAGGAGAAGGAGGGTGAATGGGAGTTAGGAGTCTGGGGAATACTCAGTTATTGTGAATATTGACAACCGTGATTAAAAGGATTTTGGACACAAAGCCCAGAGACTCTATAGAACCATAGAACATTACAGCACAGAAAATGTTCAGCACATCTTGTGGGCCGAAGGGCCTGTTTATGCTGTAGTTTTTCTATGTTCTATGTTTCTATATTCTCACAGGCCTTTTGGCCCTTCTTGTTTGTGCCGAACCATTTTTCTGCCTAGTCCCACTGACCTGCACCTGGACCACTCTCATCCGTGTACCTGTCCACATTTTTCTTAAATGTTAAAAATGAGCCTGCATTTACCTCTTTGTCTGGCAGTTCATTCCACACTCCCACCACTCTCTGTGTGAAGAGACCCCCCCCCCTAATGTTCCCTTTAAACTTTTCCGCTTCATCCTTTAACCCATGCCCTCTGGTTTTTTTTCTCCCCCAGCCTCAGCAGAAAAAACCTGCTTGTATTCACTGTATCTATACCCATCATAATTTTATACACCTCTATCAAATCTCCCCTCATTCTTCTACACTCCAGGGAATAAAGTCCTTACCTATTCAACCTTTCTCTGTAACTCAGTTTTTCAAGTCCCGGCAACAACCTTGTAAATTTTCTCTGCACTCTTTCAATCTTATTAATATCCTTCCTGTAATTAGGTGACCAAAACTGCACACAATACTCTAAATTTGGCCTCATCAATATCTTAGAACATGGAACACTCCAGCACAAACAGGCCCTTCAGCCCACAAGTTGCGCTGATCATATCTATACCTATCAGGCCTATCTATAACCCTCAATCCCATTAAATCCCATGGAATCATCAGAAATCTCTTAAAAGACTCCAATGAGTTTACCTCCACCACCATCGACGGCAGCAGATTCCACTCACTCCCCACCCTCTGAGTGAAAAACTTACCCCTACCATTTCCTCTGTACCTACTCCCAGCACCTTCAACCTGTGTCCTCTCGTAGCGACCATTTCAGCCCTCAGGATTACTTCTGAGAATCCACTCTATCTATTCCTCTCAACATCTTACATAGAACATAGAACAATACAGCACAAACAGGCCCTTCGGCCCACGAGTTGCGCCGATCACATCTACCAATCCACAAACCTATCTATAACCCTCTATCCTATTCATTTCCATATACTCATCCAGAAGTCTTTTAAAAGACCCCAGTGAGTTTGCCTCAACAACCTCCGATGGCAGTCGGTTCCATTCACTCACCACCCTCTGAGTGAAAAACCTACCCCTGACATCTCCTTTGTATTTGCTTCCCTGCACCTTAAATCTGTGTCCTCTCGTAGTGACCATTTCAGCTCGGGGAAATAGTCTCTGAGAGTCCACCCTATCTATTCCTCTCAACATTTTATAAACCTCTATCAGGTCGCCTCTCAACCTACGTCTCTCCAGTGAGAAGAGTCCCAGCTCCCTCAACCTATCTTCATAAGGCCTGCCTTCCAATCCAGGCAGCATCCTTGTAAATCTCCTCTGAACCCTCTCAATAGCCTCTACATCCTTCCTATAGTGAGGCGACCAGAACTGCGCACAATACTCCAACTGGGGTCTGACAAGAGTCTTATAGAGCTGCATCATTACCTCCTGACTCCTAAACTCTATTCCTCGATTAATGAAGGCCAGTACACCGTACACCTTCTTGACCACTTCCTCCACCTCCAGGTCCAAACCTCTATCAGGACCTCTATCCTATGGACCCGGACCTTATAAACCTCTATCAGGTCACCTCTCATTCTTCGTCTCTCCAAGGAGAAAAGACCGAGCTCCTCAGTCTATCCTCATAAGGCATGCCACCGAATCAGGCAACATCCTTGTAAATCTCCTCTGCACCCTTTCAATAGCTTCCACATCTTTCTAGTAATGAGGTGACCAGAACTGCGCACAGTACTCCAAGTGAGGTCTGACTATGTCTTATAAAGCTGCAACATTATCTCCCGACTCCTAAACTCAATCCCTCAATTGATGAAGGCCGGTACACCATATGACTCAATGGGACTGAGGTTATACAACCTCACCATAACATTCTAACTCTTATATTCAATATTTTGATTTATAAAGGCCAATGTATCAAAAGCATTCTTTACGATCCTTTCTACCTGTGACGCCACTTTTAGGGAATTCTGTACTTGTATTCCCAGATCCCTCTGTTCTACTACAGTCTTCAGTGTCCTACCGTTTACTTTGTATGTTCCACCTTGGTTTGTCTTTCCAAAGTGCAATACCTCACACATTAAACTCTATCTACCATTTTTCAGCCCATTTTTCTAGCTGGTCCAAATCCCTCTGCAAGCTTTGAAAACCTTCCTCACTGTCCACTACACCTCCAATCTTTGTATTATCAGCAAATTTGCTGGTCCAATTTACCACATTATCATCCAGATCATTGATGTAGATGACAAACAACAATGGACCCAACACCGATCCCCGTGGCACATCACTAGTCACAGGTCTCTACTCAGAGAAGCAATCATAGAAACCATAGAAATTTACAGCTCAGAAACTTTGGCCCTTCTTGTCTGTGTTGAACCATTTTTTGCCTAGTCTCACTGACCTGCACTTAGACCATATCCCTCCATTCCCCTCTCATCTATGAACCCGTCCAAGTTTTTCTTAAATGTAAAAAGTTTTTATTCGGCAGCTCATTCCACACTTCCACCACTCTGTGTGTGAAGAGCCCCCCCTAATATTCCCTTTAAATTTTTCTCCTTTCACCCTTAACCCATGCCCTCTGGTTTTTTTCTCCCCTAGCCTCAGTGGAAAAAGCCTGCTTGCATTCACTCTATCGATACCCATCAAAATCTTATACACCTCTATCAAATCTCCCCTCATTCTTCTACACTCCAGGAAATAAAGTCCTAATCTATTCAATCTCTCTCTGTAACTCAGCTTCCCAAGTCTCGGCAACGTCCCTGTGAACCTTCTCTGCACTCTTTCAACCTTATTTATATCCTTCCTGTAACTAGGTGACCAAAACTGTACACAATACTCTAAATTCGGCCTCACCAATGCCTTATATGACCTTACCACAACACTCCAACTTTTATATACGATATTCTGATTTATAAAAGCCAATGTACCAAAAGCACTCTTTACGACACTATCCACCTGTGACGTCACTTTTAGGGAATTCTGTACCTGTATTTCCAGATCCCTTTGTTCAACCACACTTTTCAGAGTCCTACCATTTACCTTGTACGTTCTATTTTGGTTTATCCTTCCAAAGTGCAATACCTTACACTTTTCTGCATTAAATTCCATTTGCCATTTTTCAGCTCATTTTTCTAGTTGGTCCAAATTCCTCTGCCAATTTCGAAAACCTTTCTCACTGTCCACTACACCTCCAATATTAGTATCATCAGCAAATTTGCTGATCCAATTTACCACATTATCATCCAGGTTATTGATATAGATGACAAACAACAACGGACCAACACTGATCCTGTGGCGCATCACTAGTCGCAGGCCTCCACTCGGAGAAGCAATCCTCCATAACCATTCTCTGGCTTCTTCCATTGAACCTGTGTCTAATCCAATTTATTACCTCTCCATGTATACCTAGCAACTGAACCTTCCTAACTAACTCCCATGAGGGACCTTATCAAAGGCTTTGTTAAAACTGAGGTAGACAACATTCACCACCTTCCCTTCATCCACTTTCCTGGTAATCTCCTCAAAAACTCTAATAGATTGGTCAAACATGACCTACCATGCACAAAGCCATGTTGACTCTCCCTAATAAGTCCCTGTCTATCCAAATATTTGTAGATCCTATCCCTTATCACACCTTCCAAGAACTTGCCCACCACTTACGTCAAACTTACTGGCCTATAATTTCCTGGATTTTTTTTGGAACTTTTTTTAAACAACAGAAGAACATGAGCCACCCTCCAATCATCCAGCACCTCCCCATACATACTGACATTTTAAATATGTCTGCCAGAGCCCCTGCAAGTTCACTACTAGCCTCCCTCAAGGTCCGTGGGAATACCCTGTCCGGTCCTGGGGATTTATCCATTCTGATTTGCCTCAAGACAGCCAGCACCTCCTCCTCTTTAATCCGTAAGCGTTCCATGATCTCCCTACCTGTTTGTCCTATTTCCGTAGACTCCGTGCCCATTTCTCAGTAAATCTCAGTCGATGCAAAAAAACCCCATTTAGAATCTCCCCCACCTCTTTTGGTTCCATACACAGTCTACCACTCTGCTCTTCAAGAGGACCAATTTTATCCCTCACTATCCTTTTGCTCCTAACATACCGACTGAAGCTCTTTTTCTTTCACTCTGTCTGCCAAAGCAACCTCATGTCTTCTTTTAGCCCTCCTGATTTCCATCTTAAGTAGCTTCTTGCATTTTGTATACTCCTCGAGCATCTGATCTATTCCTTGCTGCCTGTACATTTCATACAACTCTCTCTTCATCTTAATCAGCCTTATAATCTCCCTCGAGAATCAAGATTCCTTACCACTATTTATTTTGCCTTTAATCCTGACAGGAACAAACAAACTCTGCACTCTCAAAATTTCTCCTTTGAAGGCCTCCCACTTTCCATTTATATCCTTACCAGAGAACAGCCTGTGCCAATCCACACTTCCCTGATCTCTTCTCATTTCATCAAATTTGGCCTTTTTCCAGTTCAGAAATTCAACCCGAGGATCAGATCTATCCTTACCCATGATCAGGTTGAAACTAATGGCATTATGATCACTGGATCCAAAGTGTTCCCACACACTCACATCCATTACCTGCCCTAGCTCATTTCCCAATAGGAGATCCAACATCGTACCCTCTCTAGTTGGCACCTCTACATACTGATGTAGAAAATTCTCCTGAACACATTTTACAAACTCTACCCTAACTAAACCTTTAATAGTATGTGAGTCCCAATTTATATGTGGAAAATTAAAATCCCCTATTATCACAACTTTCTGTTTCTTGCAGTTGTTAGCTATCTTTCTGCTGATTTGCTCTTCCAATTCTTTCTGACTATTAGGTGCTCTATAATACAAGCCCATTAATGTGGTCATACCTTTCCTGTTTCTCAGCTCCACCCATAGGGCCTCTGTAGACAAGCTCTCTAATCTATCCTGCCTGAGCACTGGTGTAACATTTTCCCTGACCAATCCTCCACTACTACTCGCTGCTTCTTCCATTGAGCCAATGTCTAATCCAACTTACAACTCTCCATGTATACCTAGCAACTGAACCTTCCTAACTAACCTCCCATGTGCGATCTTGTCAAAGGCCTTACTGAAGCCCATGTAGACAACACCCACTGTCTTCCCTTCACCCACTTTCCTGACAATCTCCTCGAAAAACTCTAATAGGTTGGTTAAACATGACCTACCACACATAAAGCCATGTTGACTCTCCCTAATAAGTCCCTGTCCATCCACATATTTGTAGATCTTATCCCTTAGTACTCTTGCCAATAATTTACCTACCATTGATGTCAAATTTACCAGCCTATAATTTCCTGAATTACTTTTTGAGCATTTCGGACAGATACATGGATAGGAAAGGGATATAGGGATTTGAGCCAAATGCAGGCAAATGGGGTTAGTTTAGATGGGCACTTTGATTGGCATGGACCAGTTTGGGCCAAAGGACCTGTCTCTGTGCTGTGGATTCTAGGATTCTAAGGAATACTGGGATAGGGTAGGAGAATGGAATTGACACAGAGTTGACACAGAAGATCAAGTATGATCTTATTGAATCATGGTGAAGGCTCAAGGAGCTGAATAGAGTGTTCCTGTTCTTATTTCTGATATTCAAAGCAATTAATTTAAACATGGGATGGGTTAGGTTTAATCTGTACAGATGGTGATATTGCTGCTAAATTTTGGGTCCCTTTCATTTAATTATTTTTCCTGGTGCTTCTGTTAGAATTCTCAATTTCTAAATTCTGTACATTCGAAGAGCTTATAACTAAACTCTAAGGGAGAAATTAGGCCTGTTGTTGTATTTCAGATACTGATAGGGACAAAAAGAACCAACTTACAGGTTCTGCTTCTTGTATTTCCAGCTACCTCAAGTGCATCTCACACCATAACAGGCCAGATTGGATTTAGACATTCTGTGCGACTACAGGAGGCCAGTGTTTGGGCAGGACCTTGTTCCAGGATGTTTTCCTGAGACTTACTGGGACTGAATACAGCCATAAACGTGTTGTTCAAGTTTTTGGCCTCTTAAGCTCCTCAGTAATTCCAAACGAGACAGTCAGAAGCAGGCAGTAAAATCTAAAGTTAATTTCATATCAGTTTCCATTTGTGTAGAACTGGTGGGAGCAGGGACACCCACATCCCGGCTCCACTGCAGTCCCAGACACAGCTGCACAGCTAGAACCAATCTTCATGGATTCTGACCTCTTTACCTCTCCTGTTATTCCAGCTCCCTGTTTCCATTCTCTCTCCTCCCTCTCTCGATATTCTTCACCCAGAACCCCCACACCCCCCAGCCCCCTATCCTCCCCTTCCTCACTCCAGTGATCGCACACCCAGACTGAGGTGCCATCTGGCGCTGTGTTCAGTAAGTTGATGGTATGGAGTTTATTTTAATAAATTACAGGTTTTTCTTCTGAATTAGTCTAGCTCCCCTGGATTACAGAAAACTGCACTTTAATCAGACAAACAACTTTTGCAAGATTTCAAGAAGAAATTAGATGTAGTTGTCGAGATCTAGAGAGATCTGGGGAGAAGAGGAGATCAGGATATTGAATTTAATGATCAGCCATGATCATAATGAAAGGTGGAGCAGGCTCGAAGGGCTGAATGGCCTCCTCCTATTTCTAGTTTCTGTGATTCTATTGATTGCAAGAAGTCAAGGTTAATATTAGGGACAGGTGAAAGCAATGTTTTCTATCCCATACCATCTCTGTCCCATTGAATTAATGCATTTTGAGCACTGTGCAGTCACTATATTACAACATACAGTACAGACACAGGGGCATTAATCCCAGCTGCCACAAGCCCCCTCATTACCTTCATCCCAGTCTATGCATCCTCTTTTTTATTCCTTTTTCCCTCAAGTGTTTATCCAGTTTTGCCTTAGAAACATCCGTGTCACTCACCTCAACCACTCCCCGTAGTAACGCATTCCACATTCTCTTCTTGCCCTCACAGAGTAAAGCTGTTTCTCCTGAATTCCCTGTTGGATTTATTAGTGACCATTGCATCCTTCGAGAGCCTAGGTATAGTCTCATCAATGGCTGAGAACATCCAGCCAATCAAACCGCTTTATAACAACACACAATAGGATATGGAAGCAGTGTAGAAAGTGGGAATGGAGCCAAAACAATCAGGGAAGATTCTCTGGACCAGAACAGATGGAGAATTGGCATGAACAAAATTTGTAAATTATGAAAGTGTCTGATAGGATAAACATAAAGAAGATGGCTGAGTGTTAGGGCCATTCACACCGGGTTGGGGAGGAGGGGGGAGGATTTTCCTATCTCGCTGCAGTGAATGGAGATTGGCTGGACACCAAATTCTCTGACCTCGCTGCAGCGAGTACAAGGTGTGAACACCTGATATTTCTATCCGTAGGCTGGCCAACACTGAAAGCCACATAAATCCAAACAATAAATCCAACAGAGAAGGTTATCTCCAATTACAATGGGATCTTGATCAATTGGGCCAGTGCGTTCCACGATTGGCAGATGGAGTTTAATTTAGACAAATGCAAGATGATGCATTTTGGTAGTTTGAACCAGGGCAGGACTTCCTCATTTAATGATTGGACATTGAGGAGAGTTATAGAACAAAAAGATCTAGGGGTACAGGTTCATAATCTCTTGAAAGTGGAGTCACAGTTTAGTGAAGAAGGCATTCAGCATGCTTGGTTTCATGGGTCAGAACATTGAATACAAGAGTTGGGACATCTTGCTGAAGTTGTACAAGGCATTAATAAGGTCACATTTGGAATATTGTGTGCAGTTCTGGTCACCCCATTATAGAAAGGATATTATTAAACTAGAAAGAATGCAGAAGAGATTTACTAGGATGTTACCAGGATTTGATGGCTTGAGTTATAAGGAAAGGCTGGATAGACTGGGATATTTTTCTCTGGAGCATAGAACGCTGAGGGGTGATCTTACAGAGCTCTATAAAATAATGAGAGGCACAGATCAGCTGGATAGTCAATATCCTTCCCAAAGGTAGACTAGTTTAAAACTAGACAGCATAGGTTTAAAGTGAGAGGGGAGAGATACAAAAGGGTCCAGAGGGGCAATTTTCTCACACAGAGGGTGGTGAGTGTCTGGAACAAGCTGCCAGAGGTAGTAGTAGAGGTGGGTAGAGTTTTGTCTTTTAAAACACGTTTAGACAGTTATATGGGTAAGATGGGTACAGAGGGATATGGGCCAAATGCGGGACATTGGGATTAGCTTAGGGGTTTAAAGGAAAGGACAGCATGGACAAGTTGAGCCAAAGGGCCTGTTTCCCTGCTATAAACCTGTATAACTCTATCGAGAAATTTCTTTATCCAGAAAGTGGTCGGGGGCGGGGGTTGGGGCTGTGGATGCAATATGGAATAAAAACAGAAAATGCTGGATATACTCTGCTGGTCTGTGGAGAAACTGAGTGAGATACACACACCTAGTGCTTCAAATCCATAAGACCCTTCTACAGAACTGCAGCTTGCTGCCAGAGGAGGTTATCGAGCTGAAATTCAAACAAAGCCAGATAGGTGGAAGTGGGAAAATAGAAGAATGTGGGAATGGAGTGGAATGAAGAGGGGAAGTTGTTCTGGAACATAAAGACCTGCATGGGCCAGTTGGTCTGAATAGCTTGCACAGTTTATATAAAATAACTGGGAAACTGGGGCATAGAATGAGACAATGAAATATTTTCCAACTCAGTGTGTTCAGTGTCTTAGTTTTGCTTTACTATTTTGACAAATTAAATGACAATCTGCAACTGCTGACTGTAGAATGAGATGAATTTGAGCAATCTTAATCATTGTTCCTGGAACACCTAGTACAAAACTCCTTAATTATCCAGGACAAATCAGTCTGCTTTAATGGCAACCCATCTATTAGACTTTCACTCTCTCTATCATTGACACACAGTGGCAGCCGTGTGTACCATTAACACATTACAGTGCTGCAAATCACCAAAGCTCCTTCGACAGCATCTTCTAAACCCACTTAGAATCACAAGGAAGCACAGGGACATCACCATCCGCAGGTTCACCTCGAGGGGCTGAATGGTCCCTTCTACTTATTTGTATTTGTTGCATTTAATACAAGAACCTTTGATAAGGGTCAAAGGATTATTTAGGAAATGAGTAGATTTCCCATTTTGCTGAGCCACGCACCATTCAGACTTGAAACAAAATCGCTGCTCCTTCAGAGTCACTAGGTCAAGATCCTGGAACTCTGTTCTTCCCAGCACTGTGGGCGTCCTGCTCCACATGCACTGTAGTGCTCCGAAGGCAATTTGGGATATCGGACAATAAGTACTGGTCATGTTGATTCTCAAATGAATTCTTAAAATAATCTGACACCAGAACAGACTATCTCAGTCAAAGTGGCCAGGTACTGTGAAATGGTAAAGCAACATCAGAATGATGTAAGGGGTGCTCTGCTAAAGTGCGTGGAGTGCAGAGAGAGCTTCACTCTCTGTTTAGGAATTGTTGTATGTGGGAGTGATTGATTTACCACTGAGTTACTGAAATGAAAAGTGTTCCATTTCCCATTGGCAAGGTCACACACTGTGACAGCAATAAAACTCACTGTGTATTTTTCTGTAAAGTACAGCAAAGCTTTCCTCTCCCTTGCTCTCACACTTGTGGAGTGGATGAAGCAGGAAGGTAAAATTAGACTTGAGCTTTAGTTCAAAACAGGATAGCCAATAACAGCTCATTTTATAATACACTTGATATTCCTCTTCAAAGAGCAGCACGAGTGGCACAGTGATTAGCACTGCTGCCTCACAGCCACGGGACCTGGGTTCGATTCCAGCTTTGGGTGACTGTCTGTGTGGGTTTGCACATTCTCCCTGTGTCTGATGTTCATTTTCAGTTACTGAGAATGGGCAGAGAGGAGGAGTTAACATGCCTGAGTACAATGTCCTGGGATCAATCCCATCTCCAAACAGTTACTGTACAATACAAAAAACACAATTGGACTGGCTGCTGGGAGAATGGATCTTATTCAATGAAGAGCAATTGAACTGGATTTATACTTCCTGGCATTTAGAAGAATGCGAGGTCATCTAACTGAAATATATTCTTAAGAAATTCAACAGTATTGACATCCAAATTTATTTTCCCAGGCTACAGGGGTGGGAAGGGGATGGGGGGTGTGAGGGGGAAAGTGAGGGGGAGGTGTAGAGATAGAACATGTAGACACGGGATAAGAGGTTGATCATTTAGGACTGAGATGAGGAGAGATTTCTTTGCTCAGGTAATTGTCTTTTTTTTTGGAATTCTCTATCCCAGTGAATTCTGGATGCACAGTTGCTGAGAATATTTAAAATGGAGGTTGATTGCACTTTTGGGATGCTGGTGGAATTAAGAGATATACGGATAGTGTAGCGAGATGGAGTTAATGTAGAATATCAAACATGATTGAAAAGGCTCGAGGGGCTGAATTGTCCCTTCTACCTATTTGTAATGTTCTTACTTAAGGTGAAAATGTGTAATTGCATTTAGTACAAGAACCTTTGATAAGATTCAAAGGATTATTTAGGAAATGAGTAGATTTCCCATTTAGCTGGGCCTTGGAGCCATTGAACATGTTGACAGGTGTCATTTTTAGTCTGGAAACTATTTATTGTAAAGTCTCTTTGTGCCTCCTCTTATTGTTCTTGTTCATGCTTGTATCTCCCGAGTGTCTGCTTTCCTCTGATCAAGCAGATTCTGTTCCCTGTCCTACCTTCATCTTGTGACTCGCCGGTAATATTGGAAAGACCTTTGAAATCATTTTTTATTGAAAACCCGAGTTTTTAAAAATTATTTCCATGCTCAAGTACAGAGGGTGGATAGATTATAATTCACAAGGGTTAGCTTCTCAAAAATCTATAAACTTGTGAGGATCTTTAATCCTCAGAACAGTAAGCATTATTTAGGATGGCCAGCATAGAAGCAGGCCATTTGACCCAACTAGCTTATGCTAGTGTTCATGCTCCTCAAGGAACTTCCTCACATTCCTCTTCATCTCATCCCAGCAGCACGCCCTTCTATTACTTTGTCTCTCTCGTGGTTATTTAGCTTCATTTTAAATGGACCCATGCCACTTTCCTTAAACACACCCGTGGTAGCAAGTTCCACATTCTCACAGTAAGTCAAAACAACCTGTAAACAAGTCACTACATTCTTGAGGCATTAGTGGCAGGTCCAGAACATAGCTTCCAGGTCTGGAAAATATGGTTATAATATTTGAGCAGTAAAATCCATTAGTAGTATTTGTGATTGAACCATAGAATGCTTAGATATATATCCATTGTACAAGAAAGCACAGATATTTTAGCAGCTGATTAATATTAATGTTATAATTCAATTTGGAAGTGTTATATTGTCCAGAACAACCTTTGCAGGATAGTGTATCCTTGGCATTGTTAAACTTATCTGCAACTTTCTGGATATTTAAGAAAGCAGAGTTGAGTTGCAAGATCAGCCACAATCTTATTTAGTAGCAAATTGTGGTAACACACTGGCCTTCTTGAATTTCTAGTATCCTGTGTTCCTTCAGAATGAACTCTTCAAAACACAGCTAATGAAAATATATCAAAACTTACTCCAACTTCTAAATCCAAATAGGATTTAATAAGTAAAAAAAGACCATTACTCCAAACTTGGAGCCTCAACCTCTCCAATGCTACACAATTCCTTATTTATAGTGAATCAGCTGGTTAACTGACTATTGCACCATTCTGTAATTGGTTCTATGGTTAACAGGGCCAGCTGACCCTTACATTTTGTTCCCGTTGGTCACATTACATCCAATGCAAAATTGTCATCAGTTACAATCTAACTGGTGAAATAATAAGAAGGGTCACATTTCTTCACTGCACCTTGTTACTATTCAGTTAGGGGCCACTAAAATTTAAAAAAAATTCTGAACATCTCATTTTGACCGATCAAAACACACTGCAAGATTTCATTTTTTTAAAATGAAACGAGTTTTATTTTGCATATAAACAACTTAAAAACACAAGCAGTATTGACAATGTGATTTAAAACTGAATGATATGCAGTCAAATTTATTTCTTATTTTTTAAGACTTCTCTTATAAATCAATTAAATCTTAAAGTAATTTAGTTCTGTAGCGACCCCTCGTAGTTTTCTCCACAGTCCTCTGGAAAATTCTCCTCAATTCCAGTTATTCTCAGAGGTTAAATGTTAATTTACCCTCCCTTGACAGTAGTGACTTCAAATCCTTTGTTTGTGTTACTTTTTAATACTTCCAAGATAATTCTATTCTCACTTTCTTTGGCACAAGATTCTGTGAGGACCACTGTAGGTTTATCTACTAATTTTAACGGAGCAATCTTCCAGCTTCCGTTACCTCACAAAATTTAAATTGAAAGCCTGATGCACCTTCCACATGATTAATGATGCAATTAGTTTTTTATTCAGTTTATAGAGCAGGTCTATCTAACTGTCATTTGTTTTGGTTATCTTATGTAAGTGAGCTGCAAACTGTGTGAGGTCCTAGAACTAAATCTATCAGCAAAAGCATGCAGATATATTGAAGCTGAAGAACATCACTAAACTCCACCCATCTCCATAACAACGTAATGTACTTTGGGCTATTTTCAAACCAAACTTTAGATTAACTGTCCCTCATTTATAGTGTTTTTTAACTTGATCTGATGAAATAAATGGGTTTTACAACCTTTAAGAGTTCACTGTATGCTTTAAACTAATTTAACTCTATCTCACAAAACAGAAGCATCTTTCTGAACTGCATTTCTCACAAGCAATGTAGACATCAGGCCTCCAGTTCTTTAGTGAAGTCAGCCCATCTGCAGTTCCATCTTTCCAGCTCTTAAGTCAACATGGCTCCAATAGTATAATTTCAGTAGGCTCCAAATGTGCTTTGATTTCATTTACCCCATTTTCTACAGTTAAAACTTCAATTCCTAAAACTAAGATTAAAGAGTAGAGCACAGAATCCATCAACTAAGTATTTGCACCAAAGCTGCAACAGAAGAAAGAAATTGATTAATTTGGTGATGGGGAATCCTTGTTGGAAGGCATCTGGGAATATTTTGTCCTCTCGCCGGAGCTTCCGAAATGAATTTTTGAAAGGAAACTGATGCACTTTCCCCAGAATTGAGGTTTAATTTGGCTCTAAAACCTGAGCTTGAGATTCTGACTGATCCTTCATGTAGTAAGACTGGCAGTCTCTCAAACATAGCTTCAAACCATAGATAATTAACTCTACAGGTTCACTTTGCAATGACATTATTGGCACAAAATTCCCCTTTAGTGAAGTAAACCTCAGCTATTTCTCACTTGACATTACAATCTCTGACTCAATTCATATAGCACAGAAGAAGGCCTATTGGCCCATCGTTCTGGTGCTAGCTCTTTGAGAGATCTATCCAATATGTCCCACTACCCATGTTCTTTTTTCTATAGCCCTGTGTAGCATACAAAATGCACAGGAACATACCAAAGTTCCTTAGCCTGCAACTTTCAAGTCCATGACCACTCCCATCTAGAAGGACAGGAGCAGCAGAAACCTCAGAACACTATCGTCTGGAGATTGCCCTCCAAGTCACCATCTTATCTTGAAAATATCCTTGTAAACGAGGATTCCTCATCACCAAATTCATCAATTTCTTTTTTTCTGCTGCAGGGTCATTGCAAATATTTACTTGATAGATTCTATGCTCTACTGTGTAATCCCAGTTTTAGGAATTAAATTTTTAACTGTAGAAAATGGAACAAATGAAATCAAAGCACATTTGGAGCCCACTGCACTTAAAATGTTGGGGCCAAGTTGACTTAAGAGCTGGAAAAGTAAAATCATAGAACTACAGACAGGCTGACTTCACTAAGGAACTGGAGACCTGATGTCTGCATTGCTGGTGAGAAGTGCAGTTCAGAAAGATGTTTCTGTTTTATGAGATGGAGATAAATTAGTTTAGTCCTTCATTGTTTCTGGATCAAAGCCCTGGATTTTCCTCTTGAACCATGATTTTGGGTGTACCTACACCTCAGGACTGCAGCAGTTAGAGAAGGAAGCTCACCCATACCTTCTTAAGAGTAACTAGCATTGGACAATAAATGTTGATTTAGCCAACAATGCCCACATCCCATAAATTAATAGAGAGAATTAATAATCAAGTGTGTGACTTTAGTCACGTGTGGGCCACACCAGTTTGCAGTGGGTAGGTTCATTTTCCTGCAGGACCTTAGTAAACTAGCTTTAATGGTAATTTCCAGATACAACCCACCAATCAGTGAATTCAATTTCATAAGCGGCCCCAGTAGGATTTGAACACAGAAACTCTGGGTTACTAATCCAGTATTTTAGGCTGCAGGATCCCATTGGTTTTTATTGGCTTTTCCCAATATTCTGCAGCGTTACCTTTTCTGTTTGAATTTTTCCCCTGGCGTCTTTAGAAGTGATGTTACCTAGTAAGTGGGTCCATGAATACTTAATAGCATGACACAAGGCAAACTGTCTTTACAACAAAGGTGCAAGTTTCAGTCAGGAAGACCTAAGGTATAAATGCAGCTGACATAGTCCACAAAAGAATTGTTCTGATGTCTGGTTCCTTATCCCTAACAACTTCCTACTTTAGCTGAAATTACATACTTGTATAAATACATATCTATATAAATATGAATATACAAACATATATAGACAGCCATATTAATTGAATGTTGGAGCTGGATTGCTTGACTCACTCCCCTCCTGTTCCTACGTCTGTTTCTCAATGAGATTTTCTGCAGTTATGAAACAGGGTTTGAAGATCGTTGCCAAACAGAAAGAGTGCATAGGAATTGGAGGATGAATGGAAAATGATGGCGGGATGCAAGGGAATTGTAGCAGGATGCATGAGCACTGGCTAGATGAATGGTGACTAATAGAGTGCATGACTAACTGCATGGTGGGGCATAAGGAAAATAATGGCGGGATGCGTGAAAATTTGAACTGTGCATGGTAAATTATAAGTTGCATGGAAACCAGTGGCGGGATGCATGGAAAATGGCACAGCACGTGGAAATGACAAGATTCATCGGAAATGGTGGCAGATACTTGGCCACGAGCAGCAGGTTTAGCTTGATGGACTTAATCACCCTCATTCACACAACTTAAGCAAAGTACCCGGGGTATTTCACAAGTGATGAGCTAACCCCTGTGCTGACTAACTTAACAAATACTGTTTTTGTCAAGAATCCAACTGTAAATAATTTTCAGTGAAAGGATTCTTTTTTGGGATCCCTTGTACTTGGATCCACTCTGATGATGACGATACAGGCACGAGGGTTTGACCCTAGCGCTTTGATCAGTCTTTGATCTCTGCCAATATCGTGCCCACTCAATCCGTCAGATAACCAGTGACACAGTCATAACGAGAAGTGTTTTCTTTCTGAACTGCTAAGCTTCAAGAATCTCACTGAGAACAGATTCATTGGAAGTTGTGTAATGTGGTCAATGGCTTTTCATTGAAATGTCACTTACATATTCACACCACTCAAACATAGACATGTTTTGCTTTCTTAAAGTTAACTCTTTAAAATAATGAGGAACTTCTGATCGGATAGACATAGATCAGGTGTTTGCACATGTGGTGAAGTTAAAACTATGGTTTTAAACACAAGATAGTCACAAACAAAACCAGTAGGGTATTCAGGAGAAACCTCTTTAGCCAGAGAGTGATGAGAATGTGGAACTTGCTGTACCACAGGGAGTGATTGTGGTAAATTATATTGATACATTTAATGTGAAACTAGATGCACAGATGAGGGATTAGGCAGGATATGTTGAAAGGGTGAGAAGGAGTAATGTGGTTCATGTGGAGCAGATAGATCAGCATGGGTCAGATGGGCTGAGTGGCCTTTTTCTGTACTGTAAATGATATGTAGTTTTCAACATGTAAATGAACAGATTAAACCCGGAGTTGGAAAGTAGAAAGCAGAAATAAGCGAATAGCTCCAATCTAGAACTTTTGGTGCTCACTGTCCCTCCTGTACTGAGTTACTACGTAAATGTTCTATCAAATGCATTTTTGCCACATTGAGTTAAATCACTCAGAGAACATTATTCGGATCCTTAAGAATTGAAATATCTCCCAGACGAATAATCCTTTTATAGCACAATGTTTTCCCAAGTGGATTGCTCAATTGTAGCACATCTTGATAAATATGATGGGGAAATGATTATAATAATCTCCCACAAGCAGTGTGTATATCCGTGAAATGAACAAATAACTGAGGTATTATAGTTGAGATTATTTGTGCAGTGGGAAAGGAGAGTTAATGCCATCTCATGAACATCAGAGTTGGTCCCATCACTTGGTGACCAGCTGTCACTCATTAATAAGAAGGGACTTTGTGGCGAATGATTTATCTTTGTCTAATTGCCTCGGTGAACCGGAGGATGGGGGATTTGTGGATAACTCTGGGGCAGCATCTCTTGTCAAAGCCCCCGGAAGAGCTAAAATTAACAGAAGGACAGACCTGGGAGGAAAGCACTTCACATTTGGAAAGAAATGTTAGATGTTAAATGTTTCGTTAGAAAGGAGGCGGCTAAGGGGGGATCTTATTGAAACATATAAGATAATTAGAGGTTTGGATAGGGTGGACAGTGATAGCCTTTTTCCTAGGATGGAAAAGCTAGCACGAGGGGACACAACTTTAAATTAAGGGGTATGAGTTATAGGACGGATATCAGAGGTAGGTTCTTTACTCAAAGAGTGATTAGGGAGTGGAATGCCCTGCCTGCACTGTGTAGATGCGCCAAGTTTGGTGGGTTTAAGAGGTTAGTTGATAAGTATATGGAGAGAAGGGAATGGTTTAGTTAGGAGGGGCATTGCTTTTTATTTTGGTCGGCACAACATCGAAGGCCGAAGGGCCTGTTCTGTGCTGTATTGTTCTAAATATTCCCCATTGTCCCAGCTTACAGTTAAAGAAGGTAATTTCTCTTTCCAACCGTAAAATATTTTGGCGGATTTTGTGTAGGAAGATTACATCAGAGCAGAACAATTCCAGAATTGCATCTTACGTTAAAAAAAACTGCCGTTCCCTCAGTATTGACAAGTTTGATTTTGAGAGTTTGAGAGTGTTTTGTGAGTTAACATTTGTATCACCCACAACCTCTGACCCCAGTGCCCTTGTTGAACAACTCTGAACATATCAAACTCCAGGGACCTTGATGTCAAACGTAGTGTTTTAGCAGTGATGTATAATAGTAGAATTTGGTGTGGGTAGCTCTCTGGTCAATCCTGTAGGTATGAATCAGTAAAGCAGTCAACCACAGCTCTGCAATATCACTCACTAATCGAATTTGAGACACAGTGATGGATGGCAATTGCAGTTTGATGCAAACATTAAAATGGCAAAAGAAACTTTTTTTTCCAGATAAATGCTTTGATGTGAGGTTTTTATTTAGTTTGGGAGCCCTGTTGTGACAAGGCCTTTTACACCTCTTTGTAAAAACTGGAAAAAGTGTTTATCCAATCTGAATATTTTGCAAAATAAATTGAATGATTAAACTTTGTGATTGTGTCCAAGTTAATATTCTCACGTTCCAATCAGGGGATTGAGGTTTCCGATTCTGTAATAAACAAATCAGCGAATCACCGTGAGGAACTGTTAAAACTAATTCAGCCGCGCAAGCACGGTATTGGGGAGCGCCGCACTGTCAGAGGGTCAGTGCTGAGGGAGCGCCGCACTGTCAGAGGGTCAGTGCTGAGGGAGCGCCGCACTGTCAGAGGGTCAGTGCTGAGGGAGAGCCGCACTGTCAGGGGGTCAGTGCTGAGGGAGCGCGGCACTGTCAGAGGGTCAGTGCTGAGGGCGTCCACACTCAGAGGGTCAGTGCTGAGGGAGCACCGTACCATGAGGGGAGCGCCATACCATCAGAGGTCAGTGCTGAGGGGTGCTGCACTGTCGAGGGTCAGTACTGAGGAGTGCCGCACTGTCAGAGGTCATGCTGAGGGAGCGCCGTACTGTCGAGGGTCAGTGCTGAGGAGCGCCGTCTGTCAGAGGGTCAGTGCTGAGGGAGCGCCGTACTGTCAGAGGGTCAGTGCTGAGGGAGCGCCGCACTGTCAGAGGTCAGTGCTGAGGGAGTGCTGCACTGTCAGAGGCCAGTGCTGAGGGAGTGCCGCACTGTCAGAGGGTCAGTGCTGAGGGAGTGCCGCACTGTCAGAGGGTCAGTGCTGAGGGAGCGCCGCACTGTCAGAGGGTCAGTGCTGAGGGAGCGCCGCACTGTCAGAGGGTCAGTGCTGAGGGAGCGCCGCACTGTCAGAGGGTCAGTGCTGAGGGAGCGCCGCACTGTCAGAGGGTCAGTGCTGAGGGAGTGCCGCACTGTCAGAGGGCTGCTGATGGAGCGCCGCACTGTCAGAGGGTCAGTGCTGAGGGAGTGCCGCACTGTCAGAGGGTCAGTGCTGAGGGAGCGCCGCACTGTCAGAGGGTCAGTGCTGAGGGAGCGCCGCACTGTCAGAGGGTCAGTGCTGAGGGAGCGCCGCACTGTCAGAGGGTCAGTGCTGAGGGAGTGCTGCGCTGTCAGAGGGTCAGTGCTGAGGGAGTGGCCACAAGTCAGAGGGTCAGTGCTGAGGGAGTGCACAAACGTCAGAGGGTCAGTGCTGAGGGGTGCCACAACGTCAGAGGGTCAGTGCTGAGGGAGTGCCACACGTCAGAGGGTCAGTGCTGAGGGAGTGCCACAACGTCAGAGGGTCAGTGCTGAGGGAGTGCTGCACTGTCAGAGGGTCAGTGCTGAGGGAGTGCTGCACTGTCAGAGGGTCAGTGCTGAGGGAGTGCTGCACTGTCAGAGGGTCAGTGCTGAGGGAGTGCTGCACTGTCAGAGGGTCAGTGCTGAGGGAGTGCTGCACTGTCAGAGGGTCAGTGCTGAGGGAGTGCTGCACTGTCAGAGGGTCAGTGCTGAGGGAGTGCCGCACTGTCAGAGGGTCAATAACCAGAGAAGATGGAGGAATGACAAATCACTTTGGATGGGAGGATTTTGAGGAGGGAGGGGAGATGGGCATGGTGAAGCTGAGGAGATGGCGAAGGCGGAGGAGGAGGAAGATGCAGCTGTGGACAGGGCCTAAATTGGCCACTGAAAAAGGGAGGCATTTATCAGATCGCCTTTTAGGGGTTAATCATGCTCTTGAGTAACCTGCATCTCCCCTCCCAGCGCACCAGTGAATGTCAGGTCAAAGAAAGAATGTGTGCCAGCATTATCCAACCATAACATCGCAGCATCTTCACAGGCAGGGAGGCTGAAGCCATTGGACAGACTCTATGGGAGAGTGACGATAAAACTGAGCAGGCAAACTGATGCTCCTCTGATCCTGAGCGATGTGTCTGACACCTGCCTCACAGAGAGCTGAACGATTCCTGACAGTGAAAGCAAACACGCTGGGCTTCATGAAGACTTTGAGGTGAGTATCAGGTGCTGCAGCATCTGCAGGGTAGGTACTCAGCTTTGCAGTTTCAGCTTTCACCTCAGGAGGGCAGACTTTCCGCTTCGGCCTCCGGAGCACAGCGGCTACCATCTTGAAATAGTTTCATGGAGATGGTAGGGGGCGGTGGGGGGGTTGGTGGTGGGGGTGGGCAGGGCAGGGTGGGGGGGGTGTGGCATTGGTGGTGGGTGGGGGAGGTGGGTGTGGGAGGAGATATCTCATTAATGAATGGGGATTGCTGAATGGTGGGTGCAGGGGGATTGGTGGCATGGTGGTGGGAGGGTGGGGGGGGGGGGTGCGGAGAGTGGATGGGGGAAGTGGGTGTGCGGGTAGATGTCCCGTCAATGAATGGGGATTGCTGAATGGCGGCTTGAGAATGTTCAAACACCTAACTTTCTGTGACATCGGAGAACCGCTTCTCAGAATAAATTGGGAACACGGTGTCCGAATTGTCAAAGTAAATCGGGGAAATGTGGAGAGACTGGACAAGCTGTGGCTGGAGCAAGGAAAGAGAAATCTAATAGAATTGTTGTGAGGGAATTGGTGCTCTTATCATTTGTATTTGTCGAGACTGCCAACAACTGAACAAAGCAACTGGTTTGAAAAGGAGAAAAGAAATGAAACTGACCGTTCCAAAAAAGCAAAACTTTCAAAAGCAAAACCTGAACACAGACTGACCTTGGCAAAATACTATGAAAGAACCCAGATCAGTGCAAACTGGACAGTCATGTTGATGAGTACAATGATGCAGCACAGGCATATCGAAGGCCGAGTTCGGATCCCGGAGCTGAGAATATGTTCCTTTTTGTGGATAATATTAATGGTTCTATCCCAGCCGCGCTGGGCTGAGGAGATACCGCAGACGTGCCCCTTTGTGGTGAAGACCAAACCGCTAGAACTCAATCGGCACAGCTATTGGCTGGAGACCATCTTCGCTCCTAGGCTGAGAGGAGCTGAGATTCTTCCTGAGGGAGGCAGACCTCAGAAGGGGTTTGTGAATGCATGTGATCACCAAAATCTGAATGCAGGGCCAAGCTTTAAGATTTGTATTTGTTGTATCTACAGTTTAAGATGCAGTTGATAGTTTATGATTGACCACAGCTTACTTGTAATTCATACTTTGCTTTTATTGATTCCAGATGTTAAGGGTATAGATTAATTAAGATAGTGTTTAGTGTTTGACTTGTTCAATTCTTATATAATAAAATCTCTTCCATTTTAAATTCTTGTCATTTCATTCTTTTAGCAAATAACTGAGATTTTCTAAATAAAAGCAAATTGCTGTGGATGCTGGAATCTGAAACTAAAAGAGAGAACGCTGGAAAACCTCAACAGGTCTGGCAGCATCTGTAAGGAGAGAAAAGAGCTGATGTTTCGAGTCCAGGTGACCCTTTGTCTGATTTTCCAGCATTTTCTCTTTTGAACTGAGATTTTCTCTTTTTTTTTGAAGTTTGTGAGTCTCCTCCAGCATCACAACATTCAGAATTATGATCAGTGTAAGGGACAGAACTTGGGAGGCGGGGGGGGGGGGGGGGGGGGGGGGGGAGGGGGGGGGGGGGCGTGAGCTGGTGTGGGGGAGGGAGGTCTGGTGGGAGAATAGGTCACCAGAAAACACAGATTGAAGGCTTGACAAAGCTTTGACAAAGGATCATCTAGAACATAGAACATAACAGCGCAGAACATGCCCTTCGGCCCTCGATGTTGCGCCGGCCAGTGGACCCTCTAACCTAAACTATTCCAATATCATCCATATGCCTATCCACCGAACATTTGAATGCCCCCAAAGTAGGCGAGTCCACAACTGCTGCAGGCAGGGCATTCCACGCCCTCACCACCCTCCGTGTAAAGAACCTGCCTCTGACATCCGTCCTATAACTACCACCTCTTAATTTAAAGTTATGTCCCCTCGTGTTGGTCATCACCATCCGAGGAAAAAGGCTCTCACTATCCACCCTATCCAATCCCTTGATCATCTTATACGCCTCAATTAGGTCACCGCGTAACCTTCTTCTCTCTAATGAAAATAACCTCAGGTCCCTCAGCCTTTCCTCATAAGGCCTTCCCACCATACCAGGCAACATCCTGGTAAACCTCCTCTGCACCCTTTCCAATGCTTCCACATCTTTCTTATAATGCGGCGACCAGAACTGTACGCAATACTCCAAGTGTTTTGTGGTTTACAAACCAGAGTTTTGTACAGTTATAACATAACCTCACGGCTCCTAAATTCAATCCCTCTACCAATAAAAGCTAACACACCGTATGCCTTCTTAACAACTTTATCAACCTGGGTACCAACTTTCAAAGAGCTATGTACTTGTACCCCAAGATCCCTCTGCTCGACAACACTATTAAGGGTCCTTCCATTAGCCCTATATTTCATATGCCTGTTATTCCTACCAAAGTGAATCACCTCACACTTATCCGTATTGAATTCCATTTGCCACCTCACGGCCCAGCTCTGCAACCTATCTATGTCCCTCTGCAAACTGTAACATCCATCCTCGCTGTCTACAACTCCCCCCACTTTGGTATCGTCAGCAAATTTACTAATCCAACCCTCTACACCCTCATCTAGGTCATTTATAAAAATGACAAACAGCAGTGGCCCTAAAACAGATCCTTGAGGTACACCACTTGTAACTGCACTCCAGGTTGAATATTTCCCATCAACCACCACCCTCTGTCTTCTATCAGCTAGCCAATTCCTAATCCAAACTGCTAAATCACCTTCAATCCCATGCATCTGCACTTTCTGCAGTAGCCTACCATGGGGAACCTTATCAAATGCTTTGCTAAAATCCATATACACTACATCAACTGCCTTACCCTTATCTACCTCTTTGGTCACCTCCTCAAAAAACTCAATAAGGTTTGTGAGGCACGACCTACCCTTCATAAAACCATGCTGACTATCCCTAATCAATAATCCCTATTTCTCTCTAGATGCTTATAAATCCTATTCCTTATAATTCTTTCCAAGACTTTGCCACAACAGAAGTCAGGCTCACCTGGACTCGAAACGTCAGCTCTTTTCTCACAGGATAGATGCTGCCAGACCTGCTGAGATTTTCCAGCATTTTCCTTTTTGCTTACTGATTAAAGATAATTGGTTTCAGAACCAAAAGAGAATTTTTATGCAGTGGATTATTAAGATGTAGGAAGGGTGCTGGAAACAGATTCAATCATGGAATTGGGAACATACTGAAGGAGCAAAATTTTCCAGCCTTTGAGAATAGAGCAGGGCAAGCGGGATTAATGAGGTAGCTCTTTCAAAGAGTTGGCACAGGAAAAATGGGGTGAATTGTCTTCTTCTACATTGTGTGACTATGATTCTGAGTTAATGCTTTTTGTTTTGACTGTTCATGACTTATCCCAGTTGGCAGAATGCTGGTTGTTGATAGGGCAATCTGTTGACTAATCTCATCAGTAGTTTCCTACATTGCAGGTAGATTTCTTGAGAAATGGAGAAATGGGAATAGAGGAGTTGATAAGCACAGACCACAGGAACAGTCCGTGAAGGTAGATACAGGGAGATGTTTGACTTGGATTGATTACCAAGTTTTATCACATTAACTAATTAGGACCTCTTTACTTCCTTCTCGATTATTTTCCCAGTCATGATGCTTATTGGAATGAAATGCTGTGGTTCTTGAATATTGCTCCCCACCCTCCAAACTCTTCATGTGTCAAACAGACAGCACGGCTTGTGACCATCAGAGCCAGGTGTGATTTTTGCCTAACACAATACAGGAACAATTACCCCTCGCTAACCCAATGATAGGGACACACATTGTAGAACTTTCATTGATAAAGCAGCTGAGGTAGGCTACCTAACTCAAACAAAGTTACTCTTAATCTGTGTGGTTGAGCTGTTTGTTGCTTTAACTAGTTAAACCACTGCTGGACATAGATGGCGTGCCAAAGCCTCAGTAGGAAGATCCTGGGGTTTGGGATAAGGTTTAGATTTCACTTTTTCTCTTTTCCCTTCTGTACTGAGAGTTGGTATTTGAACTCAAAAATCTATTGCTAGTTGATACTCCTTGTCAAGCGTAGCTTTAGCAAACAATCAGCTCACCCAATGAGGGGTGTGGAATGGCCCCAATGGTTTTGGGCTGGGAGGGGTGGACAACATGGGATCTCTTGGGCTGAATGGCCTTCCTTCTGGGCAGTGATGATTCCAGTACCTTCTGTCTGTAGGTTTTTCAGTGGATCGTGACAGAGGTTTGATGCAGTTGCCAGTCTGATGAATTCTTTCCTCTGGTTCTCTCGTGTTCATTGGGTTGAAACTTAGACTCCACTCCCTTGTATCATGCCTTTGTGCATCACGCTTGCTGCAACTTGTTGCAGTTGAGCAACTGACGTTATAACATGTCGCAGCATTATTATTATAACATGTCGCAGCATTATTATTATAACATGTCGTAGCATTATTATTATAACATGTCGCAGCATTATTATTATAACATGTCGCAGCATTATTATTATAACATGTCGCAGCATTATTATTATAACATGTCGTAGCATTATTATTATAACATGTCGCAGCATTATTATTATAACATGTCGCAGCATTATTATTATAACATGTCGCAGCATTATTATTATAACATGTCGTAGCATTATTATAACATGTCGTAGCATTATTATTCCTAAATTGAAAGGGAAAGAAACCATTTCCGTTGCACTGATTTTCAAAGGTTTGAAACAATTCTCACCTTGCAGTCTTTGACCTGGTGGGAGAATGATTTTGTGATCCGGGAGTGAAATCTTTGCACCATTTATAGTCATGATGTGGAGATACTAGCGTTACCTCAGTCATCTACAGTCATCCAGAATTACAAGGTCCCCAGTGTCCCAAACGAGTCAATGTCAGGTAGGATAACACTTGGGGTTAGCCCAGGATTGAGGTTGGGATGAAAAATCATCTGGTGCCAAGTTCACTGTTGGGAGACTCATTGGAAAATACACAAGCAGTGAGTAGGGAAGGAGATTGGACTTCCCAGTATGAGTACAAAGTGCACAATTTCAGGTAACTAAAACAATTTGTTCCGATTAATTAATTACCTGATAAAGCATCTGAGCTTGTTTAAAAGTATCAATTCAACAAAGCATTTGCAAAGTTGACTGCCCAAGACAGCATGCTAGAAGATTGGCTAAATCGAAAAGTCTTGTTCAGAATGAATGTGAGGTTGAAGGTGGAATAAGTGCATGATATTGACTACTCGTGAGAGGCTGTTGTAGAGAACACATTGGAAAAACAAACTGGGAGAGAGAGAGAGAGAGACAGAGATTGGGAGAAGGGGAGAGTGATTTAGTGAGTGAGAGAGGTTGGGTGAGTGGAGGAGACAGAGTGTAAGAGAGCAAGATTGTGAGAAAGAGATTGGGAAAGAAAAATTAGAGAGGGAGTGTTTGGAAGAATTAGAGAGAGATTAAAGTGGAGAAATATTAAGCGAGAGAGATTGAGAGAAGGAAAGAAAGAATTAGAGAGATTAAAAGAGAGAAATATTGAGAGAGAGATTGGGAGAAGGGAAGAGAGAGATGAGGAGAGTGAAATTGGGAGTGTGCTCAAAGCTTTTTTTCACATCAACCAGATGGTGGCAGAGTCAAACATTTCAATATTAACAAAAAGACTGAGACAGACCGGAGATAGTCCCCAGGAACAGAACATACAACATGGTTCCTTGCTCCTGAATAGGTTGCCAGAACTTCCAGGAGAACTGACTGTCCTCACTCTGTAGGATCTGCACCAATCTACAAAACTGAGGGCACGTAATTACTGAGAGTGAGTGTGCAGAAATCCACCAATGTTGTTGTGTTGGCTGTGGTTCAGCCTCTCGTTTCTGCAACGTGAAGCTTGTGTTCAAATTCTACTCCAAAAGACCCAGTGCTGAATTGCCAGTGCAGTGTGTACTGTCTGTCAAAGGAGCTATTAAACCAAAGTCCCCTACTGGTGAGGTTCCAAAAGATGGTCATCTTTGGAAGAAGAGCAGGTGAATTCTCTTCAGTGTCCCATAATCAACACAGAGCAGATTAACTGGCAAGAGATTAGGGATGAGAAAAATATCAGCCATGATTGAATAGCGGAGCAGACTCGATGGGCTGAGTGGCCAATTCTGCTCCTATGTCTTATGGTCTTATGGTTATCACTTTGCTCTTTCTGGGAGTTGATTGATTGCTGCATTTCTTATATTGTGGCAGTGACTGAAGTTCATTGGCTGGAAAGGCTTTGAGACTTCTGATGGTGATGAAAGGTGCTATAGAAATGCAAGTCTTTATTGAGATGGTTACAGTGAGTTACTGGGTCTTACCATTAGAGGGAGGCAGTGTAATATCTTTCAGAGAGATGATCCTTGTTTGGATTTTCCGATGCCACTGAAAGGGAAATGAGCTTTGGCCCAAATGCCAAATTCTCCATTCTCAGTTGCAGCGGAGCGGGCAATCCCGAGATTGGAGAACTCTGACCAGTAAAGAGAAGCTAATGAGGGAAGGTCACCAAAGTTTAAGTTTAATTATTAATGTCACAAGTAGGCTTACATTAACACTGCAATGAAGTTACTCTGAAAATCCCCTAGTCGCCACACTCTGGTGCCTGTTCTGGTACACTGAGGGAGAAATTAGCACGGCCAATGCACCCTAATCAGCAATTCTTTCAGACTGTGGGAAGAAATTGGAGCATGTGGAGAAAACCTATGCAGACATGGGGAGAATGTGCATACTCAGCACAGAGAGTGACCCAAGCTGGGAAGTGAGCCCCGGTCCCTGGCAGGGTTGCTTCACATCCCTGGCATGTGAAGCAGCAGCGCCAAACACTATGCTACCGTGCCAAGAGAAGCTAGTATTGAGGCAGCATGGTGGCACAGTGCTTAGCACTGCTGCCTCACAGTGCCAGGAACCCGGGTTAAATCCTACCTCGGGTCACTGTGTGGAGTTTGTGCATTCTTCCCATGTCTGCGTGTTGGGTTTCCTCTGGGTGCTCTGGTTTCCTCCCACATTCTAAAGATGCGCAGGTTAGGCTGATTGGCCATGCTAAATTGCCCCTTAGCGTCAGGTAGATTAGGACTGTAAGTACGGGGAGTTACAGAGATGGGATCTGGGCAGGCTCGATGGTGAAACGGCCTCCTTCTGCATTCTAGAATCTATTAAAGTAAGGGCATCATAGTCCTAGAGTCTGCTCTCTCCCTCAAAGGTGATAGTTTATTACACCTCAGACAAGGGACAAGGTTGAGAAGGCCAGCGTTTATTGCCCATCCCTAGTTTCTCTTAGCTAGGCCACTGAGAGTCAACCACATTGCTGTGGCTCTGGAGTCACATGTTGACCAGACAGGGTAAGGATGGCAGATTTCCTTCCCTAAACGGCACCAGTAAACCAGGTGGATTTTTCTGACAATTGACAATGGTTTTATGGTGATCATTAGATTCTTAATTCCAGATATTATTTATCAAATTCAAATTCCACCATCTACCGAGGGGAGATTCGAACCCAGGTCCCCAGAACATTAGCTGAGTTTCTGCATTAATAGTTCAATAACAATACCACTAGACTGTCACCTCCCTGCATTTTAGACAAGAGATAGATAGATAGAATTTATTAGTGTCACTAGTAGGCTTACATTAACACTGCAATGAAGTTACTGTGAAAATCCCTTAGATGCCGCACTCCGGTGCCCGTTCGGGTACACTGAGGGAGAATTTAGCATGGCCAATGCACCTGATCAGCACGTCTTTCAAACTGTGGGAGGAAACCAGAGCACATGGAGGAAACCCATGCAGACACGAGGAGAATGTGCACTCTCCACACAGTCAGTGCCCCAAGCTGGGAATAGAACCTGGTTCTAGCACTGTGAGGCAGCAATGCTAATCACTGTGCCACTGCGCCATCTGTATGGAACCCAGTGCAGATACTCTGGTCTAATGAAACTTGATCACCAGCCAAGCTGTGTGTGCTAAACTAACTCACCAGACCTGGAGTGTGTGCCTCACTGAGTTAGTTAATGGAGCCTGTGGATGATCTTTAACTTGCTGTGCTGGATTGCTAGTGTTCTGACCAAGTAATAAAAGGAAACAAGGACACAGGCAGAATGCGTCTTCTTTATTGATAAAAATATAAAAGTGTCATGGTAATCCAGGCCACATCCTTTCCAAAATGTATACACGGCAAATTGTTTACATCAAATAGAAAACATCTGCATCTAATTACATTTGTACAATGGATTTTGTTTTCCCTTTTGCTGCAGTAGCAAGGTTTTACAATCGCTATCTTGTACATACACTCCTTGCAAACTTCACATGGTCAGCAAATCCCCTACCATTAAATATCTACATCAGAAACTGGGCAGCACAGAGGATCTGAAATACATTAGTGCAAATGAAATCTCCAGTAATTAGCTTCTCTTTTACCTTGTGTAGGCGCCAGCAGTTTGATGAGTCAACACATCATCGCAGCCCTGCACTTTATATCTTCCAAGCCAGCAACAGCAAAGGGCTCGATAATAAATCTCAGAGAGTTGGGGGGGGGGGGGGGGGAGCATTCTAACACAGCACTGGTACTCAGGGATGAGGCAATGGGCTTTCTGCATTAGTTTGTCAGTGATAAATGACTTTCGAGGGTGGATGCTTTTCCATTTCAGTTGCTCCCAGGATTTGCCTGGTGTGTGGTTGCCCTGAGAATGTGCGGGAGAGGGTGGGGGGGGGTCGTGGGGGAAGAAGGTGGAATTCTTTATCACCTTGAGGGACCTGTCTTTGACTATTTCAAAGGGTTTTAAGAATCAATCATAGCGGTTGGGAATCAGGAAGCCTTTTTACACCTGATTACAAAATGATTGCTTATAAAATAAAGAGCATTAAGACAAATAAAATCACATTTTTAAACCCAAATAATTGCCAAGTGTCTTTGATGGAAATGCATATTTTGTGTACATAACAAATAAAACAGATGTATTGAGTTTATGTAGAAATTAAATGAGAATTTAATGTATGCCCAACTGAATTGTTGAGTTTGACTTTCATTAAATTTTGTCAGTAAAATCATCTTTAAAGTAAACTTTAAAATTAATACTTAGAAATGTTTTTAGCAGCTGATTCTCATAATTAAAAATGCTTTTAATAGAATGTTCAGAATAATGAATCATGTTGTTTATATTGGAAACAACAACAGCCACAACTATAAAACCTGTTCCTCGATATTGCAGACAATAAGCATGGTGTAGATATACCACTCAGCTTTATTTACATGCTGATGTTCCTGATTAAAAATAATTATTTAAAATTGTAAAGTGCAGCTTTTTCTACCTACTACAGAATCCTGGCTCTAACTTACTGGGCTGAATTGTTCTAGGCTTTTTTGTTCATGTTGATGGAATGAGCCCATTGAGAGGTCGCACGCGGGTTCTGAAGCTGGAGATTGCTGACTACCTGACATGGGGAGGAGGTAGGAAGCAGACAACAGGAGGTTATGACATTCAGAATAAGCCCCTACTTTAATGCAGTGACTAACTTGACTTTCCATTGTGGTCACTGAGGAATGGGAGTCACATGTAGGTTATGGAGAGTGATGGGGGGGAACGGCTACAAATCCCTCTCACTTAAGGAGTTGGAATGAACAGTTTTTTAAAAAAAACTAATCTTCATGTCATTTTCCAAGTGGTGACTCATAAATGAGTAGATTTGTGAAATTCAATTTTACAAAATGCCAATGGTAGGATTTGAACTCTCAGAAGTATGGGTTGCTAAGGTAGGTATCTGGACAATAACTGCCATCCTAACACAGCCTTACACCGAATAACTCCATCTCTGTTTCTACTTCAATTGCTCAGTGAGGGAAACTGATCGATCCCCCAAGTGAATTCCTTGAGAATCTCCAATGGTTTCACTCAACAAAGTACTGAGTTGAAATAAAATGCAGTCGACCACGTTTTGATAACAGAGTGAGTAAGTTGAGCTGGTGGCGTTGGTTAGCTCCAAGAGGGCTGTTGATTGTTTTTAGTGGCATGTAGAGTCTGCCATCATTGAGTTTCCTCTCCGGGGTTGAGTTGATTTTCTAGCAGCTTACTGTCTCCCCTTTCCATGTCCTCCAACCTTCAAAGATTCCCTCTGATTCTGGATCCCAGGTTTTGATCCCTGTACCACTGGTGGTCCTGAACTCTGGAATTCTTTCTCTAAAACTCTTTGCCTGTCTCTCCTTCACTCTAGACTTGGACTATCACAGGCGATGGTGAGATTGAACCCATAGCATCATTTGACACCCTAAATAATCTAACCAACAACCCCCTTTCAACATAATGCTTCTTAAAGCCTACCTTTTTGACCAAGCTTTTGGTCACCTGTCCCCAGTATCTCCTGATGTGGCTCTGTGTCAGATCTTTTACTATAATGCTCTGTACAGGGGCCTAGGGATTTTTTTTAAGTTAAACTCATCATAATCTCTGTAAACACTGACTGTTCCTCATTCCTCATTTCCCAAACCAGAGAACTCTATCTGATCTCGAGGTGTATCACAGCTGAGCCATGTCCTGCTTGTTAGATGTCAGTCACATCAAACTCAAAATACTCTCAGGATGTGGTTGTCACTGGCAAGACTGGCATTTGTTGCCCACATCAAGTTGCCCTATACACTGAATGCTTTGCTAGAACATTTCAGAAGGCAAGTCAAAGAACAAAGAACAGTGCAGCACAGGAAGAGACCCTTCGCCCACCAAGCCTGTGCTGATCACATTATCCTATCTAGACCAAACACCCATATCTCTCTCTGGCTGTTCATGTGTCTATCCAGATAAGTCTTAATTGTTGCTAACATATTTGCCTCAATCACCTCACTTGGCAGTACAAACAAGGACCCCACGCCACCACCTTTTGTGTAAAAAAACATCCACTGCACACCTCTACTGAATCTTTGAGCTTTGAGTTTTGAGTTTTGACAAAGGATCATCTGGACTTGAAATGTCAGCCCTTTTCTCTCCTTACAGATGCTGCCAGACCTGCTGAGATTTTCCAGCATTTTCTCTTTTGGTCTACTGAACCTTTCTCCGTTATCTTGAACTTGTGCCCCCTTGTAACTGTTATTTTTGTCCTGGGAAAAAACTTCCAACTGTTCACCCTACCCATACTCCTTGTAATTTTATAAACTTCTACCAGGTCACCCCCTCAGCTTCCATCTTTCCAGGGAGAACAATCCCAGTTTATTCAATCTCTCCTCATAGCTAATTCCCTCCATACCAGGCAGCATCCTGGTAAACCTTTTCTATACCTCTCCAAAGCTCCATATCCTCTGGTAGTGTGATGGCCAGAATTGGACACAGTATTCCAAATGTGGCCTAACCAACATTTTATCTAACTGTAACATAATTTGCCAACTTTTACACTCAGTGCCCAGGCCAATGAAGGCAAGCATGCCGCATGCTTTCTTCACCAGCTTCTCCACCTGTGCTGCAACTTTTAAGGATCTGTGGATCTGTACTCCCAGATCTCTCGTGTGTTTGTGCTCCTGATGGTTCTGCCATTTATTTTATATCTCCCACCTGAATTGGATCTGTTAAATGCATTATCTTGCATTTGCCCAAATTAAATTCCATCTGCCATTTCTCTGCCCAATTTTCCAGCCTATCTATATCCTGCTGTATTCTATGACAATCTTCATCACTGTTCACAAATTTGCCAATTTTAGTATCATCCACAAACTTGCTAATCAGACCAGTTACGTTTTCTTCCAAGTTATTTATATTTCTTATAAACAATAGAGGTTCCAGCACTGATCCTTGCGGAACACCCATGGTTACAGTTCTCCATTCAAAAAAAAACTCCCTTCCACCGCCACCTTCGTCTTCTATGACCTAGCCAGTTCTGAATCCATCTAGCTAGTTCACCTCTGATCCTGTGAGATTTAATCTTTTGTACCAGCTTGCTTTGAGGCATCTTCTTGAATGCTTTACTAAAGTCCATGTAGACAACATCCACTCGTCAATCATCACTTCTTCAAAAAACTCAATCAAATTAGTGAAACATGACTCCTCTCATACAAAACCATGCTGTTTGTCTATAATAAGACCATCCACTTCCAAATGTGTATAGATTCTATCTCTAAGAATCTTTTCCAACAATTTCACTGTCAATGACATTAAGCTCATTGGCCTATAATTACCCCGGTTATCCTTGCTATCCTTCTTAAATAACAGGACAAGTTTGGATATCCTCCAATCTGCTAGGACGTCACCTGTGGCCAAGAAGGAAACAAAGATTTCTATCAGAGGCTCAGCAATTTCCTCTCTTGCTTCCTTCAGTAATCTGGAATAGATGCCAACTAGCCCTGGGGATTTGTCTACAATATACCTAACACTTCCTCCATTGTAATGATTACTTGCTCTAAAGGGTTTATACACCCCATGAGACACCATCAATATAGGACTGGGGACTGATAGCAAAAATGGGAAGGCAGATTATTATCTGCACATAAATTAGAAGAGGGGAATGTGCAATGACACCAGGGTGCCCTCAGATGCCAGTCACTGCAATATGCACACAGTGCAGCAAGCTGTAAAAAAGGCAAATGGTATGTTGGCCTTCAAAGCAAGAGGATTTGAGTAAAGGAGCAGGGATGTTTTGCTGCAATTATACAGAGCTTTGGTGAGGCTAGACCTGGAATGCTGCGTGCAATGTTGGTCTCCTTATCTGAGGAAGGATGTTCTTGCTTTAGAGTGCAACAAAGGTTTGCCAGACCAGAACGGTAGGACTGATATATGAGGAGAAATAGAGTTCGGTATGATTGTACTCACTGGAGTTCAGAAGAATGGTGGGTAGAGTAGGTGAAGTTGATAGAGTAGATGAAGGAAGGATGTTCCCAATGATGGGAGTGTCCAGAACCAGAGAATTCAGGATCGATGGTTTAGGACAGAAATGAGGAGAAATATCTTCACCCAGAAAGTGATTAGCCTGTGGAATTCGCTACCGTAGAAAATAGCTGAGGTCAAAACATTGAATGTTTTTGAGAGGCAATTATAGAATTTGAGGGAAAGGGGATGAAAGGTTATAAGGGGGAAGGTGGGATCAGGCTGTTGGATGATCAGCCTTGATCATAATGAATGGTAGAGTAGGTTTGAAAGGCTGAGTAACCTCCTACTGCTCCGAATTTTCTGGATGATCTTACCCAAGTAATTCTAAGTGCCGAATGAGCGTGATCTATTACTTTGGAAAGTTCCAACCTTATCACATGTAGAAAAAAAGAGATTCTGGCTAGTGGTGGGAGTGGATGGGATCTATTCACATCACGAAGCTGATTGCTGAGTGCTCTTTTGTGCATCTGCCTGATCTCCCAACGCAACAGTACTTAGTACATTGGGAGATTGTCACTTCCCCACTCTCCCAGACATCATCTGCTCCAACCATTGATTGCCCCCCCGATCACCCCCTTCCCTGGTCACAGCCTCCATCGATTGCAACCCTCTCCCCCAATTCCTCTCACCCTGTTCACTCTCCCTAGCCAAATCTGCTCTTGTTCACTGCTCCCCCCAGTCGATTGCTGTTCCAGTTCACCTACACCAGCTCCATGCAAGACCAGACTTGGAACTGTACAGAGTTAAAGCTACCAATAACAGTGTTTGGCTGGAATTCTCCAGCTGCTCACACTGGCGAGATTCTCCAGTCCTGCCGGCAGTGGGTTTCCCGCCAACGTGGGGTGACACCAGTAGGAATTCCCACTGACGGTGGCGGAACCAGAGAGTCCCACCGCTACCAAACAACACGCCACCTCCCGCCAGCAGCAACCATGCATCTGGGAGACAGGAGGATCTCATCAGTGAGCCATCTCCACAGCAATAATAAAAATCTATTCAGTACATTATATGAAATGAAGTCACAAATATGAGGCTTTGATAACAGATCAAGTGAGACACCTGGAATTATTATCTCCGAAATCAGATTCTTGTTGCACAGAGTTGACGTGGAGGGACTGATCATTTGTGAGCACACTTGAGGAGCAGAGAGTTGCTCCAACAGTGTTGGCATGAAGAAATTCAAACCTGTAAGCCCTGAAGTACCTGACTGACCTGTTATAGACATAACTGATATCTCCATGGAAGCAAATAGTGGTGAGTTGCCTGTGCCAGAAGAGGTGCCTGTTATTGCAGTTTGTGTTGATGTCAATCCTGTGGAAGCATCTCAGAATTACACTGCTGTACAAGAAACCGAAAAACCCCCTCAACTCTCCAACTTGTTTAGTTAGAATTTGGCCTCGACTACTTGGTTATTGGAGGCTGTGAAAAGCGGAGGGATGTGGTGAATGTACATTTAAGGGAAACTGACTGGAAGGACCAATTGTGACTGAGAATGGGTAATCACCTCACGGGATGGAGTCCCCTACTAGGCAGAAGACAGTCTGAAAACTCGTAGAAGACGTGTAGGGACTGGGGCAGTCAGCGGCTGTCCGCCTCTGCGCAGTTTTTCCGTATTTATAAACAGCCTTTGTATTCCCGACAAAATCTGTATTTGTGCATCATTACAGACCCTTACTGGATTCCTTTTTTTTAAATGTTTCTCTTGTTTCCTTTTCCAAATCCAGCAGAGGTTTGAACTGCTGCTGATTCATGATTGCACATTTTGTACCAACACTCAGAAGAATTTATAATCTTCGATGTGGAGCCCAAAACTGAATCATCCTCCAATCCCCCTCCCTACTCGTGTAGTGTGAGAAAGACGTGCATTGCTGTAAAGCTTTCCCAACTCAGGGCGTCTAAAAATGTTTTCATATCAGTGAAGTGTAGTCACTGCTGTAAGATTGGAAATGAGTCAACCAATCTACATAAGCTCCCACTGCAATGAGAGAACACGCAGACAGTCGTGATCTTCACTGCATGGTAAATTCAAGGAAAATGCTCAGAACAGAACCAATCACTTTTCCTGGCCTTTTGCGACCTCGCAGAAGTCTTTGGGTGTAATTTTACTGGCTGTTCATGGCACGCTCCCTCTGCAGTGAAGTGGGAGAATTTGGCACCCAGCCAAGTCTCTGCTCACTGCAGCAGGACGGGGAAATCTAACTTTTGACCCAATTACCTGCGAAGACAAATTTCCTCAAATTTCTGCCCTCAGAAATTTTTCACAATCCTCCACCTACTCCACGATGACAAGCAAACTGTGATTCTCGACAATGGAATCGAAATAAATGCTTATCTGAGTGAAGACTGAGGTCAAAGGTGACAGCAACTTTCTTCTCCATTTTCCCCATTGCAACACTGCTCCTCACCTCCAGAAAATTACCCACAGTTTTGAAGTTCATTTACGGAACAGAGAGGAATTTCACAGTAACTTCATTGCAGTGTTAATGTAAGCCTCACTTGTGACTAATAAATAAATAAATGTTAAAAACTATTCAACCTATCCTGCCCTCCAATCTAAAATCCAAACCACTCTGACCTCAGTCATTGAGTTTCAGTATACAGGAGACGTTTCTACCAAACATCTGGAAAACTAAGGTCTTCTCCTAAAGCATCCCACAGCAAAAAACCTTCCCTGTCATTTCATATTAACAGTGAGATCCTCAAAAGGGTGGATCATTTTCCACAGCTTGGGGAGCCTTCAGTCAGCAACGGCAGAAAATAAATGACAAAATTTATCATCAATCTGATAGTTGAGCAATCGACTAACTGGGCAAAAGATTTTTTGAAGAACAGGATCTGAAACTTGAGACAAAGATCCTGGTTTCCTGGTCAGCAGAGATCCCTGTGATCCCTATATATGCTTCAGAGACGTGGACAATCAACAGCCTCATCCTAAAACATTGGACAAGATTCAGCAGTCTTTCCTTCACAAGATCCTCCAAATCTAACGGCATGACAGGAGATCCAACAGCAGCCTCTTTCCCAAAATGCGCAGCATTGAGGTGCTAATCACTCAAAACCAGTTCCATTGCTGAGGGTATGTTGTTTGTGTGTCTGGTACCAGATTCCCAGAGAATCCACTCCAGCCTCAAGGAAATATCAAGGAGAACAAAAAAAATACTGCAGGAATGATTCCTGAAGAGATCCTACTCCTCATGGGAGTCTATGCCTTATAACCAATCAAAATGGAGAAGGTTCATTCAGGAAGGCAGTAAACATATTGAGAAACTTTGCCGGTACAATGCAGGGGTAAGGATGGAGCATCAGAGAGGATGCACAAACCTTCAAATAACTCATCTTTGCCGACCTTCCAGCTTGTATGCTCCATGTGGCAGAGACTGCAGACCACTGTTTGGATTTAACAACTACCCAGAACCCAATAGATCTGGAGTAGAACTAATTCATCCTCAACTGTGAAGGCCTACCTAAAAAGGAAAGAAATGAGGCAAACAGTTTGCGCACATTCTGTTATCTGTTTTGGCAGTTAAGGCAAAGGAGAATCCAAAGAGCTTCTACAAGTATATAAAGAGCAAAAGAGTAACAAGGGAGAGAGTAGGGCCCTTTTCGGATCAACAAGGTCATCTATGTGCAGATCCACAAGAGATGGGTGAGACCCTAAATGAATATTTCTCATCAGTATTTACTGCTGAGAAAATAATGGGTGTTAGGGAACTTGGGGAAATAAATAGTGATGTCTTGAGGAGTGTACATATTACAGAGAAGGAGGTGCTGAAAGTCTTAAAGTGCGTCAAGGTAGATAAATCCCCAGGACCTATGAAGTGTATCCCAGGGTATTGTGGGACGCTAGGGAGGAAATTGCGGGTCCTCTAGCCGAGATATTTGAATCATTGATAGTCACGGGTGAGGTACCTGGAGATTGGAGAGTGGCAAATGTTGTGTCTTTGTTTAAAAAGGGCTGCAGGGAAAAGCCTGGAACTACAGGCCAGTGAGCCTCACATCTGTGGTGGGTAAATTGTTTGAAGTTATTTTGGGAGACAGGATCTACAGGCATTTAGAGATACAAGGACTGAATAGGGTCAGTCAGCATGGCTTTGTGAGTGGAGAATCATGTCTCAAAAATTTAATTGAGTTTTTTGAAGAGATAACCAAGAAGGTAGATGAGGGCAGTGCAGTTGATGTTGTCCACATGCACTTTAGCAAGGCCTTTGACAGGGTGCAGCAAGGTAGGTCGATGCATAAAGTTAAATCTCATGGGATCCAGGATGAGGTATCTAAATGGATATAAAATTGGCTTCTTGACAGAAGCTAGAGGGTGGTCAAAGTCAATATCTTTTTCCAAAGGTAGGGGAGCCAAAACTAGAGAGCATAGGTTTAAGGTGAGAGGGGAGAGATATGAAAGTGTCCAGAGGGGCAATTTTTTCACACAGAGGATGGTGAGTGTCAGGAACAAGCTACCAGAGGTGGTAGTAGAGGCGGGTACAATTTTATCTTTTAAAAAGCATTTAGATAGTTACATGGGTACAATGGATATAGAGGAATATGAGCCAAATGCAGGCCATTAGGATTAGCTTAGGGGTTTAAAAAAAAGGGCGGCATGGGCAAGTTGGGCCGAAGGGCCTGTTGGCATGCTGTAAACCTCAATGACTCTGTGACATTCCCACAAACAGCAATATGATAAAGATCAGATGGTCTGTCTTTAATGATGTCATTTAGGGAATGGAAGGTGACCAGGAGGGAGAACTCCCCTGTCCTTTTCCACTGGATTTCTCCACACCCTCTGCCCACCACCCCCCCGCCCCCCCAACTCCCACACTCACCCCATGTCCCGAGAGGGCAGACAGAGGCTCAATCTAACATCCCACCTGAAGGTTGAGGTGACACCCTGACTGCCCTGGAAGTGTCAACCTGGAATTTGCGAGAGTGGGGTCCAACTGCACCATTTTTGTATGCAGAAGGTGAGCACTGCTCCGGAAATCTTTCCTGTCTGCTTCTAATGATGTAGAGATGCCGGCGTTGGACTGGGGTAAACACAGTAAGAAGTCAGACAGCACCAGGTTTAAATCCAACCCATTTATTTGATAGTAAACTCGCAAGCTTTCGACTCTACGGTCTTCGTCAGGTGAATGAGGTGTTCTGGTCTCATTCACCTGACAAAGACCATGGAGTCGAAAGCTTGTGAGTTTACTATCAAATAAATCGGTTGGACTTAAACCTGATGTTGTCAGACTTCTTACTGTGCTTCTAATGACACAGGGTGGGAAAGGACAGAGAATCTCACGGATAACATGGTACAGGACATCAGAACATTAACAGATGTGCCACAGGTTCTAACTGACCCATTACAAATAGTGTCGACAACACCTGCATCCTATCAATATGTATCATCAGGCACACCTTACCAGCAACATCATTCAAAGATCGTCAACAGCTCTCCTGGATTTATATACAGTTCTGCAAATTGTACTTCCTGCCGCGTTTTGTATTTAAACTTTCTTCCCAGCCTGAGGATATTACACTAACAATATATAGCAAACAAAATCCTTTTCTATCAGTTTTCAAACACCATCCCTCCAAATATCCCCAGGTTACCCTGAATGAGCAATGTGGTTATTACTCACAAAGCAGAACAAAATCCCCATCAACTCTCAACTTCCTGGAAATTGCATGAACATGATCATGAAAGAAAACATTAAGTGCTAATGCTTCTGAAAAGCGCGGCGATGGCATAACGCAATAACATTCACAAAGTGACTGTTTATGTCAAAGAAGTCAGTGAATTATTATAGCTGATTACAGTTTTCACTCCGGAAACACTCTATCCACGTGATCCTCCCACAACAATCTGCATTGATATTGTGCCTTTGATGGGAATGGAGTAGAAATGGTTGAAAGCTTCAAGTTTTTAGGTGTCTGGATCACCAATAATCTGTCTTGGTTCCTCCACAATGATGCTATAGTTAAGAAAGCCGACCAATGCCTCTATTTCCTCAAAAGACTAAGGAAATTTGGCATGTCAGCTACGACTCTCATCAACTTTTACAGATGCCCCATAGAAAACCTTCTTACTGGTTGTATCACAGCTTGGTATGGCTCCTGCTCTGCCCATGACTGCAGGAAATTACAAAATGTCATGAATGTAACCCAATCCATCACGCAAACCAACCTCCCATTCATTGAATCTGAATATATTTCCAATGCCTCGTCAAAGCAACCAACTTAATTAAGAACCCCACAGACCCTAGACATTCTATCTTCTATCTTCTTCTATCTAGAAAAAGATATAAAAGTCTGAGGATTTGTACCAACCGACTCAAGAACAGTTTTTTTCCTGTTAACATCAGACTCTTAAATGACCTACCTCACATTAAGTTGATCTTTCTCCACACCCTAGCTATGACTGTAACACTACATTCTGCATTCTCTCCTTTCCTTGTCTATGAATGGTATGCTTTATCTGTATGGTGTGTGAGAAACAATACTTTTCACTGTATGTTAATACATGTGACAATAAAGCAATCAAATCAAAATCAAGTCAAAAAACATTGAAATTCATTCCCAGGCTCTTGACAAAGGAATGTTAACAAAAGAAAGTTGAGATTGAACCAAAGGAGATATCAACAAGAAGTGGCTATAAGTGTGGCAAAAGTTTCTTATTTAGTGAATCTTGGGTGAATTACCAATAGGGGAAGGCAGCAATTGACCCCAGGAGGGAAATCAAGCTTCCTATCCCTGAACACAGGTCACTCACTGATGGAAAGTTTAAGTGTGTAATAAATTAGGGTCAGGGCATCGTCATTCTCACGCGTGGTGGCTTCCGCAGTCAAATAGCCTGCAAATGCTCACAACAGCAGAACATCACAAGAAGAGATCATGGGATCCTTCAAGTCTGAACCTTCTGTGCTGATTATGCTGATTTATTACTGTTCAAAAATCAAAAGGCAGCTGAAATGAACAGAAATGAGAAAGATACATTTTGAATTAGAAAAAGGGAAAGAAGTGTATGGGGAATGGATGGGGAGATGGATTTGAGATCAGTGAGAAATCAGCCATGATCTGATTGAATGGTGGAACAGACTCAAAGGGCTGAATTTGCTTATGTCTGCTTTTAATTCCTGTGTTCTTATATTCTTAAATATTTTCCTCATCTTGCAGTCAGAGATATTCACCCAACCCCACAACCCTTTGCTTCTTTCAGTGGTTGAATGGGGGAATTTCCCCCAGAAAATTCACTGCCCTTGTGAGTAAAAAGATCCTTTGATCATACAAAGACTATTTTCCAGCACAAATTCTGCTCATGTGGTAATACTCTCTAAAATTATGAGATTAAAAGAATATTTGATTCATTAAACAGTCCAGAACCTAATTCAGAAAGACAACAAAAATAAACAAGTAATATATTTGGATGACTTAAGTTAATGTCCCTTGCGAGTGACATACAATAATAACATATAATAGCTACAGGCACAGGCACTTATACACGCATATGAACTCACATTAACACAGATATACACAGACACACAAAGACAAACACACACACACATACTCAAACACTCACGTACTCTCACGCATACATGCTCAAACACATGCTCACACACAAGACAGATACACATACTCACTTACTTACACAGACACAAACACACACACACACACACATCATATGCTGACTCCCTGTTGTAGAATAGGAAATTGATCAAAGCACAGTATACTGTAATCTAATGTATAAAATGTGTCAAGTGATTTTAGTTAAGGACTGTCAGTGTGACTTGTGACAAGTCACACAACACTTGGAGCTAAAGAGCTGGTCCATTGTAATTGGTAAACTCCTCTGTTCTCGTATCTCTATTGAAATTAAAAACACTTGCACAAAACATCAAGCAGTTGAAGGCTTCATGGTTTTTCTCATAATGTGCAAAACTGTTACAGCTGAAATTCAATGCAGAGAAGTGCTGTCATCCAAGCAAGACAAACTGGAATATTTCTTAAATGGCAAGATACTGGGAAGGGTAAATCACTGAAACTAGTGCACAGGTGATCAAGCAATTCAAAAGATCTAATGGAATGTTTGTCTTTATCTCGTGGATCTGGAACAGAAATGGGAAGGAAGTGATACTTTAGTTGTACAGAAGGTTGGTTAGAATTCATCGAGAAATTATGTTCGGTTCAAGACATCAGATTTTGGGAAGGAATTATTAGATTGAGAGAAAATACAGTAGAGATTTACCAACTTGATGCTGTGGTCAAAAGGATTAGTATAGAATTCTACAGTGCAAAAGGAGGCCATTCGGCCCATTAGCTCTGCTTTGACAGAGCATCCAGGCCTGATTCCAATAACCCCATATATTTACCTGTTAATCACCCTACCCATAACAAAACTCTAAAAGGCAATTTAGCATGGCCAATCAAACTAATCTGTGTATCTTAGGACTTTAGGATGAAGTCAGAGTACCTGGAGGATAATTACACAGATGTGGAGAGAACATGTAAACTCCACATAGGCGTTGACCCAAGGCCAGAATCGAACCTGGGTCTCTGAAGCTATGAGGTAGCAGTGCTAACCACTGTGCTGTGAGCACCAGGCTGCACAGAAACAAAGGGTAATGAAATTGGAACACTCTGACCTGGAAGGTTATGCATTTTGGGGGGTCAGCTGAAATGTTAAGAGTGGGATTAACAGATTTTTCTTGGGAAAAGGTTATCAATGATAGTGGATCAAGTGAATGTTGCTAAGATGTAATCTCATTAAATGGCAAAACAGATCAGAGAGGCTGAATGGTCTTCACCTGTCCCTACAATCCACTTACTGTTAATTTGGCTTGGTAAGTTTATTAGGATTAATATTTGAAATAAAACTGAAATATCACATGGATACAGTCAACATTTCTCTTCGGCGATCAGTGTTCAGCCTAATTGGCAAAGACGAAACAGTCACTTCCTGTGATCACTTTGCAAAGCAAATGGTTTCTGTTCATTGAGTATTCAATACTTAAGGACATTTTATGGAAATAAGTAAACATAATCTATTAGTCTTCCCTTCTTAAGAAGTTTTACTAGGGAACTATGGGTTCTTGTCATTGTAAATTATTCAGTATAGATTATTTTTTTAATGACTGCATTTAACTTTCCATTAAAAGGATGTTAGTGCAATTGAATACCATTTAAGTCTTGTCATTATAAATGTTTACAATTACAGCAGTGCCAGTCAATGCCCTGTGGCATTACCATGGACAATAATATAAAATGAGCAACATTGATTCTACTGCCCATTATGCACCTTGCCATGTTTTCATTTATGTTCCAGTTACTGACAGCGATGATAGTGGAAAGGCTCTGTTACTGGACCTCTCATCAGTAAACCTGGATAAATGATTCAAGGTAGGAATCTGAATCCTGCGAAGACAAATGGGTAATTTAAAATTTGTTAATTAAATGAATTTGGGATTAAGAGCTATTATCGGTAATTGTGACTCTGTAGACCATAAACCCAGAGGAAATGGGAATAGGAAGAGGCCATTCAGCCCCTCGAGCCTGCTCCACCATCAGTAGAATCATTGATGATCATTGCTCATGTCCACTATCCTGCCCATTCCCCACAATCCTTAATGCCCTTAATGTTCAAAAATCTACTTATCTTAACCTTAAATCTACATAAAGAATTGGTTTAGTTCACAAAAGCAAATTATATTGGAATCTGAAACCAAAAGAGGAAATGCTGGAAACTCTCAGCAGACTTACAGCATCTGTAAGGAGAGAAAAAAGTTTCCAGGGGTTATCTGGACTCAAAACATGAGCTCTTTTCTGTCCTTACCAACACTGCCAGGATCTGCTGAGATTTTCCAGCATTTTCTCTTTCGATTGGTTTAGATCTTTTGGCTGGACAGCTGGTTAGTGATGCAGAGCGACGTGGGTTCAATTCCCGTACTGGCTGAGGTTATTCACGCCTTCTCAACCTTGCCTCTCTCCTGCGGCATTGTGACCCTCAGGTTAAATAAATAAAGCAGTAACCTATAGTTACCTGGGACTAAGGAGACTTTACCCATACACAGGGTATCTACAAAATTGTCACAAAAACCTATTTCGTTCATTAATATCCACTGGGGGAAGTCCGCCAAGTCTATTTTGCTTCAGCCTCACAGCAATGTGGTTGGCTTTTAACTGGCTGAGCAAGTTGGTTGTCATGGCAGTGGGAAATTAACGTTGGCCTTTCCAATGGTGCCCACATTCTATAAATGAATTAAAATCTCCATCAACATTGACCCTAACCACCTCTGAGTCAGGGAGAGGTTAGCATCTGCGTACAGTGAGGTTGGAAAGTAGGAAATTCTTTGTCCCAGATATCCCCTTTAAAATATTCTGTCCTTAATTTTATATTTCAGTTATACATTTCTATATTTAAATTGCTAAAGGTCATTAATTACAGCTTCCTGTTCATCACACCTTCTACCACCTAAGTTAAATTGCAGTCACAGTGTGACGTGTTTACAAAGGCAGTTTATATTATAAATGGAGAAAAAAAATGACCTTAAATTTCCTTGGATTTTTTTAACTGTACTATAATTGTGTGGGAAATGTGACAGAAGCCAGCGTTTACTTACATCCAGCAGAGCCGGGCTGCTGAGAGGACATTCCTGCTTTATAGTTCATAGAATCATAGAATCCTTACAGTGCAGAAGGAGGCCATTTGGCCCATCAAACCAAATAAGCAATATTAAACCCCAGTTGGGATTCTACTGGTGAGGAAAGACAGGACTGGCCAGAACTATCCACAGCCAGCCCTGAGGGAACTGGAGCGAAATGAACCTCAGGCAGACCTGGTCTCGATCTCCAGCAGCTGTAGGGTGAGTGAATATCTTACAAAAATAAAGATTCTCAGACAGTGTCCTGGACACGGTTTGCGGATTGATACAGGCTCACTTTAATCAACGGGGATAATCCAAAACACATAGGAACCTATTGGAATGGTCAAAATAATCCACTTGGAAAAGTGTAAAGCCCTAAAACAAAATATAAATCTGTAACTTTTCCAGCAAGATATAAAATGGAGGACGCACTGGCTACTCCGTACAATCCACAGGTAGGCTGAGATAAAATACAAATCTTTTAAGTATTTGATCACCAGAAACAGCACGAGAAACCTGGACCAAGTTAGCTTGTTACAAAGGGCTGTCCCTTAAAAATGCAAATATCTATACTCCCTGGAGCAATAGAAAGAACCCTGGATGCAGGGTAACTTACCGTCACTGACAAAGCAACTCTCCTAAGAAGGGCAACAACTAATCCCTGGATCACTCTAAAGTAATATAATAAATGTGAAATCATTCATTTATGGGCTGGCAAAGTCACACAGCAGTTATCATTGCTGCCTCACAGCGCCAGGGACCAAGGCTGGATTCCTAACTTGGATCACTACATATGCAGAGTCTGCATATTCTCCCTGTGTCTGCGTGGGCTTCCTCCGGGTGCTTAGGTGTCCTCCCACACCCCAAAGATTTGAAGGGTAGATGGATTGGCCACGATAAATTCTTCCTCAGTGTATCTTTCCACAGTAACTTCATTACATGTTTAATGTAAGTCTACTTGAGACATTAATTAATAAATAAGTGGTCAAAGAAGCCATCTCTGCACTGCCTACAAAATTTCTTGCCTCATGTCAAACCCATAAACTATCTGGATAAATGAGGATGTCCCTACATCCCTCACTCTGCCAACTAGTGTCCCATGCCAATCTGATACATACTACCAGAATCCACCCAACATAATTCTGCCCACCAAAACAGAAAACACCCACAGATAAAAAGTCACCTCCTTATAGTGCAGAAGGAGGTCAGCTGATCCATCGAATCAAGTAAGCAATATTAAAGCCCAGTTGAGACTCTACTGGAGAGGAAAGACAAGACTGGTCAGAATTATCCAGAGCCAGCCCCGGATGTGGGATGAATGGGAGTGAAATGAACCTCAGTCAGCCCTGGTCCAGAAGAACTACCCCCCACCATCCTAATACACACATAGAGGAGGCAAAAGCACCAAGACATGGGAAGAGAACAAACCAGCCTTCAACGCACAACCTACCCACCAGCATCCTTATCAGGTAACAACCAGGACATTTAACCCTCACATGCCTGACCTCCCCCACTGTAGTCCACCTATTACCCACCTCTGCCCCCGGAATCTGACTCAGCAACAGACACAAAATTTCTCCAGTCAGGAAACCTGCCAAAAACACTCTCCAACACACACACCACCTTGCCATCCACGCCCCAACCCCCAGAAACACATAACTCCCAATCTAACAGCTTCTTCCTCCTAACACGCACCACCTCAACAAGCACCTCCCCTCAACCTCCTAAAATACGGTAGAACCAGACCATCACCCTGCTTTACCTCTTCCCCCACCCACAACTCCCGCTTTTCTTCCCACAATTTGTTTTGGGATCTAATGAAGATCAAGAACGCTGGTCTTGGATTCTGTTGAAAAAGGAAGAAATTTGGAGCTGACCTAATTATGTTTTTAAGATCGTGTGGGGGATTGACAAAGTATTTCCAAATAAATTATTTACTTTGGTGAAGAGTTCAAATGCCTAAAGGCCAATTTACCAATGAGAATGTTTGTAATGAGGAAGGAAAGTAAAGGCAATAGGTTTCTGGAATAAAATATTAAGTAAGAGACAATCAAACTGTGATCAAATGATGATGGGATATCTTTCTGGGAGGATTAGAGACTAATGTTTTCAAAAATAAGTTTATTGAATAAGTTGCCAGGGAAGGCAGTTGTAACAGACGTTAGAATGGATTGAAACAATTCAATGTACTTTTTTACTGAGAGTGAAGGCGGAAGGTTGGACAGAACTTCATCAATAATGAATATGTTGCTAAGCCTCAGGCTGTGACTGGAAATGATATCTTCACCACTATTTCTAAAATTAATAAATTCAAAATAAATTATCGAAATCTTTAAAATGGTAAACTCTTCAAGAGATACTGGCGTGAAATTGGACCCCAGCAGAATGTAGGTTAACAGATAATTTTCAAGGATCTGATTATGGTGCAAGTGGTGTAGAATTATAGCTTCCTTACAGTGCAGAAAGAGGCCATTCAGCCCATCAAGTCTGCATTGATGATAATCCCACTCAGACGCTATTCCCATAACCCTATGGATTTATCCTGGATAGCTCCCTGAAACTAACGGTCAATTTAGCAATTTAGCAATCAATCTAACCCACACATCCTTGAACTAATGGGTGGAAATTGGAGCAACTGGCGAAAATCCACGCAGACACAGGGAGAATGTGCAGAACACACACAAACCAATCAAAATTGAACCTGGGCCTTGGCGCTGTGAGACATCGATTTTAACCACTGTGCCACCATGCAGCTAAAGAATGGGTGATCAGCATGATATTTTGGGTCATCAGTCCCCATGTCCAATTTCATCTCCTCTTTCTCAATCCAGCTCTTCCCCCAAGGATTAATTTCTATTTATTTTGATCCTTGCGCTGTCCTGATGACAGGTTTGAGATTCCAAGAAATGAATGTGATACGGTAATTGTTTAGATGTGTCTGATGCTACTGTCGAACAATATTGCATTCTCTATTTCCCATCCCGCTTTGGGCCCTGTACCATCAGCCCCTTCCCTAAGTGTTCATTCTCTCCCCTACACAAACTTCCCAATAACAGTCAATAATTCCTGAATGAAGAGTCTGCTAAAGAATGGGGGACATAATTAATCAGGTTGCATTTTCCTGCAATGTTCTTCCCACTCCTCATGAAGTTCCATAGATATTGGATTCTCTCCAACACCAAACCCCGTCTTCTAACAGCTAACCCAGTTCTGAGCCGAGGTTGGGGGAGGAGGCAGATTGGGGTGGGGAACGGAAAGCAGGATCTTGGTTTTGCTCCTTGTGGGGTCAAAGGGAGCTCATTTAAAGGTTCCAACCAGACTGATGCTGCCTAACAGCTGGTGTCGGCACTAATGAGTCCCTGTGGAAAATCCAAGGCAAAGGTGGATTTCATTTTTCTTGTCAATCAAAACTTAGCTCTCACTGGGCATGAAGAGAGTTCTTTGCTCATTATTTCTTTGGACCCGTAATGGTTTTTCAAAACCTCTTTTGTGAAGTGGTTTAGGGTCTGCTTCATCCTTTAGATGCTTCACACTGCATACTGTAAACCCTACTCCATACCATAACACTGGATGGAGATTGATGCCCTGGCTTTGAATTCTGGAGTTTAAGGTTAAATTTCATTCATTATTGTCCCAAGTAGGCTTACATTAACACGGCAATGAAGTTACTATGAAATTCTCCTGGGCGCCACACTCCGTGCCTGTTTGGGTACACTGAGGGAGAATTTAGCAAGGCCAATGCACCTAACCAGCACATCTTTCAGACTGTGGGATGAAACCAGAGCACCCGGAGGAAACCCATGCAGACATGGGGAGAATGTGCAGATTCCACATAGGCAGTGACCCAAGCTGGCAATCGAACCCGGTTCCTGGTGTGTAAGGTAGCAGTGCTAAACACTGTGCCACTGCGCTGCCCTTTTTATTTGGACTAATATCAAATAGGATCTTCAGGTATTGCATGAGTTGTGGGAGCTCCCTTTGCCCTCCCTCCATTCCTTCAAAATACTAGATGTTGTGAAGATGATTATAGCCCATTGGAAGAAGTGTTGTGGCCTATCAGACTATTAAATCAGCTTATGAATTCTTCCACAATTTCACAGCAGCCCGGGTATACAGCCCTTGTAAGCTCAACCCCATTCCTGGAGCTCTCACATTAATCTGATTAGACAAAATGGGAAATATTCCTAGAGTACATATAGGATAAAAGGAGGCCATTTGGCCCAAATTACTTTTGATGGTTGGTGGATGGGGATTGAACACGTGAATGCAGGTTGTAGATTGTAGAAATTCATATTGAAACTATTGAATAAACAGTTCCAAGGGAAGGCATTTCTGTCCCCTTCTCACAGTGTTCTTCAATTTCTTAGACAATTATAAAATCATAAAAACCCTACAGTGCAGAAAGAGGTCCATCGAGTCTGCACTGACCACAATCCCACCCAGGCCCTACCCCGATATCTCTACATATTTACCTACTAATTCCTCTAAACTATACATCTCAGGACACTAAGGGGCAATTTTTGCATGGCCAGTCAATCTAACCCACACATCTTTGGACTGTGAGAAGAAACCAGAGTACCCGGAGGAAGCCCACACCGACAGAAGGAGAATGTGCAAACTCCACACAGACAGTAACCTGGGCTGGGAATTGAACCTAGGTCCCTGGAGCTGTGAAGCAGCAGTGTTAACCACTGTGCTGCCCACAGTTAATCTTGTGGATTGTCTTGTTTGTCTAGATTACAGGCAGCTTAAAGCCAACTCTGTAAATTCCAATCTGGCAGCAAAGTGGTATATCTGAATTACTGTCTGCTACAAGGGCCACTTAAAATCATCATTGCCTGATCATGCTGGATTAGTAATGTTGGCAGACTCATCAAATCCACGCTATACAAATACACATGCAAAAAAAAACATTTTTATGACAATACTACAAGTAGAATTATCTATACTTACAACCTGAAAACAGATGACTGTGATAATGTTGTTCAAACTTCACGCCATTCGCGATCTGGAATTCTGTCTGAATTTCATCCAACTGATTTTTCTTCTGCATAATAAACCTCTGGAATCGGATTTCGTAAATCTCTAGTCTTTGAATCTTTGGTTCACAAACTCTTTCAATTCTCTGAGTCCTTTCCAAGTCCTGCTGATGGATTCATACCACCACAAACTCTCACCATCAACTCACTGTCTAACTTGGTGCAAGTGGTTTGATTATCTCCTGTCAGATTATTAACATATTTATATTTAAGTTTCCCTTCTCTTGTAACATTTTGTTTGGCTTTAATCAAATAATTTATTGATTGAAATAAAGACAATTAAGGGGTTAAATCTCAGAGTTGACTTTTATGATATTAATGAGACCAAATGCATTGCACTGTGTGAGGTTAAATTACAAACTTTCATATGAATTCCCTTAGCTCCCATTCATGACTTGGGCATTTTTAAATTTGCTTTAACTAGATTGACACCTCCGGTAGACAATTGAATTTCACACTCAAAGTTTTGGGTTTACCATTGATTAGAAACTGAGCTGGACCAGCTATATTAACACTGTGGCTACAAGAGCAGAGGCGGGGAATTCTCTGGTGAGTAACTCACCTCTTGATTTCCCAATATATATCCACCATCTACAAGGCACAAGTCAGGAATATGACTGAATGTTCTCCATTTGCCTGGATGGGTGCAGCTCCAACATCTTTCAAGAAGCTCAACACCATCCAGGACAAAGTGTAATGCTTGATTTGCGCTTCATCTTAGGACTTAATGTCTTAAACATTAACTTCTTCCACCACAGGGGCACAGTGGCAGCTGTGTGAACCATCTACAAGATAACACTGCAGCAATTCACCAATCCTCACTTTGATAGCATCTTCCAAACCCACAGCCCCTATCACCGAGAAGGACAGGAGTAGCAGATACCTGACCACCATAACCTACAAATTTCCCTGCAAATCATACACCATTCTGACTTGGAAATATATCACAGTTCCTCCACTGTCCTGGACCTAACAGTAAGGTATGTACCTACTGCACCAGGTCTGCAGTGGTTCCAAAAGGCAGCTCATCACCACCCAGACAACTAGGGATGGGCAATAAATGCTGGCCAGCCAGTGACGCCCACTTCCCCTAAATGAATTAAAAAAAACTCACACAGATGAACAGGGGTGATTTATATTTTTTCTGCCTGGTGAATATAGGTCAAGGGATGGGATCAAAATTGCAGCTGTGGTTCCTGATGTATCCGTCCCTGTGGATTGGTGCTTGCTGCGATACTCAACTCTGGCACTTTCATTAGAGATCAGGCGGGAGGCTGGTGGGCCTGTATGCATTGTGAGCCAGGGGACAAAATCTCTCCGATGTATGTAAATCACCCACCCCCTCCCCACGGGGATCTGTAAGGAAATACAGAGTAGATGATGCACTGCTGTCAGTCAACTCTCTAAAGCAGTGGTGATTCAGAACAAGATGTCCTGAAAGGTGAGTGCTGCTTTGGCCCCTGGGAGAGTACATAAGGTCCCTGACTCTGTGACGTAGCTCCAGTCTCTGCATTCCATCCACTCTGCTCCTTCCTTTGATCAACCTTGTCTGCCATCCAGATTGGCATCCATGTGGTGCCAATCTGGGGGTTGGTATTGAGCAGCAAGGCAATGAACAGGCAGCTGGTCTGCTGTAAGGATGGAACTGGTTCCAAGGTGACTGTCAGGCTCACCACAATGAACCCGCCTCCCCCACCCTCACCTGTGTCTCTCTGTATAAAAGCAAAACGTCATCTCATCCCCCCAAGAGCTGTTTCAGGAACAACACAGGGCCCGTGTGACCTGCCCGCAAATCCCTTGCAAACTCTAATAACAACACTACTCCAAACGGCTGGATCTATCAGCTCTTCACCTCCGCAGGAAGTCCAGCTTTGTGGAAAGTAAGCTTGGTTCTAACTTTTGTTGGTTTTTGTTGTTGTTGTTGTTGTCCTTGCAGTATTAAATTCACATCTAGTCAGCAAACAGTCAAGTACAAAGAGCAGATTGTTTGCCAGGGCCTGTATTTTGTGGCAGCCCTTTGTGAAAGGATTGAGAAATTGAATAAACTGGATGTTACAACATGCAGCCTAGTGGCAAGTTCGAAGTGCGTGCCGGAGTTCTCATGCCGTTTTGTTGGCAAGACTAACTCATCAGCTCGGGATTGCACGCAAGACAAACTGATATGTTTGGAGATTGAGGGAAACCCAACTGAAAAAATGGATTATCCCAGATACATATTGTCTAAACAGGCGATCAAATTCCATTTGCATTAAAATTTGTCTTAACCTGTTCTAGAAGTACAAAATGTAGAGTTCATATCGGCGACTCTCGGTTAATTCTAGAGCCATGTGTCATTCAGACACCTTCCGAAGGCTTCACACGTTCTGACCATTCTCTCAGGACATCTCCGTTCACCCAGTAGCACAGACAAGCTGTTACTGAGCTTTGGTGTGCAATAGCCATGCTTTGTGTTTCTGGCACTCGTTGCCATGCTGCTTCTGCCAATGCAAATTGAGCGTTTCCATCGAGCAAGCTCCGGATGGAGCACATGCAGCGGGCTCACACTGACCTCCGACGGCTGCGGAGGCACTGGCTGAAGGCGGGGTCTCCGAGGGAGGCGGTGCTGCCAGGGGAGGAGAAGACAAAGTTCTCTCGTGCATTCAGTGACATCTCATCCACTTTGAAGGAGATGGAGTTGAAGTAAACTGGGTTGGTGTGAGCACTGAAGGAGCCATGGTGGAATCCAGTGGGGCTTTCACACTCCTGAGATCTGTAGCACATACAGGAGCAGAGAGATCCAACATCCGAGACAGGTTCTGGGAGACTCTCGCGCCTTATCTCCACCTCCCCTTCCATCAGCGGGATCAGATTGCTCCTACTCTGTCCTTCCTCCAGGGGTAGGAGTACGGTGCTCCTGCTTTGAACATCCTCTCCGATGGCCATGGCCGGGTGCTCCCTGTTGCCGGCGCGCTCCTCAGCATCTCTCTTCTCATCTTCTGAGTTCATGGTGAGGAACCTCAAAACCACCAGGTTCAGGAAAGCTCCGATCACAGTCAGTCCAACCAGGATGTACATGAAGCTGAATGCCACATAAGGAGGTCTCTTCTGCAACGCTTCGTTGTTCTGTAAAGCCACAAAATCCCCAAAGCCAATGGTGGTAAGAGTTATAAAGCAGTAATAGTATGCATGGAAGAAAGTCCAATCCTCAAAGTGTGCAAAAGCTGCCGCTCCGATGCACAGGGTACCCAGGCATGAGAAGAAGCCGACAGTTACCATGTTCTCCATGGACACTTCAGTCTTCTTCATTCCCAGGCATTTCTTTATTTTCTTCAGCAGGTATCTAACAAAGGTGTTCATGCGTTCTCCCAGACTCTGGAACATCACTAGAGTCAGCGGGATGCCCAGAACTGCATAAAACATACAGAAGGCTTTGCCAGCATTGGTGCCTGGTGCTGCGTGCCCGTAACCTGTGTCAGAGCAATGAGAAGAGAAGAATTGTTAGCACAATTTAATATGGAAAAAGTTATTCACTTTGGAAGCAAAAACAAGAAGGCAGATTACTACCTGAATGGCTGTAAATTGGGAGAGGGGAGTGTGCAGAGGGATCTGGGTGTCCTTGTTCTCCAGTCACTGAAGGTTAGTATGCTGGTACAGCAGGAGTAAAGAAGGCAAATGGTATATTGGCCTTCACTGTGAGAGGTTTTGAGTTGTTACAGGGATGTGTTGTTACAATTGTACAGGACCTTGGTATGGTGTGCAGTTTTGGTCTCCTTTTCTGAGGAAGGATGTTCTCGCTCTCGAGGTAGTGCAGTGAAGGTTTGCCAGGCTGATTCTGGGGATGGCGGGAGTGATGTATGAGGAGAGATTGACTAAGTTAGGATTGTTTTCACTGGAATTCAGGTGAATGAGGGGGGAATCTCATAGAGATTTATAAAATTCTAACAGGACAGGTTCAATGCAGGGAGGATGTGGGGGAGTCCAGAACTAGGGGTCACAGCCTGAGAAGTCAACACAGATCATTTAGGATGGAGGTGAGGAGATATTTCTTCACCCAAAGAGCGGTGAGCCTGTGGAGTTCATTACTACGGGAAGTATTTGATGCAAAAACAATGTGTTCAAGAAGTGGCTGGATAGAGCACTTGGGGCAATTGGGATCAAAGGTTATGGGGAGAAAGCAGGATTAGGCTATTGAGTTGGATGATCAGCCATGATCATAATGAATGGTGGAACAGTCTCAAAGGGCTGAATGGCCTCATCCTGCTCCCATCTTCTATGTTGATATATTTCTATGGCTTAGCTAGTTCATCATTTAAACCATGGAAAACAGAATGACCTTCAAATTAGACCTCAATTTGCATTCTGACCTCACAAAGAGTTTTCCTGGTCTCCTAAACTAACCGGGGAGTGGGGTGAGGGGCATGAATCGGTCAGAATTCGGGCTCCTCAACTGTCTGGTATGGAATTCGGCGATTATGTGATCAGAGAATAGGAAGAGGCCATTCCTTCCTTCCAGCCAGTTCCACTAATAGGTTAGAATTTGCCTTGTCTTAGGAGGTCCTGTGTGGGTAACAACCCTGCCTCTGAACCAAAAGCTTCAGATTCAAGTCCTGCTCCAGGACTCAGTGACAAAGATGCTCTGTCTGTAATGCAATCAAACAAGTTGTAAAACTGCTTTCAATGGCAAACAGGGAGAGTGAGAAGGATTCTTGATCAGCCATGAGATGGAAAGAAATTAGAGCTCCTATCATCACTGTCCGCAGCTCCACAATACAACACAATACAATTTTATGTTGGCACAGCAATTTGGACTCCTTTTGGGTTGGGTGGCTCAGTTCACTCAATCTGCTTCCTTACCCTAGCTGAGATGGAGTCACAGCACTGTGGGTTAGACATGCCTTTGGATGGAGGGCTAAAGGAGATGGTTGACCTGTATCTTGGCTTTAATCACTTGTGTTTCCTTCATAGACCTTGAGTTCCTTGGTCATTCTGATAACCTCAGTCTTGAAAGCCTGAGCATCCACAGATTCATCTAGTGAAAAGGAGTTCCACATTTCCACTCCTCATTGTGTGAATAAGTACCTCATTCCTGAACTCTTGCCAACTGTTACAGATGCACCTTGAAAAGCTTTTGTTTTGGTTGTATCATAGCTTGGTGACTCCTGCTCTGCCCAAGACTGCAAGGAACTGTAAAAGGTTGTGAATGAAGTCCAGTCCATCACTCGAACCAGCCTCCTATCCATTGAATCTGTTCATACTTCCCGCTGCCTTGGCAAAGCAGCCAGCATGATTAAGGACCCTCCGCACCCCGAACACTCTCTCTTCCACCTCCTTCCATCGGGAAAAAGATACAAAAGTCTGAGGTCATGTACCAACCAACTCAAGAACAGTTTCTCCCCTGCTGCTGTCAGACTTTTGAATGGACTAACCTTGCATTAAGTTGACCTCTCTCTACATCCTAGCTATAATTGTAACACTACTCCCTCCCAAGGCAGCATTCTAGAATCATGGAATAACACAGCATAGATGAAGGCCAATTGGCTCATTGAGTCTGAGCTAACATTTTTGAACAGTTAGTCTCATTCCCTACCTCTTCTCCTGTGCAAATCTTTCTCCTTCAAATACTTCTTCAATTTCCCTTTGAATGTTGCTACTAATTCTGTGTAGATCACTTTCTCAGACAGTGCATTCCAAATCCTACAACAATGCATTCCCTCATTTTCTCAATGATTCCTCTCTGGGTCTTACGCCAATCATCTTTCATTTGGCCTCTTGCATTTACTAATGCTTTCTAGAAACTAAGAAAATGGGAGCAAGAGAGGCCATTCGGCCCTTCGACCCTGCCCTGCCATTCACTGTGATCACGGCTGATCATCCAACTCAACAGCCTGATCCCACTTCCCTCCCCAATATTCTTTGATCCCCATCATTCCAAGAACTATATATAACTTCTTAATGTTTTGACCTCAGCTGTTTTCTTTGGTAGCTAATGCCACAGGCTCACCACTCTCTGGTGTCCTCATCTCAGTCCTAAAAGGTTTATGCTGGAGCCTTAGACTATGACTCCCTGGCACTGCGAAGCAGTAGTGCTAACCACTGTACCACCGTGCTGCCCCGTTCTCCTCATAGCCTCCTCTGCTCCAGGGACACAAACCTTCTCAGCCTCATACCAACATTTCTAGCTGGACTTGTTTGTAAAACATTAGTGCTCATGAAGCCATATAGCAAACACCAACCAGTCTCTCACAGGATGGAAGAAAATTCACAAAGCATGTCCCCCATGAAGGGAGATTAATTTACAAATTCAGATTTTTCATTTGGAAAACACTGAATAAAACAGCTAGAGATGTTACTGAGAGTTGCTATGGGAGACACCCTTACATTTTACTCACTTTTGCTTTCTGATTTCATGAAATTATTGCATCTATTTGAAGTGGAGATTTGGGTATTTTTAACATGCTAAAGGAGTAATTGAGCCAGTGATTGTGACAAAAATATCATTGCAAAAATAAACTAATTCCACTGAGTTCTGTTGTAGACACTCTTGTAGAAAGCTTTAACAACTTTCTGGAGACAGAAATTCCATTTCCTAATTTGTGAAAAACACCTTTAGATGGTATACATTTTAATAGTTTCACAACATTATTCTTTTGTAATATAAATTAACTTATTCTCTTTCCAATTTCCTCTCAATTGCTTCATTCATTCTTCAAGTTTTCTGCTAGGAATGATTCTGAACTATTTTAATGTCCAAGTATGAATTATTTGAATACGTGACAGTATCGGCTGTCAGCCATTCTACTGTGGGGTGCATCACAGCTGAAGCTTTTCCTGCTCTCTTGCATCAAACCCTTCTTGGGTGACAGTGATTCTCCAGTCTGCCCCAAGATACTGAAGCCAACCGTAGATACCACTGGTTCATAGACCGCGACAGAGCAGGATTCTGACCCAGGGACTGTGAGTAGATGGCAAGTAGAAAGACAGATAGTATTGAGGAAGCAGGGGGAGCTGCAGAAGAACTTGGATGGGTTAGGAGAGTGGGCAAAGAAGTGGCAAATGGAATATAATGTGGAAAAGTGTGAGGTTATGCACTTTGGAAGAAGGAATGGAGGCATAGCCTATTTTCTAAATGGGAAATATTTAGGAAATCAGAAACACTAGTGGGACATTGGGACTTGGGAGTCATTGTTCAAGATTCTCTTAAGGTTAACGTGCAGGTTCAGTCGGCAGTTAGGAAGGCAAATGCAATGTTAGCATTCATGTCAAGAGGATTCGAATACAACAGCAGGGGTGTATTTCTGAGGCTGTATAAGGCTCTGGTCAGACACTATTTGAAGTTGTGTAAGCAGTTTTGAGTCTTATATCTAAGGAAGAATATGCTGTCCTTGGAAAGGATCCAGAGGCAATTTACAAGAATAATCCCTGGAATGAAGAGCTTGTCGTATGAGAAACAGTTGAGGGTTCTGAGTCTGTACTCGTTGGAATTTAGAAAGATGAGGGGGAGGGATCTTATTGAAACTTACAGGATACTGTAAGGCCTGGATACAGTGGATACAGAGAGGATGTTTCCACAATAGGAAAAACAAGGACTAGAGGGCACAATCTCAGACTAATGAAATGATCCTTTAAAACAGAGATGAGGAGGAATTTCTTCAGCCAGAGAGTGGTGAATCTGTGGAACTCTTTGACACAGAAGATTGTGGAGGGCAGGTCATTGAGTGTCTTTAAGATAGGTTCTTGATTAATAAGGGGGTCAGGGATTACGGGGAAAAGGCAGGAAAATGGCAATGAGAAAAAAAGAATCAGCCATGACTGAATGGCAGAGCACATTTGATGGGCTGAGTGGCCTAATTTTGCTCCAATGTCAATGGTCTTATGGTCTAAGTGTCTGGATCATGACTATATGGGAATGGCCTTAGTGAATGAATTTGTCTTCCAGTCTATAATTTTTGCAACTTCCTAACACTTGTCTGTGCCTGAGTTCCACTCCTGACATACACCCATTAAAGCCATCCTGAGAACACTTATCACACCATTTAAGAGAGAAATAAAAATCTCTGCAGAAAATTGCAGTCTGCAGTCAAAGATATTGAGAGCAGGAATTTATTCTGTGTTATTAGATGCCATTTTCTGAAGTAGCTGATCCAGTTGGAGCCATTACTAGGAGGCACTTGAAAACAAAAGATATTCATCACGGAATGAATACAAAAACATTCATTTATACAGCACCTCTCCTTGACCTCAGGATGACCCAACATGGTTCACAGCAGCCAATCAACTCATTTGAAGTGCAGTCATTGTTTTTTGTTGTTTTTATTCCAGTTCAATCCAATCAAGTCCAATTCAGAGTCCCAACAAGTTGGGACGTTCCCGATCCAAGCTGACAAGACAGGGCTCTCACCCCCTGTCTTGGGCTTGATCTACAGGATCCAAGCTGGTCGGAGTAGGTATAGCACCGTGCTCATTGTTGCAATGCGGTAAACACAGCAGCTAATTTCTGCACAGTAAGATCCCTCAAGCAGCACTAAGATGATGGCCAGATCATCTGTTTTAGGGATGTTGAGGAAAAATATTTTCATGAGGTAGAGACAATTCCTGCTGCAGACAGTCCCACAAGATGTTCCATATCTATCTGATAAGGTCTCACTTTAACATTCCATCTTAAAGACAGCACCTCTAACAATGCAGCACTCCTGTGGTGCTCAACCACATTGTCCACTTGGATCACACAGTCCAATATCTGGGGGTACATTTCCCCATCCTGCCTATCGCAGGAATTTTCATGGATGGGATGCACAATTTGATGGACAATTGAAAATCCTCTGATCTTTGATGGGAATCTCCAGTTCCAGGACAGGTGGTCCTCAAGACCATAAGAAATAGGAACAGGAGGAGACCATTCGGTCCCTCTGCCATTCAACAGGATCAGGGTTGATTCAGCATTCCTAATGTCCATTTTCAAAAGTTAAAGCTTATTTTTCAGTCACAAGTATGCTTACGTTAACATTGTAACGAAGTTACTGTGACAGACCCCTAGCCTGCCTTTGATCCCCTTACTGATCAAATATCTATCTATTTCAGCCTTAAATCTACACCGGTCTCTGTGACAAGGAGTCCCAAAGACTCACAACCCTCTGAGGTAAGAAATTTCTCCTCATCTCAGTTTTAGAGTGGCAGCCCTTTATTCTGAGACTCTGCCCTGTGCTCCCAGACTCTCCCCTGAGGGGGAACATCCTCTCACATTTACCTTCTCAAGGCCCCTTAAGATTCCGATATGTTGCAATGAGATCACCTCTCATTCTCCTAAATTCCAGTCAGTAGAGTCCTAACCTATTTAACCTTTCCTCCGAAGATAATCCCTCCAAACTGGGAACCCTGGAAAGTCCTGTCCCTGAAGTGGGATTTGGAACCGAAAACATTCCGACTCAGAAATTACAAAGTGGAGCCACACTAACAAGTGATGAGCAGGTGCTTGAGATGCATCCTGAGAGAAATCTGAGTTCCTAGTTATAAATGTATCGTTAGATAAAACCAAAAAGAAAGATTTGCATTTTTATAACACTTTCACAACCATTAGAAGTCTCAAAGCACTTCATAAAATCATAGATACTCTACATTGCAGAAAGATCATTTGGCCCAGTGAGTCTGCACCGACCACAATCCCACCCAGACTCTACTCCCATATCCCTACACATTTATCTGCTAACACCTCTAGCCTACACATCTCAGGATACCAAGGGGCAATTTTTTAGCACAGCCAATCAAGCTAACCCGCACATCTTTGGACTGTGGGAGGAAACTGGAGCACCCGGAGGAAACCCACGCACACAGGGAGAGAACATGCAAATTCCACACAGATAGTGACCCAAGCCAGAAACAGAAACCAGGTCCCTGGAGCTGTGAAGCAGCAGTACTAACCACTGTGCTACCGTGCCGCCCACTTACAGCCAATGGATCACTTTCTTTGGTGCAGTTGCTACAGTTACGAAGGAAAGGTGCCAAATAGCAATGTCACAATGAGCAGGTTCAACCACAAGGAGGTGGCAGTCAGGGATGCTGCCCTATCCAAGGTCCTACTGTATGTTGTCTCAGGGGAATGTATAAAACTTATGACATTATTGTGAAGAAGAGAAGCAGAGTTCTTCTCATTGTCCTGGATAGTAATTACCCCTCAATCCACATCACAAAAGTAGATTAGTTCATGATCATATTGCTGTGTTTCAGAGCTTGCTGTGTGTGAATTGGCTATTGCTTTTCCTGCATTATAAAAGTAACTGCAATGAAAAACTATCCACTGAATGCAAATCACCTCTAGAGGCTGCAAAAATCACAAAAGAAATCCAAGTCTTCCTTTTCTTTAGAAACACTTAAAGCTCTGGACATTCTCTCTTCTACCTTCTTCTGTCAGAAAAAAGATACAAAAGTCTAAGATCACATACCAGCCAATTCATGAAAAGCTTCTTCCCTGCTGCTGTCAGACTTTTGAATGGACCTGCCAAATATTATATTGATCTCTCTCTACACCCTTAGCTATGACTGTAAAACCACATTCTGCACTCTCTCCTTTCCTTCTCTATGAACAATAAGTTTTGTATAACGCGCAAGAAACAATACTTTTCACTGTATAGTAATGGATGTGCCAATAATAAATTGAATCAAATCGAGTCAAATATGATTAGGAGGTGGTGCTGTATTCATATTGTTGCTGGACTAGTAATTCAGAGACCCATTTAATGTTCTGAGGAGTTGGGTTCGAATCTCGCTATGGCAGGTGGTGAAATCTGAATTCAATTAAATTCTGGAATTGAAAAGTTTAATGATGATCTTGAAACCATTGTTGACTATCATTCAAATCTGTCTAGTTCACTAATGTCCTTTAGGGAATGTGCTGATAGTCCCTTTAAGGGCAACATAGCAGACTAAGTGGGTAGGGGAAGGGATGCGGGGGGAGGCGATTGGGCTGAGAGTGGATAATCACCCCAGCGAGTGGAGGCCTCTCATAGGCAGAAGAAATGCTGACTGGCTGCCATATTGTTTTTCTTATTGTTAAATACCTTTGCTGGTGCTAATGAAGTCTTTGAAAGTTTGTCATTTCAATTGGCATGGAGTGGATGTTTCCTGTTGTGGGGCATTCTAGGACAAGAGGTCACAGTCTTAGGATAAGGGATAGCAAATTTAAGTTGAGGAGAAACTACTTCTCCAAAAGGCTGGTGAAGCCGTGGAATTTGTTGCCCCAAATTGCAGTGGATGCTGGGACAGTGAGTAAATTTAAGGAGGAGTTAGACAGATTTTTAATCGGGAATGAAGGGTTATGGGGAGAAGGCAAGGAAATGGGGATGAGGAGCATATCAGCTATGATTGAATGGTGGAGCGGCCTTGATGGGCAGAATGGCCTAATTCTGCTCCTATATCTTATGAAAAGAGCAACAAAAGACTCCACAAGGAGGGAATTACAGAATAGAAGCAAGATAATGGTTTGTCAGAGACAGACCTGCCCAACGGTGAAGGCAAAAAAATGACTGAAGTTAAAACAAGTAGAAATGAGGGCTCCCATTTGTGAAATGTAAATGTCTAGGGAGAATTTGATGGATTCTCTTCAGGAGAAACACAGAAGTTAATGAAGGAGCTATTGAATGTAAAGAAGAATCAGCAAAACCAATTACAGTTCCAGAAAAGACATTAAAACAAACAGATAAAGAAATGATAGCAAACTTGGAGAATTAAGAAGTTGCAAAAAAAAATTACAAAATAAAGTTAAGGAGGAGAAATTAACAAGATAATACAGAGAATAAGCTGAACACCCAAGAAAACAACAAGAAAGTAAGAACAAGTGAAGAATTGAATCGGGAGTGTAGGAGCTTGAAGAGAGGAAGAGTGATGTTGAAAAATTAACTAAAGAGGTAAAAACAATGAAATTGACAGCAGACTCAGCAATCCAGAGACAAGAAGAAAGTGAGGTTATGCACCAGAACAAGATTGCTGCAATGGTCACACTAAAAGCACAAGAACTAATTTAATAAAATGGTCGACGAAAAAGATGCTGACTGGAAATGCTGGAAAGAGAAGAAATGTTTTCTTCAGGGAACCACACCCACTCCTTCACATGTGACAGATTGAGGGAGTGATTCTCCCATCCCGCTGTGTTAATATTCTAGCACAGGGGGCTGGGGGAATTATACAAGGGGCGAGTTTTTAAGCACCCAGCTACAGATTTCCAGCATGGTCTACTCCGTGCTACAAACTGGGGGGGCTAGCATTCCCATTTGTTTCTCCCACCTTGCCAGAATGTCTCACTCCAACAGGGTTTAGTGGGTCTGGAATGAAGGAGGGGCAATTGGGGCCCTCCTTGGGGGCAGGATGGTGGGGTGTGGTGCCTCCTGGGCATGGGCACCGTGGCAGTACCTGCCTGTGCCCCTGGCACTGCCCAAGAGGTAAAGTGCCAACGCCCAGGGGACATTGAGCAGTGTCAAGGCAGGAGGGACCTGGTGGGGTTGATCTCATGGGATGGGTGGGGAGGGGTCCCACTGCCACTCAGCATTGAGATCGATGGGGGCAAGGGGGAGGCCAACAATCAGAGCAGACTAGAAGAGTCTCTGCCGGGAGGGATCTACCAGGGAGGGGGCGGCAGTCAGCCTGTGGTGGTCTCTGCACTTTGGGGTGTTGAGGGGAATTGCACTGCAGCAAGCAGAAGGGAGCTGGAGATTGGGGTGGACAAGGAGAAGGAGATCGAAGCCGGCCTGGGAATGGTCAAGGGGATCATGATCAGGCTGTGAGGGTTTGAGGGGGATGTAACACTGCGGGGGATCTGGGCTGACTAGCGATCAAGCTATCTAACCAACAGAAAGCTGACAGCTTGGGGCCTCTGCACATGCCCAGGGATCCACTGGTTTCAGCCTCCTGGGCGGGAATAGGCCCCACCCTCTGAAATCTAATGATATTCACACTGGTGGTCTCTGCATTGCACAGAGTGTGCGAGATTCTAATGTGAACTTCCATTGTAAAAACCAGCATGAATTAAAATTTTGGCCAGAATTCCACCCTGAGATTGTGAAAGAACTGCCAAGACACAAAACATCCTTGTGATGATCCTGCATGCACTATAAAATAAGGTGCTCAGCAGAGCAAACTTCAACCTTGGACTGGAGTGTGGCACTACCCACAGAGTGATATTATTAGTCACATGGTGAGAGAACGACCAAGGACTGAATCTGCCCATCAGGTCAGCATCGATCTCGGATTGATTTATCATACCCAGCCCCTCTGTCCCAACGCACACATCCTCCATGAATAATTCCCCTAACGGGCAATTTAGCCAATCCATTTAATCCTAACCAGCATATCTTTCAGACTGAGGGAGGAAACCAGAGTACCCGGAGGAAATCCACGCAGACACAGAGAGAACGTGCAGACTCCACACAGATTGGGGCAGGTGACCAAAAACCTGGTTGTCGAGGTAGGTTTGCAGGAACAGCTTATGTAGCAGTTGACAGCACTCCCACCTCAGTGTCACATGGCTATGTGTACACAATCTCACTCCAGGAAGTTGTACATTGGTGTTCTGATAGAGAACTGAGGAAATGTTGCACTGTGGGAGGTTTCAAGTTAGATATTAAACTACAGTCTACAGAAAAGACCAAAGAAAACCACATTTTTAATTCATCCTGGGGATGTGAACATTGCCGGCTAGGCCAGTATTTATTACTCATCCATAGCAGGTGATGCTGAGCTGTTTCCTAAAACATTCAGAGAACAGTTAAAAGTCAATCACATTGCCAAAGAAGATCTGGATCACACATAGACCAGACCAGGCAAGGATGGTGGATTTATTTTCCTACAAGGACACAAGTCAACATATGAGGTTTTGAACTATCCAGTAGTTTTGTGATCATTATTAATGAGACTAACATCTCATTCCGATTGTTAGCACTGCTGCCTCACAGTGCCGGGTTCTTGAATCACTGTCTGTGTGGAGTCTGTATGTTCTCCCCGTGTCTGTGTGGGTTTCCTCCAGGTGCTCTCATTTCTCCCACAGTCCGAAAAGTGTGCTGATTAGGCCATGCTAAATTCTCCCTCAATGTACCTGAACAGGCACTGGAGCAAGGCAACTAGGGGATTTTCACAGTAACTCAACTGCAGCGTTAATGTAATCTTCACTTGTGACACAAATAAATAAACTTTAAACTTAATAGAATCTAAATTGCGTGCCTGCTGCGTGGGATGTGAACACATTTCCATGTATGAAGTTTCACCCCCTCCTCCCACCCCAATGTGTCTCCAGGTGCTTCAACTAAAGTCTCTAATTTCCCCCCACTTTGAGTATAGATAGGTAAAAGGTTCAGGGGAAGCAGAGTTGGGATAGTAATTTGTTTTCTTCTGCTCCGCCTCTCATAAACGTAACTTCGCCCGGTGTAAGGATGAGATTTATCCTCTGATAATAATGCTCAAGTTGATTCGTTCAAGTGGATTGTTTTTGTTATCATGGACTGTTCAGTAGGTTGGAGGGTATGGCTAAACCCAGCCCTGTCATTGTCTGCAAAGTCTAATAGAACATGATTCAAGATCCTGAGTGCAAACTTCTGTGTTCCTGGTCAGAGTTTCACCTGCTAATCTAATCCAGTATAACCCTCAATCCATACAACCAAAAACATTGCTAATGTGAACTTAGAGTGCACATATTTCTGACATTATCATAGTGACTATACCTCATCAGCAGTAAATTGCTTTGGGGTGCCAGAGAATGTGCTACATAAATGCAAGTCTATCTGGAACAGAATTAGGAGGATTTAAAGAGTTAAAGCCACACAGCCTTGGCAGCTGTCAGTTTTCCATGAGAAGGTCCTTGGCCCACATTGAGAACATTATAGCTTCGAGAGGGTTAGATATAACATTAATACAAAATAGTATCACACAGAGTGGGTATTAATCAAAGCAATCTGAATGCACATAGCAGGAAGAGAAGATACTATTCTGGGATCGGAAGTTATAGTCTTATTGTGATCAAAGTGATTGAAGTCCCCTGCAAATTATTTCAGTTTCACGTTCAAAATGTGTCTGAGGGTTTAAACTTTCTTCTCCAATTTTTCCCTCTCTGAAAGATAGTTTGAGTTAAGTAGATGTTGTATGGAAGAATCAACCTTGTTCAAGTGAATCTATTCCCAGAAGATTAATGGTGTGTGTTAAGCGGGCAACAGTTGCTGTTTGAGAGTAGGGTGAATGTTGGCCATTTATTAACAGCCTTTATTCCTTCGCTGTTGATACTTTAATCATCAGGTGCAGCAGTAAAACATCACAGCTAAAATATTCTCAGTGCAAGACGAGATCAAATAGATTCTAATCAAGACAGGAGCAAGTTGTAGGAGCGATTTGCCTAAGGGTGCGTTCTCTGCTCAATTCTCTGTGCCTTGCGGACTTGCATTTTCCCCTTCATCTGTTCATAGGAGCCTCCCATTTCAATTTCAAGTTGTCTAATCTCATCATTCTCTTCCTCACGCTTGATCTCTAACACTCTAATCTTCTTACAGCAAGTTCTCACACCTTAAAATACAGCCCAACAAACCTTGTCGCCTTTTCTCAGGGAGGGGGTTATTCACTAACGATCTTTCTTCCTGTGCCATCCTGAGAACCTCTCACTCCAACCGGTCTACTCCACCTTTCTCCAGGATCACATTTCATAAATATCTAGTCTTTGGATGTCTACTTCTCAAGGGTCACGTTTCAGTCCCTACAGCAAATCACTGATGATCCTTTCCATTAAATTTCAACTCATATCAAAAACAGAAGAAATAGGAGCCAGCTGGCTCCTGGAGCCAGATCCCCCATTCAGTAAGATCATAGATGATCTCATTGTGGCCGTAACTCCAATTTTCTGTCTACAAACATACCCCCCGCTCCCCACCTCCATTACTCTTGACTCCCTTGTCAACCCAAAATCTACCTATTGATAGATAATCATAACAGAATCATGAGCTATGATTCTCCCATTGCGACCCACGGGTCAAGATGTGCGTCACTGTCCTTGAACTGGGATTTGTGCATGTTCCAGGAAGGCATCTGTATCTCCCAGGGCCAGTGAACAGTCACTGGTCAGACCACGCTGGAAACCGATGTGAAGGCAGGTAAGTCATCTGAATCTTTTAAAAACGTGTCTTAAATATGTTTTTCAGTTCATTATCAGGAACTTTCAAATCCCAATTGAATCTCCCATCCTGCTAGGAGTACTTCATTCTGATGTTCAGGGAGCTAGCAGTGGACCCGACCGGAATGAAGTGGGGGGGCGCAATCGGGTCCCCCCCACAGGGTTGGGCAATGGGAGATAGTGCCCCCAGACATGGGCACCGTGGCAATGCCAGTCTGTGCCCTATGACACTGTCCAAGGGGCAAAATGCCCATGACCAGGGGGACACCTTACCACTGCCCACCGGGCATTGGGCAATGCCAAGAGGGTGGGGTCCTATTGTGGACAGGGCCTAGGGTGGGGTTGAGGGGGTCCCGCTGCCACTCTGCAGACAGGATCAGTCTAAGATAGAGGGGAGGCAGTGATTGGGACGGGCTGGTGGGGGGGGGGGAGTGAGCTGCCTCTGGGGGGCAGGGTCTGACTCCGAAAGATGGATCAGTGGGGAGGGGGTTGCCAGGGTGAGAGGGGTGAGGGGATCTGTTTGGAGGAGATGGTTGGGCTGTACATTGAGATGCTCTGGGAGAAGGGGGGAGGTTGTTGCTGGTCCAGGAATTGTTGTGGGAGTCGCGATCAGGCTGTGGTGGGGGACTGGAATGGCAGCACTGTGGGGTCCTGGGCTGGTCAGCAGACGGGGATTCTGGCAGATTGGGGGAGATCCATTGTACATGTGCAGAGTTCCAGAACCTTTAAACTTCGGCACAAATAGGCCCTGCCCCTCTGGGTTTTTAATAAGGTTCATAACTGGAACCTCTGCAGAGCACAGAGTGCAGAGATTCCAGTGAGAAGCTGAACTGAGACAAGAGTTCGGATCTAGAATAGTTTTCCTGTCAATTCAGCACCTTTGGGAGAATTGCCCCCATAGGTGAGATTTTACAGCTCCTCCTGAAACTGTAAAATCCGGCCCGAGGCCAATGGATTTTCCCATTGTCCATCTGCCACCTGCTCCATTCCTTGTGGTGGACAGGAGGTTAAACTTCCAGCTGCAGAATTATCACAGTGCAGAAAACCATTCAGCTCTTGTCTCTGCAGTGAAAGAGCATTATGAGTTAGTGCCATTTCCCTGCCTTTTCCACATAACCCCAAACATTGTTCCCATTCAAATAATTATCTAACGCCCTCCTGAAAGACTCCATTGAAACTGCCCCACTGCACTTCCAGGAACTGCATTTCACTCCCAGAAACAAACGCAGTGTGAATAAATATTTTCACACGACACATTTGCTTCTTTTGCAATTCACTTTTAATCTGTACCCTCTCGTTATATAGAACAAAGAACAGTACAGCACAGTACAGGCCCTTCAGCCCCTCGACGTTGTGCTGAGCTATGTCCAAAACCAAGATCAAGCTATCCCACTCCCTATCATTCTGGTGTCCAATAACCGCTTGAAAGTTCCTAAAGTGTCCGATTCCACTATCACAGCAGGCAGTCCATTCTACACCCCAACCACTCTCTGAGTGAAGAATCTACCTCGGACATCCCTCCTATATCTCCCATCATGAACCTTATAGTTATGCCCCCTAGTAACAGCTACATCCACTTGAGGAAATATCTCTGAACATCCGCCCTATCTACCTTCCTTATCATTTTATAAATCTCTATTAAGTCACCTCTCATACTCCTCCACTCCAAAGAGAAAAGCCCCAGCTCCCTCAACCCTTCCTCATAAAACCTACCCTCCAAACCAGGCAGCACTCTGATAAATCTCCTTTGCACTCCTCCAATGCTTCCACATTCTTCTTATGTGAGGTGACCAAATGTGATCTCACTAAGGTCCTGTACAGTTGCAGCATAATCCCATGACTCTTAAACTCAAATGGCCTGTTAACAAACAGTAAAACATCATAGGCCTTCTTCATGGCTCCATCCACAATCCCCGACTGAATTACATTTTTCCCAGACTGAAATTACTCTAATCCCAGACTGTATCACATAATCCCAGACTGAATCACACTAATCCCAGACTGAATCCCACTAATCCCAGACTGAATCACACTAATCCCAGACTGTATCACATAATCCCAGACTGAATCACTCTAATCCCAGACTGAATCACACTAATTCCAGACTGAATCCCACTAATCCCAGACTGAATCACACTAATCCCAGACTGAATCCCACTAATCCCAGACTGAATCCCACTAATCCCAGACTGAATCACACTAATCCCAGACTGAATCACTCTAATCCCAGACTGAATCACACTAATTCCAGACTGAATCCCACTAATCCCAGACTGAATCACACTAATCCCAGACTGAATCCCACTAATCCCAGACTGAATCACACTAATCCCAGACTGAATCACACTAATCCCTGACGGAATCACACTAATCCCAGACTGTATCACATAATCCCAGACTGTATCACATAATCCCAGACTGAATCACACTAATCCCAGACTGAATTACACTAATCCCATACTGAATTACACTAATCCCTGACGGAATCACACTAATCCCTGACGGAATCACACTAATCCCAGACTGAATCACACTATTCCCAGGCTGTTTTGCACTAATCCCAGACTGAATTACACTAATCCCAGACTGAATTACACTAATCCCAGACTGAATCACACTAATCCCAGACTGAATTACTCTAATCCCAGACTGTATCACATAATCCCAGACTGAATTACACTAATCCCAGACTGAATCACACTAATCCCAGACTGAATTACACTAATCCCAGACTGAATCCCACTAATCCCAGACTGAATCCCACTAATCCCAGACTGAATCACACTAATCCCAGACTGAATCACTCTAATCCCAGACTGAATCACACTAATCCCAGACTGAATCACACTAATCCCAGACTGAATCACACTAATCCCAGACTGAATCACACTAATCCCAGACTGAATCACTCTAATCCCAGACTGAATTACACTAATCCCAGACTGAATCACACTAATCCCAGACTGAATCACACTAATCCCAGACTGAATCACACTAATCCCTGACTGAATCACACTAATCCCAGACTGAATCACACTAATCCCAAACTGAATCACACTAATCCCAGACTGAATTACACTAATCCCTGACGGAATCACACTAATCCCAGACTGAATCACTCTAATCCCAGACTGAATTACACTAATCCCAGACTGAATCACACTAATCCCAGACTGAATCACACTAATCCCTGACGGAATCACACTAATCCCAGACTGAATCACACTAATCCCAGACTGAATCACACTAATCCCAGACTGAATCACACTAATCCCAGGCTGTTTTGCACTAATCCCAGTTTCTTTCCACGTTTACTTGAGATGACAGCCTTTGCTGTCTTTACTGAATTTACTACCAATGATTTCATTCTCCCCCTGTGTTCCTATTGGGCTTTGTGATTCCTATTGGGATTTCCCTATGTGTTCCTGCTGCTGGCGTCTCAGCTATATATCCTTAGATTCCATCTCTTAGGTAAAAGCACATTACTGCGAAGGCTGGATTCTGAAACAAAACCTGAAAATGCTGCAAAATCTCAGCAGGTCTGACAACATCAATGGAGAGAGAATAAAGCCAATGTTTCAAGTCTGGATGACCCTAGGGGGCAATTTTGGTTGTTTGTTTTAAACCCCAGCCCTTGTCTAATCAACTCTATTCTTTCGCTGTCGAGAAACCATTACTGGAGCTGGGATTAGCTGGGATTATAGTGGATCAATCCTCAGCACCCCATTTCCCGGGTGGATTGTGGATTGGATTCATTGTGAAAGAATATATTGGCGTTGGAGGGAGTACAGAGAAGGTTTACTAGGCTGATACTAAAGATGAGGGGGTTAGCCTATGAGGAGAGATTAAATAGACTGTGTCTGTACTCGTTGGAGTTTAGAAGGCTGAAGAGGGATCTTATAGAGACTTACAAGATAATGAAGGAGCTAGATAGGGTAATGGTAGAGAGATTCTTCCCACTTAGAAAGAAAACCAGAATTAGAGGGCACAGCCTCAAAGTAAAGGAGGGGGCAGTTTAGAGCAGAGTTGAGGAGGAACTTCTTTTCTCAGAGGATGGTGAATCTCTGGAATTCTTCACCCATTGAAATGGTGGAAGCTACCTCGTTGAATATATTTAAGTAACAGGTAGATAGATTTCGATCAATAAGGGAATTAAGGGTGATGGGGAGCAGATGGGTAAGTGGAACTGATCCACTTCAGATCAGCCATGATCTTATTGAATAGCTCGAGGAACTAGATGGCCTAATCCTGCTCCTATTTCTTATTTCCTTATTTCCCTTGCTGTGTGAGCCGGACAGGGAAATAAATAGCAATGAATGGGTTATTATCACTTTGAAATAATGTGTAGAAACCGAGATCTCAGTGGTAGCTTCTTGATCACATTCCCTTCCTGCTAAAAGTTTGTCATCACTTGCAGAATGTTTCAGTGCTGAATGCACTGCTGTCCCTCCATGGCATCCATGGACCATCTGGTGACCAATGTCAATGATACATTCTCCTTTCTGGCCTTATGTCCTTATCAGGGAAGCGTGGGACTGGCATGGCTGTATTCCTAAACCCCTTTAGAAGTAAGATAACCATCGTGTACCTTTGGCCATTAGAAACTGGGTGTAAGATTCAGTCTAGTTTCCCTTTTACTCCCCCTATAAACACACTGACCATGAGATTGGTGACTTATTTGTGCTAGGAATTAATCTCTATTCAACACTCTGCCAAGGCCAGCCCACCAGACTTTAGTTCAATGTTTGCCAAACTTTCTGTGTCCTAGCCCATTCCCAGTCCCACTTGTATTCCCAGCTCCCTGCTCCAGATATTCCTCTGGACTCAGGGCTAGGAAGTCCTGCGTGTGAGTACAGCACATTTAAACACGGTTTGACCCTTTCTCACCTATGGTGGTGATCACGGTGATGGCGAAGTAGAAGGAGCCAGCGAATTTCCATTGGTGGCCAGAGCGGTGCGGCTCGGCTTGTAGAACCACCCACTCCATCTCCTTGTAGTCCTCCTCACTCATGCCATACTTGCTCTTCAGTTCCATCCGCTTGGAGTTGAGCAGCCGCTTGCGGGAGCTCTCGAAGTCGGACTCGAGCGCGTCAAAGACGGCGGCTCCCACCAGCAGGTAGGTGAACATGCACAGGATCAGGGAGAGAGTCCGCACGTTCTGCCGCTTCATGACCACCAGAGGCTGGCTCCAGCGCGCCGCATCCCCGCCTCCCCCACCCACAGCACCCCGGGCACTCCGGGCGCGGGCACGCGCGCCCCCGCGCGCTCCCCGCAGCGTGCACGCGCCCCCAAACAACTTCGCAAATTAAAGAAATGAATTGTGCAGTCGAAGAATTCCCTCTAACCGGGAGCCCGGGGAGGGGGATTGAGTTGAACTGATTGTTTCGGGTGTGTTATCTTGGCTTGGCAAGGACCGGGGTTGGTTCAGATCAGTTTGGGTCGGATTAGTTAGCTCGGGGTCAGGGTAACTGGGATTAGTTTGGATTGGATTGGTTAGGGCTGGGATAACTTGGATGGGTTTAGAGTAGATTGGATTAGTTTAGAATGGATAAATTTGAGTTGGTTGAGATTACATTGGGTTATTCTGTGTTGGAATGGGTGAATTTGGGTTGGTTGAGATCAGCTTGGGGTGGATTGGCTTTAAATGGGTTAATGTAGATTGGTTAAGATTATGTGGGGTTAGTTTGTGCTGGTTTAGATTCGCTGGGGTGAATTTGGGTCGGTTGAGATCAGTTTGGGATGGATTGACTTTTAATGGGTTAACGTGGATCTGTTTAGATCAATTGCGTTCTGCTAGAGTTGGATTGGGGTATTTCCAGTTAGTTCAGAGTAATTCGGGATGGATTGGGTTAAATTAAATCAGTTAGGTTAGCTGGGGTTGGATTGGTTAGGGCTGGGGTAACTCGAATTGGTTTCGGTTAGTTAGGGTTAGTTTGCGATGGATTGGGTTATCTTAGGTTGATTTAGTTGGGGTTGGGTAGGGTTGGATTAATTCAGGTTGGGTTGGCACCAGTTAGTTCGCTTGGGTTTGTGTTGGCCCGGGTTATGTCGGGTTGGCCCTTGTCCAAGTGGGGATAAAGACCCTTCCCACCTTCCCCCGAGTGAGTCCTACCTGCTGCTGATGCCAACGGCCAAAGCCGGTCTCTAACTAGCCCAGGAACGGTCTAAGATTAACGGAGACCACCCGCCACAATACAGTTACCCAAACCCGAATAAAAGCCCCCCCCCTCCCTCCCCGGGACAGTGACCACCGCCCCACCCCTACCCCCGGTCAAACCCCCGCCTTGCTCTAACTTTCTGCCGGTAGTTTTATCCTGAGAGTGTGGATCGGTTCCTGCAGCCGGGTGGGTTTTCCCGGGTTAAAATCAATCGGTCGCGGGTGAAGGATCTCTCGGGCGAACTGCCTCCCTTATCCCGAGCTTCTCTCCACTCAGTGAGAGTCTTTCACGGGCGAAGCATTCCGCTCCACAAGCGCTATGCTCCGGGTGGGATCCAGCTTCCTCTCGGTGCCCTGGACGGAGCCGCTGTCTCGCCTTCCCTTCGCCGCTGCTCTGATAAAACCCAATTTCTCATTCTGTCTCCTCCCAGCCTGCGAGACTCCGAGCTGCCAGGGTGAAGCGGGACCAGGTAGTCCAGGAGAAGCGCTTAGCCGGAGCCCCCAGCACACAGCTCTTTGCTCCCCTCGCCTTTCCTCATTCCCTCCAGGCTGAGAGCGACCTTCACTCACTCCACAGCCCAGCTCCGATCCACAAGTGCTCCGCACTCATTGGCCTGAGTTTTCCCAAAGAGTTGACGGTGCGTCTCAGCAGCCTCACTCTGCGGAACAGCAGCAACAGGGGCTGAACACTAGCGATCAGTCCCAAAGCCGCTGAGAAGTGAGACGCACTCCCCTAGACTGGGCGCAAGATTGATGTTCAATAAACGCAATGGGTATTATGTGCACAGGTACTAACATACATCCTTACACACATTCATACACACACACCCTCACACACAGCCTCACACACACACACTCAAACACACACACACATACACACTTACACACACATTCACACACACATTCGAACACACGCACACACACACTTACACACACATACAATCATACACACACACTCAAACACTCATACTCACATACACTCACGCTCTCACTAACATGCACTTTCACACACGCACACTGACACGTACAGTCATACACATGCAGACACACTTATTCACACACACTCATACACTCATACTCCAACACACACTCACGCTAACAGACATACACTCACTGACACATTCTCACACACGCAGTCTCACTCTCACTGACACATTCACACATATTCACACACACATACACACACACTCATTTACATACGCACACTCACTGACACACACTCACACACACCCTCACTCTCATTGACACAGTCTAACACACTCACTAACACACACAGACATACACGAACACACACACACTCTCCCTCTTTTGCACACATATACATTCTCACACACACAAACATGTAGACTCACTCACTGTAACGTATACTTACACACATACACACACGCTCATTCTTTCACACAATCACAAACACACACCAACACACACAAAAACCACAGCCACTTTCACATACAAACATACATACCTACAAATACACACTGATACATTCACACATAGATAAACATTTTTCTATACACACACTTAATCTCACACACACAGAGCCTCATACACAGCCACAATCCAATTATCCACACACACACACATACACACATACAAATAGACCCACATACACATAGAAGCACACAAAATTACCACTCTTATGACCATTTTTCACACAAACCCATGTAAATCTACACAATTATATATACAACCACACACGCATATAATTAACCTACATACAGCCATACACATGATAATACACACACCATTACCCCCATATGCAACCATACACATTTACACTCACACAACCACAATCATGTACCGTTACTCAACCTCACAAACACACAACCCCATGTACATAATTAAACAAACACAAACAGAGCCACACTTAACCATGCATACAAAAACAGTCATATTCACAGACACAAACACAGTCTCACACAGGACCACATTCATAAAACCAGCCACACATACAGACACACACACACAAATGCAATCAAATACATTGTGTATTTACATAACCGCACAAAGATACAAGCACAGACACACACAATTGCACATAATTTGTCAAAATCCCAACTACACACAATTATTAGTGTATATATCGAACCACATACATACTTGTATACAACTGTATATAATCATACACACTGAATGCCACAATTATACGCATGCAGGCCAAAGTCCACTTATGTATGCCCTGTTAAGCATTCAGCCGCTTACATCCATATCTTTACATGCAACCTTGCATACAGATATCGTGACATGCAATTGTACAGATAATACACAGGACATGCATCCACACACTCAGAGACATAATTATGCATCTACACTGGGCCATATGCACACAAACACATCACACAATATTCCGCATATAATCTTGTACGCAACTAATCATATATTCAATCTAAACAAAGCCAACCAATCATTCGCACTGATCACTTCTGACCATGCACATCCATTTGCATGTAGTAATATTAGTCCAACAAGCTTTCACAAAATCTGACACAACTGCATCATTTTCACTACCTATGTCATATTCTACGTCTATAGAAACACGCTGACACATAAACCGAACACCACGGCACACATTTTCACACACAAACTGATAGCCGTAAACACATACTTATACCCATAAATATGTCACACACACTCATACATACACCACAAACAGGCACACACACACACACACCACACACACATAGGTACGGGCAGACATATGTGTAATACGCATACATAAACACGCACATGCAGATATATAATTGAAAGCAACTGCACAACCTGATACGCTCACCCATATTTTAGCGCCCCTGTATATCGCTCTCTACTTCTGGCAGTGAGTGTCAGAGTTTACTCATTGTGATATCAGTTATCTCACATTTAGGACGGATTCTTTTGAAACCGATCTGTTTTTCGCTGCCCAAAAATAGAAGCAGTGTTAGTCCGAACCTATTCACTTGTTTTAGTGGAGGGAGTATGCGTGTGTATATGTGTGTGTGTGTGTGTGTGTGTGTATTGTGGGGGCGGGGAGGTGGCGGGGGTGGTGGGCAATACTTTTGTACCCGATATTTAGTCATGTTTCAATGGGTTCTGAAAGTTTGCAAGTCGATGTTGATATATTTTTGTTGTTATAAAATAGATGATACGATAAATAGCAAAATTCATTTGCACCTTAAGCGCCCACGCTAATAGGCTTTAATACATCTCTAAATATCAAATAGAAATCAGTGAGGGTGAAAATAAAAGCCAGGATTGTAGGAATAATTTTTGGCTATTTCTGGGGCAGAGTGGGAAGCTGGTTCTGTGGAATATATCTCCACTCCAAATATTTTAACAGACAGAAGTTGGAAAAAAAGACACGACAGATTAATTTAAATCAGGTAAGCACACTTCCTCAATATGTCACATAAACTGTGAGGATAAAACTGGAGTCAGTTTATTTTTCTACAACTGTTCTCACCTTTTAGTTTGTATTTTTAACTGGGCTGTCGCCAGATCAGGAGATTTGAGAAAACAGAGTTGCGCTAGGAGCTCTCCAAAGTGCTGGAAGCATCAACGTGAGAGGCGGCAGTGTTCAGCACCAGGGACAGCGAACACTGCAGCACCCACTGTGACACCGGGGTCCAAACAAACCTGCCCAGGGCTCTTTAATAATTATCATTAAATAACGCTCAACCCCACTGACACCATTTTCTGAGCTCTTCCCCTGAGGGTTAAGTGCGAAGTCAGTAAGCAACACTTCCCCCCTCCCCCCCACCGCCCTACCCTCCCCGCCCAATTACTAGTAGAACATAGAACATAGAACAATACAGCACAGAACAGGCCCTTCGGCCTTCGATGTTGTGCCGACCAAAATAAAAAGCAATGCCCCTCCAAACTAAACCATTCCCTTCTCTTCCATATACTTATCAACTAACCTCCTAAACGCCACCAAACTTGGCGCATCTACAACTGCTGCAGGCAGGGCATTCCACTCCCGAACCACCCTTTGGGTAAAGAACCTACCTCTGATATCGTCCTATAACTATCACCCCTTAATTTAAAGCTGTGTCCCCTCGTGCTAGCTTTCTCCATCCTAGGAAAAAGGCTATCACTGTCCACCCTATCTAAACCTCTAATCATCTTATATGCTTCAATAAGATCCCCTCTTAGCCGCCTCCTTTCTAACGAAAAACAACCTCAAATCCTTCAACCTCTCTTCATAGGACCTGCCCTCCATACCAGGCAACATCCTGGTAAACCTCCTCTGTACCCTCTCCAATGCCTCCACATCTTTCTTATAATGTGGCGACCAGAACTGCACACAATACTCCAAGGGCGGCCGCACTAGAGTTTTGTACAGCTGCAACATGATGCTGCGGCTCCTAACTTCAACCCCCCTACCAATAAAAGCTAAGACTCCATAAGCCTTCTTAACAACTTTATCCACTTGACTGCCTACTTTCAGGGATCTATTGACACATACACCAAGATCCTTCTGTTCCTCAACACTATTAAGAGCCCTACCATTAGCCCTATACTCTACACATTTAGTGTTCCTGCCAAAGTGCATTACCTCACACTTTTCCACATTAAACTCCATTTGCCACCTCTCGGCCCAGCTCTGCAACTTGTCCAAGTCACTCTGTAAACTAAAACACCCCTCTTCACTATCTACCACACCACCAACTTTAGTATCATCTGCAAATTTACTGAGCCATCCCTCAATACCCTCATCCAGATCATTTATAAAAATTACAAACAGCAGGGACCCCAAAACAGACCCCTGAGGTACACCACTTGTCACCGAACTCCACGATGAATATCTCCCATCAACCACCACCCTCTGTCTTCTATCTGCTAGCCAATTCCTAACCCAATTAGCTAAATCACCCTCTATCCCATACATCTGCATTTTCTGCAGAAGTCTTCCATGGGCCACCTTATCAAACGCATTACTAAAGTCCATATATACCACATCAACTGCCTTACCCCCATCCACCTCTTTGGTCACTTTTTCAAAAAACTCAATAAGGTTAGTAAGGCACGACCTACCCTTCACAAAACCATGCTGACTATCCCCAATCAATTCATTTCTCTCTAAATAACTATAATCCTATCCCTAATAATTCTCTCCAATACCTTGCCCACCACAGAAGTAAGACTCACTGGCCTATAATTCCCAGGAAGGTCTCGCTTCCCCTTCTTAAACAATGGGACCACATTCGCCATCCTCCAGTCCTCCGGAACCACACCCGTAACCAACGAGGACCTGAAGATCAGAGCCAGAGGCTCTGCAATCTCCTCTCTTGCCTCCCAGAGAATTCTAGGGTAAATCCCGTCCGGCCCTGGGGACTTATCCAACTTCAAACCCTCGAGAATTCCTAACACATCCTCCCTATCTACTACAATACTTCCCAATTTGCATCCCTGTACCTCAGTGCTCTCCATAGCTACATTTCCAGCACTCTGCGTGAATACCGAAGAGAAATATTTATTCAGTGCCTCACCAATCTCTTCAGGCTCCACGCACAACTTCCCACTGCTGTCTATGACTGGCACTAATCTTGCCCTAACCAATCTTCTATTCTTAACATATCGAAAGAAAGCTTTAGGATTCTCCTTAATCCTATCAGCCAACATCTTCTCGTGTCCCCTCTTAGCTCTCCTCAATTCACTTTGTACCTCCTTCCTAGCTAATCTATAGCTATCCATTGCACTACCTGAGCCTTCAAGCCTCATCCTGACATAAGCCTCCTTTTTCTTCTTAACCAGCAAATCAACTCTTTTCGTACACCAAGGCTCTCTTACTCGTCCATTTCCTCCCTGCCTGACAGGGACATACTTATCAAGGACTCTCAGCAGCTGCTCCTTGAATAAGCACCACATTCCAGATGTTCCCAGTCCCTGTAGTTCCCTAGTCCAATCTACGCACCCTAATTCTCTCCTGATGGCCTCATAATTACCCTTCCCCCAGCTATAACTACAGCCCCCAGCTTCATGCCTATCCCTGTCCATCACTAAGGTGAACGTAACCGAATTGTGGTCACTATCACCAAAATGTTCACTAACTTCCAAGCCTAACAACTGGTCTGGCTCATTGCCCAGCACCAAATCCAATGTAGCCTCACCTCTAGTTGGCCTATCTACATACTGAGTCAAAAAACCTTCCTGCACACTCTGTACGAAAACTGACCCCTCTAACGAGCTAGAGCTATAGCTCGTGTACCAAGCTGAAGGCGGCAAGAGTAACTCAACAACCTCTGTCTGAGACTCTGGGCTCAATCCTCCTTTTGATCGCGCCTCACCACTTGATAACGGTGGGTATGAGTTAACTATAGGACAGGGCTGGCCTTTTATAATCGACTGAATTAATGTTCCTTGTCTAGGTTCAGACATAGAAGAGAGCTTTTGGAACTCTTCCAATGCCCCTTCCAATGCCTCTTCCAAGTTGGATCCATTAAGTCATGCTTGCACAGAAGGAGACTATTCAGTCCATCATTTTTCTGTCTGTCCTATAATGGATCTGTCCAGCTATTTTCATCCATCTGAGCTCCATCACCACAAGGCTAACATTGATTACATTTCGAGTGTTCATCTAGATCCCTTTGAAGTTATGATTGCATTTGTTTAAAATTCCTACAGTGTAGAAGGAGATCATTCAGCCCATCAAGTCTGCACAGACCACAATTCCACCCAGGCCCTATCCTCATAACCCCATACGTTTACCCTAGCTAATCCCCCTGACACTAAGGGGCAATATAGCATGGTCAATCCACCTAACCCACACATCTTTGGATTGTGGGAGGAAATCAGAGCACCCAGAGGAAACACATGCAGACTCAGGGAGAACATGCAAACTCCACACAGACAATGACCAAAGCCAGGAGTCAAACCCAATTTGTAAGTCGGTGTTGATATATTTTTGTTGTTATAAAATAGATGATATGATAAATAGCAAAATTCATTTACACCTTAAGTGCCCACACTAATAGACTTTAATACGAAACATGCTGTGAGACATCAGTACTAACCACTGTGCTACTGCATCACTGTGCTGCCCACCACCCTGACAAATGGGCATTCCGCATCTTAAATAAAATGTCCTTATCTTCTCCTATCTGCTTCTTTGTCTGCCTTATCAGAGATTCCACAAATATTAGGTACTGCTGGAATATCTGTTAAAGGAATTTGATGATAACATCACTAATTGAAATTTCTGTGTAAGAACAATTCAATTAAACTTAATTGAATTAAACACCTCAATGGGTGCATTGCAAACCATTGAAATGTTTGAAAAGTGTAAGTAAAGATAGCTGAAGATAATACTTGCATACATTAAAGATTTTTTTAATCAAATGTCAATCATTAAAAAAAACCCTGATCCCTATCTAGGGATATACCTTTTCTTTCCCAGTCAAAGTAGAAAGATGGGAAGAGCTGGGAATATTTAATTCAGAGCAAGGGATGTTAGATTCAATCATGGTGCTCAAAGTTATGAGAGATTTTGGTAGAATAAATAAGCAGAAACTATTTCACTACCAGGGGAGTTGATAACTAAAGGGAACAGATTGAAGGAATTGGCACAAGAACAAGAGGAGAGATGAGAATCTTTTCTTTTACATACAGCAAGTTATGATCTGGCATGCATTGTCTGCTGGAATCAAATTCAATAGGAACCGTCAAAGTGAATTGGATAAATACCTGAAAATGAGAAATATGGAAGAATTTGATAGCTTGTTCAAAGAACTTGCATAGCATGTTGGATGAAATGGCCTCCTACTGTGCTGAGCCACATTATTATTCCAGTATATATTTACATTTATTCTTCTTGATGTTAACCTCAAATGCTGGGTCCAGAAATTGGACTGTGCAGCATTCTTTCTTGTGAGTAGCAGTGTGAGGGTAAAGATGGAATGCAACACAATGATTCCATACTGGGAGGGCTCTGGTTGCCACCTTAGCATTGGCACTGTATCATCATTGTCAGGGAGGTCACATTAGATCCACTGCCTGTCCAATCTATATCCAACATCCACTTCTGGTTAATTTGCCAAATTGCTGGTGCTTACTTCAGTCAGCCTTATTGGATACTAAGCCAAACTATTAACCCTTAAAGGAATAGCAGGAGGCTGCCATGAGGAAGATAGTACAATTATTTTTTATCTATCTGAATGTGGAGGCAAGAGTAACAGCTCTGCACTACTTGCCATCAATATTTTGATTGACTTATCCCTGTCTCTACATCTCTTTCTTATCCCCCTGGACACACCAACTGCCATTAGCAGACAGTCTAGCTGAATGACTGTACTTCACCATAAGGTGACGCCTTTCCTCTGGAGCCCTGAATTGAGATATACAAACTTGTAATACACTGCTTGAGATACACAAACGAGACTAATACACCCAGTTCACTTGATCCTGCTCTCCAGTGCTTTAGGCCCAAATTAAGGCAAGGTCCAGTTTGTATGGTAGATCAAGGAACTCTCTTAGTTGCATTTATTTGCTCTCTTTACTGCCATCTCTCTGGTCCTGGTCTGATATCTCCACAGGAATTTTCTTGTTCCTCGTTGCAGGCAATATCACTATAGCAACAAGGACGCCTCTGGGAAACTAGATTTCAGGGTGGGGGAAGGGTCAAGAGCTTTTTGCCTTGTGTTTCATTTATATTCATTCTGGCATCTGACCTATCCTTGATAAATGGTACGTTCATGCCAAGAGGCATTCAGAACACAGTATTCATTCTATTTAGAAGGAAGAAAAAGTGGATTGTAGATATTCCAATCATTTCAGCATCTAATGGACAGCATGAGATGATAGACTACCTCTTAGGCTACTTAGCTCAGCTGTCTGATGGTGAAGTTGATAAAAGTGGTGATATGCTGAGCCACAGAGGCCAGGAATATCCAAGCTCCATCTGTTTTCTGCACTGTGTGAGCTGATTTGAGCTCAGGCAAGAGTATTGCTGTTACAACTGGTGTTACAATCAGTGCTACAACTGACTGCAGTGATGGAAAAAAATCAGTGTATGTGTGTGTGTATGAGTGAGTGAGTGTGTGTGTGTGTGTGAGTGTGTGTGTGTGTGTGTGTATGAGAGTGAGTATGTGACTGTGTGTGTGTGTGTGTGTGTGTGTGTGTGTGTGTGTGTGGTGGTGTATGAGATGAGTATGTGCTGTGTGGTGTGTGTGTGTGTGTGTGTGTGTGTGTGTGTGTGTGTGTGTGTGTGTGTGTGTGTGTGTGTGTGGATTGGGCATGGATAGAATTAACCTCAACTTTGATGCATGCCCCCATTTTCAAGTCAGAGTCCAATCCAGGTGAGGGGATCAATAATTTACTAAAACCCACCAATTATAATACTGTACACAGAGATTAACTTTATTACTGCATAACTATCCGTTAATGATGGCTAACCTACATACAGTGAAGTATAACAAACATCATGGTATATACTGTTGGCAAGCAGTTTATATCTATTTAAAATTACATTTTTAGAAATAATTATTTTAAGGATATTACCACAAGGATGAAGTACATGAATAATTAATTGGCTTTGCTCAAATGTTCCATAATTAAGGACATAAGTCAATAACTCCAGAAAAAAACAGATTATTGGGTCTCCTTGCCATTTTTTAAAGTTTAAGACTGCACTAATATATAAAAAGAGGAAATACAGGAAAGTATATTCTTTAAGTGCTATTTCCTGATTTATCCAATCCTCTTTACTCATTTCACTCTTGCTGATGACTTGTATGTGGAATTCAGTGCACAAATTCAAAGTTTTATTTCAAAAAATGAACCAATAACAAATATTACAGAGGGACATGCTTTTGACATTGTTGGAAAAGAGACTGATGAGAGCAAACGGTGTTCAGAGAATGCTTAAACACATTGATCAAGAACAGGACATTTTGGATTCATCAGAAATGTTAAGAGTGCAGCAGCTAATGCTTCTGCATTGCTGCATTGCTGACATGAACACTAAGGTTTACTTCCCATGTGGATCCACAGCAATCCAAATCCAGTCAGATACATCTCCGTAACCTTGTCAATGCTGAACTCTGCCATTGATTCAGCTAGCATCATCCAGTTGGCCAGATTAATCTGGATGCTGTGAAAGATGGGCTTTCTCTGTTAAATCCACAATATTTCATCACTAGTTAGATATAGATTTTGTGAGACAAATGTTGCTGACTCTGGGAAGTATCCCTGACTGAGTGCTCATGCGAGTTTCACTTTTGGACTGGCAGATCTTTTTTGTCGCAGTACAACTTGGGTATAATTGAGAAACAGACAATTCTGTTCTTTGGAAGGGAGAGGGGTGCACCGGCTTCATGCATTCACAGCATCATTATTGACTTGGCAATTTCAGTGCTGAACATACTGTTTGTGATATATATAAATGATTTGGAAGAAGATGGTCTGATTAATAAGTTTGCAGATGACACAAAGGTTGCTGGAGTTGCAGATAGTGATGAACATTGTCAGAGAGTACAGCAAAGATATAGACATGCTGGAAAATTGGGTGGAGAAATGGCAGTTGGAATTTAATCCAGATAAATTTGAGATGATGCATTTTGGTAGATCTAATGCGGGGAGGGGAGGAGCTATACAATGGCAGAACCATCAGGAGTATAGACACACAGAGGGATCTGGGGGTGCAAGTCCACAGATTCTTAAAGGTGGCAACATAGGTGGAAAAGGTGGTGAAGAAGGCATATGGCATCCTGCTTTTATTGGACGGGGTATAGAGTATAAAAGTTGACACATGATGTTGCAGTTATATAGAACATTGGTTAGGCCATATTTGGAATACTGCATCCAGTTCTGGTCGCCGCATTACCAGAAAGATATGGAGGCTTTGGAGAGAGTGCAGAAGAGTTTTACCAAAATGTTGCCTGGTATGGAGAGTCTTAGCTATGAGTGAGATTGAGCAAACTAGAGTTGTTCTCCCAGGAAAGATGGCGGATGGGAGTGACCTAATAGAAGTTTATAAAATTATGAAAGCCGTATATAGGGTAAACAGTTGGAAGCTATTTCTCAGGTCAAAAATGACAAACACAAGGAGTCACAAGTTCAAGGTAAGGGGGCAAGGTTCAATACAGATATGCGAGGGATGTATTTTAACAGAGAGTGGTGGGGGCTTGGAATGCACTACCAGGCAAGGTGGCCGAAGCAGACACGCTAGGATCATTTAAGACTTATCTAGATAGCCACATGACTAGACTGGAAATAGAAGGATATAAATTAATGGTCTAGTTAGGAACACATGATCGGTGCAGGCTTGGAGGGCCGAAGGGCCTGTTCCTGTGCTGTATTGTTCTTTGTTCTTTGAAATATTTGTCAACTTTCCTGTTCATCCATGGCTCCCGTAACCCTTATCTTTCAAGTGAGCAACCACAATCTCTGAAATGCTGAGGGATAGAAAAGAATGTTTGTATTTGATCACATTGCCAGGTTTTGCAGTGGGGCCAGAAGCAAAGGGGGTCAAGAACAATACTTTGTTGAAGGGAGGGAAGGGGTGGGGTGGGTGGGGGACTTGATCTCCTGGGAAGCAAACATTGGTAGGTGAACTTTCACAGATCATCCTTGATTGTCTGCATAGTCTGAGCAGGCTAAATATTCTACTCAAGAAATGCAATCCAAATTCAGGAAGTCCAATCCTCATGGCTATGGATGCAGGGCAACAATTAGAGTTTTAAAGGCTGGGACTGACTGATCTGTGTTGAGTAAGGACATTAGGGAATATGGAGCAAAGAGAGGTAAATGGAGCTGAATTTATGGATCAGCCATAATTTAACTGAATGATGGAGCAGTCTTGAGAGGTCAGATGACCTCATCCAGTTCTTATTATTCATGTAGTGCGTTGCCTAACTAAGCCACCAACAGAGCCCTGGATTTTGCATTAATCCCTTCTCATTGTTCAGCAATTCGTTGGTGATACAAAATTCAAGCCACGTGGAATTTTAAAAAAGCAGCAGAGTTGATGAGAATGCATGAAAACCCAATTCACCTGTGAGCATCTGTCACACAACATGGGACTTAGTCACCAGTGAATGTGGATTAAGTTGCATGTGAATCATAGGTGAGTGTGAATCAAAATAGAAATTCATACTGTAATATCATAAATGTCTTATTTACACATAAATATTCAGCAACAGCTTCCATTCATTTAATATCCTGTAAATAGAAAAATAAAGCGTGATCAGTAAATGGACATGGAGCTAAAAAAGGCACAGCAGTGACCCAATGCTTGGTCAAAAAAGTAAGTTTTAATGATCTTGTCAAAGAACGAGAGACAGGGAGCTTTAGGGAGATTTAGGGAGGGAATTGCAGAGCTTAGGATCCAGGCAACCGAAGGCATGGCAACCAAATTCAGGGAATGATCAAATTCAGGGATGTTTAATAGGCCAGAGTTGGGAAAACAAAGATTGTAAGGTTTGAGAATATTGCAAAGGAACATTAAAATAATTAAGTTTAAAGTTGGAAAAGTGATCTTTCTCCCTTAAATGATTCTCTGATGTTCTTTGATCTTTGATATAAATTGTAGATTACTATATTGCTTCAACTAAGCTACATATTCTGTGTATTTCCTCTGTTTCTTTACTCGTTATGAACTAGTGTTGCAGTTACCTTGTTGTTGTCAGTACCTCATGAGTGTTCATAAACCTTCCAACCATGGTGCCTAATTCACACAATCAGTCTGAAGCAGGACTCAGCACAGAATGATTAGCAGCAATAGGCCTGACTGGTTTTATTCCCTCATGTAACTAAAGCCAATTGGCAAATATGGGGCAATTAACGTACTCAGCACAAAGCTGGAACAAGGCAGATTTTAAAAATAAATTGCCTCTTTGACACTGTTATTGCAATGGTTCTGAAAGATGGCATTCTAAACGGAATTTACAATGTCTTTATAAACTCATCCAGTTACTGCTAAATATTTTACATTGTCAAGATGATAATAGATTAGATTTCACATTCCACCCTCGCTTCAAAAGATGTGTTATTCCTCCTTGGAAAAGAAATGCTCATCATACTTTGCCTAAAATGCTATCACCAAAATATTTAAATGAGTTGACTTGTGGAACTGATTCACTTCAGATCAGCCATGATCTTGTTGAATGGCAGGGCAGGCTCAAAGGGCTGGATTGCCTACTCCTGCTCTTATTTCTTATGTTCTTATATTATCAAAATACTCCAAACTTCACTCACTGCAAGTTGTGTACATTTAACAATGGCATTTCACTGAGACTCCAAACCTATCACCAATGTCCTTTAGGGAAGAATATCTGCCCTCCTTATGTGGTCTGGCCTATATGTGACTCCAGACCCATAGTGGTTGACTTTCAAATGCTCTCTGAAATGGACGGCAGTTAGGGACAGACAAAAAATGCTGGCCCAGCCAGCAATGCCCACATCCCATGAATGAATAAAAAAAAATCCTATGGACCCAGAATCTTTTAAGCCTGAGAAGGGATTTACTTACCTAAAGGGCATTAGTAAGCCAGATTTTTTTAATATGATAATCAATGATAACATAATGGTCACTATCACTGAGAACTAGCTTTATTTTCAGATTTTATTGATTGAATTTATATTTTACTGGGCTGGGATTTGAACGCATTCCCTAGAAAATGAGCGTGGGCCCCCAGATTATTAGCGCACTGGCAGTACCACTCCCACCCCATCTCTCCAGGAGAATGGTGAAGTGAATAGTGGTCACCATTATGGATGTGAAAATCATTTAGCTGCTTGTGGCAAAGAAGAGATACTTTGTGAACTGCGTATCACCAGAAGTAGCTGGACGATTCGATTTGTTCCATGACTAAAAAAAATCAATTTCTTGCCATCAACCTTGCCATGTGTTTGTGAGATTGCTGTACTGGCATGTAAATTACACATTAAACTTGCCACTGAGGATTAGAACTGGCACTTAGCAACCTAATAAAGATATTCATATCCCTGCAATATAACTCAAATTGTCCAGCCAGTCACAGGGAAAAAAAATGAAACCCTGGGTCCTCAAGTTACAAATCTTTCACTTTAACATTTTTTTCCCTCTTGCCTCTTTTTTTCCTCTCTCAATCCAATCTTTTCTTCCATCTCTTTATTTCTCTTTATGTATTCAGTTTGACTCTGCTTCACACAATGGCCTTCTTCATTGTTTCCCTGTTCCTTTCTTAGTTCCCAAGTCTCATTGATTGAGGAGATAAACTGTTGGTTCCACTATTCACTGAAGTTGCCTCTGCTTCCCTGCTGCCAGCTCACGTTTGCAGCAAGTTAAAGCGTAAAAGCTTCTGGAGCTGCAGAAAAATGTCTCACTGACTGTGCACATCATGAGATGCAGCATTTTCAGGAAGATCTGGCCAATTTCCTCTGTCAGCTCCAAGTTGCTTTGCTTCTTGTAATGATAGCACATCTCTGTAGGTGTCTCTGCTCTCAACTACAGGCAGTGAAATAGCAACAAACAGTACGTTTATTTGAAATGCTAAATACCTGTCCTCAGTTCTATATTACTGGGTGCCACCTCCCAACTATTTAGTTGCATAAATAACAACTAGAAATAAACACTGACTGGGTCCCTTATTAACTGCTTCTGTTAAAAAAAAATAAAATGAAACATTCTGTCAGCAAAAATAAAGACTTGTGTTTGTACGTCTGTGCTGATACAATTCTGGCCTCACAGAAATGTACGGTTGTCGTATGGGGGATCAGAGGAGCAGAGAGTTTTAGTTTGCAGAAAGTGAGGAGAATGAAGAGATAGGGATTTAAATACAAGTTTATGAATTTTAAACATGAGACATTAAGGGGCAGGGACAACATAGGTCAATGAAGATGGATTCATGACTGGTTTTCACTTAAAATGTCAACCCGCCTTTTCCATTTTATGTCTGACAGACCTGCTGTGCAATTGTAGAACTTGATGTTTCTTTTCCCATGTTTGAGTGCAGTGTTTTCATCTAAAGTGTATAGGAAAATCAGCGGGACAGTGCATGTGGAGCTGAAAAAGTGATTACAGATATGGTGCAGGAACCCGAGGCTATAGATACAGAATTTTGAAATCAAGGGGAGGTATTCAGATGTGTTTCTCCACTGGTCTTACTGTGAGCTGTGGGGGAAATGAGGAGGGGGTATGCAGAGAGTGGTGGGTGAGCTTACAACGCTGTACTCATTAACAAGACAGCTAGGTTGTGTTAAGGGAAAATGGTAGAGATGGCAATATTAAATTAAACAAATTGAAGCACTTACAGATACGATGAAAAAAATAACTTTCATTGCTGTAGTGCCTTTCATGACTATGATACGTTCCAGAATGTTTGACAGCCAATGGAATAATGTTGAAGTGCAGTGATTGTTGCAGTGTAATGAGGCTGCAGCCAATTTGTTCAAAGTAAGATCGCAAAATGCGATAACAATTAGATTTATTTTTCACCACTTTGGTTGAAGGAGAAGCACTCTCCAGGGGAACAAAGAGAACCATCTGGCACTTCTTAGAAACTGTCCTGTGAGATCGACCCAATAGTTCAATCTCTCACCTGAAAGATGGCACCTCGAATAGCTCAGCATTCCCTCACTACTGACCCTCTGACAGTGCAGCACTGCCTCAGCACTGACCCGCTGACAGTGCGGCACTGCCTCAGCACTGACCCTCTGACAGTGTGGCACTCCCTCAGCACTGGCCCTCTGACAGTGCAGCACTCCCTCAGTACTGACCCTCTGACAGTGTGGCACTCCCTTAGTACTGACTCTCTGACAGTGCAGCACTCCCTCAGCACTGACCCTCTGACAGTGCGGCACTGCCTCAGCACTGACCCTCTGACAGTGTGGCACTGCCTCAGTACTGACCCTATGACAGTGCGGCACTCCCTCAGTACTGTCCCACTGACAGTGCAGCACTCCCTCAGCACTGACCCTCTGACAGTGTGGCACTCCCTTAGTACTGACTCTCTGACAGTGCAGCACTCCCTCAGCACTGACCCTCTGACAGTGCGGCACTCCCTCAGCACTGACCCTCTGACAGTGCGACACTCCATCATACTGACCCTCTGACACTGTGCACTCCCTCAGCACTGACCCTCTGACAGTGCGACACTCCATCATACTGACCCTCTGACACTGTGGCGTTCCCTCAGTACTGACCCTCTGACACGGCGGCGCTCCCTCAGTACTGACCCTCTGACACTGCAGCGCTCTCTCAGTACTGACCCTCTGACAGTGCAGCACTCCCTCAGTACTGACCCTCTGACAGTGCGGCACTCCCTCAGTACTGACCCTCTGACAGTGCGGCACTCCCTCAGCACTGACCCTCTGACAGTGCGGCACTCCCTCAGTACTGACCCTCTGACAGTGCAGCACTCCCTCAGCACTGACCCTCTGACAGTGCAGCACTCCCTCAGTACTGACCCTCTGACAGTGCGGCACTCCCTCAGTACTGACCCTCTGACACTGCGGCCTCCCTCAGTACTGACCCTCTGACAGTGCGTGCTCTCTCAGTACTGACCCTCTGACAGTGCAGCAGTCCTCAGCACTGACCCTCTGACAGTGCGGCACTCCCTCAGTACTGACCCTCTGACAGTGCGGCACTCCCTCAGCACTGACCCTCTGACAGTGCAGCGCTCCCTCAGTACTGACCCTCTGACAGTGCAGCAGTCCCTCAGCACTGACCCTCTGACAGTGCGGCACTCCCTCAGTACTGACCCTCTGACGGTGCAGCACTCCCTCAGCACTGATCGCCTGACAGTGCAGCACTCCCTCATTACTGATCCCCTGACAGTGCGGCACTCCCTCAGCACTGACCCTCTGACAGTGCGGCACTCCCTCAGCACTGACCCTCTGACAGTGCTGCACTCCCTCAGCACTGACCCTCTGACAGTGCGGCACTCCCTCAGCACTGACCCTCTGACAGTGCGGCACTCCCTCAGTATTACATGGCAAAATACACTTGTCTCTGGAGTGGGAAGTGTGTGTAATTGCAACAATGTGACTATTCAAATCCAGATTTCGTGTGGATAAGGAGTCGCTCATCTTCCCTAATATCTCCTTATCTGGCTCAGAATTACATTCTGTGTGGTTACACTGATACAAAGTACACTCACTCTGTTAAAGGTGCTATACATATCCAAGCAGTTATTTTCACTTGTTTCTTTCTTGCTTGTTTTGTTTTTGGATGCCTTGTGTAACAATCAGAGTTCATATGAAATACTGATTCTGATTTACATTTTCTATACAGTTTACTATAAAGATCCTTCCTTTCAAGGCTGAACTGCCACTGTTTTTAATGTTCTTTTTCTTCCGAGATTCCTCTACTGCTTATATCTTGGACGTATATTTCACAATAGAACAGATTGATTGAAATCTTCTAGCTTTCTCGTGAAAGGGGATTTAGACAGCTTAAGTAAAGAGAAACTATTTTGACTGGCAGAAACATAAAATCCTGACAGAAGAGAAAGAAGCCATTTGGCCCATTGAGTCTGCACTGAATCTCCGAAAGAGCAACTACCCAGGCTCTCCCCTCCAACTTTCCCCATAACCCAGACCCTATCCCCATAACTCCATATAGTTAACATGGCTAATCCACCTAACCTACGCATCTTTGCAATGTGGGAGGAAACTGGAGTACCTGGGGAAAACCCAGGCAGACACAGGGAGAATGTGCAAACTCCACACAAGCAGTGACTCAAGGCTGGAATTGAACTCAAGGCTGGAATTGAACCCAAGGTCACTGACACTGTGGGGCAGCAGTGCTAATCCACTGTGCTACCACATCATTGTGCCACTCAGGTTGGTAAACACATGTTAATGAACCGTATTGTTCATGAGGAAGAGCTATTTTATATAGCAGTTTGTTGTGATCTGCAAAGTGCTGCCTGAAAGACAATGAAAGCAGATTCAATAGTAACGTTCCCAGTAACCTTTGTAGTGGTCTATAAAACTATGAACGGCTTGGACAGGGTGGATACTGAGAGGCTTTTTCCCAGGGTGAAAGTGTCAATTACAAGGAGGCACAGGTTCAAGATGAGAGGGGAAAAGTTTAAGGGAGATGTGCGGGGTAAGTTTTTCATGCAGAGGGTGGTGAGTGCCTGGAACACGCTGCCAGAGAAGGTGATGGAAGGAGGCATATTAGCAACTTTTAAGAGAAATATGGATGGATACATGAATAGAGAGAGAATAGAGGGAGACAGACTGAGTTAGGACAGAAAGTTATTTTTTAGTTTAATTAGGGCATCATGGTTGGTGCAGGCTTGGAAGGCTGAAGGGCCTGCTGGACTTTACTTCGCTCTTTCTTTGTCCCTTAATTAAATGAATACTCACAGGAGACTTTTTCAGGGGAAAGAGCAGGGCTGTGGGACCAATTAGATAATTCTTCCAAAGAGCTAGTACTGCCCCTCTGACAGTGGGGCAGCACATTGGGCTGAATGGCCTCCCTCTGTGATTTAAGGTTCTTTGATCCCAAGAGAAAAACTAATTAAAGAGCCAAGGATTTAAGACTCTGTCAGGGATACTGGAAACCCTGGATTTATGGAAGAATGATTCTGAAAATTAACAGCCTTGACTTAATAAGATAATAATGCTTATTTACTTCGATGGAGACAAAAGTGCTATTCTTAACCTTATCCTTTCACAGTCCACCTTGCTTAATGTGAGTTAGTCTGATTTGGACTAGAGGTAATTTGTGTTGAAATATAATTAATAAAGTACCTGCAGTGCTCTTTTATTCCAACTTATTAATTCAAAATACTGGATAATTTAATATTTTTTGTGGAAGAAAATTACTTTGGAGGAAGAGGAGCAGCTTGTGCTTATTTGTTGGTTTTAGTACAAGAGACAATAGCTGAAGGAATTTGATTAGAGCACTCAAAGAGAAAAGATTGGAACTGATGTTGCTCTGATCCAGACAGCCATTAAATACCAAATCCCCAACTCTCTGCTTTCCAGGGACGCATTGAATTTCCATGAAGCAATGCTGGAGTCTGTATTTAGAGAACTGGAACTTGGTCCACCCGAGAATTCAACAACTGGACCTGGTCTACTCCAGAATTCAACAGCAATGGGAATTAGTCTACTCCAGAATTCAACAACAACTGGACTTGGTCTACTCCAGGATTCAGCTCAACTCTATGATCCAGATTTTTTCTTTTACACTTAACATTTTCCAACTCTTCACTTTTTGATATCTGAACTACAGTTAGCGAGCACAAAGGCTGAAATCCAGAGACTGATGTGTGCACATTCTCTCACTGGGTAGCATTCTTATCTTTAGACCTGAATCTTGTGGCTTCAAGTTCAACTCTGAAGACCTGAGCACCAAAGCATTGCTGATGCAGCAAATGCAGTACTGAGGGAATGCTGCACTGTCAAAGGTACCATCTATAGATGAAACTTCAGAAATGCCATACCAAATTGGGTAAATGTTAAAAAAAAATTCTGCTATTGGTAAGATGAACAATTGAATTCTCCCTGGTGTCTGGACCAACCAGCATCAGTAAAACAGATGTGCTAGTCAGTATCACATTGCTATTGTGAGAGCGTGTACATTGGTTGCCATGTTTCTTGCATTACAATGATTACAATTCAAAAATACGTTATTAGCTGTAAAAGTAATTCAAACCTCAAGACTTTAGAAATGCAAGTTGTTGTTCATAAAGACATTTTTATCCAGACATTTATATGTGTATGAGTCAGAGGAACAACCTGGTATTGTCATGAAGAAGACAGATTTGGCACAGGGCAGCACGGTGGTTAGCATTGCTGCTTCAAAGTGCTAGGAACCCAAGTTTGATTCCCAGCTCGAGTCACTGTCTATGTGGAGTTTGCACATTCTCCTCGTGTCTGCGTGTATTTTCTCTGGGTGCTCTGGTTTTCCTCCCACAACCCAAAGTTGTGCTGGTTAGTTGCATTTGCTGTGCTAAGTTCTCCCTCAGTGTACCCGAACAGGTACCAGAATGTGGCAACTAGGAGATTTTCAGAGTTAACTTCATTGCGGTGTGAATGTAAGCTTACTTGTGATTCATAAGAAAAATTAAAGTGTAGAATGAGGCCATTTACCCCATCAAGTCTGCACTGGCTTTCTGGAAGAACATTCTATCCTGTCTCACTCCCTTGCCTTATCCCCACAATCTTGCACATTCTCTCTTTTCAGATAGCAATTCAATTCTCTTTTGAATAACTCAATCAAACCTGCCTCCAGCACCCTTTCACGAAACTCATTCCAGAGTCCCACCATCCTCAAGGTGAAAAGATTTTCCTTGCATCATTTTTATCCTTGAACACTGCTGCACTTAATAGGCATGTCACATTTCTACTGAGTATGTGCAATGCATCCTGACACACCCCCTGTTCACACAGCTCGCTGATTTTCCCAATATTATTTGCCACTCTATTCAAATTGAATGTGATATCACTTGGGATTTATTTCAATCAGTATTTTGCCCTTTACAAATACCACTTCTTTGGGCTGTTTTATAGATCAGTCAGTTTTCTTTCATAGCTCCTTATGTTCTCTGAGAAATGAATGCAGGAATGCTTGGATGTATTTGGAAAGAGGAGTTATCTTGCTGATTAAGTGGGGTTGGTTTCCAGTGCAGGAAGGGTCATCCTGGAACCAATAGATTTTCTCAGCTTTGGAAACTCTTCCTGTAAATCACACAGGTGAGTGAATCAGTTTGATTGGTCACATGACCCAAATGCTCCAAAGAGAATGTTGGGCTAGAAGTTTATTTGTGGGAATGAGTTATCCGAGGGCCCACCTGATTTTGGATCTACTGCACAGCCAACCATTGAGCAGGATCTTGCTCTCCAGCAGACCTCAGAAGGAAGGGTGGGAGAGGATGTGGGGATGGAGGGGAAGCAGTTGGGGTTTAGGGGCTGAGGTTACAAGAAGGAGGAAGTGAATATAGTTGCAAATGGAAGCAGGGCATGGGGGGGCATAGTGAGGGGAGAAGGGAGATTGGGATAGTGGTCAGGCGTGGTCATCATGGGTGGGGCACTCTTCCACCCCTTTGCTCCACATTTAAATCAGTATTTTATGAAATAAATGTAACCAGTTGCCCCTTTAAGGGCCAGTGTGTAAATCACATCAAGGCCTCGTTTTTCTGATTGGATCCTGGCTTGGATTGAACCAGCCCTGCAGTGGGAGGCTTCAGAAAGACACTAATTCAGTCCCATATCGACAAGGTGCCTCACATCTGTTCACTGCCTTTACCAATATGGTGGGGGCTCAGTGTGTGGAATAGCCAGAGCCAATGAATGTAGACAATGAAGAGTCTTGGTGCAAGCTTCAAAACTTAAATAGAATGAGGGTAAAATTGATCAGACTTGTAGCATTAAGCAACATCTCTGGCTTTTTCCTCTGTGTTTTATTTTTCCAGCATTAGCAAATTAATGCCTTATAAAGTTAAGCACTCCCAATTGAACTTTATTGCAATCACTTTACTTTCTAAAAATAATCTTTTTATTCCTATGACAGTTTTTTTCATCAACTGTAATGCATATCAATCAGTGTCTGCATTGATGACATTGACAAGTTGATCGATGCAAGAAATTTGATACTCCAATTCCATTTCTGGCCAAGATAGTATTCTTTGAGAGCATTAAATGCATTCTAACCTGCTGGAAAATATTCAGCTGTTGCCAATCACACTTACTTCCCTCCAGTTTTTTTTTTCCTGTTAATTCTATTCTCTTCCATCCATTTTCTTTTTCCCTCGTCACTCCTCCTTTTTTTTCCTCTCTTTAACTCCTCCTTGCTCCTTATCTCTCCTTTCTGCCTTCCTTTCCTCACTTCTCTCCTCTCTTCACTCTTCCCCTTCTCATTTTTCTTCTTGTTCTTTTTCTCTCCTCTCTCCCTTTCTCTGCCTTTGCTCCTCTTTTCTCCTCTTTCCTCTCTCACCTTCTGCTTCCTCATTCTGCTCCAATCCTGTCATCATAGAATCCCTATAGAACAGGAGGCCATGCAGTTCATTGAGTCGGCATCGAGTCCCTCTGACAAAATACCTTAGCCAAGCCCTTTCCCCCACCCTATCCCCATACCCCATACATTTACCATGGCTAATGCACCTTTGGACACAAAGAGGCAATTTAGCATGACCAATCCACCTAACCCACACATCTTTTAATACTAAGGAGTAATGTACCATGGCCAATCCAGCAAACTCACACATCTTTGAACTGTGGGAGGAAACCAGAGCACCCAGAGGAAACCCACACAGACATGTGGAGAATGTGCAAATCCCACACAGTCACCCAAGGTTGGAACTGAGCTTTGATTCCTGGTGCAGCGAGGAAGTCATTTTAATCACTGTCCTCTTCCTTTCTTTCCTAACTTGAAGGTGTTTACTCCTCATTTCTGTTGTTCTCCTTTGCAATGAAATTCAGTAGTTGCTTTGACTCTTCATAATGCTGTGATCTTATCAGCACTAAATAGATGTGGAGAACTTTCGATGATGATCTACTGATGCTTCTGGACAGCAAGATCAAGTTGGCAATTTTTTTGAAATAAAATTAGCAGTAGGATCTTTGACATTGGTTTGTTGTGCTCGCTATACTCTTGCTGCTAAAAAATGTTAAGAAATCCGTTTCTGTACCAATTATCCCTCCAGAATGAGGTGCGTATTTAAATGTAACATTGCTAAATTTGTCTGAAAATAAGTGCTTGGAAAGAATTAAGGGAACAAACAGTTTTAAAATTCTAGCAGTTCAGTCAGATGAGGATTCATTTTAAGTTCTCTCTGTGAAAGATTTGACAAGGTACACTACACTGCGACAAAGGTTTTACACGGCAGAACCAATTACATTTTCTGAGCTAATGCTTCTGCTTTCAAAACTAAGAAGAAATCCTAATCAAAGAAGTTCTTATGAAGTGCAATTTACCCATTATTAACAGTGTCGTCTGTATGTTTAGATATATTCCCCTGCACTATTTGCCTGATCTTTTGCGCATCATGTCATTAATTGTAAATACACATGTCAGTTGTTTTATTCTTCTGGAAGCAATTGATCCATCCTAAATCCTTACCAATTTGGAGAATGTTTGATGACATTATGATTAATCTGGGAGATTTGTAACCACATGCATACTGATTATTAATCCCTGGAGCCTGAACAATCCTTTAGGTTGCCAATGGTAGCAGTGTAAGAAAATAAATAGAAGACTATTCCAGCTTGCTTTGCCATCAAACATCACAGATGACACACATTATGCTAGAAAATCTTAGCAGGTCTGACAGCATCTGTGGAGAGAGAATAGAGCCAGTGTTGGAAAAATGCTGGCTCTATTCTCTCTCTGACAGTTGCTGTCAGACCTGCTGAGATATTCCAGAATTTCCTGTTTTTGTTTCAGTTTCCAGCATCCACAGTATTTTGCCTTTAAGCATAGAATCATTACAGTACAGAAGGAGACCATTCAGCCCATCAAATCTGCATCAAACACCATCCCACCCAGATTCCATTCCGATAACCCCACGTATTTAACCTGCTAATCCCCTGACATAAAGAGCCAATTTTAGCATAACCAATCAACTTAACCTACACATCTTTGGACTGTGAGAGGAAACCAGACAGTCAGAGGAAACTCACACTTCTTTTGAAAGTAGGCAAGTGATTATACCACTGGGCCATCGCCTCTCCTCATTCTTAACTTCTTGTGTTCTGTCATAGAGAAACTGCAGTGCCCCATGTGGGGCTCGAACCTCTGACCCTGAGATTAAGAGTCTTGTGCTCTACTGACTGAGCTAGCTCGGTAAGATCACATTTTTCCCACGCCATCCCTATGTTTCATCCATCCCTGATTCTTTTTCATGCCTTTTGAAACATGAGGGAAATGAAGCACATGCTTTGTCCGTGTCTATGCTTAGTTTCTTTTCCTGGGACAGGTTACTACTGTTATCGGAAGGTCTAGTTTAAGGGGCACCACTTTGCATCAAGCAGGGAAATGAATGTAGTCAGCAAACTGGAGTCATCGCCTGGGGGAGTTGGGCAAAAACCACTGCGGGTACCAAGTTTTGAACGCACTGCATTCTGAGAGAGTTTAGTCAGGCCCTTATCCATCGGGTGAACTTCTCTGTCTATGGCTTTATTGGGCTGTGTCAGTTCGGCGCGGACTCAAATCAATCTGTTTGGGGCTGGAAATGGGATACCATATTTGTATGACTGGAGAGATAAACCCCATGTTTGTCTCATACACTGTTGCTGTGTTTGCTTCCTGAGAGAGTCCTTCGTGGTGTGGACAGACACATGGGTTCAGCATTCTCGCTCAGTGTGATCTCGGCTGTGTTCACCAGTTTCCATAATCCTGTAAAAAGATCTGGGAACACCGTTCTGTACCTGGAGCCAGGCCCCAGTTTGCTGACCTTGTTAATTTTATATAAAGGATTAAAATTTACAAATTTGTTGTTGACCATTAACAGGGTCTCTCGGGTTGTTCTGTCTCTGTACCTGAGGGTGTCTGAGTATATTTTCTGCCACTCCGATGACTATGCTACCACTGATTAGCTCAGATTTCTGGTCACCATAATTATAGCCTTCAGACAATCTGAACAGCTCATTAATGAAGGAGTTTTCCTGACTACCAGATGCATTTTTTAAATTTAGCTCTTACGAGGGTTTCGTTAATTCTGAGATTAAAGTAAGTGTTGAATGATTTTAAAGCTACATTGAATTTCACAGATGGTTTGTTGATTTCTTGTTCTGCTATTATATCATTAGCTATTGGGCCTACCGAATAAAGCAGTGTGTTAACTTGTTCAGCTTCTGTCTTTTTCACATCAACTGAATAAATCATATATTTAAGAAATCTTTTCTCCTAAGTGCTCAGTTTTGTGATGTTCTGGGTCTTGCATTAGCCCAAATTAATTTGGAAGAGTGGGTTTCTGATCCATAGTTAAAGTTTTTAAATTGTAGGTTCAACTAGGAAACATGAGGATAAATGTTTGAAGTTGTGGGAATGGGGCCTGGGTGGGATTGTGGTTGATGCGACCTCAGTGGGTCAGGTGACCTCCTTTTGCACTGTAGGGATTCTATAAAAAGTTTCCAAAAATCCAAGATGGCGGTGTTGTCTACTTCTGCACCAAGGGTTTTCTCATGCTTAACAGTTTTGGTGGACCTTGCACTTTTGGCATTAATGACCTCAGCATTTTTTCAACATTATCTGCTGAATTGATTGTTAGAACCTTCCCCACTTTCGCATAATATTTTTGAGTCTTGGAATTTTTTTGCTGTTTTTTTAAGCTGCCTATTCAGTCATTATTAATTTTCAGTTAACTTTTTGTTCTTTGGAGTGAGCTCAGCCATTGAGGCACTGAATCAGATTTTTTTGGATTTAAACAGCAATTTCTGACCACTACAATGTTTAACTTCTTTCAAGGTTTGTTTTGTCCAGGAATTTTAAATTTACAGCACAACTCTGTTGACTCTGCACCCATTGTGGGCTTCCACTGATTTAATGGAGTCATCTGCTGTACTGAGGAATTTTATTTCTACCTTCAGCTTCCAAGCCTTTCTTTTAAGTTTTCCTCTGGTGATTTCTTCATGACAGAATGCTTTGATTTTTTTTCTTCAGTTTTCCAGGATTTTGATTTTCTTTTGGGGTCTCTGTGAGATTAAATCACTGCCACAGTGCTGTAAGATGTCTGGAGTTATTCAATATGTTTTATTAATTGCAGTCTCAGGTAGTTCAACCGTATGTTTTCATTAATTATTAGAAACAATAGCAAAGGTACAGTAAAGTTCCAAGCTTGGGACCATCTCCATGCTTCTACACATAGTTCTGTCCAACTTAAGTGGGGGTCATGTGTTCTTACACATCACTGTGATGTATGAGCGCACATGTTAACTCTTTATGTGTCAGATCCTTACACTGCACTCTCCAGTAGAAAATGCAAAGATTTATAATCATCTGAGTGAAGAAACTTCTCCTAAATTCAGCTTAAATGACAAACCTTATTCTGAAATTGTGACCACATGTTCCAGATTTCCCCACCAGGGGAAACAGCAACTACATCCTCCGATCCCTTAAAGAATAAAATACATTTCAATTAGATCACATCTCATTTTTCTAAGCTCCAGGAATATTGGTCTAATCTCCACAATCTCTCCTCACAAGTCAACTCAATTATCCCAGGAACATTTCCTAATGTGTTTGTATTCTTTACTAATGGAAAGCATTAGAAATACAGTTAAAATGTCGCTGGGCTTTCTGACCCGAATATCTCTGCGAAACATTAAAAAGGAAACGATGCATCTCTTGAATTATCCGCGTTGCAGCCCAATCCATTATGGCAATTTTTCTTCCAAACAGTGAAAGACCCAGCATTGACTCAGCATAATTCATAGTGCCATTCTGAACCCAATTTTGTATGTTTTTTTGGCTGCATTTGATATCTAGTCTATTATTGTGGAGTCAATTATGCATTCCCAGGACTATGGCAGTGTGGATGCATGCAAAGTTTCCTGGCGCAGTTTGCTGTTCTGTCTTGGCCAATTCTGCTCGGGGAGTGAGGTTTACTGGGACACAACAAACTGCCAATCGCCTGCCAAGTAAGACACTAACTTCTGGATCTCTCAGTATTTGGCTGCCGGTTTTATTAAATCATTCTTACCTTGGCAATTAGAATAAGTCATGGCCTGAAGTTATGGCTTGAATTTCAAGTGATAAATCCCCAATTAAGGAGAAGCAAAAAAAAAATTAAAACGAGCAACGTAATTTAGCAAGGCTGCACAAAAATGCAAAACAAGGCACCGATGTGAATTTCTTGAGACAGGGAATTGAAAAATTATGTTAAACCCTTACAGGACCTCAGTAAAACTCCATCTATAATACTGTACACAGACTTGCTCTGCATATTATTAAAAGGGTACAGAAGCAACAGGGAAAGTGCACAAAAGATTCAGGTGATAGTAAAACTGAGAGGTTAAATCTGTCAGGAAGACTGAACAGGTTGTTATTCTTTATTCTGGAAAGAGATGGGTAAGGGATGAGGAGATGGAAACTTTAAAATTATGGAATGGTTTGATCGGATGGTCATTGAGGAAATATGACCATTTACATGTGAGACCAAAACTTGCGTCATAAATCTCAAATTTTGTGAATAAATCTGGCAGGGATCTCAGGAGGAACTTTTATATCACAAAAATAATAGGAATGTGATCTCTCAGAGAGTGGTTAAGGCGGAAAGTATAGATGCATTTGACTGGAAGCTGGACATTTACATGAAGGAGAAAGGAGTAGAGTAACATGCTGATAGAATGAGATGAAATAGGATAAACATTGGCAGACACTAGATGGGCTGAATGGCCTGATACTGTGCTGTGCATTCAGTGCAAAAGTGAGACATATCCTACAGACAAGGCAATTGGAAATTCACAAGTTTGCAATTGCTTTGCAGGTAAAACCATTCAATATTTTAATGCATCACCTCTCTACTTGTGTTATCTTTCTGGTTTGCCAGAATTAAATAACTTTCACTATTGCTAACATTTCTCATGTTGCTCTGTGGATAGAGAACATAGAACATTACAGCGCAGAACAGGCCCTTTGGCTTTGATGTTGCGCCGACCAATTAGGAAAAAGCAATGACCCTCTAACCTAAACCACTCTCTTTTCGTCCATAAATTTATCTACTAACCTCTTAAATGCCACCAAACTTGGCGCTTCTACAACTGCAGCAGGCAGGGCATTCCATACCCTAACCACCCTCTGGGTAAAAAAATGGACATCAATGATAGGCAGGTAATGACAGTAGTAGAGGTGAGTAAGAATTATTGGCTACCCACATCAACCAAGATCTCATTGAATACAGAATACATGTGAGGGGCTGAATGGCTTCCACCTCTTCCTGTGTTTTAGGAGAGCATGTGACAGACTCAGACTTGTCATCTGTCCTGGGTTGGGGACCATGGTTCGACCATAGGATACTAGCTAAGAGTAGTAGGCACTCATGTGTGTCAGAGATTCAGAGTGACTTAACGGAAGAATTTAAGATGAATACAGTTGATAAAATAGAGAGAAAACTATTTCTCTTATGATCATCCAGCACATTGCTGTTTTTGAGTGCTGGCTGTGCACAGATTTTCCACCACATTTTAACATAACAATGGTTTCAACAAGTTCATTATCTGTGAGATGCTTTCTGTTGTCCTAGTGTTGGAAGTGCTACTCTAGGAATTTAAATCTTTCTTCCTGCCTTAATTTATTTGCTGAGTCAGCAGATTTTGCTGAGTTGTTTACAGAATGTTTTAAAATAACAAAATGTCTTTGGGTGGATTAATATTCTCTTCAAACATTTTAAACCAGACATAAGAACATTTATATGGGAATGATTCCCAAATCCACATAGCACTGAACAGAAATATAAAAACACTGGAAAAGCTTCACTTCAGCCAATTACGGTCATTTTCTCCCTTTGGAGTCAAGCTGGTCCAAATAAAAGCTACAATGGTTTGAATGAAATAGGCTTCAAAGTGCAATTGTTGTAAATAGTCAGGTCTCATATTACTGCATTGTGTTTGATCGGGATGTCAAAAGAGCATGGAGCAAAAGTTGGAGTTGAGATACAGATGCATGAGCTATAGTACTGGAGTCATGGAGCAGGCTGAATGGCCTCATCCTGTTCCCGTCCTTGTACAATGATGTGGAGATGCTACTGTTGGACTGGGGTGGGCACAATAAGAACTCTTACAACACCAGGTTAAAATTCAACAGGTTTATTTCATATCATGAGCTTTTGGAGTGCTATCCCTTTATCAGGTGAGTGATGAAGGCGGAGCATTGTCCAATATATGGACAACAATTCTACATGGTTTCTTATTTATAGTGAATCAGCTGGTCAGCTGACTATTACATCAGTCTGTAATTGGTTCCCTGCTTTACGGGGTCAACTAACCTTTACATTGTGTTCCCACTGGTCACATTACAACCAATACAAAGTTGTCACTGGTTATATTATAACAACAGTGACAATAAGAAATCTCTTGACCTTGAAGTTACTCAGGGCACGTCAACACGGTAAGAAGGGAGATTTCATAGTGTCCAATATATGAAGGGCTTCGTACATATTGAGAAACTGTTTCCCCACTGACAGGAAGATGAAACTAGGACACAATAAAATAATTGATTCCAGGTCCAGAAAGGAAGATAAACCCCAGTAAAGCTGCGATGTGGAATGCACTGCACGAATGCACAGTAACTTTCAAAAGGGAAGTGGATAATGGAAAAAAAAGATACTGCAGGACTCCAGGGGAAGGAGCAGGCAGCTGAGATAATTGGATAGTTCTTTCAAAGGGCTGGCATAGGCATGATGAGCCGAATGGCCCCACTCTCAGCTATGACTCTCAATCCCTCGGAATGTCACTGGCCCTTCCACATCCAAACTGACTTCTGCATTATTAACAGCTGAAGCAAACTGCAGCAAGTGACTAATTCTCAGCTCCTGCTGCCAAGTTTCACATTCAGCGTGAGTCAGTTTCTTGGTGCCCGTTCGTGTATTTAAGGATCGAAGAAGTAAATATAAAGTGCCAGAATTTTGTAATTGGAACTGGGATCAGCCTAAGTCAGTCACAGGGATAAGGCGAGGGAAGCCAGAATTCCCACCGCTAATTGTTTCTATTCTTTCACAGGATGTGGGCGTTGCTGGCTAGGCTATCATCTGTTACCCATCTCTAATATGCAGCTGCTCCCAGAATGGCAGTGCCCCATCACAGGGATGGACTTTCTGGGCTAGTGCCACTTGGAGAATGACTTGTGTTACAGCCCCTCAGTCAGTTCAGTTCCCCAGCCATCTGAAACTGGAAATGAAAGGACCCGCTTTTCTCTACCAACAACCTGAAAATGTGCTAAGATTCTATATGGCCAATGCAGTACATATGATGGCCAATTTGTGGCGTAGGAAGCATAGTAACCTGCATAGGTCAGCATCCCACAGACAATAATGAAAAAAACAATGAGGTAATCTGTTTTGGGAATGAAAACATGTCCTTATTAAAATGCACTTGGACACTTAGGGGGTACCTGCTGAGAGCTAGCCACATGCCCTTGTTACTTACATCCCTCTCCCTTCACCCCCACCGTCCCTCACCCGAGGCCTGACATCCTCTGAGAAAAATAGAAAATGCTGGAAAAGCTCAACAGGATTAACAGTATCTGTGAAGACAGAATAGAGCCAAAGTTTCGAGTCTGTTTGATCCTTTGTCAGAGCCCTGACTGGAAACATTGGCTCTATTCTCTCTCCAGAGATGCAGCCAGATATGCTGAGGTTTTCCAGCATTTCCCATTTCTGTTTCAGATTCCAGTATCCGCAGTATTTTCCCTTTATCCAATGACCAAACACGACAGTGGGAGGGTGTTGTACCTACAGCAGCCAATGCTCTCCTTATGGTGCTACTGAGCAATGCACAGCCAGCTGCATCATATTGGCCAGTGTCACTGGGCAGCTGGGATTCCTGCCCCTGAGGAAGGCCCATCACCGGCCTGTCAATACCTGAGTAATGGTTAATATGGCAGGAAACTCTGCCAGAGGTGATCCAGGGCTTCTGTCTGGTTCTCCAGCTGGCAGGTGAGACCCCCGTTAACTCCTCTAGACTCCAGCCAATGATTCTGCTCACTGATCTTTCCTCGACTCCCCAGCACGCACAGGATTTGGCTTTTGCATGTTCCAGATGTTCCAGATGTTGTTTGAGGGTTAAGTATTGGCTCCAGAACAGAGAGGATCATGGTCTTGATCCTTCAGTTAGGCTGAAGACATTGATTTCAGAGGGATAAAGATGTTTGTAGATTTGCATGAGATATTCGTGGAAGATGAAATTAGATTTGAATTTAAAGTCTCCCTTCCCTACACAAAATGGTTGAATAGATAGTGCTGGCACTCAGATATCATTCTCTACCAGAGTCAACGGGATTTGAAACGTTAACTCTGACTCTCTCTCTCTCCACAGATACTGCCAGGTTTCTTCAGCATTTTCTGTTTTTATTTCAGGTTTCCAGCTTTTGCAGTATTTTGCTTTTATGTTATTTTATCTGTGTGGGTTCACCAGTGAGGAACAGCCAATTGATCAAACAGCTGACACCTTATTTAATGTGTTTGTTGATGGGATGTAACCATTACCAGCTAGGCCCCCATCTATTTCCAATCCCAGAATACTCTACAGAAGGTCATGTTGAACAATATTCTTGAACCTGACTTGGCAGCAGTGAAGGAATGGCATTACATTTCCAGTAAGAAGTTGCACAGCACCAGGTTAAAGCCCAAGAGGTTTATTTGGAATCATGAGCTTTTGGAGTGCTGTTCCTTCATCGAGTGAATGACTTCTTACTCATATATTTCCCAGTCAGGATGGTGTGTGGCCTGGAGGGGAACTTGAAGTGGTGATAGTGCTTCCAGGTATCTGCTCCCCTTGCCCTTCTAGATGGTAGAGGTTGCGGGTTTGGAAGGTGCTGTCAAAGGAGCCTTGGTGAGTTGCTGCAGTGCATCTTGTAAATGGTACACACAGGGCTGCCACAGTGTGTAAGTGATGGGGGAGTGAATGTTTAAGATGATGGCTGGGGTGCTGACCAAGCAAGTTGCTTTATCCTGGATGGTGTTGAGCTTCTTGAGTGTTGTTGAAGCTGCACCCAAGTGAGGAGTATTCCATCACACTCCTGAATAATGCAGATTATGGGCAGGCTTTGCGGAGTTGGTGAGTTCAAATGTGTGACTGTCAGACAGGTAGAGGAAGGAGAAGCAAGCTGGGATGCACAAGGAAGAAAAACTCTAGGAAAAGAAACTGGAAAGCCATTGATTATTTTGCGGTGTGCAGGAACTGTGCGCAGGAGGTCATCTGTCTGTCATCATGTTACATGTGAGGTGGGTGGTATGAGGTGGTTCCTCACCTAATTATTAGCTGCTGCTCTGCTGGAGATGAAAAGACGTGATTATCTCTCACACTGATGAAAAGAGGAGTGATTTGGGTTAAATGGAAAGAAATTAGAAACACATTATGAGGCAGAAGATCCAGAACTTTCTGTGTGAGGGAAAATGCTTCATAGAGTGGAAAGAAGAGTGAATCTTCATATCGATGATGAGGATGCTGCGATTTATAACACACTGACATTGCTCCGCTGCTTCAATATCTGGATAGAAAAAAGGCAGAAATCCAATTTGTGTGAATTCTGCTGAGCACTTCCTGGAGCCAAGCTGTAGGAAGAACATTACTTGCTCACACACAAGGATAAGCTATTTTTTAAACTACATTAGACAAATGATAAAAGGAATGTTTTACCGCTGATCTGACAATGAAAATGTGAATCCTTCATAGATTTCACTACACAACAAAATTCATTTTGACAGCTTATGTTTAAATCCCAAATCCATAACCTTTACCACCCGGAAACACAAGGGAGGCAGACACGTGGGAACAGGTCAGTGATCATACTTCACACCAACCGCCTTATCCCCATTTTCCATCCCATCAACTGACTCCTTTCTCCTTGTTGTGTATTTATTAAGGTGTTAAACAAGATCTGCTGGCATTCTGATATTCACAAGGAAGAAAATCTCTGGGAAAAAAAACTGGAAAGCCATTGATTGTTTTGTGATGTGCAGGAACTGTGCGCAGGAGGTCACCTGTCTGACATCACGTGAATTAGGGAAGGCCCTGAGTAGATATCGTATGTTAGAAAACTCAGAATGAAAACCCAGACAGTGTTGAACTACATGAATTCTTAATCCCCTCCCTTAATTCCTTACTTGGAAGTGTCGAGGATGTAACCTCCCCGGTTGACCGATGGCTAAAAGCAAATTTCTGCAGATGCTGGAATCTGAAACCAAAAGAGAAAATGTTGGAAAATCTCAGCAGATTTGGCAACATCTGTAAGGAGAGAAAAGCTTTAACAAAGAGTCATCTGGACTCGAAACATCAACTCTTTTCTCTTCTTGACTCATGGCTACTTGTCTGAGCAGATGATTTGACACTTGTGGCTCAGTGAGAATCATTCACCTACTGAGTCTGAAGTTTGTGAGCCCAAGGTCCATTCAGAAACCTAAACATATCAACTGGGTTGACATTCCAGAATAGTACTGAGGGAGTGCTGCAGAGTTGGAATTGTTGTCTTTCGGGATGAAATATTAAATCAATGTCCATCTGTTCTCTTGGCTCGACATTACGGATCCCGCAATGCCAATTTGAAGATAAGCTATGGAGCCCACTCCAAGATTCTGGTCAATATTTATCCCACAATCGACATCGTGCAAACAAAACGATTCAGTCATTACCCGAGCTAATTCAAACTTGCTGTATGTAAACTTACCTGATAATCACTGCTTCAAAGCATCTTGAGAAGTTTGTATCATTTAAAAGGTGTCATATTTGTATTGCATGAGTTATTTTTGGATGTATTAAGGAGTTGTGAGTTTGTAAGATGAATACTGTAGATGATAAATATTGTTCACTTAAATGAATCTTCCACATTTTCCACACATCTGGATTACCCGCCACCAGATGCTATACATGAGTCAGAAGCTCATTTTCTGATTATTGAGATGCTAAGCTGTGGGTTATGCAGATCAGCTATAATTGGACTGCTTACCTTCTTGTTACTGGGTGTCAGGATGTCATGTTTCCATGGGAACTGCAGTTAAGTGAATTGCTAACAAATGTTCCCACTGGGTACTGCAGTGTCATTGTTATGATACTGGACAAGCACTCCGAGGGCTTGTATTGATAATTCACGCAATGTTAATTCACAATCCCACAGCAAAAGTTGGAGATTCTAAACAGTAACTGTGAAAATACTCAGCAGCAGTTTCATCCACTGTAACAATACCACGTTTTCTAAACTGGGCACACCAATGACAGACTGGCTGAACATTTTGCGTCCACCTCTGTTCAGTCCATTGATTTTGAGCTTCTGGCTAATGGTCATTTTAATTTACCATCCCACTCACACTCTGACCTCTGCTTGCTTTCTTCATCCTACATAGAACATAGAACATAGAACATAGAACAATACAGCACAGAACAGGCCCTTCGGCCTTCGATGTTGTGCCGACCAAAATAAAAAGCAATGCCCCTCCAAACTAAACCATTCCCTTCTCTTCCATATACTTATCAACTAACCTCTTAAACGCCACCAAACTTGGCGCATCTACAACAGCTGCAGGCAGGGCATTCCACTCCCTAATCACTCTTTGAGTAAAGAACCTACCTCTGATATCCGTCCTATAACTCATACCCCTTAATTTAAAGCTGTGTCCCCTCGTGCTAGCTTTCTCCATCCTAGGAAAAAGGCTATCACTGTCCACCCTATCTAAACCTCTAATCATCTTATATGCTTCAATAAGATCCCCTCTTAGCCGCCTCCTTTCTAACGAAAACAACCTCAAATCCTTCAACCTCTCTTCATAGGACCTGCCCTCCATACCAGGCAACATCCTGGTAAACCTCCTCTGTACCCTCTCCAATGCCTCCACATCTTTCTTATAATGTGGCGACCAGAACTGCACACAATACTCCAAGTGCGGCCGCACTAGAGTTTTGTACAGTTGCAACATGATGCTGCGGCTCCTAAATTCAATCCCCCTACCAATAAAAGCTAAGACTCCATATGCCTTCTTAACAACTTTATCCACTTGACTGCCTACTTTCAGGGATCTATTGACACATACACCAAGATCCTTCTGTTCCTCAACACTATTAAGAGCCCTACCATTAGCCCTATACTCTACACATTTATTGTTCCTGCCAAAGTGCATTACCTCACACTTTTCCACATTAAACTCCATTTGCCACCTCTCGGCCCAGCTCTGCAACTTGTCCAAGTCACTCTGTAAACTAAAACACCCCTCTTCACTATCTATTGTTCCACTGCTTGAGTGGAACATTGTTCCACTGCTTGAGGAGTAGCACCTCATCTTTCAATAAGGCACTTTGCAGCCTTCCAGACTCAATGTTGAGTTCAACAATTTCAGATCATACAGCCTTTCCAGATATTCCCTCCCACTTTTCCAAGGATGTGCAGGTTAGGTTGATTGCTTTGAGTTATAAGGAGAAGCTGGATAGATTGGGACTTTTTTTCTCTGGAGCGTAGAAGACTGAGGTGTGATCCTATGTAAGGCTATAAAATAACAAGGAGCATAGATCTGCTAGATAGTCAATACCTTGAAGGAAAGTCTAAAACTAGAGGGTATAGGTTTAAGGTGAGAGGGGAGAGATACAAAAGTGTCCAGAGGGCAATTTTTCACACAGAGGGTGGTGAGTGTCTGGAACAAGCTGCCAGAGGTAGTAGTAGAAGCGGGTACAATTTTGTCTTTTAAAAAACATTTAGTCAGTTACATGGGTACGATGGTTATAAAGGGATATGGGCCAAATGTGGCCAATTGGGATGAAATTAGGAGTTTAAAAAAAGAACGGCATGAACAAGTTGGGCCAAAGGGCATGTTTCCATACTGTAAACATCTATGACTCTATGATCATGCTAATTTGATCCTAGTGACAGGGCAATCAGCAGGGTAAATATGTGGGGTTGTGGGAATAGGGTCTGGGTGGGATTGTGGCCAGTAAAGACTCAGTGGGTCAAATAGCCTTCTTCTGCACTGTGGGGATTCTATGATTTCCTCATGTAAGAACTGTTCAGTCTCTCTGCACTCCCATTTCTGATGAAGAGTCATCAACCTGAAATGTTGACTGGCATTATACTAACCCTTTGGAGATGGGGGGAAAAGGGAAACAGCGAGGAAAGGCAGTGGGAGGGAAGGCAATGTGTTTACCCCCTCAGGAGAAACTCCCAGCAATGGCAGGGGCTCAGCTAATTAATAGCTTTAAATTAAGGGGTGGTAGTTATAGGACAGATGCTAGAGGTGGGTTCTTTACTCAGAGGGTAGTAAGGGCATGGAATGCCCTGCCTGCAGCAGTTGTGGACTCGTCAAGTTTAAGGGTGTTCAAATGGGCACTGGATAGGTGTATGAATAGCATTGGAATAGTTTAGGATAGAGGGTCATAAAATTGATTACATTGGTTGGCCCAATATCGAAGGCTGAAGGGCCTGTACTGCACTGTAATGTTCTACATTCTATGTTCTATGTCTATTAGATAGAGGTGGTTAGCCAATGACCCCATTTCATTGGTGTGTTGGAGGCTGTGGTGTAATGGCATTGTCACTGGACTAGTAATCCAGAGAACCAAAGCAAGATCTGGGGATTGGGGTTCGAATCCCACCATGGTTGATAGTGAAATTTGAATTCAATAAAATTCCAGAATAAAAAGTCTACTGATGGGCAGCACAGTGGTTAGCACTACTGCCTCACAGAGCCAGGGACCTAGGTTCAATTCCCAGCTTGAGTAACTGTCGGTGTAGAATTTGCACATTCTCCTTGTGTCTGCGTGGGTTTCCTTCAGGTGCTCCCATTTCCTCCCACACTCCAAAGATGTGTAGGTTAGGTTGATTGGCCATGCTAAATTGCCCCTTAATGTCCTGTGATGTAAAAGTTAGAGGGAATAATGGGGTAAATGTGTGTGGTTGTGGGAATAGGGCCTAGAGTGTGAATGTTGTTGGTGTAAACTTGATGGGTTGAATGGCCTTCTCCTGCACTGTAGGTCTCTATGATTTCTAAGATGGCCATGAAACCACAGTTGGTTCTCAGAAAAACCCATCTGGTTCACCAATGTCCTTTAGGGAATTAAACCTGTTGTCCAAACCCAGTCTGGCCTACAGACTTACAGCAATGCCCCTGGAGAGCAGTTAATAAACGCTGGGCCCAGCCAGTGACACTCTCATCCTGTAAATGAATTTTAAAAAAAAGAGAAACACACAAGACCAAGCTGACAAGAAAAGGCATTGCACCTGATCTGGGGCTTGATCTGGCAACACTTGATCTTAGCTAAAAGGCCAATTAGTGTCATGAGTAGTCTCAGGAATATAATAGAACACGATTACTTTCTCCTTCATGGAAAGGCAGTGCTAATAAACATGCTCCTTAGTCTAGCTATATCATTCAGACAGCTCATTGATGTCATGTTTCAACACTTAAAACCTCCTGGACAGCTTTTTTTAATTCTTTTTGTGGGATGCAGGTGTCACTGGCTGGCCACCATTTATTGCCCATCCCTAATTACCCTTGAACTGAGTGGCATTTCGGAGGAGCAGTTAAGAGTCAACCGCACTGGGGCAGAACAGTGGCACAGTGGTTAGCATTGATCCCTCATAGCACCAGGGACCCGGCTTGGGTTGCTGTGTGTGAGTGTGGAGTTTGCATGGTCTTCCGCCAGGATTATTGTAAAACCCCAATTGGTTTATGAATGTCCTGTGTGGAAGATGTCCTGCTGCCCTTGACCAATCTCATTCTATATGTGACTCCCACATAAACATGATTGGTTAATCATAGACTCATAGAATCCCAAGGACATTCGGCCCATCGGGTCTGCACAATCCCACCCAGGCCCTATTCCCGCAACCCCGTGTTTTTATTTCTGCTAATCTCACGACACTAAGCGGCAATTTATCATGGCCAATCAACCTAACCTGCACAGCTTTGGATTGTGGGAGGAAACTGGAGCATCTGGAGGAAACCCATACAGACATGGGGAGAGCATGCAAACTCCACACATTGTGACCCAAGGCTGGAACTTAATCAGGTCCCTGATGCTGTGAGGTAGCAGTACTAACCACTGTCCTTAACTGGGGAAATTGTCTGTATTGTCATCAATGCACAGATCTCGAAAATGAAAGTGATCAAAATTAAATCATTCCATTATTGTTTTATTGATGACTTACACCTCTTAATGTTCCTATTTCACAATAGTCATTAATTTTTCTTTATTAGCTTCTTCATTATTTCCTCTTAAACTTCACTTCTTTGACTATCAGCACTCGAATTGCCCAGTTTCTCTATCACTCGACTTGATTCATCTCCTAACTTTCCTGTTGTTTTTAATTCTGTTGTTTAAGTTTCTTTTCATTAGTGATGCTTTTCCACCTTTAATAGAACATCGAACACTACAGCACAAACAATGCTCTTAATGCTCATTCTCACTTGCCCACCTTGCAGTGTTATTTCCTTTTGCCTCAGGCTGTTCTCCTACATCAATAGCTCACTTCTGTTAATCCAAATCCTTTTTAAACTGATATTCTCTTATAAAAAATTCCGCCCTCAGTTTCCTCCACATTCTCTCTTGAGCTCTCCTGGGTTTTTCATTCCTCCCACCTTGATTGACCTCTCTCGGTGGCTGAAGGAGGGGTCAGACCATGACTGGGGTCCTCTCCATGATGACTGTGGCTGTCACAGAAGCAGCCGTCCCTTCCACGTGAGCCTGGAATGTGGGTGCTGTTGGAATATTAAACCATAGAATCCAACTGATTCCAATTTTCTTCAATCAAGTATAGCCAACACTATTCCAACTGGACATTTATAGGAACTGGAATCCTGGCTAGCTCTCTCTCTCGTCCCCTTGCTCTCTCTCCTTTTCTCCTTCCCCCTCTTCCTTTCCCTCACATTTTTGTCACTCTCTTTCTTTCCCTCTGTCTTCCTTTCTCTCTTCCTCACACTCTCTTTCTCACATTCTTTCCCTCTTTTTCATTCTCTCTCCCTCTCCTTACCTCTTTTACTCCTCTTTGTATTTCTTTCTTTCTCCCTCTCTCCCCTTCTCTTATTTCCTTTATTTTCTAACAGTCTTGTATCTCCCCTCTTACTCTGCCTCAAATTCTCTTTATCCTCACTCTCTCTCTCTCTCTCGTTCTCGTTCTCTTCCTCTCTCCCTTTCTCTCTTACCAACTCAAGTATGCTCAACCTAATAAATAGTCTTGATGCTAGCCTAGATTAAACTAATTAATTCAGTGTCGTTAATGCATCAAAGTTGGGTTCCCCTGACCTGTGTAACTGTTCTACACAGGACAGCTCAGAACCGCTTACTGAATATATAAGCCTCTGCCTTTCCTTTTTCAATACTCTGTTCTAATATTCAATTATTTCCCTAAAAGCTGTCATTCAGTTACAACATTTGATTGGAGTGGGGGGACAGTGGTGGGGGTCGCATCTTCTCCTGCACAGTTTGCAATCTTCCTCTGCTCACCACTGTTCTCTTCCTCTGTCCTCACTATCTATCTATTCCAGCTATCACGCTGTCCTGTTAAGTCTGTCACTGTCAGTGATCCCTTCACAACGGCCCTGAATTTAACTCTGTACTGCAGCCACGGCCTCTTGCCTCAACATTCACAGTTGAAGGGGAGGTTACACAAGGTGATAAGGAGGTTGAAGTCTTGCTGGTTGTGTTCCCAGGGTCACAAGAACACAAGAACTTGGAGGAGGAATTGACCTAGTCCTGTCAAACCTGCTGCACCAATCATGGTTAATCCTGGGCTTAAACCCCACTTTCCCATTCACTTCCCGTAACCCTTGATTCTGCGAGAAACCAGTAATCTGTCAGTCTCAACCTCAGATATACTAATCAACACAGCCTATGCAACAATCTGGGAGATCCACAACTCCTTTTGAATAAAGTAATCTCTTCTCACATTTTTGTCACTCTTTCCTTTTGCTTTCCTTTCTCTCTCCCTCACATTCCCCCTCTCTTCTCTTACCTAACCCACACATCAACTGAATCAACCCAACCCACACATCTTTGGGACTGTGGGGACTCTGTCTATATTAATTTCTTTAATTACATCACAGTTCTTCTCCTTAGTTCCTATACCCATGTTGTCTCTCTCTGTGTCTGGTGAAATTGACACAAAATATTAATTTAGCACCTTACAACTATCCTGAGGCTTCACACACAAATTACCACTGTGATCCTTAATGGGCCCTGTTCTTTCCCTAGTTTATCTGAATCATCTCCAGAAATGTCAATGCCTTTCATCCCGAGTGTTTCATCCGCAGGAAACCCACACACAGATGAGGAGAATGTGCAGACTCCGCACAGGCAGTGACCCAAGTCGGGAATCAAACCTGGGACCCTGGCACTGTCAGAGTTACTATACCACCTGGCAATGATTCAGGACTAATTAAAGGTAAAATTCTGTGGATCCTGGAATCTGAAACAAAAACAGAAAATGCTGGAAGATCTCAGCATGTTTGACGGTGTCAGTGGGGAGAGAATTGAACCAAAGTTTCGAGTCTGGATGACCCTTCATCAGAGCTGATTGGTTCCTTATCCTGATTTTAGAATCTCCAACCAATGGAAGCAATCTCTCAGCACCCATCCTATCAAGCCCCTTCAGAAGTTTATACCTTTCAATAAGTTTCCATTTGATATAGCAGTGCAGAATTGGACAAACTGGCACAGAGAATTTGGGACATTTTGAACACAATGGAAAACCCACTCATGTCTGTGTTTCTCTGACATTTGAGTCTGGTTCAAGATTCAATATACCTGGATCAATTGCTGCCCTTTTGAAATGATTTACAGGGTCATAGAGTTATGGAGATCTACAGCACAGGAAAAGACCCTTCAGCCCATCGCGCATGTGCCCGTCAAAGACAAACCAACCAGCTATATTAATCCCAGTTTCCAGTGCCTGGCCCATAACTTTGTCTGCCTCAGCATCTCAAGTGCACATCTAAGTACTCCTTCAATGGTATGATGGCTCCTGCCTCCACCATCTTTTTAGGCAGTGAGTTCCAAATGCCCATCACTCTCTGGGTCATAGAGTCACAGAGTTTACAGCATGGAAACAGGTCCTTTGGCCCAACTTGTCCATGCCTCCCTTTCTCTTTTAAAACCCCTGAACTAATCCCAATTGCCTGCATTTGGCCCATATCCCTCTATACCCATCGTACCCATGTAACTGCTTAAAAGTCTTTTAAAAGACAAAATTTTACACATCTCAGTCATGTTCCTCCTCAGTTGTCTCTGCTCCAAGGAAAACAAGCCCAGTCTATTCCATCTCTCTTCATAACTAAAATTCTCCCGCCCAGGCACCGTCCTGGTAAATCTCCTCTCCCCCCTTTCCAGTCCTATCATAACCCTTCTGTAATGTTGATTCCAGAACTGCACACATTACACTAATTGTGGCCTAATCAGTGTTTTATTTAATTCCAACATAACCTCGCCCTGCTCTTGAACTCTTAAATTAGCCTCGGCTAATAAAGGCAAGTATATCGTATGTCTTCTTAACCACTTTATCCACCTGTCCTGTTAGCTTAAAGGATTAGTGTACATGCACATCAAGATCTGTCTGATCCTTGGTGCCTCCCTATGTTCTGCTGCTCATCATACATTCCTTACTTGTCCTGCCCAAGTGCATCATCTCTCAATTACCTGGATTGAATTCTATTTGCCACTGACCAGCCCCTCTGACCAGCCAGTCAATATCCTCCTGTAATCCAGGGCAATACTTCTCAATATTTACCACTTTACCAATTTTCATAACATCTACAGATCTACTGATCAATTATCCTACATTTCAAGTCTAAATCATTGATATAAACTGCAAACAGCAAGAGTTCCAACACTGGTTCCTGTGGAACCTCACTGCACACAGCTTTCCAGTCTGAAAAACACTTTGACAATCACTCTCTGTTTTCTGCCACTCACATTTCTGGGTCCAATTTGCTAAATTTCCTTGAATCCCATGGGCTTTTACTTTCTCTTTCAGTCTCTCCTGTGGAATCTTGTCAAAAGCCTTGCTGAGTCCAAGTGGGCTATGCCAAATTCATAGTCCTCTTCTACACGCCTGGTCAGTACTTCAAAAAGTTCAATCAACTTGATCAGACACGACCTCCCCTTTGTAAAACCATGCTGACTGTTCTTGATTAACACCTGCTTCTCCAAATGCAGATTAATTTAGTTTCTCAGAATTTCTTCCAATATTTCCCCATTACTGAGGTTAGCCTGACTGGCCTCTAATTTCCTGGTTTACCCCTTCCTCCCCTCTTAAGTAATGGTACCTCACTGGCTGCACTCCAGTCTCCTCCAAAATCTCTCCTATGTCTAGAAAGGAATTGAAAATTATTGCCAGCACCCCAGCTATTTCTTCCCTTGCTTCACTATGGAGTACATTTCATCTGGTCCTGGAGATTTATCTACTTTTAAGTCTGCCAGACCACACCAAACCTCCTCTCTGTCTATGTTAATTTCTTTAATTATATCACAGTTCTTGTCCTTAGTTCCTATACCCATGTTGTCTTTCTCTGTGTCTGGTGAAATTGACTCAAAATATTAATTTAGCACCTTACAACTATCCTGAGGCTCCACACACAATGATCCTTAATGGGCCCTGTTCTTTCCCCAGTTTATCTGAATCATCTCCAGAAATGTCAATGCCTTTCTCCTGAGTGTTGTCAATACTATTACAGAAGACTTGGTTGAATCTGTGTTGCCTATGATGTCCTAGCTACAATACCACCTGGCAATAATTCATAATTAGTTTCAAGAGAAGAAATGTCTGCTGAAGTTCCAAATTTTACTTCTAGGGTGGAGATCAGCCAAATTTCTGAATGTTGTACACTAGCAAAGAAGAATACACGTCCTTCTGATTGATTTATTTGTTAACTGTGTATTATGGCCCCTAAATTCTGTTCCAGATCACAATGTACGCAGATTGTACGCTGCATATGCACATTGGAACATGCACACGAAGAGGGCGCGGTGTTCAAACCTCCCATTTGATTTTTTAAATTGCTCTCAGGATTGAAACTGTGTGTTGAAGCCTCAGTGAAAAGTGACAGTAGAGCAGTAACTACACTCACTTTCCCCACTGAAAGGTAGGTATTTGCACCTATTTATCTGCACAGTTCTGCCTGCTCCAGCTTCAGCGAGCAGAAGCAGCAAACATACTGGAAATATTCTTTCAGTGGGTTAGGTTTTTTTTGTAAATGTGTCTAAAAGATGTTTAAAATATATACAGTGCACACAAAATGAAGGAAAGATGTACTTTTTTTATTTTTTAACAGCTTTGTCATAACATTCCGCTGTTAATTCCATGAGCAAATATTTTGAGATGTAACAAAGTGAATTTGAAGTTATAAGTTTCAGTAAAAGTTCATTTGGATTTTGCTGTGCATTTTAAGCAGGTGGTTTATCCCAATTTTAAGAGTCTCTGTGATACAATGTTGATCCTTAGAAGCCTCCTAAATAGTGAGTTTGATAGAAGGTGAATTTAATTCTGCATTTACAGTGGGAAATGCAATTTGATTATTTCAAATGCTTTAGGAAAGTGTAATCCGTAAGATAATATATGCACGCCTCCGGTAAGCTGATGTGAGCTATCTCCCTGATAGGTATTGCAGAATCCAGTGCAGGTTGAGTATTTGATCTGGAGATCGCGCAGCTGCTTCTGGACATTGGGTTTTTAAATGAACAATGTTTCCTTCCCTCCCTCCCTGTTTCCTTCCCTCCCTCCCTGTTTCCTTCCATTCCTTCATCATTTCCTCCCTCCTTCATTCCCTTCCCCTTTCCTCATTCTTTTCCCTCCCTCATTCAATCCACTCACTCCTCTCTTCCCTGTTTCCCTCATTTCCCTCCCTTGTTTCCCTCATTCCCCTCCTCTCCCTCTCTCCTCTCATTCCCCTCCTCTCCCTCTCTCCTCTCATTCCCCTCCTCTCCCTCTCTCCTTTCATTCTCCCATGCCTTGTTCCCCTCTCTCTCTCTCCCCTCGTTCCCTCCCCTCCCTTCCCTTCCTCTCTCCCCACCCTCTCTCCCCTCATTCCTCTTCCCTCCCTCTCTCCCCTCGTTCCCGTCTCCTTCCTCTCTCCCCTCGTTCCCCTGCCCTTCCTCTCTTCCTTTGTTTCCTTCCCCACCCTTGCTCCTCACGGTCCCCTCCTCTCTCTCTCTCTCCCCTCCTTCTCCTCCCCTCCCTCTCTCCTCTCATTTCCCTCCCCACCCTTTTTCCCTCATTTCTTTCCTCTCCCTCTCTCCCTTTGTTCCTGTCTCCTTCCTCTCTCCTCTCATTCCTCTCCCCTCCCTCTCTTCCCTTGTTCCCTTCGTCTTCTCTGTTCACACAAAGACAGCAGAACCATTTTGTTCAATTAAAGAAATGTCTTATTGATCATTGAGTTAAAGCAGCAGAAAAGAAGGAAAGGGGAAGGGAATGAAGGAGGGAGGAACTGATGAAGGGATGGAAGGAGACAGGGAGGGAGGGAAAGAAACATAATTTGGAAAGGTTGATGTAGTGATTAGATGAATTGTCATTCTGCAATTTCTAAAGTTAAACATGAAGTTAAATGTCAACATGGTATCAAAATTTTTTATGTGTAACATTATTTTGGTTAATAAGTGTTTTATATTGAAGCTTATCAAATCCTAAGGTGAAAATCTGGAGATAATTATAACTGAATAACATCATTGAAAAAATCAAAGAAGAAATATTCTACTGATAAACAAATAAAAAAACACTTGTTAGATCACATATATTACAACAAGTCAATAGTCAATTGGACTGAAGAATTAAACACAAGGAGTATGTGTAAAGAGAGGGGGTGGGTGAAGTAGAGGTAGAGATGCTGGAAGGAGACAAGAGGGACTCTCATTCCTCCTGCGCTGCCCCCAGATCTTTCGCCATCTACATGATATAAGCTCCCGCATCCTTGATGGCGCTACATCTTACCCAGCAGGAAATGAAAGCAAGTTATAAAATAATATCATGCAAATTTAAATAGTATTCTCACACATTTAAAAATATAAAATAACCACATTTATGCCACTTAAATAGAAAAAAAGGACATTTCCAGTCGTGCCAGTAACATTACATTACTGAAGAATTGCAGAGATCATAATGTAAAAAAGTTTTCTTAAAGGTACACTAACATCACAATGCAGCTATCAGACCTGTTGCTTCCTCTAAAGCTGCTGTTTCAGTCTCTGCACTCAATGAATACTCCCTTCACTTCCATCACAAAAGGGTGTGACTGCTCTAAAACTGCACTCCACTCGAATCTGCACAGACTGTTCCGACATTGCCGGTGGAAATGAAAGTTTCTTCGCGATCTTTGAACGTAGATAACTAGGTACTTTTATCATTTAGTATCAGCAGATTATGGCTTCCTGCTAATAAACAGAAATTGTGGGCTAATGATTAATGATGTTTAATGCTGTGTCGTGGGCATTATTGATCTTATGTATACCACTATAATCATTTGTTGTCATAGTCACAAAAGTAAAGGGATAGGGATGTTATCTATTTAAAAGGGTTGCAGGTTGCTTTAAAAGCTGAACACATGGTTTGATAATGATGTCATTAGGATGTTGCAGAGATTAGTGTTACACTTACAGTTTGTACTCTGTGCAGTTCAAAGAGCAACTCTCCAATAAATCTGTTGATGTTAGCTTGAATCTACATGTGCAAACCACATTCTTTTCCTCTTGTTAAATCCCACAACCCCAACATAGTTTGGAGATTACACCAGTGAAAACCCATGCAGACACAGAGAGAATGTGCAAGCTCCACAGCGACCCAGGCTGGATTCGAAGCCAAGCTAGCTACTGTGCCACCCACACATTGAAAGTGATAGATATTAAATGTTTCTTCATTTCAAAAATGATTTAATTTTCAAAGTTATAGTGTTCACCAATGAGCTGTGGAACGGCTCAATTTAATTTTGTTTCAGTGATGCTCAGTGATTTACTGTCAGGTTAGTCACAGGTGGAGGGTTGGATACCCTTATTAAATTGCTTGTTCTTGCTGATTGATCTATTTTCAACTGTATTAATCAAACTTCAGCATATCACCACTCTAAAGTACATCAGGGAATACTTCATAATAGCAAAAAAGAAAATAAATAATTACATTCTAATACGTTGCCCATTTGCGTGGTTGATGGAAAATTTTATATCGGTGATTTTGCAAACGGTCTTAATCTGAAATGTGCAGTGTCACTTTGAGAGAAACGGGAGTGCCTTGGTTGTGTTCTTTGACAAGTTATCCAGAAATCTGTGTTCAGATCCCAGCATGTCAACTGAGGAATTTAAATTGAATTAATTAAACCAATCTGCACTAAGATCTCAGTAATATTCATCATGTAACTGTTAGATTATTGTAAGCACCTAGCTAGGTTGCTACTGTCTTTTAGGGAAGGAAATCTGCCAGCCTAACTCTGTCTGGCTTGTGAGTCCAGGTCAACGACAAAGTGTCTCTCAACTATCCTGATACTCAAACAATTCCCAGAGACAGTAGAGTGGCTACAACAATGATTTAACAACAACAATCATGTTGTGGCTTTAAAATGGCTATTCTGGCTGAGAGCTAAGCATGCTGGAATTTTTGGTTAACTTATAGATGAAAAGCAGATTGAGGTGGTAAAGCAACTCTGAATCAGAGTTCTGATCTGGAAACTGTGACCTGAAGCTTCCTGTTTTGACTAAATGAGGGAAGTTGTTTATTTGCGAGTAGACATGGTGGCTTTGAATTTTATTGCCATTATGTGAAGGACATGCAATTTGAACTAAGAATAATGGCATAATTCACAAGTGATTTCATTGGTTACTTGAGTCATGTGATTGATTTCTGGTTACACGATTGGCTGGATGACAGAGAATCTTCTGGGAACAGTTGGTAGAAACTGTAGATAACAGACATTGCAGTCCTTTGTTTGCCAATGATAACTCTGTGGAGATTAACCATCGTAAAAAGCGAGCCCTGAAGGAATTTTCCTCCAAGAAGACTATGAAGGTAGATTCTATATCAGAAAGAATTTACCCAATTCTTCCCTGAATCCTGTAGTGTCTGTTTTTAGTTAAGTAGTTAAAGTTAATCATAAAGTCATAGAATTTTACAGTGCAAAAGAAGGCCATTTGGCCCATCAAATCTACACCAGTCACAATCCCACCCAGGTCCAATCTCCATAACCCATGCACTTACCTTAGTTAGTTCCTCTGACACTAAGTGGAAGTTAGCATGGCCATTCAACCTAATCCGCACACCTTTGGAGTGTGAGAGGAAACCAGAGCACCCGGAGGAAATCCATGCAGACACAAGGAGAATGTACAAACTCCATATCGTCAGTGACCCAAGCTGGGAGCAATGCTCACCATTGTGCCACCGTGCCACACGTTAATGTTCAGTTAAGAGTTAAAGTTCAATAAAGTTAACATTCAGTTACGAATTCAAGTTCAGTAAATGAGTTAATGAGTTGCGACTGTTTGAGTTGGTACCCGAAGAGTTTAATAAAGAAAGAAATTGTGGGATTAATTGAGAGTTGACTCCTGTTCTTGCTTGTCTCATGAGTTTGTAATGCTTGGAAGGTATTTAGATTAATGGCTGAATAATAATAGGTGACTCATTATCACCTTCTTCCGGTCATTAGGAATGGACAATACATGTTGGCCATTTTAGTGATACTTGCATCTTATAAATGAACTTAAAGGAGCTACAGGTGGGATTTTCCAGTGTTAGCCGCTGACAGAATCCCGATCCTGATCTCCCCACCCCACCTCCCCCAGTGGCTTCCCTGAACAGAATGCTTTAGATCTCGGTGGGACTGGAAGATACCAGCATTGTCTGATAGGGAGCCATCTCCACCACCAGACAACACACAGCGGTGGGGTGGAAAATCTTGGCCTGCATCGATGCTCAGGCACTCGCTCACTGCTCCCACGGTTTCTGGCCTGGCAGAATCCAGCCTATTCCAGACATCGGGCGGGGTTTTGTAGCCTCACTCAGGCGAGGTTGGAAATTCCCCTCTGAGGTCAACGGATATTTCAATTGTCGAAATTCTCACTCGCTCCGATTCTGTGGCGGGTGAGGTGGTAGAATTCTGGACATCTTCTCCAAAGGCTAATCAAAAGAAGCCATTGCATTTTGAAAGCCCTTCAAATGTACTCCAGTGTCTGATCATTACTTCAATAAATATATTAATGTATGGCACAGCACGGTGGCACAGTGGGTTAGCACCGCTGCCTCACAGCGCCAGAGACTGGGTTCAATTCCTGGCTTGAGTCACTGTTTGTGTGGAGTCTACATGTTCCACACGTATGATCTTTTTCTGCACTGTAGGATGTTATGAGTGTACCGACCACACAGGTTAAGGAATAATGAGGAAGTTGCATGCAATATCTGAATACATTTAGAAATGCAATCCAGAAGAAAAGGTGACTGGACAAAACCAGTTCAACTCTCCCCTCTGCAGACTTGTGATTTGTCTTGGAGCTGGACAATGGTATGTGATCTAATTGCACACAGCAAATCAGCTCACATATTCACTCATGAAGACTGTGGCATATGTCCTCCTCTCAAGGGGTTACCAGAGTGATTTGGAGTTGTTCAATGTTAACATTCCTTGGTGCAGCCTCTACTGACATTCTGTTCTTTTTGGCCCATTTTTAATTGCTGTCTTCACCCTTCCCTGACACAGTCTGAGAGCTGGTCTGAGTGGGGAAAGCTGCACTGAGTTTACATTTATAGATCCAACTATCTGCAAGAAAAAAGGTGTTTCAGATTTGTTGCAATTTTAAGTTTTCATCGACAGAATCAAACCCTTTCTCTGCTTTTCCACGCATAATGGAATCTCCTTCAATGGAGGCCTGGTCAGAGGATTAGTAATTTCAGTTTCTGTATGAAAACCTTGCAGTTTCACTATCATATCAGTTATAAAACTCAGTCAGAATACCTTAATGAATTAATTATTCAGTGTGAAATGGGGAGTGCTAGCTTTCATATAACACTCAGGATGCATAGCAGTCAGTATGCTCCAGTGTTCAATGACAGGAAATTTGGCAGTCAGTTTGCACACAGCAAGATCCCACAAACAGCAGTGAGATAACCTGTTTCTGCATCAATCCTAGGAGAATGTTCCTGCTGTTTTTCAAGTACTGCTACTGCATCTTTTCCTCCGACTTTAGAGAGCTGATGAGGCCTAACTTTGACATTAGATCTGAAATGTGACATCACCAAGAGTTGGGCACTCCCTCAGCATGGCATGGGGAGCATCAGCATGTGCTTTGGGCAGGGGGTGGGGGATGACTGGATTGCAGCATGGGCTAAATGGCCCATTCGTGTAGGCAGCATGGTGGCACAGTGGTTAGCACTGCTGTCTCACAATGCCAGGGACCTGTGTTTAATTCCAGCCTCACGTGACTGTCTGTATGGAGTTTGCACATTCTCCTTATATCTAAGTGGGTTTCCTCTGGGTGCTCCAGTTTCCTCCCACACTCCAAAGATGTGCAGGTTAGGTTGATTGGCCATGCGAAAATTATCCCTTAGTGTACTAGGATGCTTAAGTTAGAGGGATTAGCGGGTAAAACGTGTAGAGATATGGAGTAGGGCCTGGGTGGGATTGTGGTCGGTGCAACTCAATCGGCTGAAGGGCCTCTTTCTGCACTGTAGGGTTCTATGATTCTATGATTTGCCCCTCCCTCCTCACTGTCAAAAGTGCTAAACATTTCTTTTAGGTTAAGAAGTGTTTCCCTTGCACCTCCTCAAATTTGGTCTATCGTATTCACTGTTGCCTGCTCAATCTCCTCTACCCTGGGGAAACTATACACATAAACTGAGTGATTGCTTTGTGGAATACCTTCACTCTGTCCATCTTACGAGGTGGTAAAGTTCCAGCACACTTGTATATTCTCAAACTGCTGTAATGGTCCAGTGAAGCCCAATGAAAACTGGGGGTGTGTTATATATTTTGGTTAATTACAGTGTTGTGGCACGGTTCCTTTAAGAGAACAATCATGTGGTCACCCCATGACATCATGGGGGCCTCCCAGAGGTTTATGGACATTCTACATCTTAACCTTGTCCCGTGAACATCTCTGCAATAGACCTGTTTGCTGCTTCTGTCACACCCTCGTGTGGCACCTCTTTGTTACTTGTCATCACATCCCATAACATCAATGTTTCAGAATAAGTAAACTGGCGATGAATCAGGGCCAGAAAAACTCCAAAGAGAAAAACATTTAAGCTGCAAATTTGTGGGAACTTGAACTTCAATGATTCAGAAATCGGGTAGGAGCAGTAACATGTTGAAACATTACAACATCAAAAGTTCCAGTAAAGCACAAGAAACAGAAAAGTTCTTACCAGAGAAGTGATTGGTAGACTCCTGTCAGCAGTGTCTGTGCAAACGATCGGGTGACATGGAAACCATGGAGCTCGCACACAGAAAGGGAAAAGAAAAGGTTGGTGCAATAATTTCTGCATTGTGTTTAATTCGGGAGTTAGTCTGCTGGGCAATCAGATTAATATCAACAGTGAACAGCATTTTGTTGCTCCCTTAATAGTTGGTCAATTTGTTGCCATAAACTCTTTTGATGAAGAAATTGAACACTGGAGCTCCTGTGCAGAGAAACACTACCAACCTTTCGCAATACTAAGAAGTAAAGCCTTTAACTTACTCCCAGTCAAAGAAATCTGCTACCAAAACCATTGAGTGATTGGTGAAATTCCTGGAACAATATTTGCCTAAGCCACTTATTATTGCAGAAGGATGTTCCAGTTTCATGGAAGAAACCAATTAGAGGAGAAGAGTATTTCACAGTTTGTAGCAGCCTGAAAGCATCTCACAAACTATTGTGAATTTGGTGAATCATTGGATAACACTCTTCAAGATCGCTTTGTCTGCAGGTTAAAATACGAGACAATCCGGCAATGCCTGCTCATTGAGCACAACTTAAAAACAGCTGGAGATTACAGACTCGATGGAACTCGCAGCTGGAGAGGCTTTGCACTGGGGACAAGCACAAGTCCATAGGGTGGATGCCACCTGGAGGAAGACTGCCCGGCAATAGGTGTGCCATCGATGTGCAAGAACGAAGCATTCACCAGCGGGATACTAGAGCAAGGATAGCGAATGCAAGAATTGTGGCAATGCTGGTCACGTTGCCAGAGCTTGTTGGCAAGATCAGGTTTCCCTGAAAAGTGTGTTCTGGAAAATAATCAAGACATATTTGAAAAGAAGAGTTTGACAAATTGAGTGAAAATAATTTATGAAATGGCTGAAAGGAACAACAACAATCCAGGAGTGTTGTCTGATCAAGGTGGATCACACAGATCTGAGAAATCCTTATGCTGAGTGGATGTAATAAATCGAGGGTGACTCAGTAAGGCTTCAGAACAAAAAGGTTTTATTGCCAAAGCAACAATTAATGATACATACGAATAGGGTCTGAAAGAATAACTGTGTAACTTCTTGTCATTGGCTCAAACACACCAATATTCAGAGGTGACATTAACTCAGCTTTGTCCTTTTGGGCAAATTGCACACGGCACTGCTCCGCCCTTGAAACATTCAGGTTGGTTCTTTGATTTTGAATTTCACTTGAACTCCTTCCATTGAGCCAAGTGAAAACACTCTTAGTCTTAATCAAGACAAACCAGGAGTAATCCTGTCATAGTGAAGGTGATAGATATGATGTTGATAGCTGGAATGCATCCTGATTTAAAATCACACATGTCAAGGAAGCTTAAGTTGACAGTCCAAGCTGGATACTTGATGTGGGGCTATCGCTTCCCTTAATGTATGACAAAAATTGTTGGAGGAACTGCATAAAGGGCATTCAGGCATGGTCTGAATGAGGGAGATCACTCAAAGTTCCTTTTGGTGGTTAGGTCTGTTTGAGTCTCTAGGTTGCAGTTTAGTAAAGGAGACATGAGTTCAGCTTCTTCATAAATCAACTTTATTTCTTTGATCCAACTCCACATACAATTCTCCATCAACACCCAATGCCACCTGTAGTCCCTTTATATATCAGAGACTTCTATTAAATTAGGGCCTAATTAGTAGGTCTGTTAACCCCTTCCTAACAAAGGCTGGATGACTAGATCGAGGAAAAAATTGGACAGTACAGTTATGTTCTTATGCAAAGAATTTACCACTGTTGTCACCTTTATATCCGTGGGGATAGCCTAAAGTGCCATGGAAATGCCTACACATTGATTTGAATAGTCCGTTGGAGGGTTGCATGTTCTTGGTCATAACTGATGTGCATTCCAAATGGCTGGAAATTGTCATTATGAAATCCATCATCACTGGACAAACCGTCAAGAAACTTCATGAAATCCCTGCAAAGTTTGGTAATCCGGAACAAATTGTTAGTGACAGTTTATTTCACAAGAATTTGAAGATTTTCTCAGAGTGAATAGCATTCAACATACCAAATCCCATTCCCTTCGGCCATCTGTAAATGGATTAGCTGAAAGATTTACACAAGCCCTGAAATACTCATTGGCAAGACCACACTGAGACTAATATGTACAGTTTTCACCTGATTTTGGAAGAAATTAGCTTGCATTGAATACAGTTCAAAGAGGGTTTCCTAGATTGGTTCCGGGATGAGGGGTTTGTTTTATGAGGAAGGGTTAAGCAGGTTGGGCCTATACTTGTTGAAGTTTAGAAGAATGAGAAGTGATCTCATTGAAATATGTAACTATCTGAGAGGTCTTGCTAGGGCGGTTGCTAACAGGATATTTCTTCTCAAGGAGAAGCCTTGAACCAGGGGGACAAGTTTAAAATAAATGAACTCCCATTAAGAGACTGAGATGAGGAAAAAAATTTTCTCTCAAAGGGTCCTTAATGTTTGGAATTCTCTAGAACAAAGATCAATGAAGTTTGAGTCAGAAGGCTGAGTATTTGATTATTTTTTTAATATACAAAGACCAACATAGAAATATTGAACAGTACAGCACAGTACAGGCCCTCCAGCACTCAATGTTGTGCCGAGCTATGTTCAATCTCAAGATCAAACTATCCCCTCCCTATCATTCTGGTGTGCTCCATGTGCCTATCCAATAAGCACTTGAAAGTTCCTAAAGTGTCCGACTCCACTATCACAGCAGGCAGTGCATTCTACACCCCAACTACTCTCTGAGTGAAGAATCTACCTCGGACATCCCTCCTATATCTCCCACCATGAACCTTATAGTTATGCCCCCCAGTAACAGCTCCATCCACCCGAGGAAATAGTCTCTGCCCGTCCACTCTATCTATCCCCCTCATCATCTTATAAACCTCTATTAAGTCACCTCTCATCCTCCTCCTCTCTAAAGAGAAAAGCCCCAGCTCCCTCAACCTTTCCTCATAAGACCTACCCTCCAAACCAGGCAGCATCCTGGTAAATCTCCTCAGCACTCTCTCCAATGCTTCCACATCCTTCTTATAGTGAGGTGACCAGAACTGAATCCAATATTCCAAATGTGGTCTCACCAATGTCCGATATAGTTGCAGCATAACCCCACAGCTCTTCAACTCAAACCTCCGCTCTTAAACTCAAACATGCCATTTGCCTTCCTCATTGTTTGCTGTACCTGTATGCTAGCTTTCTGTGCTTCTTTCGCACCTTTTGAAAAATATCCTGTTTTTCTATTATGAGTAAAGTGAATAACCCCGCACCTCCTGATGTTGCACTCCATCTGCCACCTGTTTCCCACACAATTATCCAGTCTGTATTTCCTCACAGTCTCCTTTGTCCTCCTCACAGCATGCATTCTCACTTACATCTACCGAGTGTAGAATGCACTGCAGGAGAGTGCGACAGATTCAGTCATGGCTTTCAAAAGGGCAATGAATAAGGATCTGGAAAGGAGAGATTTGCTGGGCATAGGAATGAGATGAGCTAAAGTGCTTTTGCAGAGAGAGATACCACGTGCATGAAAGGCAGTTCTATAACCATTCTAAGATCTGATATGCATTTGTATCTGGTGATGTAGCCAATTGTTTGGTTACAAGAGTCTAGTCCTTTTGACAGCAGATTAAAGAACAAGTCAGAAATGAGACCCTGTGGTAGTTATAGACAATTGGATAATGGTATTTATCATTTTGCTATAGATAGCGCACAGAGGAAACCTACCCCCTGCTTTCTTATCAGGCTCTGCATGTTAAATTTAGTCCCTGTTGATCCATGCACACTCCAAGTGATTTTTTAAATTCTACATTTGCATTCAGACATCCTGAAGCTTGCTTTTTGAATTATTAAGTAGCTCTGTATTTGGTCTAGTTCCTAAATTTGATTTTACTCTTCACATCTTTAATTCATTCTTTCCTTCCATTGGAGATTTGCTCCTCACTATTTCTTGTGCGCATACATTTTAATATGTTTTGCATTTTTCTGCTTGTGCTCCAGAGAATGAGTTCATTGGCTTGTGTTCCCTTGTGTTAAGAAGATTGAAGGATTATCTCATTCTGGTGTGTAATGTATACGCAGAAAAAGTACCATTTCCTCTTCTGGAATTGTCCAGAAGAAAGGGACACCTTCCTACAGGACTCCCTGCCTCTACAGAAGAGAGTTATAGATTTCCATTGCCATTTGTATGAAGAAGTCCTTCTTCTCATCACTGCTGATTGATCTGACTCTAATTTTAAGGTCTTGTTCTCAATTCTTTTCCCATCAGCCCAAAACAGCTGCCAGAAGAAATACATTTTCTCTATCTCCTCTCTCAAATCATTTAATCATTCAGCTTGATTACATCACTCCTTAATCTTCATTACCAAATTCATAGAATCCCATCAGTACAAAAGGAGGCCATTCAGCCCACAAAGGCTACACCTATTCTCCAATAGGACATCTTACCCAGACCCTATCTCCATCATCCCATGCAATTACCTTGCTAATCTACACATCTTGGGACACTAAGGAACAATTGAGAATTGGCAATCCACCTAACCTGTATGTCTTTAGACTGTGGGAGGAAACCGGAGCACCCAGAGGAAATCCACACAGATACGGGGAGAAAGTAAAACCTCCACACAGACAGTGAGATGAGGCTGGAATTGAACCCGGGTACCTGGAGCTGTGAGGCAGCAGTGCTAACCACTGTGCCAGCCTAAAAGTATTGCAAGCCTAATTATACAACATGTTATCTTCCTCTAAGACCTGATAGAGAGAAAGCCCTTGCAGTGGGTGAGGATGGAGGGGGCAGTGGGTTCGATTGAGGGAAGTAGATGGACAGGATCTGATTGATCAATGAGTGAAGGATTGGCAGTTGTCTACAGAATGTCTACAGTTGCTGTGGTTGAATTGATCTCATTCCGCCTTGCGTTGTTGCATCTTACATAAAGACTTGTTCCTTTTCATGACAAAACACACAATTCACATGCTGGGTCTTTCAGCGTTATCTATTAGCGATGCTTTATTTTTAAACCGAGTACCTTTGTCAAAGCTACTTAATTACTTGAAAGTGTGAGCACAATCCAACAATACTTTGATATTGTTTTATTCTACAAGTGTCAGTGATAATTCCCCAGCCTGGGAACATGATAATTAAATGCAGCGAAAATAAAAATGCTAACCAGCTGCACTTAATTATCACTTAACGCTCAGCACCATGTGACACGTCTGACAAAGTATTAGAGAATAGCAATGCGCAGCTCTCCAGAAAACTCAGTACAGTCCCAGCTGGCAGCGCAGACCAAGAATCTTTAGCCTCAAAATTGCTGAAAGATGTCCTTGCGGATTTGTGTCAGCTGCTCCTTTAACTGGGTTCAGTGCTTACATTAAACGGCATTTGCAGCAGAGAAACACGTCACTCAACTCCATGCCCTGTTTGTCCCCCATGTGAGCCCCTTCCCATCACTCTTCATCGCAAAGAATATTCTCCTCCTCCTTCCCATCTTTTATTAAAAAAAACTTGAATAATTTTCTACTTGGAATAAATTTAAGCATCTTAAAATAGCTATAGTGCAGAAGAAGGTCATTTGCCCCATCAAGTTGACCCGCTGGCCACAATCAACCCAAGCCCTATTTGCATAACCAGACATATTTGCTCTGTTAATCCCTCTGACACTAAGAGGCAATTTATCACGGCCAATCAACCTAACCTGCACTTCTTTGGACTGTAGGAGGAAACCGGAGCATCTGGAGGAAACCCATGCAGACACGAGGAGAACGTGCAAACTCCACACAGACAGTGACCCAAGCTGGGAATTGAACCCAAGTCTCTGGCACTGTGGGGGCAACAGTGCTAATGTCTTATGCTACTGTACTGTCCCTTTTAATCAAAACTATCACTGGAAAGATCAGTTCCCACGTTATGTGCAGCCTGCAATATGTGGGAATTCTTAGACACTCTTTGCAGTCGGGATGAGCACATTTGCAGGAAGTGCCACTGGTTTTAGCAGCTTGGGAGCTCTCGGAGTTTGAGTGTTTGCTGGAGGCACAGCTGTGCATCTGCGAGGCTGAGAGGTTCATAGATTAGACATTTTTAGACAAGGCCATCTCACAGCTGAAGGAAATACAGTCAGAGAAAAAATGAGTGACACAAATAGTCAAAAAAGCCCCAGAGAGTATCATACTTAAGAACCATTTCTATGTGTTGGTAAATGGTGAGAAAAAAGAAAGAAAATTACAGGACAGGAAGAGGCCCTTTGGTCCTTCAAGCTTTCAATTTAATGAGAGTGTAGCATTGTCATACAATATATCTTGGTGGGAGGACAGATATCTCAAAAGCAAAGATTTAAAATAACTGGTAAAAAAGTCCGAAGAGAGAGAGAAGAGAACCTTTTCCACACAGCAAGTTGTAATGACTATGGAATATGCTGTGGATTCAAGAAGAATTTTCAAAAAGGAGTTGGAAAAACACTTGAAAAAGTAAAATTCTCAGGGTGATGAGGAAAGAATGAGGAGTCAGACTAATTATTCACTCTTTCAAAGAGATGGCATAAGCAGGATGGGTAGATTGGCCTCCGTTGCTGTATGATTCGATATTAAATCCAATTGGTTCAATAATATTCATCAGGGAAGTAATTCTGTCATTCCTTACATGACCAGACTAACATGTGACTCCCGTCTCACAGCAATGTGGTTGATCGTTAACAGCACTGTGAAATGTTCATACAAGTTACTCATTTATATCCAAATGAAGAAGAAATATCTTTATTCAAGTAGTGATGGGACTGTGCAGTGGCAGGTGTAAATAGTATAGATGTATTTATGGGGAAGCTGGATGAGATTACGAGGGATAAAGGGATAGAACATAGAACATTACAGCGCAGAACAGGCCCTTCGGCCTTCGATGTTGCGCCGACCAATTAGGAACAAGCAGTGACCCTCTAACCTAAACCATTCCCTTTTCATCCATAAACTTATCTACTAACATCTTAAACGCCACCAAACTTGGCGCATCTACAACTGACGCAGGCAAGGCATTCCATACCCTTGCCACCCTCTGGGTAAAGAACCTACCTCTGACATCTGTCCTAAAACCACCACCCCTTAATTTAAAGCTATGTCCCCTCGTGCTAATGGATGGATTTAGATGAGGAATTGGGGCATAAAGCTTGCATGGCATGTCAATTCCAATTGGATGGTTGCTCTCTGTATCCTGTTTCTGTGTCACCTATCCTCTATAATTCCACACATCAAACCTTTCTTTTATTCATTTGTGGGACATGGGCATCGCTGGCTGGCAAGTATTTACTGGCCAGTATCAGTAACACTGCCCAGATAATAGGCTGAGAGAAAAGCATTGACTTACTATGATCTCAACACCATCCAGACTTTGTTGCCTGCATCTAGCTCACACTATGCCCTGTTCATCTATCACCCACTGTGCTTGCTAACATACTTTAACTCTGGAACCTGCAACACCTTAACTTTTCAGCTTATGCATGTTTGATATATCTCTTCCCGTCTCTGTAACCTCCTCCAGCTCCACAAGCCTCCATGATTTTTGTGTTGCTCTAATTCTGGTTTCTTTTCCATCTACAATTTGAATCACTCTGCCATTGGTGGCTGTAATTCCAGCTGCCTTGATGCTAAAGCTCCAGAACTTCTTCCAAAGTGTTCCCCTAACCTCTTTTATTTCAGAAAGCTTTCGGTCCTTTGTCCTGATAACTCCTTTTTAACTCAGGATTCTGGGAGTGTGAGTTGCAAGGAAGATTGCAAAGAGGCTTCAGCGGGATTTAGACAGACTGAGTGAATAAGAACATGGGTAAAAGATAAAGGCACCTTAGTCTCAGATGACCGTAGGCTGGAGGGAGAGAGCTGGCTGGTGGTGATTTAACCTGAGGATCACCACACTTCAGGTGAGGGGAAAGGTTGAGAAGGCGTGAAGTCCACCTGAGCAAAACCGACCCAATAGCAGACGGAACATAATGTGCAAAGAGGGAAATTATTCACTTTGGTAGGAAAAACAGAAATGCAAATTTTTTTTGAAAGGGGCGAGGTTGAGAGGGAAGCATTAATGTCCACAAAGAGCTGGGTGTCCTTGTTCATGAATCACTGAAACTTAATATGCAGGGAAAGCAAATGGTGTGATTCCCATTAGTGTGAGAGGATTCAAGTCCAAGAGTTAAGAATCCTGTTACAGTTGCATAGAACCTTGGTGAGACCACACCTGGAGTATTGCTTCCAGCTTTGGCCTCTTTACCCGAGGAAGAGTATATTTGTCACAGAGAGAGTGAAACAAAGGTTCAACAAACTGAGATGGCAGAGAAAAATCTGCTGAAGATAGGGCTTGTACTCTCTAGGGTTTTTCTCATTGAGACATTGAGAAGTTACATAGCCCAACAGGGTAGATGCGCAAAGGTTGGTCCTTGCTGTCTGCAGGGTCTCACAGTGAGAGGAGACCTTGAGGCTTGAGACATGGAGGGATTTCTTCATTCAGAGCGGTAATTCTCTACCCCTGAGAGTTGGCGCTTCAGTGATTGAGTATATTGAAGACAGAGATCAATAGATATCCAGGCAGAAAAGAAACCAAGGGATGTGGAGATAATCTAGAAAAATGGCAGCAATGTGGAAGGCCAGTTATGTTCTAAATGAACGGTGGTCAAGCCACTGGGGTGGAATAGCCAGTTCCTGCTCCTATTGCCTATGACCCTCTGTCTGATAGTGTGCCTGTGAAGTACATCGGGACATTTTGCTATATAAGGTGGCATATAAATTCAGGATTTTGCTTCTGAGATTCCACATAGCTTCAGATAATCCTCAGGTGTCAACCTATTCCAGACTGGCAGAATTCTCCAATCTCGCACTCCCACAGCTGCTGCCGGCGGGAAGCAGAGAGTTAGGCACTCATCCAGAATTCCATTCACCCAGGATCTTAGAATTCTAACTGTGAGCGAGGTCGGAAAATTTCAATGAGAGCTGCCATCTCAGGGTGGAGGGGAGGTGGGTGAGGGGGATGGCTGGGAACAGGTGAGCCTTTTTGCCCACCCCATCCCTTTTCCCCTCTCACCTCTATACCCCCAAGGAAGAAGATCAGACCAGGCAATTTACTGGAGTTCAGCTTTCGTATACTCCTTAGAATCTGGAAATAACTAGTTTGGCCTCCCTGAGACTTGCCTATGTAATTGCTCCCAGCACCTTGGACTCCCCTTGTAGCTCCAATTCCCCAGTTCCTAAGATGAGGTTAACAGCACACTGTGTTCGGAATTGTACTCATTATGACTGATATGACCAAACCAGTGCTTTATTCCTGATATCCTTTAAGGAAGGAAACCTGCCATCTTCACAAAACCTTTGGAATATATGGACTTTAGTAAGGCGTTCGATAAGGTGGCCCATGGAAGGCTTCTGCAGAAAATGCAGATGTATGGGATAGAGGGTGATTTAGCTAATTGGATTAGGAATTGGCTAGCAGATAGAAGACAGAGGGTGGTGGTTGATGGGAGATATTCATCGTGGAGTTCGGTGACAAGTGGTGTACCTCAGGGGTCTGTTTTGGGGCCCTGCTGTTTGTAATTTTTATAAATGATCTGGATGAGGGTATTGAAGGATGGATTAGTAAATTTGCAGATGACACTGAAGTCGGTGGAGTGGTAGATAATGAAGAGGGGTGTTCTAGTTTGCAGAGAGACTTGGACAAGTTGCAGAGCTGGGCCGAGAGGTGGCAAATGGAGTTTAATGTGGAAAAGTGTGAGGTAATGCACTTTGGCAGGAATAATAAATGTGTAGAGTATAGGGCTAATGGTAGGATTCTTAATAGTGTTGTTGAACAGAGGGATCTTGGTGTATATGTGCATAGATCCCTGAAAGTAGGCAGTCAAGTCGATAAGGTTGTTAAGAAGGCATATGGAGTCTTAGCTTTTATTGGTAGGGGGATTGAATTTCGGAACCACAACGTCATGTTGCAACTGTACAAAACTCTAGTGCGGCCGCACTTGGAGTATTGTGTGCAGTTCTAGTCCCCACATTATAAGAAAGATGTGGAGGCACTGGAGAGTATACAGAGGAGGTTTACCAGGATGTTGCCTGGTATGGAGGGCAGGTCTTATGAAGAGAGGCTGAGGGATTTGAGGTTGTTTTCGTTAGAAAGAAGGCGGCTAAGAGGAGACCTTATTGAAACATATAAGATGATTAGAGGTTTAGATAGGGTGGACAGTGATAGCCTTTTTCCTAGGATGGAGAAAGCTAGCACGAGGGGACACAGCTTTAAATTAAGGGGTGATAGTTATAGGACGGATATCAGAGGTAGGTTCTTTACCCAGAGGGTGGTTAGGGAGTGGAATGCCCTGTCTGCGGCAGTTGTAGATGCGCCAAGTTTGGTGGCGTTTAAGAGGTTAATTGATAAGTTTATGGAAGAGAAGGGAATGGTTTAGTCTGGAGGGTCATTGCTTTTTATAATGGTCGGCGCAACATTGAAGGCCGAAGGGCCTGTTCTGTGCTGTAATGTTCTATGTTCTATGTTCTATGTTCTATCCCCCTCCAGTCTGTATGTGACTATATGTGACTACAATCACACACCAAAGTGGTGGATTCTTGATCATCCTCTGAAGTGACCATTCAATTGTACCAAACCTGATGCCCACTGTTCGAGGAGAAGATATCCCACCTCCACCTTCTCAGGGCAATGAGGGGAGGGCAATACATGCCATCCTTGCTATTGATGCCCTCATCCTGAAGGTGATTCAATGAAAACTCGTTATTACACTGGAAATTTGCACCTGTATACACCTGAACCCTGCTTGCCATTTCTTTTATTCCTAATGCACACTGGACTGAACAAAAAATAACAGATTCAGCGAAGGTTGTTCAGATTGTTCTTCTGCTGTGATAGATTCTCATCAAGTGCGATTTATGTGTCACAAGAAAAGAACAAATGTGTGGAGCTTAATAACATTTTCCTGTTCCTGGAATTCTCATGCCCCAAAGTCATTCTCTTGGGTTCCATTAATATTCTGCTCTCTCATTATACAAGGAGGAATGTCATTCCAATTGACTGTAATGACAGTTCCTCTGTACCCTGCAAGCTGTCTCCTCTTGCCTCGCACAGCAGTGTCACCATTTTACAAGCGCTACAAAATATTCCACGCTTATCAAAAACTAGAAACAATTTATACAACAACTCACAGCTAACATCCTCGATTCTTCTGAAAGGATGTTCACAGAAAGACTGGAAGCATTGTATTATAGATTTCAAAAAAAGGAAGTCTGGGATTGCTCCTCAGAGAATGAAGTGTGAAGGGAAAAATGCGTTACAGAACTAGACTTGAAAATTAAAATAAGTGAACATCGAAGGAAGTTCAACCCTGTACGTTAGTTTCATTATTCCACAGAACTGTAGAATCCAGACAATGCAGAATGAGGCCATTCGGCCTATCAAATCTGTACTGAGTCTCCAAAAGAGCATCCCACCTTCTATTTTCGTAAGCCTGTGCATTTAACTAACGTACACATCTCTAGAAATTAAGGGACAATTCAGCATGGCCAATCCGCCTAATCAGCATTTCTTTTGGACTGTGGGAGGAAATGGGAGCAGCTGGAGCAAACCCATGCAGACACAGGGAGAATGTGCAACTCCACACAGATAGTAATCCAAGTTGGGAATTGAACCCAGGTCCCTGGCACTGTGAGGCAGCAGCTAACCATTGTGCCACTGTGCTACCCATCACACCATGGCTGACTTGCATCTAAACTCCTTGAAACTGCTTTGATTCCAAAATTCTTAATACCCACAATCTACCAATCTCTGCACTGAAAGCTTCAGTAACCTCCCCCACAGCATCCAGCTGCTTTTGACGACAAGAATTCCAGATTTTCACTGTCATTTGAGGGGAAAAGTGCATCCTGGTGTTCCTGCTAATTGGCCAAACTCTAAGTTCAATACATTCCTGGTCCTCGCTTTCCCCACGCACCAGAAAAAATATTTTCTCTTTGTTTAACTGGTCAACTTCTTTAATCTTCTTCAACACCCGTATTGTATTAACCCTCGTCACACTAACTGATCAAGCCAGTATGATTGCAAGAGGAGCAGAAATTCAGGTTTGTTCTCAATTTTTCATGATGATGCTGACACTAAATTGCCAGGTTGATTTCAATATTTAAATCCTAAGTTAAGTATTATTTAATGAACCTGGGAAGTAATTGTTTGGGCTTGCTAATGTTAACAGTAGTTCCTCATCAGCGAGAATTGTGTATGGTCCCAACAATGGGGACCAGATGTGATGGCCTTGCTAGTGGAACCTGAGACCATTGAGGCTCCACTGTGTGGTTGGGAGCAGTGGGCAGTGCCCCTTGGGCAGTACCAGTACCAGCCTGGGATCCTAGGAGTGCCAGCCAGACACATCAGTAGAGTTCATCAGGCACTCTGGCACAGCTCAGTGGGCATTGGGTAGTGCCAAGGGATGGGGTAACCAAGGGGAAGAGGCAGAGTCTGAAGGAGAGGCAGCGCATGGGGTCTGTGCACTCTGAAATTGGGGAACATTGCCCGGGGGTTTGGGGATCGGGTGGGAGAAGGGAATGATGAACATGGGTGGTGGTGAATGGGAGTGGCAACTGATCAGAGGTTGAACATGGCTGATGATTGGCCAGGGGATAGTCAAGGAATCGGGAGTGGGTGCAATTGGGGGTGGAGGGCCTGATAACCGGGGGAGTGGGGGATTAAGAATCTCACAGTGCAAAATGTACTATTTCATTGGGAGATCAGATGCATGCGTAACAGTGCCTTTTAGCAGCCAGCTTCCTGTGTGAAGAGACTCCATCCACTCCCACTCTTGGCAAGAATCACACCTTAGCTGTTTTTCTCTGGAAGTGCGTTAAGATTTGAATTTTTCTCTTGCCCAAAAAAAGGGTCTGAAATTCTCTTACTTTTACACACATTCAGCGCTTAGAGTTTTAGAGATCGCTCCCTTAATCTTCTATATTTGAAAGAAAACAAGGTGAACCTGTTCTCATGATTTAACTCTTTTCTAAAGTTATCACAGAATCACAGAATTGTTCTGGTGTAGAAGGACAGCAATCAGCCCATCATGCCTGCACCCATTTGTTTGAAAAATGATTTTATTGGGAGAAGTAAAAATGTTACAGTCTCACAAATTTAATATGTGACAGACTGGAAACCCAAGTGTTTTTAAATAAGTATTTTTCACCCTTTTTCTTTTATTCAAAGGTTACTTTTGTTAAAGTCATCAAAAGAGAGAACACACAGTGATCCTAATCTGCACTGTATGTACAAACTGAACCTTCCCTTGTCTAGGAAAATCATAGAATCTTATAGTGCAGAAGAAGGCCATTCAGCCCATTGAGTGTGCGCTAAGAGCAATCCTACCCAGGCCCCATCCCCTGCTAAACCCCTGAAAAGGCTACAGCACAACCAGTCATCATAACCACACACTCAGGACGTGAGATCCATCCAAACACTAATGCTAATGGTAGGGCTCTTAATAGTGTTGAGGAACAGAAGGATCTTGGTGTATGTGTCAATAGATCCCTGAAAGTAGGCAGTCAAGTGGATTAAGTTGTTAAGAAGGCATATGGAGTCTTAGCTTTTATTGGTAGGGGGATTGAATTTAGGAGCCGCAGCATCATGTTGCAACTGTACAAAACTCTAGTGCGGCCGCATTGGAGTATTGTGTGCAGTTCTGGTCCCCACATTATAAGAAAGATGTGGAGGCATTGGAGAGGGTACAGAGGAGGTTTACAGGATGTTGCTGGTATGGAGGGCAGGTCCTATGAAGAGAGGTTGAAGGATTTGAGGTTGTTTTCGTTAGAAAGGAGGCGGCTAGGGGGGATCTTATTGAAACATATAAGATAATTAGAGGTTTGGATAGGGTGGACAGTGATAGCCTTTTTCCTAGGATGGAAAAGCTAGCACGAGGGGACACAACTTTAAATTAAGGGGTATGAGTTATAGGACGGATATCAGAGGTAGTTCTTTACTCAAAGAGTGATTAGGGAGTGGAATGCCCTGCCTGCAGCTGTTGTAGATGCGCCAAGTTTGGTGGCGTTTAAGAGGTTAGTTGATAAGTATATGGATGAGAAGGGAATGGTTTAGTTAGGAGGGGCATTGCTTTTTATTTTGGTCGGCACAACATCGAAGGCCGAAGGGCCTGTTCTGTGCTGTATTGTTCTATGTTCTATGTTCTATGTTCTAAACACGCGGTTCCAGAACTCTGTCATCACCTCATCTGCACCTGACTTTCGAATCTCATCTTTACACATTAAAGAAAGTTTTGGGGGGGGGGAGGTGGAGGGAGAATGGGATAGAGAGGCTCTGGAAGCGTAGTGTTGCTGCTTCACCTCAGAATCAGATGTTGTTGGTCACAAGTTCTTGTCTTCAGTTTTTGAGAATCCAGCACTTGAAAAAACTCTACCAGATCATCACTGAGAAACGAGAGCCAAGCCTATTCCAGCTTTCCAGCTGGTTATAACCTCCTGGATCTGCGACCAGCCTGGTGCACGGTTTCACTGTGGGTAAGAATACTCGGTGCATTCGTAGAAGCGAGATTGAGGGTCTATTTACACATCAGTTGATGGTTTAATTAACAGGATTTTGGTCAGAAGATGATGAAGGAGGTTTGGTGCAGCAAGGACATGAACACAACAGCTGCATGCTCTTTTTAGCTGTTGCTATATTAGGAAGTTGTGATGTTTGCGGTCAGATTGGTATCTAAGAGCTCTCATTTATTGAACAGATAATGGAACACCAGCAAAAGGAGCTGATTGTTGTATGTGTATTAAATGTATTCTTAAGCTTAAGGATGTAAAGTACAGGGTTCTGATACAGTATCTTGAGCACATATAAAGAGAGACCGCAGCTGTCTGCTCCTGTTTCTGTTGCTGTGTGACATCGCTGCTGGGATCGTGGGGGCAGAGCATGGGGGGGAGAGGATGGCATTGTCACCCTCCCCCGAGATAACGTTTTGATTAGATTTTAATTTGCCTTGACATTTAGTTGTATTTATATTTCCCCTGACAGATGCTCTCTTTCCCAACACCCCTCCTGTCCCCTCTCCCTCTTCGTTATGTTGTTTTACTGATCATTTGTTACTGTTTGTTGATCTGTGCAAAGAGTTTATCAAAGGAATTTTTATCAGTGTATTCAAAGGAGCAGGAAAAGCAATCTCTTTCTTCCGGGGTTACATTCACTCCCCGGTGCCCATGGGGAGAGAGGGTACACGATTCCCATCAGTATGTTTGAGGTTTTCTGTGACTCTGAGTGAACAATTATTTTGTGAATATTACTTTAATTTGATTTGTTAAGTTCCTTTTAAAGGTTTGTGTTTATTATTAGTTAATGTTTCATGGGGATTTCAATTAGTTAATGATTTTCTATTTGTTCATTGGTTCCACAAAAGAATATAAACAGTTGATTCTCCCGTGTTGTGGTGACGTCTGTTCTGGGAATTAGATTAGGGATAGTGATGTGCATGTGATACTGTCCCTGTGTAACTGCTGGATACAACAGTACCTGGAGTCACCATTAATCCAGGGAACAGGATTTTAACTTGATAAATTTCCTTGTCTTACTCCTTTCCTTTTTAAATACTTGCTGGAACCCTTACCATCTGTTTTTATATTTTGGACTAGTTTTCTCTTATTCTCCGATTCCTCCCTCCTTATTATTCTTTTAGTTACTTTTTGCTGTTCTGTACATTGGATAGAACTTTTTGATTTTTTTGGGTTGTCACCTGGGTGGACTGTATCCCATTGGCAACACTGCCACATCATCCCTCTCTCTCCCCCACACCATCCCTCGCTCTCCCACATCATCCCTTGCTCTCCCACACCATCCCTCACTCTCCCACACCATCCCTCTCTCTCCCACACCATCCCTCACTCTCCCACATCATCCCTTGCTCTCCCACATCATCCTTCTCTCTCCCAAATCATCCCTCTCTCTCCCACACATCCCTTGCTCTCCCACACCATCCCTCTCTCTCCCACACCATCCCTCTCTCTCCCCCACACCATCCCTCACTCTCCCACATCATCCCTTGCTCTCCCACATCATCCTTCTCTCTCCCAAATCATCCCTCTCTCTCCCACACCATCCCTCACTCTGCCACACCATCCCTCACTCTGCCACACCATCCCTCTGTCTCCCACACCATCCCTCTGTCTCCCACACCATCCCTCTGTGTCCCACACCATCCCTCACTCTCCCACACCATCCCTCTCTCTCCCGCACCATCCCTCTGTGTCCCACACCATCCCTCACTCTCCCACATCATTCCTCTCTCTCCCACACCATCACTCGCTCTACTACACCATCTCTTCCTCTCTCCCCAATTTCTTGCTTTCCCACACCATCTTTCACTCTCCCACACCATCCCTCTCTTTCCCACACCATCTCTCACATTCCCAGACCATCCCCTCACTTTCCCACACCATCCCTCACTTTCCCACACCATCCCTCTTTTTCTCACACCATCCCTCTCTTTCCCACACCATCCCTCGCTCTCCCACACCATCCCTCGCTCTCCCACACCATCCCTCGCTCTCCCACACCATCCCTCTCTCTCCCACACCATCCCTCGCTTCTCCACACCATCCCTCTCTTTCCCACACCATCCCTCACTCTCCCACACCATCCCTTGCTCTCCCACACCATCCCTCGCTCTCTCACACCATCCCTCTCTTTCCCACACCATCCCTTGCTCTCCCACACCATCCCTCGCTCTCTCACACCATCTCTCTCTCTTCTGCCAGGCTTGCCCACAGAAGGCACTGAGTGGTTGTGGATGGTCTTTTTCTGCTTGGAGGTCAGTCACCAGTGGAGCTCCCCAGGGATCTGTTCTGGGACATTGCTGTTTGTAATTTTCATAAATGACCTGGATGAGGAAATGGAAGGATGGGTTGATAGTGTTGTGGATAGTCTGGAGGGATGTCAGAAGTTGCAGCGTGACATAGGTAGAACATTGAACATAGAACATTACAGCGCAGTACAGGCCCTTCGGCCCTCGATGTTGTGCTGACCAATGGGACCAATCTAATGACCCTCTAATCTAAACTATTCCAATGCTATCCATATGCCTATCCACTAACCATTTGAACACCTTTAAAGTTGGCGAGTCCACAACTGCTGCAGGCAGGGCATTCCACGCCCTTACTACCCTCTGAGTAAAGAACCCACCTCTAATATCCATCCTATAACTACCACCCCTTAATTTAAAGCTATGTCCCCTCGTGTTATCCATCTCCATCTGAGGGAAAAGGTTCTCACTATCCACCCTATCTAACCCTCTGATCATCTTATATATCTCAATTAGGTCACCCCTTAACCTTCCTCTCTCTAATGAAAATATCCTCAAGTCCCTCAGCCTTTCCTCATAAGACCTACCCCATCATACGAGGCAACATCCAGGTAAACCTCCTCTGCACCCTTTCCAATGCCTCCACATCTTTCTTATAATGCGGCGACCAGAACTGTATGCAATACACCAAGTGCAGCCGCACTAGAGTTTTGTACAGTTGCAACATAACTTCATGGCTCCGAAATTCAATCCCTTTACCAATAAAAGCTAACACACGATATGCCTTTTTAACAACCTTATCAACTTGGATGCCAACTTTCAGGGAACTATGCACATTTACACTGAGATCTCGCTGCTTGTTGACACTACTAAGAATCCTTCTATTAGCCCTATATTCTGTGCTCCTATTGCTCTTTCCAAAGTGAATCACCTCACACTTTTTTGCAAAAAACTCCATTTGCCACCTCTCAGCCCAGATCTGCAGCTTATCTGTGCCTTTGCAAACTATAACATCCATCCTCACTGTCTACAACTCCTCCAACTTTGGTGTTGTCAGCAAATTTACTAACCCATCCCTCTACACCCATATCTAGGTTATTTATGAAAATGACAAACGGTGGTGGCCCAGGGCGGATCCCTGTGGTACACCACTTGTGACTGGATCCAGGTTGAATATTTCCCATCAATCACCACCCTCTGTCTTCTATCAGCTAGCCAATTCCTGATCCAAACTGCTAAATCACCCTCAATCCCATGCATCTGCATCTTCTGCAGTAGCCTACCATGGGGAACCTTATCAGGTAGGATGCAAGACTGGGCGGAAAAGTGGCAAATGGACTTCAACCTGAATAAATGTGTAGTGGTCCATTTTAGCAGGTCACAAGGGATGAAGGAGTATAATATCAAGGATAAGACTCTTAGCAGTGTAGAGGAGCAGAAGGATCTTGGGGTCCGGGTCCATAGGACTCTTAAATCAGTCTCACAGGTAGAGGATGTGGTCAAGAAGGCATATGGTGCACTGGCCTTCGTCAATCGAGGGACTGAGTTTAGGAGTCGGGAGGTAATGCTGCAACTGTATAAGACCCTAGTCAGACACTTAGAGTACTGTGCTCAGTTCTGGTCACCTCATTACAGGAGGGATATGGAAGCTATTGAAAAGGTGCAGAGGAGATTTACAAGGATGTTAGCTGGATTGGGTGGCATGCCTTATGAGGATAGGTTGAGGGAGCTCGGTCTTTTCTCCCTGGAGAGACGAAGGATGAGAGGTGATTTGTTAGAAATTTACAACATGTTGCGAGGTACAGATCGGATGGATTTTCAGAGGCTATTTCCCAGGGCTGAAATGGTCGCAATGAGAGGAACAGGTTTAAGGTGCTGGAGAGTAGGTACAGAGAAGATGTCAGAGGGTGGTGGGTGAGTGGAATCAGCTGCTGGTGGTGGTGGTGGAGGGTCTTTTAAGAGACTTCTGGATGAGTACATAGGACTTAATAGGATTGAGGGTTTCAGGTAAGCCTAGTAGGGAGGGATATGATGAGCACAACTTGTGGGCCAAAGGACCTGTTTGTGTTATAGTTTTTCTATGTTCTATGTTCTATCCCTCGCTCTTGCATACCATCCCTTGCTCTCCCAGACATCCCTCACTCTCTCCCACATCATCCCTTGCTCTCTCCCACCATCCATCGCTCTCTCCCACCATCCATCACTCTCGCACACTATCCCTCTTTCTCTCACACCATATATCACTCTCTCGCACTATTCCTCGCTGCCTCACACCATCCCTTGTTTTCCCACACCATCCCTCGTTCTCTCATGCCATTCCTTGCTCTCTCACACTATCCCTCGCTCTCTCACGCCATTCCTTGTTCTCCCACACTGTCCCTTGCTCTCTGACACCATTCTTCATCATCTCTGTAGCTTCTCTCCCCATCACATTTCCTGCTCCCAACTCCGAACCACATATGCCAACCATCCTGCTCATCTGACCCTGCACACAGCCTCTTTACACTCTCCCCACTTGTTGTGGGATGTTTAAGAGGAGCCAGCACAGACAAAAGAAGGAATAGCAGAGTTAAAATTCCTCTTGCCTTTTGAGACCTGGGAAGGAGGGGGTGTGATTGCCCCAGACGAAAGATAAGGTGGGTACAAAAAGCAGTGAAGACCCACAGCAATATGATGCTCCTTGCCAATCTCCTGTGAGTTCTGTATATATTCACATTCCTCTGCTATACACCAATGTCACCTCCCATCACTTGCAGGAATACCAGGGAAGCAACCCAGAAAATCCACCAGTCACCAGCCCAGACACCAGCCCAGATACCAACCCAGACACCAGCCCAGACACCAGCCCAGATACCAACCCAGGCACCAACCCAGACACCAGCCCAGACACCAGCCCAGACACCAGCCCAGATACCAACCCAACACCAACCCGATACCAACCCAGACACCAACCCAGACACCAGCCCAGACACCAGCCCAGATACCAACCCAGACACCAGCCCAGACACCAGCCTAGACACCAGCCCAGACACCAGCCCAGATACCAACCCAGACACCAGCCCAGACACCAGCCTAGACACCAGCCCAGACACCAGCCCAGACACCAGTCCAGACAACAGCTTAGATTTCAGTATAGACACCAAACCAGACTGCAGCCGTGACAACATTTTGATGAGTTTGTGGACCTTTCGACAGTAGAGTTTTCACCCACACCATGCACCAGCCCAGAGACTCTCCCCACTTGTTGCCTCAGTGAGATTTGGTAGTTGAATGGATTCGGGGTCACACATTGGTGAGCACTCACTCTGTCTGGTGGACATTAGGCAGAGGCAGGTGTACAGTGAATCCTGTCTGAGGAGACCAGATGGAATTCCACATCTACCCCAGGTCCCAAACACACCTCCCCTGGGGTGGAGCCTGACAGAAATGCTCTGTGTGCCCTTTGTGAATGCACAGAGACATTTCCTGTAGGACTGCTGCTACTCATCTTCCACAACCGTGTCCTTGGCTGTGGCCTGGACATCACCAATTCTCTCGGTGTTACCGTTCAGCAGTGGAGCTCCCCAGTGGAGGGTGCTGCAGGCGGCAATACACAAAAACCAGAGATAATCTCAGCTCAGACACTCTAACAAAAGTGTCCCATCTATGATAATGTGAAAACTTGGTGAAGACATTTATAATCTAGGCATGTTTAATGAATTCTCCATCACTCTCCTTGTTTAATGAAATCTCCCATCATTCTCCCTATTTAATAAATTCTCCGTTACTCTTGCTGTTTAATGAATTCTCGTGGTGATTAGGGAGTTCTGGGTGAAGTTTGAATCTTCTTTTTAATCTCTACTTTCATGTGCCTCTCCCTGCTGTCGCAAGGAAGAAAGATTTGTTTTCCTGTACCAACTTATTCCATTTCTCAGCCAGCTCAGTGTCTTTGACATACTGATATTTTTCTGAAATGCAAGCTGTATCCTGATGAACTCACCAGCAGTGTCCCTGTACACGGACAATGGTGTGGAGATGCCAGTGTTGAACTGGGGTAAACACAGTAAGAAGTCTCACAACATCAGATTAATGTCCAACCAGTTTATTTGATAGTAAATCCATATGCTTTCGGAAATGGTGTCCCTTCGTCAGATGTGTAGATCTTGGGTTCACGTCGCACTATCTGTAACCCTCATGAACTTGCAACATCTCACTTACTGTCCGATCTGGAGACAATACACATCTCTTTAACCTAATGCTATCTCTACTTACATTGTCTGCATCTTTAAGACTTGAATAACAGGTTAGCTGTAAAAACTCGCATTCTAATCAGTATTCTGTAAACTGTGTGTGACTTTATATGCCGTTTTCTGAACAGAACCTTTCACACACCTGATGAATGAACAGCATTTCCGAAAGCTTGTGGGTTTACTATCAAATAAATATTGTATGAGTTATAGGACGGATATCAGAGGTAGGTTCTTTACTCAAAGAGTGATTAGGGAGTGGAACGCCCTGCCTGCAGCTGTTGTAGATGCGCCAAGTTTGGTGGCGTTTAAGAGGTTAATTGATAAGTATATGGAAGAGAAGGGAATGGGTTAGTTTGGAGGTGCATTGCTTTTTATTTTGGTCGGCACAACATCGAAGGCCGAAGGGCCTGTTCTGTGCTGTAATGTTCTATGTTCTATGTTCTATGTTCTATATAAACTAATTGTTTAACTAGGGAGTGGAATGCCCTGCCTGCAGCTGTTGTAGATGCGCCAAGTTTGGTGGCGTTTAAGAGGTTAATTGATAAGTATATGGAAGAGAAGGGAATGGTTTAGTTTGAGGGGCATTGCTTTTTATTTTGGTCGGCACAACATCGAAGGCCGAAGGGCCTGTTCTGTGCTGTAATGTTCTATGTTCTATGTTCTATATAAACTAATTGGACTTTAACCTAATGTTTTGAGAATTCTTGCTGCACAATGGGACAGGTACAGCCCGGATTGACACACTTTTATACCAAACAACATCAGCAAGTGTGGCTTAATTACTGCATACTTTCTCAGCCAGCATTTTTTTAAATTGTAATCCTATTGTATGGAGATTTGCTATGTGTGTGTGCTGTATATGGCAGGAGAGAGAGGGTAACATCTCTTCCAATACCGAGCTTTATTGACTGTGTTTGCAATGACATGTTGCTACAGTTTTCATTTTGTAATTATGGAGTCTCCGAGTCAGTACGACTGATCAATGGGTCAGAGTGGAAGAAGCATTGATCTCTCCAGGAGAGTCTTAGTAATTAATAGAAGCTGATGTGGATAGATTAGTGACATTAGCTGCATGTGGTCCCCAGGGTCAATAAAATGGTGATAAAATAAAGATCAGTATGGTGTTTAAGCACATGAAATATGTGTGAATCAACAGAGATTAACTCCGCATCTAACAGCCCCCCTTCCCCTGCTGGGTGTTTCTCTACAACTCCACCAGTGTTTGTGCCTGTAATTAGAAATTGCTAATATCTCCGTGCTATTGGAACCGTTTCCTTGACTTGGCCCAGTAAGGCAGTCACCTGTTTTGTTTCTCAATCACACAATGAAAAGATAAGCTTGCTGCGCCAGGCTGCAATTCCTATTCCCGGACTGTACAATCCAATTACTGTCAATGTATTCGGTTCAGTCTCACGGAATGTCATCTCCAGACCAGAGTGGGAATTCGCTTGGCAAGCTGACTCGAAAGTGTGCGCACAATATACAAAGCAATTCAGAATAATTGGACAAACTCTGTTTAAAGAAATATCCAAAGAGGAGACTTGTCAAAGAAGAAGGGGATAATGTATGAGATGTGCAAATGCATTATGTATTTAATTGGACAATTTCTGCCAGGCTTTATGAGTTTATCCCATCATTGACCGCAACTGCAGAAAGCCAAGAGAGAAGTAACTGATTGATTTCTCTATCCCAGCAGTGCCGAGGACAGGAGCGAAACAGCTTTGTTTCAATTTCTTTACGCTGCCAACAAAAATAAAATAACTTGCCTTTATATAGCACCTTTCAGGCCATCCCAAAGCACTTTACAGCTAATGAATTATTTTTGGCTGATGTATAATTCATGCTTCACCCAGAACACTGTTGCCTCTATCCTCACTCACTCCCCCCAGCACTCAATGCTCCATGACCTCCATCAGCTCCCTGTCTGGCAATGCTTTTTTTGATTCCTTCGTGGGATATGGGCATTGTTGACTGGCATTTATTACCCATCTCTCATTGCCCAAGGGCAGTTGAGAGTCAACCACATTGCTATGGATCTGGAGTCACATGTAGGCCAGGCCGGGTAAGGATGGCAGATTTCCTTCTCTGAAGGACATTAGTGAAGTAGATGGGGTTTTCCAACAATCGACAATGGTCTCACGGTCATCACTAGATTCTTAATTCCAGATTTTTTTATTGAATTCAAATTCCACGATCTGCCATGGCGAGATTCGAACCCGGGTCCCCAGAGGTTGAGTTTCTGGATTAATAGTCTAATGACAATACCATTAGACCATCGCCTCTCCATAAATGTGCTGATTTTCATCCTCATTTTCCAATTTCCCCGTGATCTTGCCTTTCCTTATCTCTGCAATTTCTTTAATTTCTACATCTGTCTGAAATACCTGCGCTCCTCCAATTCTGGTCTCTTCAGCAACCCTGAAGTTCATCACTCTGCCCATTAGTCAATGTACCATCAGCTACCTCTGCCAAAGTGGTGTTCCTCAGGGATCAGTGCAGGGACCTTTGCTATTTGTAAAATATATAAGTGATTTTGGAAAAAAATGTAACTGATTTGATTAGTAAGTTTGCGCTCAACACAAAGGTTGGTGGATTTGCAGATAGCGATGAGGATCATCAGAGGATACAGCAGGATATAGATCAGTGGGAGACTTGGGCAGAGAGATGGCAGATGGGGTTTAATCTGGACAAATGTGAAGTAATGCATTTTGGAATGTCTAATACAGATAGGGAATAGACAGTAAATGGCAGAACCCTTAAGGGTATTGAAAGGCAGAGGGATCTGGGTATACAGGTACATAGGTCACTGAAAGTGGCAACACAGGTAGAGAAGGTAGTCAAGAAGGCATGCGGCACATTTGCCTTCATCGGCCGAGATATTGAGTTTAAAAATTGGCAAGTCATGTTGCAGCTTTATAGAAGCTTAGTTAGGCTGCACTTGGAATATAGTGTTCAATTCTGGTTGCCACACTACCAGAAGGATGAGGCAGCTTTGGAGAGGGTAAAGAAAAGATTTACCAGGATGTTGCCCGGTATGGAGGGCATTAGCTATATGGAGAGGTTGGAAAAACTTGGTTTGTTCTCATTGAGGGAGATTGAGGGGTGACCTGATAGAGTCTGCGAGCTAATGAGAGGCTTGGAAGAGCGGAGAGTCAGAAGCTTTTCCCCAGGGTGGAAGAGTCAATTACTAGGGGGTACAGGTTTAAGGTGCAAGAGGCAAGGTTTAAAGGAGATGTACGAGACAGATTTTTTACACAGAGAGTAGTGGGGGCCTGGAACTCATTGCCGGGGGAGGTAGTGGAAGTGGATATGGTAATGGCTTTTAAGGGGTGTCTTGACAAATGCGTGAATAGGATAGGAATAGAGGGATTATGGTCCCCGGAATGGTAGAGGGTTTTAGTTAAATCAGGCATCATGATCGGTGCAGGCTTGAAGGGCCAGAGGGACTGTTCCTATGCTGTAATCTTCTTTTTTCTTTGTTCTTCGTCTGGAATTCCTGACTAAACCTCTCGCAATTTTCAAAGTCTGTTTAAAATCAATCTCTTCGATAAAAGCTTTGTGTCATCTGTCATGACTTCAATCAAACCATTGAGATTAGCCAATTGGAATATGAACTCCCTAATTAAGGAATCAATTAATGGGCCAATCAGGGAGTCTTTTCCTTGTATTTAACCAGATGTGACAGTGCTCTGGTACCTCTTGGAGGTAGACTGCTGATTGTGAGTGTTCTGTGCCCTCATGACAGGGGTGTAAATGATGGGACCACTGCCTCTGCAGGCTTATTACTCACCCTTCCCAATATTTTGTGTGTTTCAGTGAGAATTCTTGGTGAAAGGCTTTGGGATATTTTAGCAGGTTAAATCTGCTGTAAGAATGTTATTGTGATCAGGAAAAGGAGCCCAAATTCTAAACTTTTCTAAACCAGAGAAGCAGATATGAAAGATTCCCTTGTGATTGAGCTTAGCCACCATATCAATGTTTAAAACTGGATCTTATGTCCAGTTTGTGTTAGGTAGTGTGGTATTCACCTCTATTCTCAACATTCTTGAAGAAACAAGAACTCTGCTCTGAGAAAGTAGATCTGAGGTGATGAATATTGCTGCTGAACTAAATCATGTTGCAGTCAGCCTTGGGCAGCCCAGTAGAAAACTGGATGGGGGAATCTGCATCCTTGTAGAGCACTCTGTACCCATCAGAGCCCACCCTCCCCTCTCAGCTAGGGTGGGTAGGGAGACAGCAATGACAGGGAATGGAGGGGGACAGGATTGGGTCCACATTCCCTACTCCCCTGTCCTCACCACCCTGTCATCTTCTGCTTCCATCCACTCTAGCCAGGGTCTGCTAGACCCCAGCAAGACTCGGGCCTGCCTTGATCTGAACTCTTCCTCAGGCAACTCCCTGCAGTCCCATCACTGGCCACAGCTCCTGGTGGTGCAGCTGAGACAGGAGAGCTGTCCATCACTGAACTGCTGAGTAGTGAAAGGCAAGTCTGTTCTCTGGTGGGGGAGGGAGATGTACCTCAAACCAATTCATGGACATATTTGGAGGGGGGAGTGGTGGAACAGTGAGTCAGCTGAGGGCAGACTGGCCCTCTGGTTTTACATTGGGTGAGGGTGAAACTTCCCCCACTATTGAAACTTCTGAATCATAACTCAGAATTCAGAACCTAAGCAGCGGGTGCTTCAGAACATTGAGGCTCAATTCCTCTCTTCCTGAGAGGCAGGCAGGAGCTTCACTTCTCCATCTGGCTCTGAAGCAGGCAAAGCGCAGATCCAGGGTGAGAACAGGCACACTCAACTGTTCCAGCCTCATTCTTGCCATCCAACTGGGGCAGTCTGTAATCTTCCAGGGCTGAGAAATCCATTTCCTGCTGGCTGCAGGGTCACTGGAGCTAGGGGAAGTATCCTCATAAATCAGTCAGAGGGTTCACTCCATGTTTGTGTTTATAGATGCCAGTTCGATTGGGCAACATCAATCATGGTCCATAAAACCTCTGCCATGGGTACACTCCAATCCTGACTCATAGAGTGGGTGATTTACTCAACTGGCTTTAATGGTTGCAAAGCAGCGCAACAAATAAGATAAATTGTGAGCTTCTATCGCGGAGGCTGTATGGATAAAGGAGCACATTAATCAGACACTGATGTCTCACGACTCCTGCTAAATCGTTCGTTAAAGGATGGCACTTATAATCCACCAGCGTAACTCAAGAATGCAAAACATCAAATATCCAATTTGTCTCCTCATTATCTTACACCAAAGTTGTTCACACTGGGAGAATGTGGAACTCACCCCCACAGAGAATGGGAAGAATGTGGGACACATACCACAGGGAGTGGGGAGAATGAGGGATTTGCTCCCACAGGGAGTGGGGAGAATTTGGGACTTGCAGCCACAGGGAGTGGGGAGAATGAGGGATTTGCTCCCACAGGGAGTGGGGAGAATTTGGGACTTGCAGCCACAGGGAGTGGGGAGAACGTGGAACTCACTCCCACAGGGAGTGGGGAGAATGTGGAACTCACTCCCACAGGGAGTGGGGAGAATGTGGAACTCACTCCCACAGGGACTGTTCAAAGTGAACAGCATTGATATATTTGGCTAAACATATAAAGGAAAGAGGAATAAAAGGATTGGGTGATACAGTGAGATGAATAGATTTAGGATGAGGGTATTGTTCACGGGTACGGACAGTTGAACTAACCTGTAGAGATAAGGTGATTAGACAAAATGCAGAGGTAGGAGTGAGGATTTTGTTTCACTAATAGGCTATGGAATGCACAGATTCAATGGTATCTTTCACAAGGGAATTGGATAAATATTTGAAAAGGAATGATTTGTAGGGCTATGAGAAAAGAACAAGGATAAATAATAGATTCTTTAAATAGTTAAGGTAGGTGAGATAGGCTGAATGGTCTTTGAAATTGACTGTTGGTCCAGTGATACCTTGTTTTTAATTTTTCCTGGAACCTCACCCTGCCAGTAACACCCTCAACCAAACCCACAACACCCAGAATCGCTGCAATTATCCCGTTCTGGCATCTTGCTCCAGATTGATTGTAATCGCTCCACCATGAGTTCAGATGCCAAAACTCTAAGTTGTGGAAATTCCCCCCTACATGTCTTCCCTTCCTTACCTCCTGTCTCCTCTTTCAAGAGGCTCCATTAAATCTACCCCATTGATCACCTGTCCAAATATCTGCTGATGTGTCCTGGTGCTGAACCTGTTTGCTGTTGGCTCCTGTGAAGTGTCATAGGCAGTGTGGGTCTCCCTGTGTCCCTGGCCTCCCCACAGTGACAGAGTGACACGAGATGGTGCAGCATTCGCTGGGAAAGGGATCATCTAGAATTCTACAGCAGAGGGTGTGTGAGAATCCCACCGGCATTAATAGCCAGAGTATACTGGGGTGGCAGAGTCATTAACATTTCTACCTCACAGCGCCAGAGGCCCTGGTTCAATTCCAGCTCTGGGTGACTGCACATTCTCCCCATATCTGTGTGGGTTTCCTCTGGGGGCTCCAGTTTCCTCCCATAATCAAATGATGTACAGGTTAGGTGCATCAGCCATGGTAAATTCTCCCTCCGTGTAACCGAAAAGGCGCCGGAGCATGGCGATTGGAGGATTTTCACAGTGGCTTCATTGCTGTGTTAACATAAGCCTACTTGTGACTAATAAATAAACTCTAAACAGTCCAAAGATGCAAAATTGCCCCTTAGTGTCAGGGGGACTAGCAGGGTACAGTATCTGGGTGGGATTATGGTCAGTACAGACACAATTGGCTTTTTTCTGTACTGCAGGGATTCTATGATATATAAATACAGTTTGGTCTTACTGTTAAATTACCATGAATCACCACGCACTTTCTACGGGACTCTCAAGATTGCAGCAACTGGAAATTATTTTTTTTCTCCTCTCAGTTCTGGAGTATTTAAAATATCGCAGCCTTTCCTGTTATCCGGTAACTCAGTACAGACTATAGCGATGGTAGTGTCAGAGTTATTGCGGAGCTTTCTACCTCATCCTCCTGCTGACGTGGCAGGGTATTCGCTACAGAACATCTTCAATCTTGTTTGTTCTGCAATGAATCGCCTTGTACATCGGCAAGGTTGGAGAATACAGCTGACTGAATAATAACCTCCCTCATTTATTGATGTACAACGCGGTTAGCTCAGTTAATAGCCTTCTCACCTCTGAGTCAGATATTATGGATTCAAGTCCCCCTCCAGAGACCTGAACATAAAATCTAAAGCTGACACTCCCAATGATCAGAAACAGCAGCAGTTGGCTATACAGCCCCTCAAGCCTGTTCCTCCACTCAGTAAGATCTTGGATGAATCTCTACCTCAACGTCATTTGTTCAAACTATCTGCATGTCCTTTCATTTCTGTAACACCCAAAATTCCATTAATTTCAACCTTGAATGGTAAGATCCATAGCTCTGAGGAAGAGAATCCCAAAGATTTGGAACACTTTGAGTGAAGACATTTTTCTTTGTTCCTGTCCTAAATAGCTGTCCTCTTATTCAGCGATTGTGACCGCCCCCCCCCCAACTTCTCAATATTATAGCCAAGCGAGACAGAAGGAGTATAGCATTGTCAGAAGGAGTGTAGCATTATCAGAGGAATTCATAGAATCAGAGAGATATACAATGTAGAAAAAGGCCATTTGGCCCATTGCATCTATAACAGTCAAAATCAAAGCAACCAACTATTCTAATTCTATTTTCCAGCACTTGGTCTGTAGCCTTGTGTACCTTGGCTTCAGAAGTGCACATGTAAATACTTCTCAAATACTCAGTCAAATGCTGCCTTGTTGTTGAAGGCAATCTCATCTCACATCTTGAGTTCAGCTTTTGTCTCTACGTTTGGATGAAGGCTATAGTGACCCCTGACAGAACCCAAACTGAGCATCTGTGAATAGGTTATTGCTGAGTAACTGCTGCTGGATAGCAGTGTCGATATGTGACAGAAAACATGTGATTTGTCCATTGAGATATAAGTAATTTTTTAACCCAATGATTATGTCTCACAATACTGCCAAACAACCTCTCTGACACTACAAAATACCTTCTCATAATCCTGTAGTGTCATTCCTTTAGTTTGTAATCATTGTTTGAGATTTTTCAAATCCAAGTTGTTTAAATAAATGTTTTTTGTTGCTATGTCTTTTTTTTCTCATTTTCTCTCTCTTAACTCATTAACCCTTGCTATAAGGGGAGTACAGCAAAGGTTTACCAGTCTGATTCTGGGTATAGCAGGTCAGATTTATGAGGAGCAACTAAATTGGTTAGAATTATATTCACTGGAGTTTAGAAAAGCAAGAGGGGATCTCATACAAACTTATAAAATTTTAATAGGGTGGATTCAGAAAGAATATTCCCAAAAGGTGGCACAGTGGTTAGCTCTGCTGCCTCACAGTGCCAGGGACCCAGGTTCAATTCCAGCTTTGGGTCACTATATGGGGAGTTTGCACATTCTCCCCATATCTGCATGGGTTTCCTCCGAGTGCTCTAGTTTCCTTCCACAGTCCAAATGTGTGTGGGTTAAATGGATTGGCTGTGTTATATTGTCACTAGGGGAATTAGTGAGGTGAATGTTTGGGGTTAGGGGGTAGGATCTGGGTGGGATTGTGGTCAGTGCAGATTCGATGGGCCGAATGGTCTCCTTCTGTACTGTGGGGATTCTATGATAATGGTGGAGAGTCCAGACCTAGGGGTCGTCGTTTTGATGATAAGGGATCAACCTTATAGGACGGGATGAGGAAAAGTATATTCACCCAGATGGGGGTGAATGTGTGGAATTCAGCACCAGAGAATGTAGTTGAGGCCAAAATGTGTGATTTGAAGAAGAAATTAAATATAGTTCTTGCAGTGAAAGTGATCAAGGGATATAGGGGGAAATCAGGATATTGAATTTGATGATCAGCCATGATCAAAATGAATGGCGGAGCAGGATCGAAGGGCTGAATGGCCTCCTCCTGCTTCTATGTTTCTATATAACTCCATCTTTGTTTCCTTCTCTTTTTCTTCACTTTGTACACATGATTTGTCTTTGAGTTGATAGTTTGAACAAAGAGCTGGTTCAGACTCTGCATGGCTCCGTCAGACTCTTTACTCTGGTGGATGAAGGTGAAGCATTGTTACTGGTAGTGTTCACAAAGCTCACAAATCCCCTGTAGAACGAGCCATTCTGATTTGCCTGTTTTACTAACAGCACGTTCCGATGGAAAATCCCACTTTGTGTCTGTGGAATGTGTAAGTAATGACTAACACCATTCACTCAGCACTCACTGCAAACTCTGGAGATTGAAAACATGTTTACCTACGACATAGGATTTAGGAGGATTAGGCTATTTGGCCCTTCAAACCTTTCCCCCGCCCCCCCATTCAATAAGATCATGGCTGACTTTGCTGTGGCCTCAATTTCATTTGTGTCGAACCCTCAGCTTTTTCTCCTTCTTACTCTTGGAGTTGGCGGTGATTTCCTTCATGCTAAAAATGAGGCCTCAGGTGACTAAGTCCAGTGCGTGACGTACAGTCTCTGTCAGGGGTGAGTTGGGGGGGTGGGGGGGCGGAGGGGAATTGGTGGTTGGGAAAGCAGGTGGGTGGGGTGCTTATGATTTCATGATTCAATCACTCCTCAGAGAATCCTGCCATCAAAAGCATTTCACTGGCTGGAATGTGCTTGGAGATATGTCGAGGTTGTGAAAGCGCTGAGGAATTGCGAGTCTTTTTATTTTCAAGTCCAGTTTGCGCATTCTGTCTTTCGTAATTCTTTATACCACAGCATTCCTGATTCTGATCTCCGCTTGCCCCTTGAGAGATTCATTCCGGAACAATCTCCAAATGTCTGACAGAACACAACTGACAATCATAGTGTGACAGTTAACATGCTGGGCAACCTGTTGTCATGGCAATGGCATTTTTTGTGCAATAATGGGACTAAAACACATGTACCTACTGTTGTCGATAGCATCTCAATCACACCAAAGGTAAACACACTCTTCAAACCCAGTCAGATTCATGACTGATCTGGGGGGTGAGGGGTGGGGGTGTGGGGTGGGGGTGGGGGAGGTGGGGGGGGGGTGGTGGGGGGGGTGGTGGGGGGTGGGGGGGTGGGGGCGTGGGGGTGGGTGGGGGGGTGGGGGGGCAGGGGGGGTTTTGGGGGGGCAGGGTGGGGGTGGGGGGTGGGGGCTTGGTGGATATGAATGGAGTGCTCTGTATCAGCAAAAAGTGTCTCAGTGACATCCCTCAGTGGGTCATCACAGGGCTCCTCAGGTGACCTCTGTGGCATTTTGCAGCCATCCGCCCATGAATGCATCAGGGGAGTAATGGACGCACCCTTAAAATGCTGGTTCAAATGTCTCAGGTGACTGTCTATATGGAGTTTGCACATTCTCCCCATGTCTGCCTGGGGTTTTTTTCAGGTGCTCCATTTCCTCCCACACTTCAAAGAGAGTTAAGTGAATTGGCCATCCTAAATTACCCCTTAGGCTCAGGGAGATTAGCAGGATAAACATTTGGGGTGACGGGTATAGGGCATGGGTGGGATTGTTGGTGCAACCTTGATGGACCAAAGGGTCTCCTTTTGTATTTTAGGAATTCTGTTCTGAGCACCAAGAAGAGGGACAATCCAAAATTGATATATTTTAATCTCTTGTGGTCTCTGCTTTCGAACTGTCACCAACATTGTTCCAAAGTTTTGACCATTGTCACCCAATATATTTGTGAGTCACAAAAGAGCAGTGATAGTAAACAAGAAATATAGACCCCTCAGTGCACTGGGAAAGTCATCCATAAAATCAACACGTGCAAAGTACAAAGGATGCTGAACAGAAATTGAAATGAGACAATATAGTTCTGCCAATAGTTATCATTCTGGGGCTTTACGCAGAGCAAAGTTGTTAATAAAAAAGATTAATGGCCACTTCTAATTTCACTTTGAGTCTGTTAAATAGTCACTGCGGTACAGTATTGTGATGATTGGTATAAATGGCTGCCAATCTCTATTGGGTTGAGTGAGCAAACTAGTCTATCAAGTGAATGGATTGAGACTATAAATTGGGACTGGTATCAGTTCTGGCACACATTGTCATGACTGTTCAATAAAGTGATTGCCGGAGACAAGGAGTGAGCAAAGCACAGCCGTTGGATCCCTCCGGAATGAATGGATCAATTTTACCCTTAATGCAGAGTCTGTGATTGAAGAATATCAAGGTGCTGGAATTTATTCACAAAGCAAATCAGGCAGAATGAAAACTAGAATGAAGTTGGAGCAGAAAATACTTTGCACGGCTAATTCTTCAGCACAGGAGTATTGCAACGCAATCAGATTTGGGATTCTGCCGGCCTCTGCGAGCAATATCATTTATCACATCTTCCACATTGTTTTCTGCTCACTAAGCTTTTCATTTGGCCAATGGTGACTTCTTACAAGAGAAGAGAAAGGCTGACTGAGATCTATGTTTGGCCTTGGATGTTGCTGAATCATATCACAGGAAAGAATGAAACTTGGCTGCCTTGTCATCCAGAGGCCAGTTGGTCTAAGTCTTTATTAAACCTCCAAAATGTACAGAACCCAACAGCATTGCAAAGAATTATGTAGAATGTACACCACAAAAAGAGGTCATTATCCCCAACAGATCTATGCTGGTATTTCCATAATATGAACTGAACTGATGTTCTCTGTGAAGCTTTCCCAACCTAGGGCACTGGTTCATCATTTATGTAGAATGGCTATAAGGAGCCATGTGTGAGAATCAATGAGGATAAAAACCAGCCCAGTTGTAGGATAACACTTATTAGAACATGGGTGGCAAAGTGGTTAGCACTGCTGCCTCATGGTGCCAGGGACCCAGGTTCAATTCCAGCCTTGAGTCGCTGTATGGAGTTTGCATGTTCTCTCTGTGTCTGCATGGGATTCCTCTGGGTGGTCCGGTTTCCTCCCACAGTCTGAAAGACATGCTGGTTAGGTACATTGTCCATACATACGTGTGCCTTGGTGTCCCAAGATGTGTAAATGAGGAGGATTAGTGGATAATGAAATTAGAGTGGGTTTGGGCGTGGGTAAGATGCTCAGTCAGAGAATCACATGTTGACTTCATAGCCTCCTTCTGCACTATAAGGATTCTACGACTTATCACAAGGAAAAGACACATTTACCCAAACATGACCATCATAACTTAAGCCAGTTGTGGAAAAGAATCTATGCCCATACAGTTTAAATGGAAGTTACCCTTTTTGTTTCAAAGTTTATTAACAAGAGCTAAACTCATTCAGAACTTCTCTCTTAAACAATATTCAACCCAATAAATCTACAAGTGGAGATCAGCTTATCATTACCATACTGTATACAATTGAATAGTTATTCTGGGGAGCTCTCTCCATGGTTAAGGAAAGATATGGTTTGTGATTTGAGCACAGTAGGCCAGGAGATTTTGGCCGAATCACAGGATTCGTGTGAGCTTTTGCACCCAGCTTGGTTCTCCCAGCGCTGGGTTTCCTGTGATGACTGCTTCATGCTGGAAATGGGGGGGAGGCACAAAGAACATTGACGTGGTCATTGTAATATAATTTAAACATGTTTAGCGGGCCCAGGTCTGAAAACTCCAGGCCTGCAATCTTCTCCCATTCTGCCAGAGTGTCTCACTCCAGCGGAGATTACAGTCCACTTTTGGGGAGCTGGTGGTGTGACCCTGCAGGGGGCAATCGGGGCTTCCCAGGAAGTTGGGCAGTGAGGAGGTGGTGGCCCCCTGATCATGGGCACTCAAGCAGTACCAATCTATGCTCCCTGGAAATGAACAAAGTGCCAATGTGCAGGAGGCACCTTGGCACTGTCCCTCAGGCATGAAGCAGGGCCTGGGTGGGCAAGGGGAGAAGAGGGGAGGGAGCCTGGAGGGAGGAGACAGTGGCAATTGCTGGGGGTAAGGTTCCCACTGCCACTCTGCACAGGGATCAGTAGGGGATGGAGTGAAGGCAGCGATTGGGGCGGGTGCGTGGCAGGGATGGAGCAAAGGGGCAGTCAGCCTGTTGCGGGAGGGGGGGGGGGGGGGGGGGGGGTGCGGTGGCAAATCAAAAAAAATGAAGGTGCAATGAGAGAGGAGGAAGGTGTGTATGTGGGGGTGGATTGGAGATGGAGGGGGGCAGGTGGGGGTGGCAGGGTTGGGGCTGGGGGGAGGAGCTGGAGCAGGTGGGGAGGATATCAGAGTGGGTTGTGAATGAAGAATAGTTGTCACTCAGTATAATATGGAATAAATTTGGAAAGCACACAAACTGGTGCAGAGCTGGATAGTCGAACCTCCTCCCGTGCTGTCACATTCTACAGCTCAAAAAGAAGCAGATTTTCAGTAGCTGATTTCATGCCTCTTCACCGCCAGTTCACACCAGTCCTATATTTAGTAGCCCTGTCCTTGCACAGACACGCACTGCATACATATTTCAGTCAGATGCAAATGATTTCGCTGCTTCTATTTTTAGCTGCACAAATAAATTTCTTGATTTGAAATTTTGCCAAGAGTACAAATTTGGATAAACAGAAGGAGAGCTGAGATGACACTGACCCCCTCCCCATGCTGCAATTTAAACAGAAAAAAAAATACAAAACACCTTTTAAATAGTTTAATTGCATTGAAAAAGATTTACAGCATCTCAGTTTATTTTCTATGAATTTGCTGCCTTGGTGCAGTCTGGATGTGAGACTGGTTCGCACTGTGGTGCGGTGAACTGTGTTCAGTATGCATTATCCAGTGCATTGTGATGACCAGCTTCGGAACAGGTGTGTGTGAATGGTCCTTGTTAAATCTGATCTCTCAAAGCTGACCCAGAGCAGCTGCTGCAGTAAGAGATGGCTGAGAATTGGTCAAGTGCTAATCTGTAGCCAATGTTAAAAATATGCTTTGTTGACCCACTGCTGTGTGTGTGGAATCTTGCTGTGTACAAATTGGCTGCCACATCTCCTACATTCATAAAGCCATAGAATCCCTGCTGTGTAGAAGGATGCCATTTGGTCGATTAAGTCTGCATCAACTCTCTGATAGAGTATCCCATCCAGACCCTCTCCCTCTGCCCTATCCCCATGGCCCTGTGCAAATTTACCATGGTTTAAGAAGGGGAAGAGAGACCTTCCTGGGAATTATAGGCCAGTGAGTCTTACTTCTGTTGTGGGCAAGGTATTGGAGAGAATTATTAGGGATAGGATTTATAGTTATTTAGAGAGAAATGAATTGATTGGGGATAGTCAGCATGGTTTCGTGAAGGGTAGGTCATGCCTTACTAACCTCATTGAGTTTTTTGAGAAAGTGACCAGAGAGGTGGATGGGGGTAAGGCGGTTGATGTAGTATATATGGACTTTAGTAAGGCGTTTGATAAGGTGGCCCATGGAAGACTTCTACAGAAAATGCAGATGTGTGGAATAGAGGGTGATTTAGCTAATTGGATTAGAAATTGGCTGGCAGATAGAAGACAGAGGGTGGTGGTTGATGGGAGATATTCATCGTGGAGTTTGGTGACGAGTGGTGGGCCTCAGGGGTCTGTTTTGGGGCCCCTGCTGTTTGTAATTTTTATAAATGATCTGGATGAGGGTATTGAGGGATGGATCAGTAAATTTGCAGATGATACTAAAGTTGGTGGTGTGGTAGATAGTGAAGAGGGGTGTTTTAGTTTACAGAGTGACTTGGACAAGTTGCAGATCTGGGCCGAGAGGTGGCAAATGGAGTTTAATGTGGAAAAGTGTGAGGTAATGCACTTTGGCAGGAAAAATAAATGTGTAGAGTATAGGGCTAATGGTAGGGCTCTTAATAGTGTTGAGGAACAGAAGGATCTTGGTGTATGTGTCAATAGATCCCGGAAAGTAGGCAGTCAAGGGGATAAAGTTGTTAAGAAGGCATATGGAGTCTTAGCTTTTATTGGTAGGGGGATTGAATTTAGGAACCGCAGCATCATGTTGCAACTGTACAAAACTCTAGTGCGGCCGCACTTGGAGTATTGTGTGCAGTTCTGGTCCCCACATTATAAGAAAGATGTGGAGGCATTGGAGAGGGTACAGAGGAGGTTTACCAGGATGTTGCCTGGTATGGAGGGCAGGTCCTATGAAGAGAGGTTGAAGGATTTGATGTTGTTTTCGTTAGAAAGGAGGCGGCTAAGAGGGGATCTTATTGAAGCATATAAGATGATTAGAGGTTTAGATAGGGTGGACAGTGATAGCCTTTTTCCTAGGATGGAGAAAGCTAGCACGAGGGGACACAGCTTTAAATTAAGGGGTGATAGTTATAGGACGGATATCAGAGGTAGGTTCTTTACTCAAAGAGTGATTAGGGAGTGGAATGCCCTGCCTGCAGCTGTTGTAGATGCGCCAAGTTTGGTGGCGTTTAAGAGGTTAGTTGATAAGTATATGGAAGAGAAGGGAATGGTTTAGTTAGGAGGGGCATTGCTTTTTATTTTGGTCGGCACAACATCGAAGGCCGAAGGGCCTGTTCTGTGCTGTATTGTTCTATGTTCTAAGTTCTATGTTAATCCATCTAACCTGTAATACTTGGGGAACTAAGGGGAAAGTTTAAGTACAACCATGGGCATCGCTGGTTTATTGCCCATTCCTGGTTGCCCTTAGAAGGCAGTTGAAAGTCAACCACATTGCTGTGGCCCTGGAGTCACATGTAGGCCAGACCAGGTAAGGATGGCAGATTTCCTTCCCTGAAGGATATTAGTGAATCAGATGGGTTTTCCTGACAATTGGCAATGGTTTCATGACCATCATTAGATTCTTAATTCCAGAGATTTTTTATTGAAGTCAAAATCTACCGTGACGGGATTCAAGCCCTGGTCCCCAGACTATTAGCTGAGTTTCTGGATTAATAGTCTAGCGATAATACCACTAGGCTATCACCTCCCCAACCTGCACATCTTTGGACCGTGGGAGGTAACTAGAGCACTTGGAGGAAACCCATGCAGACTCCGCAAAGCCAGCCATCCATGGCCGGAATTGAACCTGAGTCCCTGGTGCTGTGAGACAAATGCCTAATCACTGTGCCACCATGCCTCCCCATGGAGCAGTCAGTGGTCATACTTTGTCGTCTGCGAAACATTTCAGGACATCCCAGGATTGTGAAAGGTGCTCAGCCGATTAGAGTCTTGTCTTTCCTTAATGCGTTTAAGGTCCTGCCAGCACAATGGTCATGAGGAAAACCCTCGAGATGGACTGAACCTTCAGATGGGGGCAGCTGGTGGGAACACACCGGAAATAGTAATGGAGAAATCAATCCTGGAAGGGGTTACTCAGATGGAAACGCAGCATTCAGCCATCTACCAGAGAACTGGCAATACCCTCCCACTAAACACAACTAGGCGAAATGAATTTACAGCCTGGGCCCTTTCAATGAAGGCATCAGTCAGCAGATGGCACAGCTCACTATAACAGAATGAACCCAGGTTGCTTCAACATATGTCAGTGAAGAAGATACTCGCAGTAAGTTGGAAATAATTCCTCACACATTCTGGAGCCAATGATAAAAATAATCTGTGTAGCTTTTAGCCAAACCGTAGTGAACGGAATTAATTCCCTCAGAGGAGTGGGTGGTTTAAAGATTCTGCACAAGAAGATAAACAGAAGGGCTGGAATAGCAAAGCAATCCTTCAGAGAGAACAAGCGATGCAACGGGTTCGACATTGTGTCTTTCACTTTTGGATCTTGTGAACCAGCCTTCAGCTCAGTTTATTGTGCTTGGTTTGGATGTTGAGGGACAGGAACCTCACTTCAGACAGCCCGGACAGAGTTGTGGGTCAGAATTCTAGGTCAACCCTCAACTGGATCCTTATGCCTGGTGGATATGGAAGAGACCATCACCTCCATCCCCAACATCCCACCTCCCACCTTCCCCTTCACTCCACTAACACATGTCATGGGATTGTGGGACTAACCCTCCTCCGGGGTGGTTACGGAAGAAGTGTTCACATTGTCAGGCTGCTAATCAGACTGTGAAGCCATCCTCCAGTTCCCACTGCCTCTTGGAGGATCAATAACACAGACAATATGAGAGGCAGCTCAGGGTGATGTGATGAAAGTATCTGCTTACTGTCGGAGGAGTCAGTTTGTGCAGTGTTTACTGGCCCTGTGCTATTTAGCTGCGAGTTGAGTTAGAAGATGTAGCAACGGTTAGTGACCTCAATGCCCCAGTGTCAGTGAAGGTGGGTTTCCATTGGTGATCCATGTTGGATACCAGGTGTGTGGATATTGAGTGAGGGCAGGGTCAAATGGGGCTGTCACTGTGGATACATGTTGATCAGTTAACTCAGCACTAGGTTAAAGCTCAAACCCTTCCAACCCCATCCAGATCTGGAAATATATCGGCCACTGTCACTGGATGAAAATCCTGGGAATTCTCACCCTATCAACACTGTGGGTCTAATCTTCCTCATGGATGGAAGTGATTTAAGAAGGCAGCTCACCACCACCTTGTCGAGGGACAATTAGGGATGGGCAATAAATGCTAGCCTAGTCAATAACTTACACATCCTATGGAATACTGTTTAAAAAATCAACCTGGAGTTTCAGTCTCAGCAAAGCTTACTCCAGCCCTTCTAAAATTCATCAAATTTACCTCGTCCTGTTAATCCTTCAGTACCCACTCCATCCATCCCTGCCCACCACACACCTCAATCAGGTCAGAAAAGAACCCAGTTAAAAATCTAACCCCCCCGCCCAACTCAAGTGTCTGCAACTTGCTACTTATGGCCCTCGGGGTAATTAGCAGTACATGGGTAATAACAGGTGTCAAATAAGAATAGGAATATAAATGTGTGCTTTCACAGGGTTCCAAATCCTGTGACATGTTTGTGGTTTTCTGTGTTTTTTGTTTGAACTGAGATCAAAGCGCCCTCTTGATGTGAGAAACACATAAAGCCGCAGCTTTGGATTGACTCAAACACACAAGAGTTCACCAGCAAAGTCATTGCTTTATTGCCAGGGCAGTTTCATTCCATCCCTCTGCAAGCTTCGGAAATCTTGCAGTGCTGTTGCTGAAGGTTCAATGCAGAAAGCTGCTTATTTTAATTTGGCATCGCTTCTCCCAGCCAGTGAAAAATGGAATATATATTTGCCAGGAATAACAATATGTTTTATGCAATACCAGCAGGTAGCCGGGGAATAGATTTAATCCAATAACGCAGAAGCAAATGGATATTAAAAAAGAGAATTTGTTGCTGTTGAAGAACCCGAGAGATCATTGTCAGTCCAGGACACTCGGGTCTGCTTTTCTTATTGCTGTCACTTTCTAAATTCATGAAGAACGAAAAGTTTCACTTTTGAATAATAGATATTTGGAAGTATATGAGAGATTCATTCTTTATTTAGTTTGCAGCATGTGACACTGAGATTATATTCAATTACAAACAAGAATGCTGCAATCACAGAGCACAGCGCTCAGCAGAACTGTTCCATTAAAACCCAGAGCTGCACCACCCACATCCCATCCCAGAATAATTCCTACTCTTCAAACCTCCACTGCCTCTGTGTCACCTACAGCCTACTGCCTGCAAGTCATTGTCATTCAGTATAGTGGCACAGTGGTTAGAGCTCCTGCTTCACAGCATCTGGGGCCAGGTTCAATTCTTGGCTTGGGTCACTGTCTGTGTGGAGTTTGCACACTCTCCTTATGTCTGCGTGGGTACTCTCTGGTTTGGTTTGGTTTCCTCCCACTGTCCGTAGATAGAACACAGAAAAACTGCAGAACCAACAGGCCCTTCAGCCCAAACGTTGCGCTGATCTTATCTCTACCTACTACATTTATCTATAGCCCTGAATCCTACTAAGTCCCATGTACTCATCCAGAAGTTCCTTAAAAGAGCCTATCGAATCCGCCTCCATCACCACTGACGGCAGCCGATTGCATTCACTCGCCACCCTCTGAGTGAAAAACTTACCCCGACATCTCCTCTGTGCCTACTTCCCAGCACATTAAACCTGTGTCCTCTTGTAGCAGCCATTTCAGCCCTGGGAAAAGGCCTCTGAGAATTCACCTGATCAATACCTCTCAACATCTTATACACCTCTATCAGGTCACCTCTCATCCTTCAAGGAGAAAAGATCGAGCTCTCTCAACCTACCTTCATAAGGCATGCCACCCAATCCAGGCAACATCCTTGTAAATCTCCTCTGCACCCTTTCTATGGCTTCCACATCCTTCCTGTAATGAGGCGACCAGAACTGCGCACAGTACTTCAAGTGGAGTGTGACCAGGGTGTTATAAAGCTGCAGCATTATCTCCCAACTCTTAAACTCAATTCCTCGATTGATGAATGCCAGTACACCATACACCTTCTTCACCACATCCACTACTTGCGAACCTGATTTGAGAGTTCTATGAACCCGGACCCCAAGATCCTTCTGACCTTCCACACTGCTAAGAGTCTTACCCTTAATATTATATTCCTTCATCCCATTTAACCTGCCATAATGAACTACCACACACTTATCCGGTTTGAAGTCCATCTGCCACTTCTCCGCCCAGTCTTGCATCGTATCTATGTCACGCTGCAACTTCTGACATCCTTCCAAATATCCACAACACCTCCAATCTTTGTGTCATTGGCAAACTTGCTAACCCATCCCTCCACTTCCTCATCCAGGTCATCTATGAAAATCACAAACAGCAAAGGTCCCAGAATGGATTCCTGGGGCACTCCACTGGTGACCGACCTCCATGCAGAAAAAGACCCATCCACAATCACTTACTGCCTTCAGCCGGCAAGCCATTCTGGATCTACAAAGCAACATCCCCGTGGATCCCATGCCCTCTCACTTTCTCAATAAGTCTTGCATGGAGGACCTTATTGAACGCCTTGCTGAAGTCCATATAAACCACATCTACCGCTCTTCTTTCGTCAATGTGTTTAGTCACATCAACAAAAAACTCATCTAGGCTCGAAAGGCACGATCTGCCTTTGATAAAGCCGTGTGGGTTAGTGGGATTAGTCATGGTAAATTGACCCTTAGTTTTCTCTTTAAACATTTATGTGACTCGGGCATCACTGGCTGGCCTGCATTTATTGCCCGTGAGTCGGCCACATTGCTGTGGCTCTGGAGTCGCATGTAAGTCAGACCAGTTAAGAATAGCAGATTTCCTTCCCTAAAGGATATTAGTGAACCAGATGGATTTTTTTCTGACAATTGACAATGGTTTCACAGTCATCAGTAGATTTTTAATTCCAGATTTTTTTATTGAATTCAAATTCCACCATCTGCCATGGCGGGATTCGAACATAAGAACTAGGAGCAGGAGTCAGCCATCTGGCCCCTCAAGCCTGCTCTGCCATTCAATTTTTTTTTAGTGGACTCAGCTCCACTTATTTGCTCACCATAATCCTTAATTCACATTACTGTACAAAAATCTATCTATCTTTGCCTTAAAAACATTCAATGAGGTAGCCTCAACTGCTTCACTGGGCAGGGAATTCCACAGATTCACAACCCTTCGTGTGAAGAAGTTCCTCCTCAACTCAGTCCTAAATCTGCTTCCCCTTATTTTGAGGCTATGCCCCCTACTTCTAGTTTCATCTGCCAGTGGAGACAACTTACCTGCTTCTATCTTATCTATTCCCTTCATAATCTTATATGTTTCTATAAGGTCTCCCCTCATTCTTCTGAATTCCAATGAGTATAGCCCCAGTCTACTCAGTCTCTCCTCATAAGCCAACCCGCTCAAGTCTGGAATCAACCTAGTGAATCTCCTTTGCACCCCCTCCAGTGCCAGTATATCCTTTCTCAAATAAGGAGACCAAAACTGTGCACAGTACTCCAGGTGTCCCCCAACTGAGGTTCTGGATTAATAGTCCACCGATAATACAACAAGAACATAAGAACATAAGAAATAGGAGCAGGAGTAGGCCATCCAGCCCCTCGAGTCTGCCCCGCCATTCAATCAGATCATGACTGATCTGTAGTGGTTCAGTTCCACTTTCCCGCTTTCTCCCCGTAACCCTTAATTCCCTGTCAATCAAAAACCTATTCACCCTTGACTTAAATATATTCAGCGAGGAAGACTCCACCACTTTAACAGGCAGAGAATTCCAAAGATTCACCACCCTTGGGGTGAAGAAATTCTTCCTCAACTCTGTCTGAACGGCCCCCCCCACTTATTTCGAGGCTGTGCCCTGTAATCCTGCTATCTTCGCTAAGCATGAAGAGTCTCTCAACCTTGCCCTATCCATCCCATTCATTATCTTATACGTCTCCATAAGATCCCCTCTCAGCCTTCTAAACTCCAAGTTAGTCTATTTAGTCTCTCCTCACAATCCAACGCCGTCATCTCCGATATCAGCCTAGTGAACCTTCTCTGCACCCCCTCCAAGGCCATTGCCTTCCCAATTTAGTGTCCCAAGATGTGTAAGTTAGGGGGATTAGTCTTGGTAAGTACATAGATTATAGGGAAAGGGCCTGAGTAAGATGTCCTATTGGAGTGTTGATGCAGACTTGATGGGCCGAACGATCTCCGTCTGCATTCTAAAGATTCTATAATTCACAAATTTTATAAGTTGGAATTGCTCTACCAGGCATGTGTGATCACACAACGAAAAGTGTACAAAACCACCCTGATGCTAACAATATAATTTCTGAGGTCGAGAATTGGCCTATTCAGTTACATGAATTGTCTGTGCAGAGTCTGCACCTTCTCCCGTGTCTGTGTGGGTTTCCTCCGAATGCTCCAGTTTCTTCCCACAGTACAAAAATATGTGGATTAGGTGGATTGGCTGTAGTAAATGTGTGGGGTAATGGCGATAGGGTGAGGGAGAGGGCTCTATCAGACAGTCGGTGCACAGTTGATGGGTGGAATGGCCTCCTCCTGCACAATAGGGATTCTATGGACGTGGATGATGCACTATTGGAGGTACTGGCTGTTATACTTCAACCTCACCCAGGGCTGGGATTGTTCGAACCCGCTCTGCCCAATGCATGCAGATGTTGTAAATCTGCAAAATACTCCAAACACTAGGACCTTGGCTCAACTCGATCAACTTCCTTACTTCCAGACCCTGTCCCAAAGGAACAGGACAAGGCCACTGCATCTCTCGAACCCTGGCATTTCTTTCTTTAGAGCTGATTCCCTCAGGGATCTCTCCATTTGAGACCCAGGTCCCACACGGAACCTTGGATCAGGAAGGAATGCAGCAACTGCTTCTCTCTCTCCCATCAGTCTGGGTAAAGGTTCAGGAACTGCAGTCCCATCAGATCCTGACAACCACTACCCTGAGAAGCTGTTCCGGCAGGGAGTGTCCCATTGGCAGGGCTAGGGGTGGGGGAACGGAATTGAGAGATGGGAGATGGTGAGAGGGGAGGAGTAAAGGGGAATGAGGATCTCTCGTATAAACGTGTCAATTAGAGAAAGATAACATTGCTCAGGAACACAAAGCAGTGCTGAAGTAAGGAGAAAACAAAACATTGAAAGGGTTTTAAAAAAGACATCAAGAATAAAGCCAGCAGGCTAGTCACAGAATCCCTACAGTGCAGGAGGAGGCCATTTGGCCCATTGAGCCTGCACTGACAACAATTCCACCCAGGCCCTATTCCCATGTAATTACCCTTCTCAACCCTCCGACACTAAGGAGCAATAACATGCCCAATCCACCTAACCTGCACATTTTTGGACTGTGAGAAGAAACCAGAGAATCTGAAGGAAACCCATGCAGGCACGGAGAGAATGTGCGCAGACATTGACCCAAGTCGGGAATTGAACCCTAGTCCCTGGCACTGTGAAGCAGCAGTGTTAATCATTGTGCCACCATGTGGTAATGCAGAGAGAGTGACTCCAGAGATTGGTCTTGGCCCATTTGTAGATCTGGAACGTGCAGGCACTGCACATTCCAACAGGGAGCTCCAAGATGATGCTTCACTCATTCAGGCCAACAGGTGATGCCCATCCTGGCTGCAGAGACAGCTTGGACATTTCAGAGTGTGAACTCTGTGCTCCTGGTCCTGTAGGCACTGGTCTTCAGGTGAGTTCCAGTTTGAGTAAGAGGAGGGTGACCAGCAGGAGGGCAGTGGATCTGGGTGAATGCTCTCACTCCTACTGATCTTCACATGATACTCTGATTTTAAATGAGAGTATCAGTGGATTTCTAAAATCTCTGAAAATGAGAGAATTGGAGGCCCCAGGCCCAATTCCACAGGTTATGGGGGAGAATGTCCTTCATTTCCAACCCAGCAACTCAACACTCCCAGTGCAACACTGAGGCAATGCTGTCTTACAGATGTGAATATAAACTGAGCTCTTATCTCTCCTCCCCGCTCGATGTAAAACATCTCATGGCACTAACTGAAAAGGGCAGGGGAATTATCCCCAGTGTTTTAAGTTAATATTTATCCACAAACTCTCATCATTTAAAATAAATTATCTGTTAGTGGGAGCTTGCTGTGCACCAGTTAGAATCCCGACAATGCAGGAGGAGACCATTCAGCCCATCAAGTCTGCACTGATAACAATCCCACCCAGGCCTATTTCCATAACCCCACATATTTAGGGTTAATTTAGCATGGCCAATTAACCTAACCCACATATCTTTGGAATGTGGAGGAAACCGGAGCACCCAGAGAAAACCCCACAGACATGGGGAGAACATGCAAATCCCACACAGGTAGTGACTTGAGGGTGTAATTGAACCCGGGTCCCTGGCGTTGTGAGGCAGCAGTGCTAACCCACTGTGCCACAATGCCACCCATCCCAATTAACTATCATGTTTCCTACTCATTTTACAAATGCTTCATTGGTTTTGAACGGCTCAAAGACATCCTGGGCTCGTGAAAGGCGTTTTAGAAATGCAGGTCTTTAATCAGTGTCCGGGTTGGAGAGCCGCCACAAATTTGACCCCAGACAATGATGAGCCTGCAAAGTAGGCCCAACAGTAACCAATGGCAATCGCACAGGCCTATCCCCTCAGAATCCCAGCCTCAGAAATCCTGGAACAGTCTGGATGAAGCGTGCTGGGATCAGAACTAAATGCAGGTAAATTAAAATCAAATGGAGTGATTCATGTGTGTGAAATTGCCTTAAAGTGACAAAGTCAGATCCTTCATTACGTGACTCACTCTTCTGCCTTTTGCCTTATTGTATTTCTCTGGCATTCTGTTTACTCCTTGTGTTCTCGAGCTGACCTACAGTCAATCACTGGCAGCTCTGTGACTGGGAGAACCTCTTGCTCTTGTGAAGAGATCGAGCAGAGTTAGCGAAGACAAAGCTTGCCTGGTTTCTGGTCACAAGAAGTCAAAAGGACAAATGGGGGTTGGGACGGGGGGGAGGGGGGAGCAGGGAATGTGAGTCATCATTGGTACAAACCCACTCAGATCTCTCAGTAGGATGTCACAATAATAGGTCACCACTGGGTGCTGTGTTATCTTGGATCATTTCCAGTGAAATTCAAATTTCAATAGACTTCAATGATTTGTGTGCTGGTACTAGGGGCTGAATCTTACAGCACTGAAGGCTGCTTCAGCCCATTCTCCCTGTGCTAGCACTTAAAGGCATTGGCTGAGAGCCACTTTGCACAAATTTGTAAATCTATTATCCACTTAAGCACCAGAATCAAGGCTGGTATTCAAGTACACTACTGAGGGAGTGTACTGTCAGGGGTTTGGTACTGAGGGAGCACCGCACTGTGTTTTCTCCATAGTGGATGTAATACATCTGGAGCTATTTTGGGGAATATTAGGGGGAGTTTTGCCATGTGTCCTGGTCAATATTTATCTTCCAAACAACATAAGAAACAGATTTCCTGGTGCTTACAATATTGTTGTTGGTGGGAACTTTGTGTGAAAATTGGCTGCTACACTTCTTATATTTATTGGGAGTAAGTGAGGAGAGGTGAAGAGGTTCCTCTCTGTACCCTCTCCCTTTCTTTCTCAGCAAGATTTTCCAAATCAGAATGTGAGCAATTAAGAGCCAATCAAACACAGTTTTCCTAAGGGAGAAAAAGAGCAAAGTTATTTCCCTCTAACCCAGATAAAAATAGTTAAATGCAATGTTACACAATTGGCCCTCATGCAGTCATTTGGCATCCATCTATTCTATGTACACACACCCATGCACGTAGACACACACACACATACACACAAGTGCACACATTCACAAACACTCACACGCACTCATACACAGAGATACATGTACACATTGTACATATATGCACAAATACACACAGTCAAGCACACACACACACACACAAGCGCACACATATAGATGCGCACACACATTCACATGTGCACACACATGCACAAGTGTGCGTGTGCACACACGCACACACATAGATGTGCACACATTCACACACGCACATATATATACACACACATACACACACATATACACAGTCATTCACACACACAGAACATAGTAAAGAATCAGTCAAGGGCTCTGATTATTTCTGAGGAATGAACATAGACTATTTATGTTGTCCGCTTTCTTGGATGAGGTCAGCTGGAGCAGTTGTTATGAGATCTCAGTGGGTTTCTGGTCGGGCTTCATCTCAAACTGGGTGACACGTTTATTCCAAAAGAGTGTGAGGGAGCGAGAGCAGCTTCTAGCCTGCTGCTTCTGCTGAAGATTTTTCTGGCATTGCATGTGTCACTTACAAACACTCTCTTGTGGCAGGACACCCAGCATTGGCACATTTCACTCACTGGGGGGGGAAATCTTACCAGAATTTGTCAAACTGTCAGTTCTAGTGAGTTCTTCTGTGAAATTTCCCAGCTCCGACTGGTCTGTTTTCTCTGCAAATTGTGACAATTTTAGCAAAGGGAAAGAGTGAGCAAGGTTTGTGCCATCACTCTGATTGGACTGGGTTCTCTGAGAGCCAGGAAGTGGCTCCACAGAGATCGGTGTGCTCTCAACAAGAAATAATTCCCTGCATCACTATTACAAATAGTGATAATGACCCCCACTGCAAAAAAAATGATGACCCTCGCGGAGATATGAGGCTTCCCCTTCACCCCTTGATCATTCCCAATAACACCATACTCTCCGCCCATCTGCCTCTGCCTCACTGTGATGAGGGCGGCAGGGTGGCACAGTGGTTAGCACTGCTGCTTCACTGCACCAGGGACCTGGGTTCAATTCCAGCTTTGGATGACTGTGGAGTTTGCACGTTCTCCCCATATTTGCATGGGTTTCCTCTGGGTGCTCTGGTTTCCACCCAAAGCCCGAAGATATGCAGCTTAGGTGGATTGGCCATACTAAATTTCCCCTTAGTGTCCAAAGATGTGCAGATTAGGTGGATTGGCCATGCTAAATTTCCCCTTAATTCCCAAAGATGTGCAGGTAAGATGGATTGGCCATGCTAAATTGCCCCTTTAGTGTCGAAAACTATGTGGGTTAGGTAGATTTGCCATGCTAAATTGCTTCTTCCTGTTAGGGGGACTAGCATGTGTAAGTAAGGATTGCAGGGATAGTGCCACGGTCGATTTATGGTGGGTGCAGTTTCAATGGGCCAAATGGCCTCTTTCTGCACTGTAGGATTCTGTGAATCTCTGGACTGCCAATCAGATGTGGCCACTGGATAGATCAATAGGGCCTTGGTTAAGTGTCTCTGGACAGATGAGGACAACCTGATAGAACAACAAATGTGTATCAACTTGGCTAAACATAACTCATGCACCCAAGTATACAATAAATAAATAAAAGCAGGTGAACTGATAAATCCTCTAACCTAAACCAGTCGGGCATTGCATGAATCATAGGCAGGTGAGCATTAATGACAATTAGCCATTATTATGTGAGTGTCTGTTCAAAAGAAGATCGCAGTGGTTATTTTTTTCCACCTTTTTGTAGACTCATTAGGAACAGCGGGCTGTTAATTTGTGACTGATTATTGTAATTTGACAAGTAATTTGAGATCTATTATTCCGAGCTATCAGGGAGGATCCAGGTGTTGAAGCAAGCGTATCACACTGGCAATCGGTATTTATTTCCCTCTCGAGAGGGCGGAGGCCAGGGAACTATCACTAGCGTGTAAGGATCCTGCTCTGGTTAGAAGTTCTAGCTCCCTGGTAAGCCTGGCTGTATTTGCTTCTGTTTTTGTGCCAAATGAGTCAGGCAGCAGTGAGATGGTGAAGCTCAGTTTTCACTGCTCCATCCTTAGCTGACCCTGAGATATTGGTGGTGGACAACCTACCACTTTGAAACAATCCAAAGGCTTTCTCAGCCACTTCAGCGGGCAGTTACTAATCAGCAGCATTGGTGTGGGACTGAAGTCACAGGAACCATATAACCCATTCATAAAAACCCAGACAAGCTAAGAACCCGAAAGGACATTAGTAAACCGGATGGAGCTTTACTCTGTATCTAACCCCGTGCTGTACCTGTCCGGGGACTGTTTGATGGGGACAGTGTAGAGGGAGCTTTACTCTGTATCTAACCCTGTGCTGTACCTGTCCTGGGAGTGTTTGATGGGGGACAGTGTAGAGGGAACTTTACTCTGTATCTAACCCTGTGCTGTTCCTGTCCGGGGACTGTTTGATAGGGTCAGTGTAGAGGGAGCTTTACTCTGTATCTAACCCCGTGCTGTACCTGTCCTGGGAGTGTTTGATGGGGACAGTGTAGAGGGAGCTTTACTCTGTATCTAACCCTGTGCTGTACCTGTCCTGGGAGTGTTTGATGGGGGACAGTGTAGAGGGAACTTTACTCTGTATCTAACCCTAACCCTGTGCTGTTCCTGTCCTGGGAGTGTTTGATAGGGTCAGTGTAGAGGGAGCTTTACTCTGTATCTAACCCTGTGCTGACCCTGTCCTGGGAGTGTTTGATAGTGAACAGTGTAGAGGGAGCTTTACTCTGTATCTAACCCCATGCTGTACCTGTCCTGGGAGTGTTTGATGGGCACAGTGTAGAGAAGCTTTACTTTATATCTAACCCTGTGCTGTACCCGTCCTCAGAGCTATTTATTATGAGCATTTCCTGATCCAACTCACAAGTAGCAACTAAGAAAAAAAACACTTGATCCCGATGTATGAAGTGTAATGCATTTATAAATAGTTGTTGATTACAGATTGTTTGGAGATGAGTAATAGAATTTGCAGAAACAGCCACAATGGTTAACTATCAGGCGGGGAACATCTGTACAATACAATTAGATACTGCAGCAGCTATAAAAGGTGTCAATGAAAAAGAACAATCTTCATCTCATTTTCAAGGATGGTATCATTAGGAGTTGCTGAAAATAGTCTGTTTAATTTAATTCTCCATTCGTGCATGCATTCAAGTATTTAGTCAGTGATGGGTTTATGACAAAGTGTCAGTGTTAATTTGTCCCTTTTTTCGAAGCTTTGTGCTGGTTTAAATACTCGATTACTAACAAGCTCATTCCCATCATCTCTGTAAAGCCATTGGTGATGATCTCACTCACTGTCCATGCGAATGTTGAGGGAGCTCGAGATCAGGAAGTCTCAGACCTCACTGGCAAGATCACAATTTTGGATCTTCCTGTCCTTCTCATTGCTGGACTTACTTCATTCCCTGAAACTTTTTGCAGTAGCCGTAGGTGTTAAATGATTAAGGATTTATGTTTTCAGCCTCCCTGATGATATGTAAATCCTCTTGTTTGGTTCCTTCTAATGGTATTTATGTCAGCGAGTCTCCTGTTTTTTTGCTACTTTCCTTGCACATACTCTGTGTTGGAGGCATATCTCATCAGTTGCAGTCTGAATTGCTAGATTGTGGGTTGCATTTTTACAATTTCTTCCATCTTCAGGAGAGTAACTAGTGGTTTATGTTCTGTTTTGAGTTTGAAAAGTCATCCAGAACATAGTCTAAATTATTTTCTTGTGCTCCTGGTGCTGCCAATGCTGCTTCTGCTGCTGCTATGGTCAATAATTCTAGATCATAATCTGCCAAGTTTTCAGAAAAGATTAGAAGGTCAACTGTTTTAAGAGTATTTCGCTGGTCCATGTTCTGGGATCTTGTCTTAACAGCTGATTCAAAGGCTTACTGGCCTTTCCTAAATTTGATAGTAATTTGCCTACTTAGTTCATCATCACAAGGAATATTTGATGCTCCGTTATGTTCCTGGGTTGTGGAAATTCTCTGATTACTTTTGTTTTTTTTGTGGATTAACTGTGCTTCCAGTGACTTGTGACGTAGAAACTTGAGCATAGGTTTGACAAACTCACATTTTTCATTCAATATTAGCTCATTATCCTGTAAGGCTCTGATCCTACATCCAGGCTCATCTGTCGTGCAGCCCTGTTAAACGTGTTGACCATTTGGTGTGTTACCGCTTCCATACTATCTAAAGTGTGAGACATTGTTCTCTGGAACATTTCTGGAGTGGACATTATTCCAAATGGGAATCCATTGAAACAATATTGAAAAAAGGGTGTTATAAATGTGGTCAGCAAACTATAGTCTTTGTCCACAGTTCACATCCCTTTTGGTAAATAAAGTACTTCTGGCTAGTTTAATAAGGCTTGCATCCATTGAAGCCTTCAAGCTGATCTCACTGTAAATAAGTTGTTCAGTTAAGTCTAGATAGATTCTATAGCGTCACTTGGCTTTGGAATTGTACCCAGTTCTGAACATTGGTGTGGTGATCGGTAAGATAACTTCTTGGTGCTACAACTTTTCTGTTTCAACCTTGACTTTGTCCAAGAATCGGTGAAAGGCTTTCCTCAGAGTAAAGAGATAACTTCATTTAGCATTAGCTTGCAGGGTGACATGATATTCAATCTTTAACTTCCCTAGGCCTGTAAGCAAATTTTGGTCCCCTTATTTGTGAAAGGGTATATTGGCCTTGGAGGGAACACAGAGAAGATTCACCAAGCTGATACCGGAGATGAGGGAGTTCTCTTATGAAGAGAGATTGAATGGACTGGGTCTTTACTAGTTGGAGTTTAGAAGGCTGAGGGGGGAATCTTATAGAGACTTACAAGATAATGAAGGGGCTAGATAGAGTAGAGATAGAGAGATTCTTCTGGCTTGGAAAGGATAGCAGGACTAGAGGGCACAGCCTCAAAATAAAGAGGTGGCAGTTGGGCTTTTATATTTAATGTAGTGCCCCCAGGATACTCTAATTTAATATCGACAATGTAGTCCATTTGATCCATTTGGCTACAGCTGATAAAATAGAAACTCCTGCTCCTCTGTCTAATTTTGAACACTGCATGGTGTCTATCTGTTAATTTAAACTCTGTGGGGATGTCTTTCCACTTTGAGTTTAACATTCTAATGCTTGTTTTCAGTGCTTTTCATTTTCCTTAGGAAGGTCATTTCCTATCCTTTCCTTGCACTTCTTGTATGTGGTTTATTTTACATGTTGTCAGTGCTTTTGAGTAACAAACTATTCGAATTGGTCTATTTTCCCACAATATTCTCCAATCACCCCAGGATTAGTAGGTACGCTGTCATCTGCCTAGATGCCAAGCTCTGAAATTCTCTTCCTAAACTTCCTCTCTTTCTCTGCTTTAAGACACCTTAAAATTTATCTCTGTGCAGCTTTTTCATTCACAGTCTCAAATTCCTTTTGAATGTCCTGGGAAACCTTGGAATGTTAAGAGACAATTAAAAATAAGTGGTAGCTCCAGTAGATTAGATAGATGGATCACACAAATCGATAAATGGAAAAGATAGATAAAAAAATCGACTAGATAGATAGATTTTTAGATAGAAAGATGGTAGATAGCTAGATAGATGGTAGAGAGATAGATGATAGAGAGATAAGTAGATAGATGGATAGACAGAGATAGATGATAGACAAACAGGTAGATAGGCAGGTATGTAGACAGATAGATAGATAGATAGATGGTATTCTGTAGCTTCACATTATTAGCTACATCCTTGCTCCCTCAATAGTTTATCATAAACCCTGTTGCTGATGCATTGAGGCAGTCACGATGTAATAAATGGAAGCTCCATCCTAAGCCTCATTTCACTGTGTAAATCTTAACTTGACACTTAATGGATATAGCCTGGCTGTGGTCTCCTGTGCTAAGTCTACTCCAAATTGGCAGAACCTCTAAGCTGACACTTAGCAGAGATAACCCCCAATAGTTGGAAGATTTATCTTTCTGAAAATAAATATTGTACACTGCTTGCTTTTAGTAGAAAGCTTTGGTCAACATTTACAATTCAATTAAATATTGGTTGAAACCATAAAATCAATTGGGCATTCCATCTGCACCCATTTCCAGAGAGTAACAGAGAGTGAAATGAGGTGGATATCTCTTCTGCCTCATTTACCCTGCCCATTTCTCTGGACTCTTTTTCATCCAGGACTCCAGAGTTCTCTTCCGAAGTAAGGGAAAGCTAAAAGAATGTGTATTTATGCAATACTTTTTATCACCTCAGAGCACTTCAAACATTCTACAGCTAACAAAATACCTTATGTGAGATGTAGAAAAGGCAGCACACAGTAAAAGTATATAATGGTATAAATGCCCTGTGAGTCTGTTTGAGAGATGGACATTGGCCCAAGGCAATGAGGAGAAATCCACTTGCTTTTACACCACGTGAGAATCTCGGATTAAATCCCATGTGAAGGACAGCACCTCCGGCAGTGCAGCATTCCCCCAGTGGGAGTGCCAGCTTGGATTCTGTGCTCAGGCTTCTGGAGTGCGGTTTGAACCCACAACCTCCTGATTCTACACAGAAATCTGCCTCATAGCCTATGGATCCCAGCAATCCTTTAATGGCAACCAGTTAGGCTGTATGCAAAACCTGGAAAACTCTGATTCCCACGTCACTCAGGAGAAAACAAACACTCCCTCATGGTTGAGAATCAGGTGTGAGCAATTTTTTAAAAGATTACTTTGTGGGACATATGCTGGCCAGCCAGCAACGTCTTTATTGACCATTCCTAGTTGCCCAAGGGTAGTTGGGAGTCAACCACATTGCTGTGGCTCTTGAGTTACAGATAGGCTAGACCAGGTAAGGGCAGCCAGATTTTCTTCCCTAAATGACATGGAACCAGATGGTTTTTAAAATAACGGTTTCATGGTTGTCAGTAGGTTCATAATTCTAGACTTTTTTGTATTGAATTCAAATCCCACCATCTGCCGTGGCAGGATTCAAACCTAGAGCCCCAGAGCATTAGTTCAGTTTCTGGATCAATAGTCTAGCGATAATACCACTAGACCATTCCCTACCTATAAATTCACTGCATTTAATTTCTGACTCAGCTGAATACCTGCATTGAGACTCCCTCCTTCCTCACTCCCCTGCAACCTTCCAGAAAACAAGCAAAATGAGTTTCACGGCTAGGTATTAATAGGGTGAAAGCTGGATATAGAGTTTTATTTCACAGTTCCATAATAGAATGGACAGTAGCATCACTGAATTACAACAGAATCAATTACAGCAGGCCTTAATCACATCTAACTGTGTGATTAATTTTTACTTTAATCAACTTAAGCCAACTTTGTGTTAAATATATCCACGGATCGGTCCTCACATCTGTGCGGTGTAGGCGTTCTACCAAATGCCTGTTAGATTTAAGGAACATTTCATCCTAAAACACAGAGCTATTCCTCTGCCCAATGCAAGCCAAAAAATAAGTGCCCCATAATTCACACTGTACAACGGGCAAACTGCCAGCTGAGCACCAAGAACACAAGTTGTCTTACTGTGCAGTTAGTGGATAAGACACACTGGAAGATTAATAGCAATAGCTGGAGATCTAGAGTGAGAGGAACTAGAGGAGGCCACTCAACCCCTCAACTGCAATCAGCTCATTCATTTAAATCATGACTGATCTTTTTTGTGGAACATCCATTACCAACCTTTTGGATTTTTTCTACTCCCCTTTGCATGAGGTTGTGTTTTTGACATCACTCTTGATAGGTCTAGAACACCTCACTGTTCTGGACAGCCCGCTCTCCCCGTTTCTCTCATTAAGAACAGGTAACACTGGAAATAGTGCGTTGGTCATCGTGTAAGGAGACAAATAAAACATTTTGATTTGTTGATGATTAATTTGGAATGTTAAGTTCCTTTTCATGCCCCTCCCAGCTCATATCCAGCAGGGTAGTATGCAAGATAGAGTGAGGGACAAGGAAATTGGATGGGTGCCCAGCACACCCTTGAGCTCATAGAGGGTGGACAAGTGGCCCATTTGCCATGTTGAAAGAAGTAATCAAGATAATGAGGTTTTTTCACCAAATCAGTTACCCCAATGGGACCAAACCATGAAATGATTGGAATAGGCAGTCAAGCAAGAGTCTGCAGCCCAATCTTCTCAATGACATCATCGAAGGGCAGGAAGGGAAAGAGGTACTATCGAATGAAGCCCTTTGAGGATGAGAGACAAACCCCCAAAGATCAAATCTTTCCCCTTTTCTCTCTACCTGCCATCAGCCTTCAACCTTCAGCTGCTCCTCAGACAGCCCTTCCTGACCTACTCAACCCCTCCCTACCCATGATGCTGGGTGGTACCTGGTTTAGAATCATCGAATCCCTGCAGTGTAGAAGGATGCCGCTTGGCCAATGGAGTCTACACTAACTATAATCCCAGCCAGGCCATATCCGTGTAAATGCACATATTTATCCTGCTAATCCCCCAGCACTCAGGTTAATTTATAGCCAATCAACCTAACCGACACATCTTTAGATTATGAGAAGAAACTTGAACCCGCAGAATAAATCTATGCAGACACAGGGAGAACATGCGGACTCCACACACAGACAGTGACCCAAGCTGGAGATCAACCTCAGCTCCCTGGCAATGTGAGGCAGCTGTGTTCACCAATGTGCCACCATGCCATCCAGTCATTGGTTCCTGGGATCCATTGGGCCACCTTCCTCTCCCACTAGCAGTCCCTGCAGTGGCCACTAACAGGCTCCTGGCACTGTGGGACTGATTGGGTTGGCCAGCAGCTCCAGAGGTGGGGCTTAACACCCCCCGCCTCACCAACAGTGAGCAGCTGAACCATTCTGACTTTTCGGGTGTGGGGCTAAACCCCTCTGTGTTATTCAGCCCATTAACTGTGCCTTTTTCTGCAATTGTTATCTGCTGTGTTGTTGCGGCATTTTACAATATTTTGCGTTAGTGTTAATCTCTCTCTCTCGACCCTATCAATCCATTTAATCATATTAAACATTTCAATTTGTTAATCCTTTAATCTGTAAAATGCTGATCCGCACTGCATTTCTTTGCAATGAGAAATTTCACAGTGGGAGGTAAGAAGAAATTTGAGTGAATTGGATTTGGTTTTTGGAGAAAGCTGGATTGGTTTGCCCAGTCTACTCTGAGCATTGACTTTGGAACTTTAAAGATGGAAATTTTTAAAAATTTTTTGGTGGGATTTTCTGGCCTTGCTCACCCAAAATCAGAAAGTCCCACTCGAGGTCAATGAATGTTTTCATGGTCAGCCCTTCGCCTGCTCTGATTCCCGTGGTAGGTGGGACAGGAAAATTCTCCCCATTGACTTCATTACTTGTACACAATCTGAGAGTGAATGATGTTAGAACATCACAGAATAATCAGAGTAGATATCAGTCAGGTACAATAACTAAATGAAAGGATAAGTTTGCATGGGAACAAAGCAGAAACTTCCTTTCAGCTTCTCTGCAAACATCTTACACTCACCCACTTCAAGCAGCAGTGGTCACTTACGCACTGACTCTCACCTTCAACTTCTTGCCCTTGTCTCACTATCTTTGATCAATCTTGATCAGTATGTTTCAGTCCATCGGGGAATCAGACAGTGCTGAATCTTGTCCCAGGAATGAAACAAGGAAAGTGAATTGTAGGCCCATAACTTCTGCGCAGTGGCAATCTGAGTTTCTGTTCCCAACAGATGTACCCTCATTGTAATTTCACAGTCCCTGCCTCACCCAACAGTCCCTATTCAGGTTGGGAGAGACAGAGCTGTACAGTGTGACCCCCACACTCAGACTGGGAGAGACAGGAACTGTACAGCGTGACCCCCACACTCAGACTGGGAGATTCAGGAACTGTACAGTGTGACCCCCACCCACACTCAGGCTGGGAGAGACAGGAACTGTGCAGTGTGACCTCCACATACAATCAAGGTGGGGGAATCAGGAGCTATAGAGTGTGACCCCCACACTCAAGCTGGGAGACAGGAGATGTACATTGTGCTGCTGGAATACCTTTAAGAATTTTTTTAAAATCATATTCTCTGCAGTTTGTAAGCAGACCTTTTGATTTCATTGTGACACTAGCTGCCTGATTGAAGTCATTGCTGACAAGCTGGAAGCAGGTCTCTAGCCTTCCTGAAATAAGAATCCAGCTGTTGGTGGTTTGTGAGTTAATTCTGAGAGCCAAATTCTCTCTTTTTTTGGAAAGTTGTTCTGACTTCAAGTTTGTCAAGAGAACTGCAGCCTCCATCTAAAGAACTACATTCCAACATCACAATGGCATTCATATTTCCTGTGCTAAATTGTGGCAAGGGGATTTGCTGAAGAGATTTGTTTGATTGGAAGCTGTTAAGGTTTATACAATTGTTTTTCTCGTTTGTAAAGTTATTTCTAATTTTCTTTCTACATGTTAACTGTATTTTTGAGGTATTGATAGAAGCCATGATGTGGAATTGCTGGCGTTGAACTGGAGTAGGAACAGTAAGTAGTCTCATAATGCCTGGTTAAAGTCCAAAAGGTTTATGTGGTAGCACAGGCTTTTGGAATGTTGCTCCTTCATCAGGTGATCTACAATCATCTGATGAAGGAACATTGCTCCGAAAGTGTGTGCTACCAAATAAACCTGTTAGAATCTAACTTGGTGTTGTGTGGCCCTTTTATTGTGTATTTTTAAGTAAACTTTATTTGATAAAAACTCCCTAGTGGGTCATTTGAATCTACAAGAAGTAAAACATCTCTTGCTTATCCTAGCCAAATTGCAGAGACAAAACTTACGATCCAGGCAGACTTCATAATACACTTTGGAGTTCCTGACCTGAGTCAGACTCCCACACTCAGGCTGGAAGACAGGAGCTATGCAGCACACTCTCCGCAGTGGGCTGGGAGATACTGGAGCTCTGCAGAGTAATTGTGGCACAAAAGTAGGTCGCAACTCCTTAAGGGACAAAGAACAAGTTGTGTTTCACTAATAAGTGTGGGTGAGCAGTGTGGGGGTGGTGTCCAAGAAGCGGGATAGCAGAATGGGAGGAGAGGATTGAACCAAGAGGAGGTGCCAGTGTCAGAGCTGGGAGGGGTTGTTCGGGGTCAAAGCTGGTGTGGGGGGCACTGAGGGGAGGGGGGTCAAGCCAGAGGAGAGATTCAAGCCAGGAAGTTGGGAGTGTAGGTATGGGCAGGGTCAGAAGGAAGGCAGGGAGGTAGTAGTGGTTTTCAGACCTGTGTGAATCTGTCTCCACCACACTCTCAGTACATTCCAGATCCTAACCACTCACTGTGTGAATCTGTCTCCACCACACTCTCAGTACATTCCAGATCCTAACCACTCGCTGTGTGAATCTGTCTCCACCACACTCTCAGACAGTACATTCCAGATCCTAACCACTCGCTGTGTGAATCTGTCTCCACCACACTCTCAGACAGTACATTCCAGATCTAACCACTCCTGTGTAATCGTCCCACCAACTCTCAGACATAATTCGATCCTAACCACTCACTGTGTGAATCGTCTCCACCAACTCTATCCTAACCACTTGCTGTGTGAATCTGTCTCCACCACACTCTCAGACAGTACATTCCAGATCCTAACCACTCACTGTGTGAATCTGTCTCCACCACACTCTCAGACAGTACATTCCAGATCCTAACCACTCACTGTGTGGATCTGTCTCCACCACACTCTCAGACAGTACATTCCAGATCCTAACCACTCACTGTGTGGATCTGTCTCCACCACACTCTCAGACAGTGCGTTCCAGATCCGAACCACTCACTGTATGAATCCATCTCCAACACACTCTCAGACAGTTCATTGACAAAGGGTCATCTGGATTTGAAACATCAGCTCTTTTCTCTCCTTACAGATGCTGCCAGACCTGCTGAGATTTTCCAGTATTTTCTCTATAAATGTTATATCCCTGCTCAAAAAATGGGGGAGGAATAAACCTGGCAGCTGGAGACCAGTCAGACTCATGGAAAAGATTTAGAGGCCATAATCTGGAACAAAATTAATTGGCACATGACAAACAGTGCATGATGCAATGAAAGCCAACATAGATTTGTAAAAGGGAAATTATATTTGATTGATATGATTGATATCTTTGAAATAATGAAGAGGTTTTGTTGCTGTGTGGATGGACTTTGAAAAGTTTCTGATAAAAGCGCCACTAGTTAGCAAAAGTACAGCCTCCAGAATTAAAGGAACAGTGATTGTGCAAATGAAATTACAGGGAGGTGGTAACCTAGTCACATCATTGCTAGACTTAATCCAGGAACTCAGCTAATATTCTGGGAACCCAGATTCGAATCCCACCATGGCAATGGGTGGAAACTAAATTCAATAAAAAAAATATCTGGAATTAAGAATCTACTGATACTGTGAAACCATTGTTAATTGTCAGAAAAACCCATCTGGTTCACCAATGTCCTTTACAGAAGGAAATCTCCTGTCCTATAAACATGGACAGGGATCGCGTGTAGAAGTGGGAACATCGAGGTGGCGGCGTGGGCTCGTTGGGCCGAAGGGCCTGTTTCCCGTGCTGTTTTGTTCTTTGTTCTTTGTCCTTACCCAATGTGACTCCAGAGCCATAACAATGCAGTTAATGCTCAACTGCCCTCTGAAAAAGGGCAATTAGGGATGGATAATAAATGCTGGCCAGCCAGCAATACCCATGTCCCATGGATGAATAAAAAATGGAGCAGAGATGTGTGGTGAATAATGATTTAGTCATTCAGAGGGAATAGACAGTAATGTTGCTCAGGTGTCTATGTGGTACGGGGGACCACTGCTGTTTTATATAACTGACCTGGACTTGGGTAATCAGGGAATCATTTCAAACTTTGCAGGTGGCACAAAACTTGGAAATGTAGTAAACAATGAGGAGGGAGTAGCAGACTTTAACAGGAGGATGTAGACAGACTGATGAAATGGGAGGACATATGTCAGATTAAATTTAATGCTGCTAAGCGTGAAATGATTCATTCCAGTAGGAAGAGTGGGGAGAGGCCAGTAAACTAAATGGTATCATTTAAAGGAGTTGTGGAAACAGAAGCCTGGAGATGTATATACACGAGTTGTTGATTGTGACAGGGATGGTTGTAAAGGCAGTTTAAAACGAACATGGGACCTGAGATTTATAAATGAGTTATCAGACACAAAAAGGAGGTCTTGCTCAATCTTTACTGGTTAGGTTTCAGACAGAATTCCCTGTCAATTCTGTACATCACTGTGTAGAACAAATTGTTCATGCTTTATAGAAGAATATTCCTATGTTTCTTATAGAGTGTACAACAAAGATTCACAAGATTGGTAGCAGGAGTGAGGATCTTCAATTGTGAGTAGGCAGCAGGGAATGTGCGGTTGTTCCCCTGAGGTCAGAGGTTGTTAAGGGGAGGATCTGATAGAGTTTCTCACAGTCATGAAGGATTTTGATGAGTAATCCTGAAAAATCTGTTTCCAATGGTAGAATGGTGAGTAACTGGCAATATAGATGTCAGGTAAATGCCAAATAAAAAGTATTTAAACCAGAGGACAGATGGGGGAAAAACATGTTTAATGAATAATGTTAGCTGGGATGCACTGCCTGAAAGGGTTTGGTGGCGATTCAATAAGATCATCGATTCCCTAAAGTGCATTCAGTCATCGAGCCTATACTCTGTCTTACCCAGGTCTTCCTTATCTCAGCAGACTCTGTAAATATTATGTGTTAACACAATGAGGCCAAGACTATTATGTCCCCCAACCTACATTATCTCCTGTTCCTTTTACCTGTTCACTCCCTTTCCCCACGTTCTCTCAACTCTAGCTTATTCTCCTTTTCAGAAGTTGACCAGCAGTGAGTAGAAACATTGGAATGAACACCTAATCCAAAATTAAAATATACCCCCTGATAAAAGAAGGCCATCCTGCAGCCAGCCCAGCAAACTCTCCAGCTTCAGGCTTACATAGAAATTAGAAGCTGAAGTAGATCATCAAAATCTATTTCCTGATCCTCCCTTCGACTATATCCCTCGATCCTTTTAGCCCCCATCTAATTTCTTCTTGGAATCAGACAACATTTTGGCCTCAATTACTTTCTGTGGTAGTGAATTCCACACATTCACCATCCTCTGGGTGAAGAAATTTCTCCTCACTTCAGTCCTAAAAGATTTACCTCTTATCCTCAAACTATGACCCCTAGTTTTGTACTCCCCCACCATTGGGAACATTCTCTCTGGATCTACATTTGAATGTGCTGTGCCAGTGAGCTGCTTCTGCAGGTTAAAAATGGACATCTCAGACCTTTTGGAGAATGAGAGAGGTTCAGTGCAATTAACAGGATTAGTGTCATCATAAAATGTGCAGGTGATAAGCAGAAAGCGAATTTATTCGACATATGGAGTCTAATTAGGAAATGAGAGTTTTTCAATTTGTTTTTACAGTTGCAAATTGTTAACAGAGAATATGTTCTAACAAAACTTCAGGAACACTGGAAAAACAGCAAAATAGACTCACAAAGATAATAACAGAAGTTAAAACCATGAGGAATGGTTCAACTGCTAGGAGTCTTTTCTTGAGAAATGTCAGATGTTTCACCTGATGGAGGTCATTACAATTATGAAGAGTTTGAGAAGATAAATATAGTAAACACTTGTGGGGAGACTGGAACAGATATAACATCACAGATAGAAAGGGAGGGGTTTAATTTAAACTGCCTGATTTTCCCGTTCTCAACCTGTCCACTCGCAGGAAAGTGTTGCTAAGATCCTGATTTCCCCCTTTAAAAATGGTGGCTTAATTCCCCCAACTATTACACTTAGAAATGTTTCAATCTTCTGTTGATAACTTGCACAACAAACTTGAGGCAATGTGAAATAAAAAGAGTTGGTTTATTAGTTGAACACACACATACAAATGTCACACACACACACTGCACAAATACTCAAGAATGCATACAAATACAAATAGTCACACAAGGGGAGTTTCACAATATGCACCCATTTTTAAATTCACGCAATAAACAAGGGTTAAGAAAGAAAGGAAGTGATTCAGGGCATTACCATGATAAAATACAAATCTAATTTTTACATGTGTCCAGAATCAGAAGTCAACTGGAATGTTCTTTTCGAGAGGAGGTTGGCTAGTTGTAGAATGGTCTATATTTCTGGACTGAGATTGGCACAACAGGGGAAGATACATGGAGTGAGCCAGTCTGAAGGCGCAAGTTCCAGTGTTCCAGCAGTCGGCAGGTTAGTTCTCCGTCAGGCTGACACCAGCTTGATGGAGAACAACACAGGCTATTGCCTGGACACCTGTCATACTGGGTGTCAAGCAAAAACTGCCCAAATTCAATTCTAATAGATGATATTAAGTTGATGTTTCTCTACACCCTATGACTGTGACACTACATTCTGTATCCTCTCCTTTCCTTCTCTGTGAATGGTATGCTTTGTCTTATGGTGCGCAAGAAAACAATACTTTTCACTGTATACTGACATGTGACAATGATAAAGCAAATCAAATTAAATATTACAATGTAGCTTGGTTGAAGTCCTGTGACATATCTCCTTAATGTTGGACACAGGATGACTGGAAGCTTGAGGTTAAATAGGATTCAGGATTCCTTCTTGTTTTTGGAGACATTGGTGTTGGGTTAACTAACTGATGCTCTCTTTATTTGAAACTGTGGTTTTAGAACTGCTAATGCTTTGGCCCTTAGAGATTCAGATCTGCAAAAATTTTCCTTTGTTAGAGATGGCTGGACCAGACTCACCCACCCCCTGCCCCCAACGCCCCACCACCCAGTTGATACTCAACTGGAGGCAGATTGTTAGCCCAGCAATTTTCTATTTCTAAAATCCCAGAAAAGAAACGACTTTATAAAATAATCCACCTGGTGAATATATATTTTTACGTTTAACATATCAAACATGACAATGAGACTGTCAGTATTAAAATCTAATTGAAAATTCAGAAGAAAAATCTTGAGAATCATAGCATCCCTACAGGGCAGAAGGAAGCCATTCGGCCCATCAAACATGCACTGACAACAGTCCCATCCAGGCCTTATCCCCTCAACCTCATATATTTACCCTGCTAATCCCCTGACATTCGGAATAATTTAACATAGCCAATCAACTTAAGCCACACTTTTTTTGACTGCGGAGAAAACCGGAGCATCCGGAGGAAACCCACATGGACACGGAAGAATATGCAGACGCCATATAGACAATCAGCCAAGCTAGGAGTTGAACCCCAGTCCCTGGTGCTGTGAGGCAGCAGTACCATACTGCTCCTTTACCCAGAAAGCAATGAGAATGTGGAACAGATTCCACAGGGAGCTGCTGAGATAAATAGTACCATACAGAGGCATTTAAGGGTAAGCTACTTTAACACATGAGAGAGATAGGAAGAGGAGGGTATGTTGACAGGGTGAGGTGTGGAAAGGAGAAAACCAGAGGCAGACTTTCACTTTGTGTGGCTATGCTCCATTTCTGGAACCCCCTAAAGATGCCACACCTCACATCAATGAGAACATGCCCATCCTCCCAGTAACGTTTGTATTTCAAATGCTAAATAATTGTTGGTCTTCCAAATATTCACCCCGGTGTAAACAAAAGCCATCAGAATATTAAAGGAGAATCAGTATGTGCTCTTATTGAAGGGTTTTAAATAATGAAACAGCATTGACCAAACACTTCATCAAACAGCAAATGCTAGTTTAAAATGATTCTGGGATCTCACACAAAGTACAGCTGCAGGCAGTTTTCAAACTCATCTTTTTCAGTATTTATCTGCTGACACAATTTATCCTGACCTTTTAGTACAGTTACTTAATCAACTGTGATAATATTACACCAGTCTGTTTGATATATATCACTTAATGCTGTTCAATTTCTATATACCCTTGTACTCAGGTGCACTTCAGCATTACAAGTCAATTCAGACTTAAAATAATCTTTAATCGCTTGCAAATGAAATGGAATGTCAGGATGTCCTTCTGGAAGGTTCCAAATCAGACCATTCTCTACTTGAATGAATTTTGCAACATCCCTTCCTCCCCATTGTTTAACCACGTTGTTATTCTCAGGTGACGACATTGTTAGTTCAGGGTTTGGTCCTGTCCCAATTATAATCACCCCATTATTGGTAGTTGTGCCTTCAGCTACCCCGGTTCTAACTGTGAAATATTTCCTCCTCTTGGTCTCACTTACCTCCTCGAATACTTTCCTTAAAAACTACTCCTTTGCTCCAAGCTTTGTCATCTGTCTTAGTATCTCCTTCTGTGGTTTGGTCTCTAACTTGAAGGTATTCTATGAAACAGCTTTATTATATTAAAATGTACGATATGAATATATGCTGTTGTAGGATAACTCCTGTTGGTAGGGTAGAATGTCAGCAAGCCATACTGGACATCATTTTTGAATCCTGTCATATCTTTATGTGACATCAACACTCAGCACTTCCCAGCATGAATCACTAATTATCAATTAGCAGAAAATCTAGTTGTTGCTGTCTCTGATGGGTGCAGGGGACTTACTAATTGTTTGTCTGACAATAAAAAACTCAACACAGACCAGTGATTAACTGTGGGTGCGTGTGTGTGTGCCTGCACACATGCCCATGTGTGTATATGTGTGTGTGTGTGTGTGTGTGTGTAATGAGGTCATGGGTCCAGTGACTCCAGCAGAGTAGATCATTGCTGAGTAAGTCCTCAATGACACCTGCCATCAATTTATTGATGATTACCAATTGGGTGGTAATTGGCCGGGTTGGATTTGTCCTGCTTTTTGTGTACAGGACATACCTGGGCAATTTTCCACGTTGTCGGATAGAAGCCAGTGTTGTAATTATACTGGAAGAGGTTGGCTAGGGAAGCAGCAAGTTCTGGAGCACAAATCTTTGTGGTCAGGGCCCATTGCCTTTGCAGTATCCAGTGCCTCCAACCGTTTCAGAAAGGAAGTTTGATGAGGACTTGTCTGTTGAGGTAGTATGGGCTGAGGTTAGAAACAGGAGAGGAGAGGTCACCCTGTTGGGAGTCTTTTATAGACCTCCTAAAAGTTCTAGAGAGGTAGAGGAAAGGATTGCAAAGTCGATCCTGGACAGGAGTGAAAGTAATAGGGTAATTGTTATGGGGGACTTTAACTTTACTAATATTGATTGGAATAGCTATAGCTCTAGCTCGTTAGAGGGGTCAGTTTTTGTACAAAGTGTGCAGGAAGGTTTTTTGACTCAGTATGTAGATAGGCCAACTAGAGGTGAGGCTACATTGGATTTGGTGCTGGGCAATGAGCCAGACCAGGTGTTAGGCTTGGAAGTTGGTGAACATTTTGGTGATAGTGACCACAATTCGGTTACGTTCACCTTAGTGATGGATAGGGATAGGCATGAAGCTGGGGGCAGTAGTTATAGCTGGGGGAATGGTAATTATAAGGCCATAAGGAGGGAATTAGGGTGCATAGGTGGGACTAGGAAACTACAGGGACTGGGAACATCTGATTTCAAGGCTTATGCCTTATTCAAGGAGCTTATTCAAGGAGCAGCTACTGCGAGTCCTTGATAAGTATGTCCCTGTCAGGCAAGGAGGAAATGGTCGAGTAAGGGAACCATGGTGTACTAAAAAAGTTAATTCGCTGGTTAAAAGGAAAAAAGAGGCTTATGTCAGGATGAGGCTTGAAGGCTCAGTTAGTGCAATGGATAGCTATAGATTAGCCAGGAGTGAGCTAAAGAGTGAGTTGAGGAGAACTAAAAGGGGACATGAGAAGACTTTGGCTCAAGGAGAATCCTAAAGCTTTCTTTAGATATGTTCAGAATAGAAGATTGGTTAGGGCAAGGTTAGGGCCAGTTATGGACAGCAGTGGGAAGTTGTGCGTGGAGCCTGAAGAGATTGGAGAGGCACTGAACAAATATTTCTCTTCGGTATTCACGCAGGGAGATGTAAATGTAGTTGTGGAGAACATTGGGATACAGGGTTGCAAACTGGAAAGTATTGAAGTACATAAGGAGGATGTGCTAGATATTCTTGAGGGTTTGAAGTAGTGATAAGTCCCCTGGGCCAGACGGGATTTACCCTAGGATTCTCTGGGAGGCGAGAGAGGAGATTGCAGAGCCTCTGGCTCTGATCTTCAGGTCTCGTTGGTTACGGGTATAGTGCCGGAAGACTGGAGGATAGCGAATGTGGTCCCATTGTTCAAGAAGGGGAAGAGAGACTTTCCGGGGAATTATAGGCCGGTGAGTCTTACTTCTGTCGTGGGCAAAGTATTGGAGAGAATTATTAGGGATAGGATTTATAGTTATTTAGAGAGAAATGAATTGATTGGGGATAGTCAGCATGGTTTTGTGAAGGGTAGGTCGTGCCTTACTAACCTCATTGAGTTTTTTGAAAAAGTGACCAAAGAGGTGGATGGGGGTAAGGCAGTTGATGTGGTATATATGGACTTTAGTAAGGCGTTCGATAAGGTGGCACATGGAAGGCTTCTGCAGAAAATGCAGATGTATGGGATGAGGGTGATTTAGCTATGATTAGGAATTGGCTAGCAGATAGAAGACAGAGGGTGGTGGTTGATGGGAGATATTCATCGTGGAGTTCGGTTACAAGTGGTGTACCTCAGGGATCTGTTTTGGGGCCCCTGCTGTTTGTAATTTTTATAAATGATCTGGATGAGGGTATTGAAGGATGGATTAGTAAATTTGCGGATGACACCAAAGTCGGAGGAGTGGTAGATAGTGAAGAGGGGTGTTATAGTTTGCAGAGAGACTTGGACAAGTTGCAGAGCTGGGCCGAGAGGTGGCAAATGGAGTTTAATGTGGAAAAGTGTGAGGTAATTCACTTTGGCAGGAATAACAAATGTGTAGAGTATAGGGCTAATGGTAGGACTCTTAATAGTGTTGATGAACAGAGGGATCTTGGTGTATATGTGCATAGATCCCTGAAAGTTGGCAATCAAGTCGATAAGGTTGTTAAGAAGGCATACGGAGTCTTAGCTTTTATTGGTAGGGGGATTGAGTTTCGGAGCCGCAACATCATGTTGCAACTGTACAAAACTCTAGTGCGGCCGCACTTGGAGTATTGTGTGCAGTTCTGGTCCCCGCATTATAAGAAAGATGTGGAGGCATTGGAGAGGGTACAGAGGAGGTTTACCAGGATGTTGCCTGGTATGGAAGGCAGGTCTTATGAAGAGAGGCTGAGAGGATTTGAGGTTGTTTTCGTTAGAAAGAAGGCGGCTAAGAGGAGACCTTATTGAAACATATAAGATGATTAGAGGTTTAGATAGGGTGCACAGTGATAGCCTTTTTCCTAGGATGGAGAAAGCTAGCACGAGGGGACATAGCTTTAAATTAAGGGGTGGTGGTTTTAGGACAGATGTCAGAGGTAGGTTCTTTACCCAGAGGGTGGTAAGGGTATGGAATGTGTTGCCTGCGTCAGTTGTAGATGTGCCAAGTTTGGTGGCATTTAAGAGGTTAGTAGATAAGTTTATGGATGAAAAGGGAATGGTTTAGGTTAGAGGGTCACTGTTTGTTCCTAATTGGTCGGCGCAACATCGAAGGCCGAAGGACCTGTTCTGCGCTGTAATGTTCTATGTTTCTTGATATCACGTAGAGTGAATTGGCTGAGATCTGAGATGCTGGGGACCTCCGGAGGAGGCCATTCATCCATTCGGCACTGCTGGCTGAAGATTGTTGTAAATACTTCAGCCTTATCTATTACACAGGTGACCTGGGCTCCTCCATCACTGAGGATGGAGGTACTTGTGAAGACTCCTCCTCCACTGTGTTGTTTATTTGTCCACTACCATTCACGATTGGATGTGGCAGATCTGCAGAGCTTGGATTTAATCTGTTATAGGTGGGCTCACTTAGCTCTGTCCGTACAGCAGTTACTATTTCATTTGCAAGTAAACCTCTGTTCTAGCTTCACCAGGTTGACAGCTCTTTTTTAAGTACATCTGGTGCTGTACAAATGAATGGAGGCAGCCACAGTGCTGGGAGCTTGCAGTCACATGTAAGACAGACCAAGTAAGGACAACAGACTTCCTATCAATGAACCAGATGGATTTTTGCAACAATCAGTCAAAGTTTCACAGTCATCATTGCTCAGACTAACTTTTGTAATTCTAGATTTATTCATTGAAGTTTAATTCCACCTGTTGCCAGGAAGGGATTTGAACCCATGCTCCAGAGGATTAACCTTCACCTCTGGATTACTAGTTGGAAATGGTGAAGCTTTCTGGGAAACTAGGGTTGGATTTTTGTTGGGGATGGATCTCAAGGTGTCTGGAACAAAGGACAGGGACAGCCATGAGCTGCGTGAATGCTGGAGCAAAGATGAAGATTCAAAGTCTATATTCCTGGTAGCTCCTAAAGTCTAAGAGAACTAAACTGACTCCAGTAGTCCTTTTTTGGATTTGATTTATTATTGTCATATGTATTGGGATAGAGTGAAAAGTATTTTTCTTGCGCGCTATACAGACAAAGCATAGAGGAGGAAAGGAGAGAGTGCAGAATGTAGTGTTACAGTAGTGTAGAGAAAGATCAACTTAATTCAAGGTAAACCCATTCAAAAGCCTGACCGCAGCAGGGAAGAAACTATTCTTGAGTTGGTTGGTGCATGATCACAGACTTTTGTATCTCCTGCCTGATAGAAAAAGAAGGTGCAAGAAAGAATGTCCATGGTGCGTGGGGTCCCTAATTATGCTGGCTACTTTGCCAAGGCAGCAGGAAGTGTAGACGGAATCAATGGATGGGAGACTGGTTGGGGTGATGGATTGGATTACGTTCACAACCCTTTGTAGTTTTTTGCAGTGTTGGTCAGAGCAAGAGCCATACAACGAGAAAGGATACTTTCTCTGGTGCATCTGTAAAAGTTGGTGAGAGCCATAGTGGACACGCCAAAATTCCTTAGCCGCCTGAGAAAGCTGAGGTGTTGGTGGACTTTCTTAACTATAGCATCAGCATGGGAAAACCAGGACAAATCGTTGGTGATCTGGACATCTAGAACCTTGCAGAGTAACAGGCCTCGGCACAGTAAAGAGGGATTTGAGTGGTGCAAGTTAGTGGTGGGTGGGACTATAGAATGTGAAAGCTGGAAATGATGGGTCTGAGTATTCAGTGAAGGAATATAAATCCCTGACTCAGCAGCTTCCTGTAAACACGGCAATGATGTCACTATATGCTGACAGCGTGTATGGAGTTTTGAAGACTCAGGCATTTTGTAACAATTGCTGAACTGACCTATTGTTTAATTTGAAATGTATGAGTTTGGCAGTTGTGTGATTGGACACATTTGTGCTGAGTGTTGATTTTTATTCTTGAATCTTCCAATTGATTTTATTTACTCACTCTGCTCATCAAACTCTTCAGAGACAGAATGTCAGATTTATACTTCAAAGCATGAGATGTGAGATTGTACCCTTCCCATTGGTGTGCTTCTAATAATATAGTAAGAAGTCTCACAACATCAGGTTAAAGTCCAATAGGTTTAGTGGTAGCACAAACCACTAGCTTTTGGAGCACTGCCACTTCGTCAGGCAAGTGGAGTTCTATTCACAAACAGGGCATATAAAAACACAAACTCAATTTACAAAATAAATTGGAATGTAAGTCTTTGCAGGTAATCAAGTTTTAAAGGTACAGATAATGTGAGTGGAGAAAGGGTTAAGCACAGGTTAAAGAGATGTGTATTGTCTCCAAATAGGACAGTTAGTAAGGTTTTGCAAGCCCAGGCAAGTCATGTGGATAGTGTGACATGAACCTAAGATCCTGATTGAGCCGTCCTCATGTGTGTGGAACTTGGCTATCAGTCTCTGCTCAGCGATTCTGTTGTGTGCAATGAAGGCCGCCTTGGAGAACGCAAACCCGAAGATCAGAGGCCAAATGTCCATGACCGCTGAAGTGTTCCCCAACAGGAAGGGAACAGCCTTGTTTAGTGATTGTCATGCGGTGTTCATTCATCTGTTGTAGTGTCTGCATGGTCTTCCCAATGTACCATGCCTCAGGACATTCTTTCCTGCAGCATATCAGGTAGACAATGTTGGCCGAGTTGCAAGAGTATGTGCCATGTATCTGGTGGATAGTGTTCTCATATGAGATGATGGTATCCGTGTCGATGATCTGGCGTGTCGATGATCCGGCATGTCTTGCAGAGGTTGCTGTGGCAGGGTTGTGTGGTGTCGTGGTCACTGTTCTCCTGAAGGCTGGGTAGTTTGCTGCGGACAATGATCTATTTGAGGTTGTGCAGTTGTTTGAAGCCAGGAAGTAGAGATCTGGGAGGTGAGATGTTCATCTTCATCAATGACATGTTGAAGGCTCCAAAGAAGATGTCGTAGCTTCTCTGTTCTGGGGAAGTACTGGACAACGAAGGGTACTGTGTCCACCGTGTCCCGTGTTTGTCTTCTGAGGAGGTTGGTGAGATTTTCCGCTATTGCGCATCAGTCGGAACTGTCGATCTATGAGTTGAGTGACATATCCTGCTCTTATGAGGCATCTTTCAGTACCTGGAGGTGTCTGTCACGATCCTCCTCATCTGAGCAGATCCTGTGTATGCAGCTTGTCCATAGGGAATGGCTTCTTTAAAGTGTTTAGGGTGGAAGCTGGAGAAGTGGAGCATCATGAGACTATTTATGGGCTTGCGGTACAGTGAGGTGTTGAGGTAACCGTCCTTGATGGAGATGCGTGTGTCCAAGAATGCAACCGATTCCGGGGAGTAGTCCATGGTGAATCTGATGGTGGGATGGAATTTGTTGATTTCATCCTTTAATTGTTTCAGTGATTATTCACCATTGAGGAAGAAAATGTCATCGATGTATCTAGTGTCTAGCATTGGCTGAAGGTCCCGTGCGGTGAAGAGGCCTTATTCGACCTATGCATGAAGATGTTGGCATATTGAGGTTCGAATTTGATCCCCATGGCTTGTGTCTTTATATATCCTGTTTGTGAATAGAACTCCCACTTACCTGACAAAGGAACAGCAAGCCCTCTGAAAGCTAGTGGATTTTATTACCAAATAAACCAGTTGGACTTTAATGTGGTGTTGTGAGATTTCTTACTGTGTTTACCCCAGCCCAATGCCGGCATCTCCACATCATTTCTAAAAATATACCAGCTGACATGTTGGTGTTCTCCAGAGTTACAACAAAGGTTCTGTTTTGTAATCACCGTATCAAGTTAAGAATCAAACTTTGGACCAATTGCACCTTTAATGGAAAATTGAGGTCAAGTACATGAGAATTAGTCACTGCTTAACCCTGTGTCTGGATAGATTTCCTCCCATAGTCTGAAAAACATGCAGATTTGATTTATTTTTGTCACATATATTCGCATATAGTAAAAAGTATTTATTCTTGCGAGCTATACAGACAAAACATACCATTCATAGAGAAGGAAATGACAGAGTGCAGAATGTAGTGTTACATCATAGCTAGGATGTAAGGAAAGATCAAATTAATGCAAGATAGATACTTTCAAAAGTCTGACAGCAGCAGAGAAGGAACTGTTCTTGAGTTGGTTGGTATGTGACCTCAGAATTTTGTATCCTTTTTCCGAAGGAAGGAGGAGGAAGAGAGAATGTGTGGGATCCTTAATTATGCTGGTTGCTTTGCCGAAGTAGCGGGAAATGTAGACAGAGTCAATGCATGGGAGGCTGATTTGTGTGATAGATTGGGCTATATTCACAATCTTTTGTAGTTCCTTGCAATCTTGGACAGAGCAGGAGCCCATACCAAGCTGTGGTTTTTTGTGTTTGCACTGGTTGCCTAGAAACAGAATTCCCGGCTTCATGAACTCGACTTCCAGAAATGAGGCCCGGGTGTCAGAACTTTGGTCGGAGGGCTAGGCATGGAATACCATACCTAGAAAGAATGCTTTCTAGCGTGCATCTGTAGAAGTTGTTGAGACTCATAGCTGACATGCCAAATTTCTGGTCAGGAACATTGACCCGAACAGGCATCGGAGTGCAGTGGCTAGGAAGATTTCACAGTAACTTCATTGCAGTGTTAATGTAAGCCTTCCTTATGACTAATAAATAAACCTTACTTTAAGTAGAGTTTTCACTCATATTTCTGAGCCTCATTTTCTGGTATAGAGCAGGGCATCAAGTATGAGGGATTTGGTAGATGCAGTGCCAGTGAGGGGAACAGATTTGATGGGCCTTCTGTCCTTTTTCTGCACTGCAGGTGTACTGTGTTTCTATGATTAGCGTGCTGAGGGAGCTCACTAACACAATTCTCCTTGAGGAGGAAGGTAAGAAGGATCTCTCTTCAATCAAGCTGGCTACAGAGTAACACAGCTGTAAACTGGAACTGAACCAATACTTCCTGTCTAATGCAGGACTCAATGGAACCTGGAGAATAGGGCTAACTGTGGGTAGGTGGAAAAACCTGAATTCTTCTTGCTTGGCTTCAGTTAATCTTGGCTTCAGTTAATGGACTTGGCTGCAGGTGAAAGGCCAACTTTTCACTTTATTAAAATGTATGGGGTTAGCTGATTAAACTCCAGTAAGAATTCTGTGTATACTGGATAGCTTTGGCTCCTATCAACTTATATCTAGGCTTCCTTTGGGTTTTGAGCTCAAGCAAGTGGGGTGAGTGTTTGAAATAATGGCCTGGATTTTTTGCAATGATAGCATCTTCGGAGAAGTCAGGTGCTCTTTTGGACTGGTAAGGTACTTTCCAGGATTGTTAAAAATGGACATGGGCAGGCATAAAAAGTGAATAAACTCCTTGGCACTGTCAAACTCATTGGCATTGTCAAAAGCAACTGAAGCTATTGAGGCATTTTAAAATTCTATACTTTAAATCTTTGAAAAAATATTGTGTGGTGTGTTTAAAAAAACATTGCTTATTATTTTACTCTGAATGTTGACATAAACCTGAGGGTTATCATTACTGGATTTGTGCTGCATGGCTGATTTCACAACCTTCCATTATCACAGTTTGATTCACAACTTAAAGATTATTTGAAGTGGGTCTATAAACTCCAAGCCTGAGCATATAAGGGATTATGCAATTTCATTAAATGTTTGCTATTTTAAGGGATTACATAGTTAGAGGAATATAAATGTAATGAATGGGTTTATGAATGAGTTTTTTTAATTAAATCTCGATGGTATCTAGATTTTAATTTAGTTTAATTTCAGCATGAGTCCTGAGTCTTCGCATGATTGATACTGAATGAGTAGGCATGGAAGGTGTAAGAGCAAAGGTTGGGGGGTGGTGGATATGGGTTAGTATGAGTTGACACTGATTTGTATAGGCGCTATAATAGGCCATGGTGGTGGTAGATAAATATATGGATGTCATAGAGGGCCATGGAAATGTGATAGAGGGCATGAGATGGCATGGGTTAGTATGAATGGGGTTTGGGGATTGTGTTTGTATGGGGTGGTACAGTTAAAGGGTGAGTACTGGAAAGCTGTTTTGTGCTTTGTTAAAAATTCTGAACAAAATGTTGTCTCACCTTCCACTGAGCCTTCCTCCACAGCCAATAGCCTCCTCACTGTTTACCCATTCTCCCACCATAATTCTCATTGGTAGTCACCAGCTCCCAGCACTCCAACCAAAGTTCTGACACCCGGGCCACATTTCTGGAAGTCGAGTTCATGAAGCCGGGAATTCTGTCTCTTGGCAACCAGTGCAAACACAAAAAACCAGGCCAACGTCTTACCTTAATGCGACAACAGCTCTTGGGACATAAAGCACTTCACAACTAATGACAAATTGAGATGAAGGGCCTGTTTCCATTCTGTATACTCTTTGATTCTATGAAATAATTACCTTTTGAACATCACTACAGTAGTAATAGAGAAACATAGCAGCCAATTTGTGCACAGCAAGCTCCAACAAACAGCAATGCAATAAAGACCAGGTCATCAGTTTTTAGGGTTGTTGGGTAAGGGATAAATACAATTAACTCCACTACTAGTAAGCCCCTGAGTTCATGTGTTGCTCAGCAATGTAAGACTCTCTCTGTACTGCATTGGGAGTATCAACCTAGATCTTATTCTCTGCAGTAGTGACAACAGCTTTGCAGGAGCAAAGTGTGTTCTCCATCTCAGCAATCAGATATTTCAAGTTTGTTTATTAATGATATGAGTAGGCTTGCAGTAACACTGCAATGAAGTTACTGTGAAATCCCCTAGTGCCACACTCTGGCCCCTGTTCAGATACATTGACGGAGAATTTAGCACGGTAATGCACCCTAACCAGCACGTCTTTCAGACTGTGGGAAGAAACTGGAGCACCCAGAGGAAACCCACGCAGACATGGGGAGAACATGCAGTGTCCGCACAGACCTAAGCCAGGAATCAAACCCGGGTCCCTGGAACTGAGAGACTGTAATGATAACCATGTGCCACCGTGCCATCCCCACTTGAAGTGTGTCAATTTTCATGCACCAGATATCAAGTTAACCAACAATTTAAAAAATTCACTAATACATTTTGAATATTTCCTGGTGTCATTGTTAAGCAGGGAAGACAGAGATGTGCTTGAGCATTCAAACACCCACACACACACAAATGCTGCTCTTTGCCCCTGGCAGCTGGCAAGATATCAGATAAGAGGAAAATAACTGCTGAGTTATTGATTTTCATAAGTTTATAAGACATAGGAGCAGGACTAACTATTTGGCCCTTACTTCACCATTCAATAATTCAATGGTGGATTTGACTCTGATCTCAATTCCACTCTCTCCCCAGTTCTCCACAATCTGAGGCCCTTCTTGATCAGGAAACCTGTTCACTTCAGACTCAGTTACCAGGATCCAGACAATGAGATGATGGTTTAAAAGGGGACAGATTATCGGGAAGGTGGCGTTCCCGCATCAAGCCAGCTGTGGTTTTACTGAATGATGAGGGTGGCCTGAGAGCTTAATGGCCTATTCCAGCTGTTATCTCTAACGTTCTCTTTTCCCAGCCAGTGTGAGGTCTTCGGGATGTGTTGCTGCTGCGATGTGTGCTGATTCTCTCCATCCCCTTCAAAGGGGAACTGGTTCTAGATTAGATGTCGAATCATTGAGCATAGAAAGAGGCCATTCAGCCTGACCAATCCATGCTGGCACCACACTACATCAGCACCTCCCTCTGCCACCTTCCTCATTTAAGCATTTCAGGACAATCCTGTGTTCCTGAAAGGGTTAAAAGTAATTTGAACCATAAGCGGGACAGTGGAGTGGGTGGGACTAACCACAGGTCGTCACATGTTATACACTTTTGTAGTAATTGGACAATATAGTATTAACAGTGATTGGATAACATAATCACACGTTGGAATGCCGAAATAATCCAGATTGTATGCACAAAATTACCTAATTGATCATAGATAACAGCAGCCCAGTGTGTACCTTAGTAATAGGTAAAATTCAAAGTGATTACTATCTGTTTATCAGTATAAAATTTGAGCTTTGTAATTCTTTGGGGAATCTGGGTCTTATCTTGTCTGGGTATAACTTCCCTGGGAGGTGCTCGAATGAAAACTAATCCCCCTTTTTGAGATCTGAGAAAAAGATACAAAAGCCTAAGGATATGCACCAACCAACTCAAGAACAGCTTCTTTCCTGCTGCTTCAGACTTTTGAATGGACTTATTTTGCATTAAATTGATTTTTCTCTGCACTCTAGTTATGACTGCAACATTATATTCTGCACCCTCTCCTTTTCTTCTCCCCTATGCACTCTATGAATGGAATGCTTTGTCTGCAGAGCATGCAAGAAACAAAACTTGTCATTGCACATTAATATATGTGACAATAATAAATCAAATCAAATCAAATCCAAGAGTCTTGCTGGGTCACTGTGGATAGGGAGAGAATGAAAATCTTCCTTTTCATTGCCTTTTCCTCATCTACTGATATAGCTTCTGCTCAAATGCACCTATACCATTCACCCCAGCTATACCTAGGGTCAGAACTCCATATTCTCACCATTCTCTGGAAGCATTCTCTCTGCTCCGACTCCATCATATTTTGGAAGAGTTCTGTTAGGTCACTGCTGAGGTTATCTTTGTTGAATAAAGGAGAACCCTCGATGATTGTCTTTTCCTGTAACCACACATTTCTGGGATGTAAATAGTAGCTGACCCATGCAATCTATCAGACGGTGAGCATTTATCTGATTATCGGATGGGGAGGGGAGGTTAGGAAGAAAATAGAAGGATTTTCCACATTATTTGCCCGTTATGCACCCTAGGATTTTTGCCTCTCTCAAATGGCTGTGGGGAGCTGTCTGCGGGCAGGAGTCAGCTGAGATGGCGAGGGATGGTTTTGCCAACAGCCTGGTCACCGTGTGTAGTCACCATCAAATCTGGGCAGTTTCAATGGACCAGCTACCCTTTCTCTGCTTATCAATTTCCAGACCCTGTCTCGTCCAATAAACTTGACATGTGACCAGATCAAAGATTTGGATCACCCTTTGTCCAAATTCAAGGGTAATCAAACTGAGAGCTTTTGAAAGTGATTTGCTAAAGAAGCAAATGTAATGTGAAAAAGAACTTTTTGCCTTAACAAGTGGTTCAGGTCTGGAATGCACTGCCTGACAGTGTGGTGGAGGCAGGTTAAATATGAAGCAGCAGAGGCCGAGGGGACACCTGGTAGAAATCTATAAAATTATAAGAGGCCTAGATAGGGTTGATAGTGAGAATCTTTGTTCCCAGAATTGAATTGTCTGATGCTAAGAAGCAGGCACTTAAGGTTAAAAGTGGCAAAGTTCAGAAGAGACATGAGGCGCAAGTTATTTTACTCAGAGTGGTAGATATCTGGAATGCACAAGGGCAGAGGCAAATATGTTAGGAGCATTTAAGGGGCTTTTGGATAAGTGTGCGAATATGCAAGGGAGAGAGGGATATGGACCAAGGGCAGATAGAAGGGATTAGTTTAATTTGGTGTCATGTTTGGCACAACATGATGATCCAAAGGGCCTAACCTGTGCTGTGCTGTACTAGAGGTTCTAAGAAACATTCAAGCGGCATTAAATGATTATTTGAATAGAAACAATGTGCAGGGGATAGGGAAAAAGCAGGGGAATGTCATGGTACTTGTTTGGGGAGCCAGTTACAGGCATGATGGGCTGAATGGCCTCCTTCTGTGCTGTAACAATTTTGTGATTCTGTGAATCAAATTTTCACTTCTTGTTACACACAGACAGATCTCACATTGACTACAACTAACTGAATTAAGATGTAAAATGAAAAATGTTAAGAATGGTCCAATGTTATACCTCACTCGCACAATGAATAAATTCTCCTCAGATTCATAGAAGTTTACAGCATGGAAACAGGCCCTTCAGCCCAACGTGTTCATGCTGCTATTTTTTAACCACTAAGCTAATCCCAATTGCCCACATTTGATCCTATCCCTCTATACCCATCTTACCCAAGTAACTGCCTAAATGCCTTTTAAAAGACAAAACTGTACCACCCCTACTACTGCCCCGACAGCTCATCCCAGACACTCACCACCCTCTGTGTGAAGAAATTACCCCTCTGGACACTTTTGTATCTCTCCCCTCTCACCTTAAACCTCTGCCCTCAACTTTTAGTTCCTCTACCTTTGGGAAAAGATATTGACTATCTAGCTGATCTGTGCCCCTCATTATTTTATAGGGCCTCCTAAGGTAAGGTAAGCTCCTAAGTGCCCTACACTCTGGGGAAAAGAGTTCCAGTCTATCCAACTTCTCCTTGTAACTCAAGCTGATGGTTAGACTTGTTGGAACCTTGATAACTGAATGATGATACCTCAGACCCCTCCTCCAAAACTCAGCACTTCCAACGGTGCAGCCTTCCTTTCAGCCTGCAATGGAATTCAACCTTAGTTTTTACGCTCAAGTGATGTATGGAATAGGATTCAGACTCTCTACCTTCTAACTGAAAGAGTTGTACTCAGTTTTCTGCTATAATTTTTGTCATATATTGTATTTTGCTTCAAATGATTGCTCGCAAAACTTGACTCAACTCAGACCTTAAGGCTGTAACTAAAGTTGGTTTTTATATAGATCAATGTTTGAACTGAAACTGAAATTAAATATTGAATGATTCAGGGATTTGGTGGAAGTGTTCTTGCTCTGGTGGGTGGAGGGATCCAGATTACTAAGGGCAAACGCTTCACACTCGAGTTGGATTACTGAGAAATGACATGAGGAAGTATTTCATCAAATTAAAGTTTGTGCAAACTGGAACATTTTCCCCACTGTCTGTGGGTGCGGGGGCGACAATTAAAAATCTCAAATAGAAAGGAAAGTCAAACAGGGTATAACAAACACCAACACACTGTCATCCAGTTTCATTCATGGAAAAACCTATTGCACCCCCATATTCTTCCTTGTTTATTCATAGAATGTGGGCATTGCCAGCTGGGCCAAGATTTAATGCCCATCCCAGGGTGGAAGACTCAATTACCCGGGGGCACAGGTTTAAGGTGTGAGGGGCAAGGGTTAAAGGAGATGGACGAGGCAGATTTTTCACAGAGGGTGGTGGGTGCCTGGAACTCGTTGCCAGGGAGAGGTAGCAGGAGCAGATACTGTACTGATTTTTAAGAGGCATCTTGACAAGTACATGAATAGGATGGAAATGGAGGGATTATGGCCCCCAGAATAATAAGGGGTTTTAATTCAGGCAGGCAGCATGGTCAGTGCAGGCTTGGAGGGCCGAAGGGCCTGGTCCTGTGCTGTAATTTTCTTTGTTCTTTGTTCCTAATTGTGCTTTAAGATGTCGGTGAGCCACTTTCTTGAACTGTTGTGTTGGTGTAGGTACACCCATCATGCTGTTAGAATGGGAATTCAGGATTTTTACCCAGTCAAAATGAAGGCATGATGATCTATTTTTAAGTCAGAATGGTGAGTGATTGGAGAGGAACTTGCAGCCGGTTGTGCTGCTGTGTATTTGTTGCACTTATCCTTCTGATAAAAGGGCAACTCAAAGCTGGGGGTGTCTTGTGCATTTGGCTCAAATGTTTTTATTTGTTGTTGTGAGTTTTTTTAAAAAGTTTATTTATTAGTGTCACAAGTAGGCTTACATTAATATTGCAATGAAGTTACTGCGAAAATCCAGGGCAACCCTGGTAATGTCTCATTTTTTGCCCATCCCTGAGAAGTTTGTGGTGCTCGGGCTTAATCTAGAATCCTTGCCACCCATGCCATTTTGGTGCACTCATGATGATATTAAATCGGGTGTTCTGGATATGAGGGTACTGTGCCTTTAAGAAATATATTTTAATCATGTTTCTCTGTAGAATGTTTTGTCGGCACCGTGTTGTCTGCAGCTGGTGTCCTTACTCTTATTGAAGCAGTATAATTAAGATCATGTTGATTTTAATCTGAACTAATGCAGTGATCTGTGGTTTTAATGTTTCCTTTGGATTGCTGGGTGGAGCTTGTTTGGAGGTAATTAACAGGTAGTGGGTGATGGAGGGTAGCTATTTTTCACACAGCATAATCGGTTTTAGTTTTGTTTTCAGAAGCTACTTGAGTTTAAGAGGAGTAGCAGTCTTTTATTCCCTCTGATGTTTTTGCTGTTTAATTGTTGTTGTGCTGGAAGCTGCCAGAGACCGAGTTTACCTCTTGGAGGTTGTGCTATTCGGAGGATATATCCTTCTGTAAGACCAGTGTCGAGGTTATTGTCCAGAATTGTTTAAAATGCTTGAAATCCGGCATCAGAAGAGCAAACTTACTTTTGTGCCAATTATGAAGAAAGGTGTATGTTTCTGGGATTGCTTTACATGGAACAACAGCAACAGCCAGGTGTTCAGAGTTGTACTATGTCATATTTAAGTCTTGTAATTGGTAAAAGTTATTCCAGTCTCTTTCGTTATATTTGAATTGTGTCCTTCAATAAACTGTTTTATCAAAGCTTCCTAGTGGACCACTGAAATCATACCTGGAGTGATATGTCTTATGGTCGAGCCTATAGGGTTTTGACTAACTTCACAAAGCATCTTGGAGTTTCTCTCCTGGACCTTTTAATGTGAAATATTAGCCCATTAATAATGAAGCAACAATCTGACTTCTAACTAAATCAGGATTGTGTTTGATTTGGAGGTGAATTAGAGGTGCTGATGCTCCCGTGAGTATGTCTTCTTGTCGTTCCTGATAGCAGAGATCAAAGGAATGCATAAATAGGATGGGGATAGAGGAATATGGCACCTGGAAGGGTAGGAGGTTTTCATTCAGATGGGTAGACTTGGAGGGCCAAAGGGCCTGTTCCTGTGCTGTGATTTTCTTTGTTCTTTGAATAGCGCTCTTATGTCAGAATAATCTTCGTGAGTATGGCATGGGAACCTGTAGGTATCACACCATTACAACCAACTGGAGGGTTGACTTTGAGTCTTTTGGCAGATGGACAGGTAAACTGCTCAGTCTCAGGTTGTACTGAGCTTCTTCTGTGCTATTTTTGCTGCTCTCATCCAGGCCAGTGTTTTGTATTCCATCACACTCCTGGCCTGTACCTTTTGGCTGGTATAGAGGCTGGAGGAGTTAGGAGGCTTATCGCTGAATGTTGCCATTGCTCAAGCTGAAATCCACACACTCAACAGACAGAGCAAACTCTCATTCCTATTCTCCCCTGGACTCAGACAAGGATTAATACAGACTGAGCCTGAATTCCAATTACAAATGCAATCTGAATTTATATAGCACTTTTAAAATTCTAAAACATTCCCAGGGAAAAAAATTCGATCAGAGATTCAGTCTGAGCTGCATTGTGTAATTTAAAGAAGGAGGGAGTGATATTGCAGGTAGAGGTTTATAGGGAGGATTTCCAGAATACAGTCCCTTAGCAGCTGGAGTCCCAGTGAAGTGGGGAAAGAAATTGGGAACACAGAAGAGGCTTGAAGTGAAAGAATGCAAAGATCTCAGAGGACAGTGGAAGTGAAGAGGTTATCAAGATGAGACTATTGGTAGGTACAAAGATGTGGATTTTACTGTTGAGGATATTTCTGAGTGGTGACACTGAGCCTGGTTTAGTAACACGCAACAAATAGATTAATTACAAACATGAATATGGAGCTGCCCCACCTCTCGCCAAGTCTCCTCCCCAACTCCTTTCCCTCCCCCTCGCACTCCCCCTCCCCGACTCCCTCCCCTTCCCACTCCCTCCCCTTCCCACTCCATACACACTCCTTCCCTCCTCACCTGTTGCCCTCCCTCCCCCCCACTCCCTCCCCTTCCCACTCCAACACACTCGTTCCCTCACTCCCCTCCTCTGGCCCCCTCTTCATCTCTCACCCCTCCCATCTTCCCCCACTCTCCCCCTACTCCCTCCTCACCCCTTACTCTTAACCCCCTACCCCTTCCCCACTCCCTCCCCTAGATCCTCCTCACCCTCATCTTCCCCACCCCTCTCTTCCCCCTCACCCCACTCCCTCTTCTACCCCCTCCTCACTCCTTACCTTCCCCACATTACCCCTACGCCTACTCACCTCCCCACTTCCTCCCCCTCCCCACCTTTCCTCTTCCCTTCCCCAATCTCTCACCAACCTCCTCCCCACCCCTCCTCAATTCTTTTACCTCCACTCCCTCAAATCTTCAACACCCTCCTCCATACCCCTTTTACTCCCACTCGCCTCCCTAACCCCCCCTCAGGAGTGGTGGGTTCAGATGCCAGTCTACACTTTGAGGGTAAAAAGCAAGGCTGATGTTACAGTGCTGTCTGAAGGAAGGCTGCTCTGTTGGAGGCGTGAATTTTGGATGAGATGTCTGAAGTTTCATTATCCCCACCAGCTGGATGTAGAACAGTTCATGGCACTATTTTTGAGGTGGTTAAATAAGTCATTCCCCATATCCTGGCCAAAATTTTTATCTCTTCATTGACTTCACAAGTTGGTCATTATTACACACTGTTTTATGGGATCTTGCTATGCACAAATTGACTGCATGTGTCCTACATGACAACACTGACTACATTTCAAAAGTACGTAACTGACAGTGAAGCACTTTAGGATGTTCTGTGAACATAGGAACAGGAGGAGGTCATTCAGCCCATCGAGCCTGCTTCCCCATCCAATATGACTGGAGACTTTAATGCTTTTTGCACTCACTATCCCCATAACCTTTTGTGTTATTGTTAATCAGAAATCTATCAATCTCTGCTTTAATCGCACCCAGTGACTGAGCTTCCACTGTTTGCTGGGCTAGAAAATTCCAAACATTCACTACCCTCTGTGGAAAGAAATTTCTCCTCCTTGAGGTCAGAAATGGCTTCCGCCTGATATTGAAATTGTGCCGCCTGGTTCTAGACTCCCCGGCCAGGGAAACACCTTACCCACATTTATCCTGTTTATTCCGGTAAGTATTGAGACCACCTCTTCTTCTTCGAAACTCCCAGAGAATACCATTTTGGAATTTTACCGACACGCCCGCTCCAGAATCAGGGCAGGTAAGGCTCACAGATCAGCATTCTCCACAGGCCTCGGGTGAGCAAGGCAAAGAACAAAGAACAAAACAGCATGGGAAACAGGGCCTTCAGCCCAACGGGCCCACACCGCCACCTTGATGTTCCCACTTCTACACGCGAAAATTCCAGAACAGAAGACCATAAAATGTAGGAGCAGAATTAGGCCACTCAGCCCATCGAGTCTGCTCTGCCATTCAATCATGGCTGATATCTTCCTCATCCCTATTCTCCTGCCTTTTCTCCATAACCTCTGATCCCCTTATTAATCAAGCTCCGTCTTAAAGGCACCCAAGGACCCAGCCTCCATGCCTTCTGTGGCAAAGAGTTCCACAGACTCAGCACCATCTGGCTGAAGAAATTCCTCCTCGACTCAGCTTTAAAGGAGCGTTCCTTCACTCTGTGTCCTTGAGTTCTAGTCTCTCCCACTGGTGGAAATATCCTCTCCATATCCACTCTATCCCAGCCTCCCAGTATTCTGTAAGTTTCAACTAGATCCCATATGCAGGCCCAGTTTGCCAAATCTCTCTCCATAAAACAGTCCCAGCATTCCCAGAACAAGTCCAGTGAATCTTCATTGCACTCCATCTATGGCAATAATATAAAGGCGCTATATAAATGCAAATTATTTTTATTTTTCCCCGCCTGTTTCTACCTGAGAATGACGGGGTATAATAGGCCTCAGTGAGGACTGGAGTCCAAAAGGGGATTTTCACAGTAACTTCACTGCAGTGTGAATGTAATCCTAAGTGGTTGATAAATTAACCTCATAAACATTATAAACTTTATAATTTTGGGGTCAGCCTCGAGAAACTGGACCCGTGGAAATAGGAAGTGAAAAGAACTTTGATATTTCATCTTTCAGATGTTTGACTGGAAAACTGACTCCCACGGGAATACTGTAGGGATACTGATCGGTGGTCTAGAACAAAGAAATCGTGACTTCCATTGCAAAGGAGGAGATCTCAGGAGTTCTGGAGATGTGAAGAGACTCTGGAGCAGCCATAGTAGTTACATTATTGATAGATGCAGCATATAAAAATAAACACTCATTAAATGGATAGCCTGTGCAGGCGAGTCCCAGTGAAACCATACATAACCAAACCAGCAGAGTTAGTGAGGAAATGCAGTCGGTTTTGAAGTGTACCAACAAATTAGATCATTTAGATGCACAGAGCACAAACATCCACAGGAGAAACTCATCGATATCTTCAGGCTGATGATCACTTTAGTTGAAATGTGTTATCAAGATATGACTTTCAGTCTTTTCAATTAGGAAACACCCTCTCTGATTAGAATGAGCTTCGTTAAGAAAAGCTTGAGCAATTATACTTCTTATCTCCAAAAATTATCCCGTCTTTTTAATAGCTCAATCTCAACTTTTTTTAACTTATTCCAGGCTCCTCGAATCCCAGCCTCTTCAGCATCCCAGATTTTTATTAATCTTTCACTGGCTGCCCCAATCTCTGGAATTCCCTCCTGAAATACATTTGCTTCATCGCTTTTTCTTCCTTTAAAATGCTCATTGTAACTTGAAGTTAAGTTTATTTATTAGTCACAAGTATGCTTACATTAACACTACAATGAAGTCAGGGTGAAAATCCCCTAGTTGCCACACTCCGGCGCCTGTTCGGGTGCACTGAGGGAGAATTTAGCATGGCCGATGCACCCTAACTCGCACGTCTTTCAAACAGTGGGAGGAAACCAGAGCATCTGGAGGAAACCCATGCAGACATGGGGAGAATGTGCAGACTCTGCACAGTTAGTGACTCAAGCCAGGAATTAAACCCAGATCCCCAGCTCTGTGAAGTAGCAGTGCTAACCACTGTGCCACCATGCCATCCCCACATATCTCTTCTATTGAGTTTGGCAGAGTGATGATGTAGTGGTATTATCACTAGACTAATAAACCAAAGACTTGGGATAATGTTTCAGAGACCTGGGTTCAAATCCCATTATGGCAGATGGTGAAATTTCAGTCTTTTTTAAATCTGTAATTAAAAGTCTAGTGATAACCATGAAATTGTTGTTGATTATTGTCAAAACCCAACTGGTTCACTAATAATGTCCTTTAGGGAAGGAGATCTGTCATCCTTACCTGGTCTGGCCTACATGTGACTGCAGAGCCACAGCAATGTGATTGACTTCTAAATGCCCTCTGAAATGGCAATTACAGATGGCATTAGCTAGCAACATCCACATGCCATAAATGAATGAACTAAGACAGGTTTGGGCAATCTGCTCTGATATCTCTCCATGTGGCTTGGTGTCATGTTCTGACAGTGTTCCTGTGAACCTCCTTGGTGATGTTCCACAATTACGAATGTAAATTATTATTCTGCATTGCTCATAATTCTCCCTTTCAGCCACCCAGCTCTTTTCCCTGAAGCAATCCCCACCCCCTCTCTCCCCACGCCAAAATTCGATGCACAAGCTCACCCTCTATCCTGCAACTGAATCCAAAACAAACCTGGCCAACGGGCAAAGTTTTTATTGATCAGAATCCTACTATTGATTACCATCACTGTCCTTTGGGTGATGAAGGTGCCATTTACTCTCTGAGGTGAATTAAAACATCCCATGGAATCATTTGTCAGTGAGCAGGGATTCTTGGCCTCCCTGGTTTCTTAATCAGTATTTATCTCTCAAGCAATAATAAAGATTTTCTACTACATCTGTAGGATCTCACTGTGCATAAATTGGCTGCTGCAACATCCTGGGGCTCACCATTGACCAGAAAGTAAAATTGGACCAATCATATAAATACTTTGGCCACAAGAGCAGCTCAATGACTGGGAATTCTATGGAGAGTCACTCTCCTCCTGACCCCCCCGCCCCAAAGTCTGTCCAAAGGGCAAAGCAGCCCCTCTTGATTGATACCCCAATCCACCACCTTCAATATTCACTCCCTCCATTCCTGAGATACAGTGGCAGCCATGTGTACCATCTACAAGATGCACTGCTGGAACTCTGCAAGGTTTCTTCAACAGCACCTTCCAAACCTGCAATCTCTACTATCTAAAAGGACAAGGGCAGCAGACACATGGAAGCACTGCTGACTGCAAGGTCTCCAATCCACAAGGAATTCAGATTTGGAAATCTATTACTGTTCCTTTGTTGTCACTGGATAAAAAACTGTGATTCTCCCTTCCTAACAGCACTGTGGGTGTACCTATACCACATGTGCTGCAGCAAATCAAGAAGGTGATCAAGGATAAATGCTGAGCTAGCCAATGACTCCCACAACCCATGGACAAATAAAGAAAATGTTAAGTATTCCATTGTCAATAAAATGCTTTGAAACAGCAGGAAGAATTCTCCTATTACTCCATATGGTGTTATTATTATCTCCAATATAGAACATAGAACATAGAACATTACAGCACAGAACAGGCCCTTCGGCCTTCGATGTTGCGCCGACCAATAAAATGCAATGCCCCTCCAAACTAAACCATTCCCTTCTCTTCCATATACTTATCAACTAACCTCTTAAACGCCACCAAACTTGGCGCATCTACAACCACTGCAGGCAGGGCATTCCACTCCCGAACCACCCTTTGGGTAAAGAACCCAAATGGTTCTATGATGGGTTTCAGGCTAAAGTCTCACCTCACAGATGACACCTCCAACAATGCAGCACTCCCTCAGTACAGCACAGCGGGTATCAGCGTGTTGATTAGATGCTCAAATCTCTGGAATGGAATTTGAACTCACAAACTATTGATTTAAAAATCTCAAGATCTACCCCACCAATCATTGCTTTTTCTTTATTATTTCATGGTACACCTGCTCCCTGGTTGGTCAGCATTAATTATTCATTCCTATTTGCAATTGAGAGCCAATGACATTGTTGTAGCTCTGGAGTCACATGTAGGCCAGACAGGGTAAGGACGGCAGATTTCCTTCCCTAAAGGACAGTAGTGACCCAGATGGGCTTTTCCAACAGTAGACAATGATTGTCATCAGGAGACTCTTAACTCTAGATTCTTTTTAATTGAATTCAAATTCCATCATCTGCCATGGTGGGATTCAATCCTGGGACCCCAGGACATAGAATCATAGAAATCCTACTGTGCAGAAGGAGGCCATTTGGCCCATTGAGCCTGCACTGACAACAATCCCACCTAGGCCTTAACCCCACTACTCCACACATTTACCTCACTAATCCTTCTAACCTATGCATCCCAGGACATTAAGAGGCAACTTAGCATGGCCAATAAACCTAACTGGCACATCTTTGGACTGTGGGAGGAAACCAGAGCACCCAGAGAAAACTCACGCAGGCATGGGGAGAACATGCAAACTCCACACAGTGACCCAAGCCAGGAATCGAACCCAGGTCCTTGGAGCTGTGAGACAGCAGTGCTGACCATTGTGCCACCATGCCATCCTGAGTTGAGCTGAGTTTCTAAATTAATAGTCTTGTGATAATACCATAGGGCTCCTCAGAGCTCAAACAGCGTTAACTTTGAGTAACTGTCCTGATTGAGTTAGAGTAAGTGATTTGGTATCTTACTGGGTGAACCTGGCAGTGTAGAAGGGTAGAAAACAACATTTTATTTTATTACAGTGATAAGATTGAAGTGATCTTTAGGTACCTACCTCATTGCGAGCGATCGACTGCGTCCTCTGATCAAACTGTAAATTAAAATGAGAAATGAAACTAAAGATGTTGCACTGCGCCTGACTTGTTCTGTTTGATTGTTATTTGATTCCATTCATCTCTCTGGAAGGCTTTGCTGAGAGCTCAGAGCTGTAAAGTTTTGTCACGATATATCTTACATGGAAATAAGTTCTAGTTAGGCCATCAAAAATCTATCCCATTACCACTCCGGAAAGTCGTCAGCCAAACTCCAAAAAGTAACCCATTTTCTTTTGACATATTTGTAATTTATTCATGGAAAGTTGATACAGTATCTCTGTCACAGTTACATCCAATACCTTTGAGATATTATTAACCTTTCTCAACCATTTGTTATTTTGTTTTGCAATCAATATTCCATCCAGCACTTTCTCAATTAATTAAGCACAAGCCGCAGAGAGTTTCAGTCATAGAATCATAGAACAGTTACTGAACATCGAAAGTACAAACACGGAGCAGGCAGAGGCCATTCAGCTCCTCAAATCGGCTCCACCTTTTTATAAAATCTCAGCTGATCCAATAGTAACCTCAAATTTGGATCCCACCCAATCTCAATAACCTGTCACCTTCCTATCTTCTCAAGAAGGGCACTATTTGGCATGCCTTCGATAGCTCTGTGCAAGAGAACTTGGATAGTTTCACCTTCTCCCTGTAGCTCTGAAAAACTGTTCCATTCTGCTATATCTTCAATTCCATTAAAAACCACAATTAATATTGTCTCCACCACACTTTCGGGCAGTGCATCCCAGATCTGAACCATTCGCAGTATGAATCTGTCTCCACCACATTCTCAAACAGTATATTCCAGATCCTAACCACTCACAGTGTGAATCTATCCCCACCACACTACTTAAGCAATATCATTGATATCATGTTGATTTTAATCTGAACTAATGCAGTGTTCTGTGATTTTTAATGTTCTCATCAGATTGCTGAGTAGAGCTTGATTTGCTGGTGACTGACAGAGCATGTCATGTGAATAAGGATAGTTAATTTTCATAGAGCATTTCCAGTTTTGGTCTCATCTTCAGAAGTTGCTTGAAGCTGTGAAGAAACAATAATGCTTTTCTCCTCTTTGGAATCTGAAGTTTGGAGATTAAGTTTACCTCTCTGATGCTTGGCAGTTTTGACGATATCTCCTTCTCTGAAAATTGCTGGCTTCATTTCCATCCATGGGTGTTAAAAAGCTGAAAATCCAGCATCATGTGAGCCTACTTGTTTTTATGTTAACTTAATCTGAGGAAGGGTGTATGTCTGTGGAATGTTGCTTTATACTGGAACAACAGAGATAGCTAGCTGTTAGGAGTTATTTGTGTCATATTTAAGTTTTGTAATTGATAAAGGTTATGTTCATTCTTTTTGTTATATTCTGTGTTCTTAAATAGACATTGTTTTGATAAAAGCTCCGTACTGGATCATTTGAATCGTACGTGGAGTAAAACCCTTATACTCACCAATGCTAAAATCTAATGTAAAACTTAGGGTTTAGGCTAACTTCATAAAACACCTTGGAGTTTCTGACCTGGGTCTTAACTTTTCCACCTCTTTGATTTCCCCTGATTCCCTGTACAATTATTCAATGATACAAACATTCGGAACAACTCGAGGGATTCTGAATTAACAGCATCTGATGACACACTTCTGGAGATTACATGATCTCTGTTGGAATATTTGCATGCCTTCACAGAAAGAAATGGAACTGTGCATTTCCAGCTGATCTTAGGGACAGACAGCTAGTGTTCGGGATCGGGATTAATATGTATTTATGTTTCAGTTTAACTGCAGCACTGTCAGACACATGGGTTGAATATAACAGGCTGATGGTTCAGTGCAGTACTGAGGCAGTGTGGCAAAGTGATAATGAGCAGCAGATGTGTTTTTAGTGATATTAGTTGAGGGAGAGGTGCTGACCAGGAGTTACTCTACTTTGAGTAATGCTATAGGGTCTTTTATATCCACCTGGGACTTCACAGTTGAGCACCTCTGACAATGCAACACTGAGATACACTAATTGTACTATCTAATGGAAACAAACCTTTCTGCTATGGTTCTCCTAACAGTGTTGAGGTTCCGATTATCCAGTGAAATAAAACCCTGAGAATTGAGAAACACAGGCAATGGGCCAAGGCCAATACCTGCAGTACAGCAATGTGTCTAGACTACGTATGTGCAACTTAGTTGAGCAATAAGTTCAGAATAGCAGTAATCAACTCCAAGAAAGAGTTTTTTTTCAAATTCAACATCTTGTCCCTGCCACATCTCAAAGCTCGGCACAGGAAATAAATTACTTTCATCGCGCAGCTATTCTAGGCAAATGCTAATGCTAACTTCACTTCAAAAAAAAACTGCAAAAGAGCATCAATAAACTAAAATTGGCAACTGGAGTCTTTGATTGCAGCCAATATTAGTTGGCAATGAATCCAATCCACTCGCCCCCTCCAGCTACTATGTCTCAGGTTAGCTCTAAAGCTAAATACTGGTGCTGCGTGTACCTAGTGCTCAGTACAGACAGGGTAAAATCAACCAATGCAGAAAAGACTGAGAATGGAATCTGCAATCTTGATTTAGTGTCACCCCCACAAGCAAATAATAAAATCAAGTTTGATCACTGCACTTTAGGAAGGATGTCACGGGGGTCTTGGGGAAGATGTAGAGAGGGGATTTATTAGAATGGTACCAGGAATGAGAGATTGGTGTGAGACTTCAGTAATGTGTCCAGACCTGGGTACCAGCAGATCAGCTGTCTAAATCATCATCAACCTGTCCTGGTACCCCCCCTGCTGCTGACACTATAGTGAAGAAAGGCCTCCAATGCCTCTACTTTCTCAGAAGACTAAGGAAATTTGGCATGTCAATTACTACTCTCATCAAGTTTTACAGATGCACCATTCTTTCTGGTTGTATCACAGCTTGGTATGGCTCCCATTCTGCCCAAGACCGCAAGAAACTACAAAAGATCATGAATGTAGCCCAATCGATTACGCAAACCAGCCTCCCATCCATGGACTCCATCTACACTTCCCGCTGTCTCGGCAAAGCGGCCAGCATAATTAAGGACCCCATGCACCCCGGACATTCTCTCTTCCACCTTTTTCTATCAGGAAAAATATACAAAAGTCTGAGGTCACGTACCAACCAACTCAAAAGCAGTTCCTTCCCTGCTGCTGTCAGACTTTTGAATGGACTTACCTAGTGTGCAAGAAACAATATTTTTCACTGTATACTAATACATGTGACAATAATAAATTAAATCAAATCAAACTCTTTAGGAAGGATGTGATGTCAGTAGAAAATGTGCTGAAATGATTTACAAGAATGGCTCCAGAAGTGGGGGATATATGTTTGTTGAGACAGATTGCGACCATAACCGATCTGGTTTTGGTCTCAAATCCACTTTCCTGCCTGTTTTCTGTAAACCCATTACTAATTAAAAATCTGTCTATCTCCTCAAATTCACTTAATGTCTCAGCAACCACCACTCTCTAGGGCAGTGAATTCCACAGATCCATCCCCTCCCCACTTTGAGTGAAGTAATTTCCCCTCAGCTCTGTTTTGAATCTGCAGCCCCTTATCCTAAAACTCTAACTGCTTGTTCCAGGTTGCCCGACAAGAGGAACATCCTCTCCGTGTCTACTTTGTCATCCCCCTTATCATCTTCTACACCTGAACTAGATCTCATTATTCTAAACTCAAGGAAGTATAGGCCTAAACAGCCCAATTTCTTTTCATAAGTTCAACCCCTCATCTCTGGAGTCAATCTAGTGAACCCCCTCTGAACTGCTTCAAAAGCCACTTCATCCTTCCTCAAATAAAGAGATCAAAACTGTGCATAAAACTCTGTCTCACCAATGCCTTGTATAATTACAGCAACGTTTCCTTACTTTTATACTTTATTCCTTTAGCTTTAAATGCCAAAATTCCATTTGCTCTCCTTATTACTTGCTGTACTTGCATGGGTTTTCTACGACTCATACCCTAGGACTCCCAGATCCCTCTGTAACAAAGCACCATGAAGTCTCTATCCATTTAGATAATTTGATTTTTCATTTTTACAACTAAAGTGCTTAACTTCACACTTATCCACATTAAATTCCATCTTTTTGGCCCACACTCCTAATCTATCTATATCCATTCTTATTTCCTCATTGCAACTTATTATCACCTATTTTACTATTATCCTCAAATTTGGCTATAGTACATTTTATCTCTGTATTCAAATAATTGATTTGGATTTTAAATACTTGGAGCCCGAAGATCAAACCTGTGACACCTATTAGTTACATCTTGCCGACTAGAGAAACACTCATTTATCTTGATTCTGTATCTTCTGTTATTTGGCCAGTCTTCTAGCCAAGAAATTACCCCAACCCCATTATCATATCCTGTGAATTAACCTCCTATACATCACCCTATAAAATATCTTTTTGGATATACTACATCTCCAGGATTTCCATTATCTACTTGGCTTGTTACATTTTTGAAGAATTCTAGCAAATTAGTCAATCACTATTTACCCTTCATTATATTATACTGATTCTGATGGATTGTGTTTTGACTTTCCAAATGTCCCATTATTATTTCCTTAGGAATGAATTTGATCAATTTAAGGTGAGGGGGAGAGATACAGAAAGGTCCAGAGGGACAATTTTTTCACACAGAAGGTGGCGAGTGTGTGGAACAAATTGCCAGAGGTAGCAGTAGAACAAAGAACAAAGAGCAAAACAGCACGGGAAACAGGCCCTTCGGCCCAACGAGCCCACGCCGCCACCCCGATGTTCCCACCTCTACCCGCGATCCCTGTCCATGTTTATAGATCTATGGATTAAAAACCAAATTTGAGACAAATTTAGGGAGAATTTGTTTTGCCAATTAGCCTAAGAGCACATCTTTGGGATGTGGGAGGAAACCGGAGCACCCGGAGAAAACCCACGCAAGCACGGGGAGAATGCGCAAACTCCCACAGACACAGGCCCAAATCCATGTATCTGCACAGCACAGCGATAGTCACTGAGCTGTCGTGTTGCCCATCAAATGGTCCAGGTCAAGCGTACATTAACGACCTGAAGCACTAGGATACTCTCGAAAAAAATCCAAGAGCAGCCCTCTCACGACCCATCGCGTGTATGCCCCTTATTAGACAACAAGGTGGACCAAAGCACCTGTAGGATAAAAACAAGTACATCAATATCATTATATTGAGGTGGGTGCAATGTTGTATTTTAAAAAGCGTTTAGACATTTACATGGGTAAGATGGATACAGAGGGATGCCAGCCATATGCGGCTAATTGGGACTAGCTTAGGGGTTAAAAAATGGGGCGACATGGACAAGTTGGGCCGAAGGGCCTCTTTCCATGCCGTAAACCTTTTATGATTCTAATTTCCCAACAACAGATGTTAAACTAACTGATTTATAGTGTGCGAATTTCTGTCTCCTTCCCTTTTTTTGAATAATGCTAGCGTTTCTTCAATCCACCAGAACCTTTCCCATATCCAAGGAATTTTAGAATATCATAACCAATGGATCCCTAATGATGAAGATTGTTCTAAGTTCCTTTCTTTCTATTATCTCTGTGCCACTGGTTACTCTTAGAATGATCCTAGTGTCCTTCACCATGAAAACTGAGGCAAAATGTTGATTTAGCATCTCCACCATTTTTGTGTTTCCCACTCTCATTCTCCAAGGGACCAACAGAGGGATCTGGGCATTCAGGTCCAAAAAAGTGGCAACACAGATGGCCAAGGTAATTAAGAAGGCATATAGCATCCTTACCTTCATCAGCTGGGGCATTGAGTACAGGAATTGGGAAATTACATTGCAACTATAGAAAAACCTTTGTTAGGTCACATTTGGAGTATTGTGTTAAGTTCTGGTCACCTCACTACCAGAAGGATGTGGAAGTTTTGGAGAGAGTGCAAAGAAGGTTCACCTGAATTTTGCCTGGTCTGGAGGGTCTTGGCTATGAGGAGAGGTTGAATAAAGTAAGATTGTTCTCAGTGGGAAGACAGAGGCTGAGGAAGGCCTGATAGAGGCATAGACAGGGTGGATAGTCAGAGACTTTTTCCCATGGTGGAAGTGTCAATTACAAGGGGGCACAGGTTCAAGATGAGATGGGGGAAGTTTTTCATACAGAAAGTAGTGGGTGCCTGGGATGCGCTGCTGGGGAAGGTGGTAAAAGAAGGAACAGTTAAGAAGCATCTGGATGGGTACAGGAATAGAAGGATACGGACCGAGTCAGGGCAGAAGGGATTTTTTTGAGATTAGTTAGGATGTCATGATTGGCATAGGGTTGGAGGGCTGTAGAGTCTGTTCCTATCCTCTATACTCTTTGTTCTTTATTCTTTGAATGTCTCCCTCTATCATTGTGCCGTGGTCAGTTTGCTCATCCTCCTTACAGTCCTGCTCTTGCCCATACAGAAGGTAAGAATCTCAAACCTGTTGGACAAGGACAAGGCTCCATCAACCCTATATCCTGGATCCCTTTACCTGCCTCAGTAACAGTCACATCCTGCTGCCCCTGACCATTGGTTGAATTGAACGTAGGTAATCTAAAGGGTGTGACTGCCTCCCGAGCACAGGAACCCGGTACCTCTTCACCTCTCTGATACGTCGCAGTGTCTGGAGCTCAGCTCATTAACTCTGAGCCAGAGTTTCTCGAACAACCAGCACTTACTACAGATGTGTTCACTCAGAATCACAATGAGGTCCAGCAACTCCCACATCACGCAGAAACAACACACTGCCTACCAACATCCCTACTTTATTTAATTAATCTTTAGTTTAGTTTTTTTAAAATTTTCAACGGGTTTTAGCTTCTTGCTCTGTGCAAATATTTCTCCTTATTACCTTTAATCTGAAAGCAGTTTAGAACAGGTAATTCAAATTAGCAGTTATTTACCACCCAATTAAATTACCATTTTCCTGTGAATTCATTCCTGATTATTTTTCACCCTGCTGCCCCAGCGGAGTACATCCCTCACAGCTCCAGCTTCTTCCACTCTTGGCAGGTGAGCAGAGACAGGGCGGTGGGATAGAGTTGTTTTTGCAGGAAGCTGACACAGACATAATGACCGGAACCCTACCATTTCGCTCACCATGGAATAGGCGCGGGTGAGGGTCCGACAACGGAAGTCTTCGTTGATCTCGGGCAGGAGTTTGCGGTCTGGCTTGAACGAGGCCTTAAAATCTCGCCCATTGGGCCGAATATCCTCCTCCAGTCCTGGAAACATTCTATGATTCTCCTTACTATTTAGAGCAGAGATGGTCAAGGGGGGGGATTGAAAGAGGCATTTAAATTTGTGAGAGATTTAATCCATTGACAGGGCAATTGGTAACTAGTTCACACCGATTAGAGGTGATTGACAGAGGAATGACAATCGGGACAAGCAGAATTTTTTATGCAATCAACTGTGAGTGGAAGGTGTCATTAGAAAAGGCAGTGGAAGCAGGTTGAATACTAACTTTCCAAAGAGAATTTCATAAATATTTGAAAAGGAAAAATAACTATGAATTGATGGGAAAAGAAGTGTAGAATTGCACTAGTTGAGATGCTCGCCCAAAGAGTTAGCACCCCCGTGATGGGCTGAATAACTTCATTCTGTGTTGCAAGAGTTTGCCTAATGAAAGCATCAGATGAGCCTCAACTTCCAATGTTGTTCCTTTGGGATAAACCCAGGGAGTTTGTGCTTCATAATGTGAAGATACACATCATGCATCAAAAAATACAAACACTGTCAATGCATTAACAGGTTAAAAATGACCTGTCACTGATTTAGACAGCTCCACTTTACAGCTGAGCCACTGAGTAAGTACTGACGCCAAGCTGTGGGCAAATCCTTATTTACTCTCTCAGAAGACTGCAGTAATGATGTGATGTCCACGAGGACAGGTAATGAAGATGATGCCAGCTTCGACAGCCCTGCTTATTGACGCACTGTTAATTTACTGTGCAGTTTGGGCCAGTGATCAATGGTTGACTCCATCCCTGGAACTTAACCCTTTGTGAGCTGCAGTGCCAGTTCCAAATTGAAATAGCAAGTGAGTAAATGATAACTCTGCAGCCTGAAGCCATCTACAGTGAAACAAAGAACTGGAAAGAAAGAGCTTGTCTTTAGACAGCAGCTTTCACATGCTCAGGACATCCCAAAGACGTGCACATGAAATACCACTACAATTTGCATTTAGATAGCACCTTTAATGTAACAATGTGTCCCCAGTGGCTGGTCAAAGGGGCATCATCAGACAAACATGGACACTGAGCCAAAGAAAGAGACAATAGGAGGGTCAGAGAGGTAAGTTTTGAGCAGTATTTTGAAGGAGAAGAGGGAAGTAGAGAGGCCAAGGGGAAGGAGGGAACACCAGAGCCCAGGCAGCTGAAGGCATGGCCACCAATGGTGAGCAAAGGAAACAGACTACGTTCAAGAGGCCAGAATTGGAGGAAACAGGGATCTCAGAGGCTAGGAGGAGCTAACAGATATAGGGAGAGACAAGGCCAAAGGAAGACTTGAAAACAAAGATGAGAATTTTAGAATCAAGATGTTGTGGACAGGAAGTTGAAGTAAATCAGAGAGGGTGACATGTGAACATGATGGTGTGGGTTAGAGTATGGGACAAGGAATTTTGGATGAATCCTAGGTTAGAGAGAATGGAAGATGTTAGTCTGGCCAAAAAAACATTAACATAGTCTTTATTACCAAGACAGCCTACTTCAAGCCCCATCATTAGCAATCTCTCCTCCTGCCTAAACACATCTATCTTATATATGTATTATTTCAGCTCCAAACCCAACTGTAATAACGTCTAACTGGCTGACCTCCATCCTCCATATTCTGAATTTATCTAAAACCCTGCTGATCTTACCCTATCCCATGGCTAATCCAGTTCACCCATTGCCTCAGTGCACGCAGATTGACTGTGTGTCTGTCAATGTCTCCATTTTAAAATTCCTCTCCTCCTATCCACATCCTGTCTGATCTCACCCCTCCTTATCAGTGTAAGCTCCTCTGTAATCTTGGCACTCCTTTGATTCTGGCCTCTTGTTAAGCCGAACTTCAATCACTTGGTGGCTGTGCCTTCAGCTGTCAATGTGTAAAGTTTGGGCTTCCTTCCCTAAATCTCTCCATCTCCTTACCTCTCATTCCACTTTGAAGGGGCTTCCTAAAGCATTTTCTCACTGAGATCCTTCCTTTGATTCAGAGGGTCATTTTGTTAACCCCAATGAAGCAGCTTGGGACACCTTCACTTCGATGAAGCCGCTATATAAATGCAAGTTATTGTTGAATGTGGAGAATTCTATGATCGCCTCTTGGATGTAATTTTCCTGATTGACAGACAGAGCTAAATATCATAATTTAAGTTTAGACTTTCAGCGATCATTGATAAACACGCTAAACATTTCCCTACAGTGTGATAATTTATTGAGAATTATAAAAGACTTTTTTTTAATATAATTCATATTTTGGTTTCTTACATTTCTATAATTATCCCACAGAAGACATGGAGCTGTTAAAATACACTGGTGTGATTTATTGCAGTAATCACAAGGTGATATCCCTCTGAAACAATGTCACAATGAGAATAGTTTCAAGGCGGGTGGGGTAGAGAGAGTGCAATCAGGAATATCTGTTATGAGAAAGAAAGGACTTGGAATTACAGAGTGCCTGACATCAACTCAGAATGTCCCAGTGTTCAATAGCCAACAAAGTGCTTTTGAATCATAGCATCATCGAATCCCTATGATACTAGAGGAAACCGTTCAGCCCATCAAGTCTGTACCAATAACAATTCCATCCAAGCCCAATCCATATTAGCCCCACCTATTTACCCTAGCTAATCCCCCCGACACTAAGGGACAATTTAGCATGGCCAATCCATCTAACCTGCACATCTTTTGGAGTACGAGAGGAAACTGCAGCACCCAAAGGAAACCCACTCAGACACTGGGACAATGTGCAGACTCCTACCAGACAGTGACCCAAGCCAGGAATCAAACCCGGGTCCCTGGCGCTGTGAGGAAGCAGTGCTAACCGCTGTGCCACTGTGCTGCCCCAGGTCCCTGATGCTGTGAGGCAGCAGTGCTAACCGCTGTGCCACCGTGCTGTCCCAGGTCCCTGATGCTGTGAGGCAGCAGTGCTAACCGCTGTGCCATCATGTCACCCTGTGTATGTTCTGTTGGAAAAGCAGGAAATCAATTTGCACACAGTACGATCCCATACAGAACAATGAGACGAATGGCCAGATAATCTGTTTTAGCAATATTAGTTAAGGGAAAAATGTTGCCCAGGACACCAGGATAAACACCCTCCCCATCCTTCAACAAAATGGTGCCCTGGGATTTTCCGACATCCTCCTTGAGGGGGCCTGATGGAGAAAGAATCTGCTCACCCTCATCTGCTTTGTTTTACACACTTGAGGCAAGTAACCTTCTCGAGCGTGAATTTGTTAAGTAAATGTGAGAAGTGGGTGTAAATGATCTCATGGTCACTGTTCAGAGAAGAACAAGGGAGTTCTCCCCAGGTTCTGAATATTCATTCCTTCATGAATATCCTAAAAACAGCCATTATCACTGTGCTGTTTTAGAACAGAGAACATAGAACATTACAGCACAGTACAAGCCCTTCGGCCCTCAATGCGCCGAACAGTGGAACCAATCTAACGACCCTCTAACCTAAACTAACCCAATGTTATCCATTTGCCTATCCACTGATCTTAGGGATCTTATTATGCGGATTTTGGATGCCATGTTTACCACATTGCAACAGTCATTACGCTGGAGAATTATTTCATCGGCCGTGTTGTGAGATAGTGAAACGTGTTGGAGAAATGTGAGTCTTTCTGAGAGACAGAAGACATTTACTTAAAGAAAGGTGACTTTTAAGTTAGACTGCCACCTGGTGGTGAAGAGTTTAATGCAGTTGAAATATTGAAGAGTAGTTGGATCAATGACCAAACAAGGAGTGTTGGAATGTGAGTTGGGAGCAGGAAAAGGATGAAAAGTGCCATTGACCAAATCTGCTCCATCAAGGCCAGCACTACCTCCCAATGCCATCTTACTCTGATAGAGAATGAGATGGATGCAGTATTCAACAGTTTTAACCTGGATTAACCAGCACAGAGGTATCTACCACTCAAGTTTTGGAGCTTCCCATTGTGGGGCTAGGTTGGAGTGGGCAGCCATGGGGATCCATCACGGAATCTTCCCCCACTCCACCCCACCCCCCTACAGCCCCCACCTCCTCCTACCTCCAACATCAGCCCTCCCCCCTCTCCCCCCATTGGCCCATTCTCTGAACACAATTGGATTAATCTTGATGATCTTTGCCCCTCCCTCACTCACTGCAGGTAAGTACATGAGGGAAAAGGGGAGAGGAGGATTTGTTGAGATGCTGCAAGGAGAGACGCGAGGAGGTTAAGGTGGAGCACGGGTCAGGTGGGCCCAGTGCCTTGTTTCCATGCTGAAAACGCATGGTAAATTTGATGTAACAAAGAGCAACACAGCATGGAAAACAGGCCCTTTGCCCAATGAGCCCACGCCGCCATTTTAACAGCGTGATCCAGTGTTGGCCCTTACTCACCCACCAAACCCCTACCCACACTCTGCCCCATTTACCTCCACCTTCCTCCCAGGTCAAACTGGGAAGGCTACTTACGGACTGGATGGTTCCAGAGGGAACCAGTGAGATGCCTCAGAATGCCCACTGCTCTGGAGAAACATTCGCATCAAGCCTGGTGCCAAGAGGAAGGCTCCAGCCTCCAATGTAATTGTTGCTCACGTGAGGCCCAAAAATGGGTTTGGACAAATTTTACCTCATTCAGAGATTGGAAATCTGAAATGAAAATGCTCGAAAACACCCAACAGGAGAATGCAAGATGTATGGACAGGGAAACAGTTCTAATGCAAGCTCATGAAGATGAAATGTAACCCTGTTTTCCTCTCTCTCTCTCTCTCTCTCTGCAGATATTGCCTGACTCGCTGAGTGTCTCCATCAATTTCCAGTTTTTAATATATATTTAATATATAATTCAGGTCCCTCATCTTTAAACTTCTATTGACTTTATATTAAAAGAAAAGCATAAGCCTATGAACCTCTTGTAAATACCAGTTGCAAATCAACTCTGATGAGAACCAGGCTCCTGTACAAGTCTGCGGGAGCACCATTAAACACCAGGGAAACAAAGTACCTTTGATTTAGAATTGCACTCTCTCCAACAAGATATCGGACAAATGGATCCAACAGCCAGGAAATTACTGGAGCTTTTGCTTTGGTTCTATCAGACTTTGATCATCATCCCCTGTTCAATTCAGAATGGTAGCGAGATGCACTTTATTACAGCCTGACTTCAAACGATACCTTGTAATGAGGGATTGTGTGCCAGCAATAATCAGTGACAGTGCTGTCCTTGCACCCCTGCAGCCAGTATTTGATTACAGACAAGATGGAAAGGATAAAAGATTTGTTTCTTGGGTTGTTTTGAAGGTCTGGTGTGAAATGCTTCTGAGCAATCTCAGCAGCAGAAAGGACACTTATAGATTTCAGAATAAACCTACATCAGGTGAGCAATCTCAATCAGGGCAATGGTAACAATGGCACTTTGATTTTGCCACATCCCTGCCAGGGTTTGAGCTCCTGTCCCTGGCCCACTGCAGCACGGCCAGCACAGGAGTGTGGGAAGAGCCAGGAGGAGAAATTCCTTCCGGATCGAGTGTTCCGGAATGTGCAGGAATGGAATCGACAGAAAACAGCAACCTGAGTTTCTGCAGGGGTTCTGATGATGTCAGGGTAACCCCAAGCTCTTTAAACATTTCATTGGTTGTAAAGTGTCATCACTGTTGTTATGAAGGAAAAATGTGGCAACCAATTTGCACACAGCAAGCTCCCACAAATAGTAACATGATAATGGTCAAATAACCTCGCTCGAGCGAGACTGGGAATTGTCCCTCCAATTCCATGGGCATTTCCTTGTCTACCTCCCACCTGCTCCGATTCTGGGGTGGGCAGGGCAGTAGAATTCCAGCACCTGTTTTTACAAACGTTGAATGAGGGATAAATGGCCAGAATTCAGGATAGGGAAACAGAGAGAGGACTGGAATGGGGGCGGAGGGCATGGAGTGGGGGGCAGAGAGAGGGCTGGAGTTGGGGAAAGGAGTGGAAAAAGAGGAGGAACAATGAGGAGAGGAAGTAGGAAGGAAAGAAAAGAGATGGCAGAGAAGAGAAATAGTTCAGAAAGGAGAGAGGAGAAGTGAGGGAACAAAGAAAATCAAGTTATCTGAGTTCATTCAAAAGACTGGAAGTCAGTCAATGTGCCTGAATGATATTATCCAAGCGGGGGGATTTTATCCAGTTGCCGGGGAGGTTTCAACGTGGTGATGTGACAGTATCTAGCTGGGTTGAGGAGACACTTTCTGTCAATTGGGAAATGAGTTCCAGTGAGACTGTGTTTTCATACACTGCAACATTTGCAATGGGAGCAGGTTTCCTGTGTAGGAAATTTGAGATAATGATGTTGGCGGCAGTGTATGTTAACATTTTCAGCAGAAAGTGTAGGCTCGGCTGGGAGTAATTAAAACTAATTGCCTGTAAACCAAGTGCTCATAAGGGCGCAACTTGTGACATGATCCTCTCGCTTTTTGCTGTCCTCCACAATCATTAACACAATTCAAAGGTCAGCACTTCCACCACAGCCCAGTCACAGGGCAGGTTCAGCTGTATGTCAAACAACCATCTTGACCTATTATAGTCCAGACTTCTAACAAGAGGGCGGTGTCTCTCTGTGAATCCTTTTGTCCTCTGCTGATTATAGAAAGGAGAATCTTTCACAATAACTTTCAGGCACTGTCCCACCTATTACTGAGTCAGAAAGCTTGGCAGTTCAAACCCTATTCCAAGAACTCAAGTACATTATCCAAACTGAAACTTCTGTACAGTTAGAGACACTTTTCAGATGAGAAGTGTAACTGAGATCTTGTCTGTCCTGTCAGGTATAGGGAAAAGATTGTCATAGAGGTTTACAGCATGGAATACAGGCCCTTCGGCCCAAATTGTCCCTGCTGTGATTGTGATTTGAAAAAGAACAGAGACATCCCCGACTGAGGATTGTAAATTGCATTTGGTACTTTTCCCCCCTTCAGGCCACCATATATTTATATTTGGGGTGGGGCTGGCTGAGAGATCCTAGCAAAGGTTAGGGGGAACAGGATGGGGGGGTGGGATTGGAGTGGGACCACCAGGATTGAAAGGTCAGGGAGGAGGGACTAAGGTAGAAACCACCTTGGGCGACAGTACACAGGATGGTCCACACGGTACCCACCGCCCCCAAACAAGATCCCATTTTACTTCACCTGCCACCTCCAACCTCAACTACACCTGGTCAGGGAATAGAGGGGGAGGAGCGCACTGTTCACTCAATGAACCCATCATTTTAACAGCATGTGCAGTTCTGATTCCAAATGCTTCTTACGGAATACCTTCCTGTTTCTTCTCAATTGCTTCTCATGCTTTTTATCCTGAGGTCAACCAACACTAAACAAATGAGCTGGCCTTTATCACTATTGTTGTTTGTGGAGTTTTCCTGTGCGCTGATTGGCTGCTCTGCTTTCTATATCTCAAAAAGCCCTCGCTGAATTGTAAATTGCTGCTGATTGGTCCAATAATCTTCCTCATAATTACACGTTGCAATTGTACAAAATACAAGGAGGGAGTTTCTGATCATTCATGCAGTTTCTCACACAGTAATTCCCAATCTTGAAGCTGCCTCCCCAGCCAGTTATCAATGACTGCTCAATGCTTTCCCATGGGATGGGGGCTGAAGCTGTGCTTATACGTCTTGTCAGAGGTCAGTTAACTCAGTTGTCTGGGCAGTTAGATAGTGACTCGGAGTGATGCCAACTGTACTGGTTTAATTGCCGCACTGGCTGAGGTTATTCATGAAGATTCTGCCTTCTCACCTTGCCCCTCGCCTGAAGTGTGGTGATCCTTGAGTTAAATCAGCACCAATTAGCTTTCCTCCTCAAAGTAGAGCCTCTGGTCATTTGGGACTCTGGCAACTTTACTGTGACTTCTTGTAGCAGTTAATGAGTACAGGAGAAAGGTAAGGAATAGTTACTCACCCTCCTCTGCTGAGGGTAGGGATGTTTATGAGTTTAAGTACAGATTAAATGCAATTCAATCTTTCTTTTTTGCCAGCAATAATATAGAAATGGTCACAGGTTCTGGAGGCTTTCCAATGCTTGCTGAAACTTGGAAGGTGCTGTATTGTCCGGTCGAGAGTGACTGGAACATGATCAATACTGAAAATATATTAAAGCAAAGTTAGAGAAAACTCAGCGGGTTCGATTCCTCATTTCATCCAACTGATCTTAATGAAAGTAGAAATAACAAGCTCAAATGGTGACCCCCCTCCCCCCCACACCCCCCTTTACTTAATCTCAGCCTAGCGAATGGGGTCATTGGGAAAGAGCCCTCACACCAAACACCCAACTTGCTGCCCGATTTAAACCAATGGCCCATCAGATCCTGGGAACCACTTAAGGTCAGAGTTAATCAGGTCTTCCAAAAATTTACTTGCACCAATTTCACAGGTGACGGATCCCAGGAGGCTCAGCCAAAGGTCACTGCTGAATTATCTTGATGGGTGTCCTGTAAGAAGCAGGAGAGTACAGACAAAATGCATCTCTTACCCTGGGAGTCTGACCCTTCCCACGATCCCTCTAACCGGCTCCCACTGACCTGAGCTTTCAAACTGGAGGACTGTAGCACAGTGTGGGGTTTGGGGGGGTGGGGGGGGAGGGGGGAGCGAGCTGTCGAACCCCTTGCAGCTCATGTGCTGCATGAAGTTGGGGACGGGGCAAAGAAGAATCTCAAAAATGCTGCTGGAGAGGAATCTCTCCATCTCTGGAAACACTGGCCCTCAAGGAAAGAACCTGCCACCGTTTTCACTTCTCTTGAATCCAGAATTTTGACTTGTGATGAGAAATACAAATTGATGGAAGTGGAAATCCTTGTCTGGAGGGATTTTAAAAAAAGAGGCAGCATGGACAAGTTGGGTTGAAGGGCCTGTTTCTTTGATGTAAACCTCTATGATTCTAGGGAGTTTTCTGGAATTACCAATTACTCTACCAGGCCTCCAGGAGGAATATGTATCAGGGGAAGTACAAACATTGTGGCCTTCTTTAATGGTCTGAATATTTTTGGTGATTAGTTGTTATCATTTTATCATTCATGAGAAAAGAAAGGCTGCTTGACCAGCAACTGAGAGTGATCCAATTGGGTAACAAAGATTGAATTCCACATTCCGATTAACCACAATGACATGTAGATTCACAATTTGGGAACAGCAGGGAAGTGGAGGTGGGGCAGTTGGAGGAATATCTCCTTCAAGAATATATCCAATCAGAGTGTGTGACCCTGCGTCAGGTACTGGGCTGTCTTTGCATCGAACACGCTCAGATGTTAAAAGGCTGTTTTATTTTATGCAATCAAATGGGAGTGGGTTTCAGCGAGGAAGCACGCTGAAATAAACACAGAAGGTAAGAGCTGAAGAGGCCATTTGGCCCTTTGAGCCTGCTCCATCATTCATTATGATCATGCCTGATCATCCAACCTAACAGCCTAATCCTGCTTTCTCCCCATAACCATTGATTCCGTTTGCCCCAAGTGCTATATCCAGCCGTCTTTTGAATACTTTCAATATTTTGGCATCAACTACTTCCTGTGGTAATGAATTCCACAGGCTCACCACTCTTTGAGTGAAAAAATGTCTCCTCACCTCTGTCTTAAAAGGTCTACGCTGAAACCTCAGACTGTGAACCCCACCAACAGCAACATCCTCCCTGCATCTACCCTGTCTAGTCCTATTAGAATTTTATATGTCTGTATGAGATTCTCCCCCTGCCACCCCCCATCCATTGACATTTAGCATTGATGATGATCAGAGCTACTCTGTGCATTGAGACAGGGCTGAGTGTCTCTGTGTCAATGTGATCTTCAAATAAGTTGAAAGAGCCTTTAATCTCTGCATTTAAGTTCCGTTTGCTTAATATCATTCTTTTCCCCTTTGCAAAGGACTCGATTAGAGGAGTGTTAGATAATTATGAGTTATTGCTGTTGAATGTGCTGAGTTGCTGAGATATTGCAGAGTTCATTCAACAGCGATATTATAGGAAGATCATCCAATGCTGCTGAACACTTGCATTTCTCCGTGCCACCCTTAACACTTCAGACTGCGTCTAACTCCAAGATCTGTTTGCGGCATCATTTCGGTTAAACCCCTGAAAACCAACACCCTTATTTTTCCACAGTGTGCATGGCAGGAACATCAGCTCCCTGTGGCTTTGCTGGTGAGTGGTCAAACTGTTTTTCAATTAGCCATCACCACCAGCCCAATAGCTGACCTACCTTCTTCCTTTTTCCTTCCATTATCTCACCAGTTCTTTTGTTCAGTCTCAGGTTGTGAACAGGTAATGAGGCCCGTATTTATTAGCCATTCCAAACTGCCTTTCGGAAATAGTGGTGAGCCATCACCTTGAACTGTTGCAGTCCATGTGGTGTACGTAGCTTTACCAACAGTTCAGGACTTTGACCCAGTGAAGGAATGACAATACTTAGTTCCTAGTCAGGAGGAGTGTGACTATGAAGGAAACTTGCAGGTGGAGGTTACAGGACCTTAAAACCATCTTGGAGAGATGCTTCAGTGCGTGCTATTGGTTGTGTAGACTGCAGCCAGTAGTGGAGGTGGTGTTGTATATTGGAGATATGTCATACTCAGAACACAGAGGGTGGGATTTTCTGGCCACACTCGCCCCAAAACCAGAAAATCCCACCGGAGTGCAACAGATCTTTGCATTGTCCACCCCACCCACTACAATTCCCATGGCAGATGCGCTGGGAAAATCCCTCTCCCCAGAGGGTTTAAAAGAATGAAGCTTTATTTACAGCTGTGTGTTCTCTGACACGGCTGCTTCCTCTGTGCCTGTTCCCTGCACTAGGGAGCTATGAGGGCATTTCCAGCAAATGCATGAATACAGCAGACCTCAGTAAACCAATAAAAATTACAACAAATACAGAACAGACAGTGAATATGGAAGCCACCTTGGACAGAAACTTTCATTACAGTGTTAATATAAGCCTATTTGTGACAATAATAAATAAACTTTTAAACTTTAAACTTTCATGCACACACATCCCAAGGTCCTTCTGATCTTTTGTTCACGTCATTTTGACAATTGTCTTCCTCAAAAATATTGAAGACAGCAATGGCTGCAACTCAGAAATTGAGGGCTTCAAACTGCTTGAGTAAAACAAACTCTTCTAATTTCTGCAAATATGTACTCAAAATTTCCAATTTTGCTACGAGAGGCTTGTCTCCTATTGTCTAGCTATAAAGTCACAGGATCTCTTTCTGTGATGCTTCAGTCCATCACATCTGTGGCTGCTATCCAACATCAATCTACATCCCACTTTCCAGCACTCAGTCCTCAGCCTTACATACTATAACATTTCAAGCACTCATCCAAATACTTTGTAAACGTTGTGAGGGTTCCTGCCTCTACCCTTGCAGGCAATGAGTTCCAGATTCCCATCATCTTCTGGATGTAAAGAATTTTCCTCAAATCCCTTCTAAATCTTCTTCTCCTTGCCTGAAGGCTATGTCCTCTGATCACTAAGAGGAAATGTTTCTTTCCATCTACCCTATCTGTGTCCTTCATAATCCTATATACCTCAATCAGATTTTTCTCAGCCTTCTCTGCTCCAAGGAAAACATCAGCGGTCTAACCAGCCTCTCTTCAGAGCTGAAAAACTCCATCCCAGGCAGTATCCTGATGAATCTGCTCTGCACCCTTTCCAATGCAATCACATCCTTCCCATAGTGTAGCAACACAACTGCACACATTTCTCTGTGGCCTCACCAGCATTGTCTACAGCTCCATCATAGCCTCTCTCTCTTATATTCAATGCTTTAACTAATAAAGGCACATATCCTGTATACTTTCTTAACCACCTTATCTATATGTCCTGCTACCGTCTTGTGCCACTGTAGGGTGGCAGGAAGGCACAGCAGTTAGCACCGTTGCCTCATAGAGGGAATCTATATTCGATTCCCAGCTTGGGTCACTGTCTGTATGGACTGTGCAAATTCTCCCCATATCTGTGTGGGTTTCCTCTGGATGCTCTGGTTTCCTCCCACAGTCCAAAAGATGTGCTGGTTAGATACATTAGCCATGCTAAATTCTCCCTCAGCGTACCTGAACAGGTGCCAGACTGTGGTAACTAGGGATTTTTCACAATACTTTCAGCGCAGTGTTAATATAAGCCTATTTGTGACAATAATAAATAAACTTTTAAACTTTAAACCTTCATGCACATACATTCCAAGGTCCTTCTGAACTTTTGTACTTCCTAATGTCCTGCCATTAGTTGTGTATTCCCTTCCCTTGTTAATCCTCCCAGTAATAAATAAGTATTTTATTTAAAACTGATTCTCCGGACACGTGTGTTGTTAGCAAAGTCTGGTTTCTCAGAAGCGATTAGTTAATGATTTTGATTCTGGTGGATATTGCTGTGCAGTGAAACGGTAATAATCGTGCTCCTGCGGATTAATGTCCAGCAGTGATGGTTTTCAGAGTTCAGCAATTAGCTCGATTCCGTCAACGCCAGTCAGGCAGAAGTTAGAAAGATACAAAACATACTCCTCCCCCACTCGGACAAACTGTCCAGAAAAACTTTAGTTCAACTGCTGGCTGAATTCTCCAAGGACGAAGCCTATTTGTACTGAATGTTGTGCAAGGACCTTGCCCTGTCACAGGCTGTGAAGTGCTCTCACTGCCAACCCAAATTGTACCAGTATGTTATATAATTCACTTACATGCTTATTTGGTTTGCCTGATTTGATTGCACACTGGGCTGTAGGTTCCCAGTGATAAATGTGATGCATGGATTGTTTTATTATTTGATCAATCTACAGAACATTTGAAAAGGGTCATTTCCCACTGAACAAAGACTTTCTTTTTAAAGTTTATTTATTAGTCACAAGTAAGGCTTACATTAACACTGCAATGAAGTTACTGTGAAATTCCCCTTGAATTTCTAAAGCACCTTTCATGACTTCCGGACATCACAAAGCACTTTCTAATCAATCAGGAACTTTTAAAGTGTAGCCAATGTTGTAATGTGAGAAACAAGGCAGCCAATTTGCACACAGCAAGCTCCCACAAACAGCAAAGTAATCAAGTCCAGGTGATCAGTTAGCCAATAAACCAGGGAGAATTCCCCTACTCTTTTTCAAAATAGTGTCATAGAATAATTTTAATTCACCTGAGAGGCACCTCAGCTCAGTGTGTCATCCAGAAGGCAGTGCAGCACTCCATCGACACTCCAGAAGAACATAAAAAACACCAGAGCACAGAAAATAGGAGCAGGAGGAGGCCATTCAGTTCTTCCAACCTGCTCCACCATTCATTATAATCATAGCCAATCATTCAACTCAAAGACAGTTCAGGTCATCCTATTATAGAAAGGATATTATTAAACTAGAAAGAGTGCAAAAGAGTTTTATTAGGATGCTTTCAGGACTTGATGGTTTGATTTATGAGGAAAGGTTGGATAGACTGGGACCTTTTTTCCCTGGAGCATAGGAGGCTGAGGAATAATTTTATAGAGGACTATAAAATAATGAGGGACACAGATCAGCGAGATAGTAAATATCTTTTCTCAAGGGTAGGGGAATCTAAAACTAGAGGGCATAGGTTTAAGATAAAACAGGAGGAGAGATACAAAAGGGTGCAGAGGGACAGCTTTTTCACACTGAGGGTGACAAGTGTCTGGAATGAGCTGCCAGAGGTAGTAGTAGAGGTGGGTACAATTTTGTCTTTTAAAAATTTGGACAGGTACATAGATAAGATGGGTGTAGAGAAATATGGGTCAAATGCGGGCAATTGGGACTACTTAGTGATTAAAAAGGATAGCATGGATAAGTTGGGCCAACGTTTTTGGTGACAGTGACCACAATTCGGTTATGTTCACCTTAGTGATGGATAGGGATAGGCATGAAGCTGGGGGCAGTAGTTATAGCTGGGGGAATGGTAATTATGAGGCCATAAGGAGGGAATTAGGGTGCATAAGTTGGACTAGGAAACTACAGGGACTGGGAACATCTGAAATGTGGAGCTTATTCAAGGAGCAGCTACTGCGAGTCCCTGATAAGTATGTGCCTGTCAGGCAAGGAGGAAATGGTCGAGTAAGGGAACCTTGGTGTACTAAAAAAGTTAATTCGCTAGTTAAAAAGAAAAAGGAGGCTTATGTCAGGATGAGGCTTGAAGGCTCAGTTAGTGCAATGGATAGCTACAGATTAGCCAGGAGGAAGCTAAAGAGTGAGTTGAAGAGAGCTAAAAGGGGACACGAGAAGACTTTGGCTGATAGGATCAAGGAGAATCCTAAAGCTTTCTTTAGATATGTTAAGAATAGACGATTGGTTAGGGCAAGATTAGGGCCAGTCAGAGACAGCAGTGGGAAGTTGTGCGTGGAGCCTGAAGAGATTGGAGAGGCACTGAACAAATATTTCTCTTCGGTATTCACGCAGGGAGATGTAAATGTAGTTGTGGAGAACACTGGGATACAGGGTTGCAAACTGGAAAGTATTGAAGTACATAAGGAGGATGTGCTAGATATTCTTGAGGGTTTGAAGTTAGATAAGTCCCCTGGGCCGGACAGGATTTACCCTAGGATTCTCTGGGAGGCAAGAGAGGCAATTGCAGAGCCTCTGGCTCTGATCTTCAGGTCCTCGTTGGTTACGGGTGTGGTTCCAGAGGACTGGAGGATAGCGAATTTGGTCCCATTGTTCAAGAAGGGGAAGAGAGACCTTCCAGGGAATTATAGGCCAGTGAGTCTTACTTCTGTTGTTGGCAAAGTATTGGAGAGAATTATTAGGGATAGGATTTATAGTTATTTAGAGAGAAATGAATTGATTGGGGATAGTCCGCATGGTTTTGTGAAGGGTAGGTCGTGCCTTACTAACCTTATTGAGTTTTTTGAAAAAGTGACCAAAGAGGTGGATGGGGGTAAGGCAGTTGATGTGGTATATATGGACGTTAGTAAGGCGTTCGATAAGGTGTCCCATGGAAGGCTTCTGCAGAAAATGCATATGTATGGGATAGAGGGTGATTTAGCTAATTGGATTAGGAATTGGCTAGCAGATAGAAGACAGAGGGTGGTGGTTGATGGAAGTTATTCATCGTGGAGTTTGGTTACAAGTAGTGTACCTCAGGGATCTGTTTTGGGGCCCCTGCTGTTTGTAATTTTTATAAATGATCTGGATGAGGGTATTGAAGGATGGATTAGTAAATTTGCGATGACACCAAAGTCGGAGGAGTGGTAGATAGTGAAGAGGGGTGTTATAGTTTGCAGAGAGACTTGGACAAGTTTCAGAGCTGGGCTGAGAGGTGGCAAATGGAGTTTAATGCGGAAAAGTGTGAGGTAATTCACTTTGGCAGGAATAACAAATGTGTAGAGTACAGGGCTAATGGTAGGACTCTTAATAATGTTGACGAACAGAGGGATCTTGGTGTATATGTGCATAGATCCCTGAAAGTTGGCAATCAAGTCGATAAGGTTGTTAAGAAGGCATACGGAGTCTTAGCTTTTATTGGTAGGGGGATTGCATTTCAGAGCCGCAACGTCATGTTGCAACTGTACAAAACTCTAGTGCGGCCGCACTTGGAGTATTGTGTACAGTTCTGGTCCCCACATTATAATAAAGATGTGGAGGCATTGGAGAGGGTACAGAGGAGGTTTACCAGGATGTTGCCTGATATGGAGGGCAGGTCTTATGAAGAGAGGCTGAGGGATTTGAGGTTGTTTTCGTTAGAAAGAAGGCGGCTAAGAGGAGACCTTATTTGAAACATATAAGATGATTAGAGGTTTAGATAGGGTGGACAGTGATAGCCTTTTTCCTTGGATGGAGAAAGCTAGCACGAGGGGACACAGCTTTAAATTAAGGGGTGGTAGTTATAGGACAGATGTCAGAGGTAGGTTCTTTATCCAGAGGGTGGTAAGGGTATGGAATGCCCTGCCTGCTGCAGTTGTAGATGCGCCAAGTTTGGTGGCGTTTAAGAGGTTAGTAGATAAGTTTATGGACGAAAAGGGAATGGTTTAGGTTAGAGGGTCATTTCTTTTTCCTAATTGGTTGGCGCAACATCGAAGGCCGAAGGGCCTGTTCTGCGCTGTAATGTTCTATGTTCTGTGTTCTATTAAAGGGCCTGTTTCAAGTTCTATTACTCTAAATAGCAATAAATAGGAACTCCACTCAGAACGTCAGCAATGGTTTTGGATTCAAACCTTTGGAGTGAGTGATGAAACCTGGGAGGTGAGAATGCTACTCTCAGAGCTACAAGTGAACTAAAGGTTTCTCAGTTCTCCTGGATCTCACACTAACCTTCACTAACTGGCTGGCCTCCATTGATACTGTCCAATAAGAAGGTTCTCTTGACCATGTATGTGATGGGCAGCGAGACATTCATTTTCCCTTGCTGGAAATTCTTCAATTTACAATGTAATATCCATGCCCTGCTTGCTTTAGCTGACCATTGGGAAATGGATCTTCAGCCACCCAGATTCTAAGCTCCAGAATCCTCCCCTAACGCCCTTATTACCTACCCATCAGCAACAACTTGCATTGATGCCTTTAGTAAACTATCTCAAGCTACTTCGTAAGATTGTTACCAAAATAAAACTGACACCAATACACATGAGGAACTAATTACACAGGTCACCCAAACTGTGATCAAAGGGATTTTAAGTTTTTAAAAAGCAACCTCAAGGAAATTGAAGCAGAAAGGCAAAGAACTTTAGGAAGAGCAGAGATCACAAAGGGTTGCAGGGCTGGAAGAAGTAACAAAAGATGGAAGGATGAGGAGGGATTTGAAAACAAGGATAAGAACATTAGAATCCTTTAAAGACACTATCTATTGAGCTGCTGAAGGATTCACAAAACTCTGAGTGAAGACACTTCTCCTCATCACTCTTTCCGTTTTTCCCCATGTTACACAGGGTTTGCCCCAATCCTGGATGATCATCTTTCATATTCAACATCATCACTGGATTTGATGAGTTTTTTTTTTATTCATCTGTGGGACATGGGCATCACTGGCTGGCCAGCATTTATTGCCCATCCCTAATTGCCCTTGAGAAGTTGATAAGCTGTGGTTTCACAATCCTTCCTGCCACTAAACCGACCTACTTATCCATTATGGCAACATACAATGGATTCCTTGTGTTAGAAAATATTGGAGTGAGTGTCGAACCCAAAGCTTTCTGGTTCAGAAGGAGTGGTGCCATCACCTGAGCCACTGTGACCCTTCCAAAGAAATTCCCCCTCATTCAGAGCCTGGACTCTCCACCCAGGAGGAAACAGTCTCTCTGCTTCTACCCTTTCAAGCCTTCCAATCATTTTATACATTTCAGTATGGTCACCTCTTATTCTTCCAAACTCCAAGGAATTTAAACCCATTCTATTCAACGTCTCCTCATAAGACAATGCTCTCATTCCAGGTATTAATCTGGTGGCCAGGTGCAAAATGGACTGCAATTCAACCATTGCCTATTGAAGCAGGAATCTCCAACTCATCGTATACAACACTGAGCTTCTGCCGCAGAGCGAGCAAACCTCGAAATAAACCGCACCGCAAACAGGACAGAGGTAGAAAAGAAAGATGGGTTTTGCTGCTTTAAGCATTAATACATAAGTTCTGTATTAAAGGTTGATTAATGTTCACCTAGATCTGTGCCTGCAGATTTATACCATTCATTGACTGAGCAGATTGATTGCCCATCAATACAAGGACTGCTGGGGTAAGCAGCCTCGTCACGCTGCGAGTGATGGCTTTGCAAAACGAAACTCCTCAATATACAAGAAGAAGAAACCTTTGTGAGTATCTGTGCACTTACACCAAATGCAGACACAACACTTTCTATCCATAGAGAGCAGACGTATATAATCTGCTCATAGTCACCCCATTCTTTCTTTCTCTCTCTTTCTTACTCACTTTTGATGTCTCTTACTTCCTAAGTTATCTCTTTTCCATCCTCTTATCCTTTTCCCTTTTCCCTTGTTCCAACTTCCTTTTTTTCTCCTGGTCTATTTTTTTGCCAATCTGGCCTTCCCTGTTCCCTGATTCCTCTCCCCTCTATTCCTCCCTTCTCATGTTATCTGTTTTTGCCCTTTCACAGTCTAGTTTCCTTTTTATTAAGGGTTGGTACAGTGGTTAGCACTGCTGCCTCAGGGACCTGGGTTCAATTCCTGGCTTGCGTCACTGTCTGTGTGGAGTTTATACATTCTCCTCGTGTCTGTGTGGGTTTCCTCCCACACTCCAAAGATGTGCAGGTTAGGTGCATTAGCCATGATTAATTGCCCCTTAGTGTCCTAAAATGCTTAGGTTAGAGGGATTAGTGGGGTAAACATGTGGGGTTACAGGGAAGGGGCTTGGATGGGATTGTTGTCAGTGCAGACTTAATGGGCTGTCTGGCCTCTTTCTGCACTGTAGGGATTCTATGTTCTGGCTATCCCTTTCTGTCTTACTTTTATTCTTTCTTTCTTCTGTTTTTTTTTCCTGAGTCTGCTTCACTCTGCCAGCCTCTCCTTTTCTCTCTTTCACATTCCCTTCAAAGTGCTTTTTGCCTCAGCTGTGAGTTCATCATCAACTGACTTTTCACGACAAAGGAAACTTTGGTTCCTTTATTTGAAGAAAGGTGTAGTGGCATTGGAGGCAGTTCAGAGGAGATTCACAAGATTGATTCCAGAGATGAGGGGTTTGTCATATGAAGAAAGATTGAACAGTTTAGGCCGATACTGTCTGGAATTTAGAAGAATGAGGGGAGATCAAATTTTGGACGTACAGCAGATGCTTCTCCTTGTGGGGTATTCTGCGACAAGAGGTCTTAGAATAAAAGGTAGCAAATTTAAAACAGAATTGAGGAGAAACTACTTCTCCCAAAGTGCGGTAGATGCTGGGACAGTGAATAAATTTAAATAGGAGTTAGAAAGATTTTAATTGATTTTGAGTTGAAGGATTATGGGGAGAAGGAGGAAAGTGGGAATGAGGAGCGTATCAGCCATGATCGAATGTTGGAGCAGATTCGATGGATCGAATGGCCTAATTCTACTCCTATGTCTTATGAATGACGAACGTGCATTTGTGTAGTGCCTCTCAGCTCCAGGGTATCCTAAAGGGCTTTCTGAAAATAAAATAATCTCCATCTCTGTTATGATATATAAACAAAGCAGCCAATTAGCTCACAGTAAGTTACAGCAAACAGCAATGTGATTAAAGACCATCTTTATGAGTGATGTGGGTTGAGGGATTGGACCAGGAGCCTGAGGGAGAATTCCACTGGTCTTTGGAAAGGTGGCCATGAGATGTCCTGAAAGGGCAGAAGGCATCTCAGTTTAATGTTTCTTCCAAGCCTAATGTATCACATTCAGACAAAGGTCTCTTCCTTTCTTACTTGGAACTTTGAATAATTCATGCCCAGAATTGACAACTTGTATTTCAGAATTGTCAACTCTGTTACTTTGTGTGATTAAAATGAAGGAATTGCAAACTCACCTATCTGGGAAGGGATTTGCGGTCAGTAAATCTTCCGCAATAATTTGAAAAGCAAAATACAGCAAAGAATATCCCAGGTTAAAAGCAAATCTCGAAGTCATGGATAGGCAGGGGCAACAGTAAGGTGTCCTGTATACTGGTGTGGTGGGGATGTTAGTTCAGACAGAATGGGTGAATTACTCTGGGCATCCCACCTTGCTTGCTTGTTTTAAGACAGTTTAACATTTATGCAAATTGGAGTCCAAATGATACCAATTTAATAAAGTTATCCAGAAAAGAATGATTCCAATCAGCTCAGAGCCTCTGTTCTGGGCCAGAGTGACAATACCAGTTCCACACATCCCACAAATGAATGACTGATTGTCACAGAATACTCACCCCCTCTCCCGCATTTACCCAAGGATCTGTGTGAAGTCCCTTACCAACATTCACCATAACAAGAGGCTTGATCTCCTGTTTCTTGCTAATCTTCTTTTTCAAAAATCATTTGGCAGAATACCTCATCCCCAGAATTTTCAAAGCAGCACCCAGACTGAGCTTGGCTGCTGGTGAGAAAGACCATCCCTCGCAGATTCTTCTATACACCCAAACTCTCACCCTCTCTGCACACTGCCCTCGAGGTGACTGTGGTGGAGGGAGACCATTGTCAATCTCCTCATGATTGACAATCTCTTCATGGACAGCAACTCCTTTGCACAGTAAGTTCTGGAGAGGAATGCAGTGGATTTTTGTCTTAGTCCACCCTGAGCAGCTCTGTGATGCAGGACTCTGTGTTCTACGGGCTGTTCCCAGGGACGGGGACTCTGTGCTCTACATTCCCAGGAATGTGCGTCCCAGAACGCACACTGAGACAAACATCAACTGAATATGAAGGTCAAAGGGGAAGTAGGCCATCAACTCAGTGAAAGATGCTCTTTGGCCTAACCCAAAACTTGTTGGTCTTCCAGTGTGAAGAATTGTCATCCACTGAGTGTTGCAGACCGACACATTCCAAAACCCAGGACTATATGCTGAGGGATGTACTAAAACCTGGGGCAGCCATTACAGAGACACAGTGGGGGAAAGTTGCTGAATAAAATCTTTCCGCCAATGTACATCAAGGGGCTAGTAACTGGGTAAAACCTGTCAGAATGTTTGTTTAATCCTAATTGTATTAAAGCACTGCAAATGGAATGTGAGTGATGTATATAATTTGAATTTTCTGTAATGACAATATTGAATAGTTTTGAATGTTCTCAATACTGAGCTGAAGTATCTCAGAGTGAATCTTGAACTCTGAATGAAATGTGAATATCATTGCACTTTATTGTGATAACAATTTGAAATGTTTGTAATGCATCTTTAGATTTTTATATAAATAAAATACACTTTTGCAAAAACAAATCACGGATTCTCAGAGTGTCAGTGTCATTGGCAAATTTGACATCTGTTGCCCATTTTCTTGAGAAAGTGGTGGTGAACTATCTTAAGCTGTAGCAGTCCCAGAGGGGGAGATCTTCGTACAGAGCGGTGAAGTAGGATTTTGGCCCAGCCATGATGGGGAAATTATGTAACATTTTGGGATGGTGTGCGAGGGGAAAGGAAACTTGGGGGTGTTGGCATTCCCAGACACATCCGGCCTTGCCTTTCTTGGCTGTGGATGTTGCAAATTTGGGAGGGATTAGTCTGCATCCCTTGTAATAGGTTAAAATTCTCACTCATGCCATTAGAACATGTGTGATAGGAGCAGGAATGGGCCAAATGATTCCATCATTCTGTTCTATGTGAATGGTTTTGTCTCTCAACTCTCCCTTCCCTATGTAATCCCTTAATACCCTTAACGTGCAAAAAAATCTATTTATGTTGATCATTACAGGAGCAATTTTCCTGAGTATTGGATTAGCTGGACTCAAGGAATATGAAGGTCAAAAGGGAAGTGAAGACTTGCAGCCATACTGCATGTGAGAAACCAGAGGATGATTGAAACTGTCTTCCAGTTCCCCTACTGGATTTCTCCAACTTAGCAGAACAGTTGGGAGAGTTCTCTCTTAAAAAAAGAAAACTAAGAGTGACCTGACATCTTGAAGATTATAAAAAGGTCTCAAAGAGTCGATACAGATAAACTCCAAAGAGTAGGACCTGTAAGATTCAGAGGAAAAGCAGGCAGTATGGCTGCAAATCAGAAAGGGTCTGGTGAACTGAAATGCATTTATATCAATGGGAAAAGTGCAACAGCCAAGGCAGATGAACTTAGGGCTTGGATTAGCACTTGGAACTATGATGCTGTTGCTATTACAGAGAATTAGTTAAGGGAAGGATAGGCTTGGCAGCTTAATGTTCCAGGGTACAGATGTTTCAGGTGGGATAGAGGGGGATGTAGAGGGAGCGGAGGAGGTACACTACTGATTAAGGAGAATATGACAGCTGGAGACACCTCAGAGGCTCATATAGTGAGGAAATGTAGGTAGAGCTCAGGAATAGGAAGGCTGTAGTCACAATGTAGGGGGTTTACTAGAGAAAAAGGAAGCATTAGTCAAAGTTAGGAGGCTAGGAATACATGAGGCAAGTGTGGAATACAAGGGAAGTAGAAAGAAACTTAAGCATGGAGTAAGAACTGCTAAAAGGAGTAGTGAAAAATTATAAACTAGCAGGATTAAGGAAAATCCCAAGGCTTTTTATACATATATCAAAAACAAAGAGGTAGCCAGGGAAAGGGTTGGCCCACTGAAAAACAGGAGCCAGAGGAAATGGGTGAGGTATTAAATGAGTACTTTGCTTTGGTATTCATTAAAGAGAAAGGCTTGATAGACAATGAGTACGGGAAAGGATATGTAGATAGTTCAAGTCATGTTGGGATCAAAAAGAAGAAGATTCTTGAGACATTAAAGGTAGACAAGTCCTGATAAGACATATCCCCTGGAATACTGAGACAGGCAAAGGAGGAAATTGTTGGCATCTTGAGAGAAATTTTTGTATCCTCACCAACTATCAGGAAGGTCCCAGAGGATTGGAGAATAGCCAATGTTGTTCCTTTGTTTAAGAAGGGTAGCAAGAATAATCCAGGTAATTACAGGCCAGCAAGCCTTACGTCAGTGATAGGGAAATTATTAGAGGGGATTCTTCGAGACAGGATTTACTCCCATGTGAAAATAAATGGACATATTAGCGAGAGGAAACATAGTTTTGTGAATGGGAGATTGTGTTTCACTAACTTGATCCAGTTTTTTTGAGGAAGTGATGACGATGACTGATGAGAATAGGGCAGTGTATGTTGTTTATATGGATTTCAGTAAGGCCTTTGACAAGGTCCCTCATGGCAGACTGGTGGAAAAAGGTAAAGTGACATGGGATCAGAGATGAGCTGGCAGGGTGGATATAAAACTGATTTATTTGATAGTAAACTCACAAGCTTTCGGCTATTATAGCCTTCGTCAGGCGAATGAGGTGTTCTGGTCTGCAATAGCACACATCAGCACAGACAGTTTACAGATTGCTGATTAGAATGCGAATCTTTACACCTAACCTGCTATTCAAGTCTTAAAGTGGCTAACAATGAGTGGAAGGAGCACAGAGCACAGGTTAGAGAGATGTGTATTGTCTCCAGACAGCGTAGTAAGTGACTTCACATCATGACTTCATCAGCTGGGGCATTGAGATTAAAAATTGGCAAGTCATATTGCAGCCTTACAGAACTTTAATTAGGCTGCACTTGGAATATAGTGTTCAATTCTGGTCGCCACACTACCAGAAGAATGTGGAGGATTTGGAGAGGGTACAGAAAAGATTTACCAGGATGTTGCCCAGTATGGAGGACATTAGCCATGAGGAGAGTTGGAGAAACTTGGTTTGTTCTCATTGGAACGACAGGGGTTGCGGGGAGACCTGATGGAAGTCTACAAGATTATGAGAGGCATGGACAGAGTGGATAGTCAGAAGCTTTCTCCCAGGGTGGAAGAGTCAATTACTAGGAGGCGTAGCTTTAAGGTGCAAGGGGCAAAGTTTAAAGGAGATGTGCAAGATAAGATTTTTAGACAGAAGGTAGTGGGTACCTGAAACACTCTGCTGGGGGAGGTAATGGAAGTGGATACGGTAGTGAGTTTTAAAGGGTGTCTTGTTGTAGTTTCCTTTGTTCTTTTGTTTTTTGTACGTGAGCCCCTAATTAGAACTCAGCAAGACGGTCACTAATTAATCCAATAGGAAACTCAGGAAAATGTCCAGAGATAATAAGGATGTGAACTTCCACAGCCAATGGAGGTGATTAGGGGAAATATTTAAGGGAGAGCTGGATAAACACATGAGGAGGAAAAAGAATAGAAGGTACGCTAATGAGGTGGGATAAAGTAGAGTGGGAGGAGGCTGTTGTGAATAATAAATGCAGGTAAAGGGTAGATGGGTCAAATGGCCTGATTTTATGTTGCAGATTCTCTGTATTTGCACTACTCAAGAGATCCAGCAGGATCAGTACAACCTGCCCCTGTGTGTGATAATTTAACAATCCAGCATAGCACACACTGCAGAGCCAGTAACTTACTGTTTCCTAATCTCCCAGGAACCTGGCCTTAAGATGTAGTTCTCCTCTGACCAATACACTCCCCATAAGGTGGTATCAAAGTAACGGGCTTCCTTCTGCAGCTTAAGTGCATACTGTAAGTGGGATTTTCTTATCTTCCTGCCGAGCATTAGAGAAAGTGAATGTAACAGGACATCGATTGAGGAACTGCAGAAAATCAGGGCGAATGTCTGTCAGCCTCAATTTGGACGGAGCATTTAGTTTTAAAGTTTGCATATTTATTAGTGTCACAAGTATATTAGCACTGTCGTGAAGTTACTGTGGAAATCCCATAGTTGCCACATTCCGGTATCTGTTCAGATACACCGAGGAAGAATTTAGCACGGTCAATGCAACTAACCAACACATCTTTCAGACTGTTGTATGAAATCGAAGCACTCAAAGGAAACCCATAGAGACGTGGGGAGAATGTGCAGACTCCACACAGACAGTGACCCAAGCCAGGAGTTGAACCCACGTCATTATTGCTGTGAGGCAGTAGTGCTAACCACCATGTCACTGAGATAGAGGGTTGCAATTTCTGTGTTTGCTTGGAAGAGGGATTTACAAATATAGGGTGAAATTAAAGGAGGAGGGTTTATGGAAAACTTCAAATACATTGCAATAAAGTTATTGCAAAAAGTGACTTACTGAATGGAGACTTCAGTCCTGGTTGCAGCATGAATGAGGTACAAGGATGTGGCCATAATCACTTCAGACAGCCGCTGAAACTGCCTGTAAACCAAAGCACAGAGCGGACTGAACAGCTAATCTTGAAATATGACCAGTAATTTCTTTGCTGGCTAGACCTGGTGTCCAATGTGTCTCTAATCAGCCTTATTTATGATCATAGTGACACAGTTTTATCCTCACTCAGAGTTTAGACGAAAACTCCTCGTACCTAAACTCAGATAAATGGACTTCACGACTTTATACTTACTTCATAAGCAGCTAATACAATTCTGTGACAAAGGGAGTGAAGCAGTTACAAAGATAGCACCTCATATTCCTGAAATAATTCCTCAGAGGCTAGTATGCCTTCACCAGACTCCCTTTATTTACAAACTCAATTCCACTCCAAAGAATGTTTCAGGATCCAGAATACTGCCAGAATTCAGTGTCAGTAACCTTGACACTCAATAGCTGCTTATGAAGTAAGTATAAAATTATAAAGTCCATAGTGGCAGGAATAACTATAACTCATGACTTTGCGGTGTGTTCTGTCACCGGAGAGTAATCCAGCATTGTTGCCGTTCATGATCATATTTGCGTGCTTTTGATGATCATAGATCATTGGTTCTACCTCCCCGGGGCTTCTTGTTTGTTTTCGATCAAGGGCTAAATGACCAATTCCAAAAACCTCGCAATGGGTGATCCGGCTGGATCAGTGCAAAAAGGAACTATCTGCCTGAAAGGTAGGAGACCGACTGGGTTGCAAACCGGACAAACAACAACCCCTCAGACGAGTCAGTAACCGCTCTCTGTGAAAAGTTGCAAAAGCTAGGTTACAATAATAACAAGATCAATCTCGACCCAAATGGAAGAGCTGATCTTGAGATCATGTCAAATTGCTGGGCACTATTGGGTGGTAGACTCGGGTCCCAGGCCTGAGGAATCTATTACTCCAATATATGAAGACGAGGAGCCTGTTGTAGAAGAGTCGGTCTGGACGGCCCATCCAGCCGAGGAAGTGGAGATAACCACCTGCACCTTCTACAACAAGAGATATCAAGCCCTGAATAAGGGTACAGGAGCTAAAGCAAAAATCGCAACTACCGCAAGCGATGGGGGTGCCCAGGACGAAGGCATTTTCATCGAGACTATTATAACCAAACCTACAGAAGACCGTTCAGAGGTTAAGGAAGTGGTGATCCATTATCCCACTGATGCGTTGTATTGCAAGCCCTGCAATTCCATACTCCCCATGGTTGGAGCATTCAGAGACCATTTCGAGACAGTGCACAAGACCAAGAACATTGTGACTGAACGTTCTCGATGCGGTAAGTCCGGGGAGTTCCACTCTATCGCCAGCCACTATCAGAAATGTCAGGGCGAGAAGCCCCTGGCAGTCAGGCAGTACAAGTGCAGTGCCTGTGAGTTGGCCTTTACCACAGAGAGTGGACTCAGCCAGCATGAGCAACACCGTCATCCAGTTCTTCGCAATGAGAAACACGCAGAGAAGGCACTGCCCAAACCTTCAGCCAAACAGGGAAGGAGTAAGATCATATGGTCCAAGGAGGAGGAATCACTCCTTAAAGAGCTTGAAAAGAGATTTGCTGGCATCAGATTTATTAACAAAGAGATTGGGAGTTTTAACATCCATACAGGTGGGGTAGGGCATGGTTTGAAATGCGTATACTTTAATGCAAGAAGTATTCGCAATAAGGTGGAAGAACTTGCAGCTTGGACCAGTACCTGGAACTTCGATGTTGTGGCCATTTCAGAGACATGGATAGAGCAGGGACAAGAATGGTTGTTGCAGGTTCCGGGGTTCAAATGCTTCAGTCAGAGTAGAGAAGGAGGTAGAAGGGGGGGAGGAGTGGCATTATTAGTCAAAGACTGTATCACAGTGACAAAAGGAAGTTTGATGAGGACTTGTCTGTTGAGGTAGTATGGGCTGAGGTTAGAAACAGGAGAGGAGAGGTCACCCTGTTGGGAGTCTTTTATAGACCTCCTAAAAGTTCTAGAGAGGTAGAGGAAAGGATTGCAAAGTCGATCCTGGACAGGAGTGAAAGTAATAGGGTAATTGTTATGGGGGACTTTAACTTTACTAATATTGATTGGAATAGCTATAGCTCTAGCTCGTTAGAGGGGTCAGTTTTTGTACAAAGTGTGCAGGAAGGTTTTTTGACTCAGTATGTAGATAGGCCAACTAGAGGTGAGGCTACATTGGATTTGGTGCTGGGCAATGAGCCAGACCAGGTGTTAGGCTTGGAAGTTGGTGAACATTTTGGTGATAGTGACCACAATTCGGTTACGTTCACCTTAGTGATGGATAGGGATAGGCATGAAGCTGGGGGCAGTAGTTATAGCTGGGGGAAGGGTAATTATGAGGCCATCAGGAGAGAATTAGGGTGCATAGGTTGGACTAGGAAACTACAGGGACTGGGAACATCTGGAATGTGGAGCTTATTCAAGGAGCAGCTACTGCGAGTCCTTGATAAGTATGTCCCTGTCAGGCAAGGAGGAAATGGTCGAGTAAGGGAACCATGGTGTACTAAAAAAGTTAATTTGCTGGTTAAAAGGAAAAAGGAGGCTTATGTCAGGATGAGGCTTGAAGGCTCAGTTAGTGCAATGGATAGCTATAGATTAGCCAGGAGGGAGCTAAAGAGTGAGTTGAGGAGAGCTAAAAGGGGACACGAGAAGAAGACTTTGCTGATAGGATCAAGGAGAATCCTAAAGCTTTCTTAGATATGTTAAGAATAGAAGATTGGTTAGGGCAAGATTAGGGCCAGTCATAGACAGCAGTGGGAAGTTGTGCGTGGAGCCTTGAAGAGATTGGAGAGGCACTGAACAAAATATTTCTCTTCGGTATTCACGCAGGGAGATGTAAATGTAGTTGTGGAGAACACTGGGATACAGAGTTGCAAACTGGAAAGTATTGAAGTAGATAAGGAGGATGTGCTAGATATTCTTGAGGGTTTGAAGTTAGATAAGTCCCCTGGGCCGGACAGGATTTACCCTAGGATTCTCTGGGAGGCGAGAGAGGAGATTGCAGAGCCTCTGGCTCTGATCTTCAGGTCGTCGTTGGTTACGGGTATAGTGCCGGAAGACTGGAGGATAGCGAATGTGGTCCCATTGTTCAAGAAGGGGAAGAGAGGCTTTCCAGGGAATTATAGGCCAGTGAGTCTTACTTCTGTTGTGGGCAAAGTATTGGAGAGAATTATTAGGGATAGGATTTATAGTTATTTAGAGGGAAATGAATTGATTGGGGATAGTCAGCATGGTTTTGTGAAGGGTAGGTCGTGCCTTACTAACCTTATTGAGTTTTTTGAAAAAGTGACCAAAGAGGTGGATGGGGGTAAGGCAGTTGATGTGGTATATATGGACTTTAGTAAGGCGTTCGATAAGGTGGCGCATGGAAGGCTTCTGCAGAAAATGCAGATGTATGGGATTGAGGGTGATTTAGCTAATTGGATTAGGAATTGGCTATCAGATAGAAGACAGAAGGTGGTGGTTGATGGGAGATATTCATCGTGGAGTTCGGTTACTAGTGGTGTACCTCAGGGATCTGTTTTGGGGCCCCTGCTGTTTGTAATTTTTATAAATGATCTGGATGAGAGTATTGAAGGATGGATTAGTAAATTTGCGGATGACACCAAAGTCGGAGGAGTGGTAGATAGTGAAGAGTGGTGTTCTAGTTTGCAGAGAGACTTGGACAAGTTGCAGAGCTGGGCCGAGAGGTGGCAAATGGAGTTTAATGTGGAAATGTGTGAGGTAATGCACTTTGGCAGGAATAATAAATGTGTAGAGTATAGGGCTAATGGTAGGATTCTTAATAGTGTTGATGAATAGAGGGATCTTGGTGTGTATGTGCATAGATCCCTGAAAGTAGGCAGTCAAGTCGAGAAGGTTGTTAAGAAGGCATATGGAGTCTTAGCTTTTTATTGGTAGGGGGATTGAATTTCGGAGCCGCAACGTCATGTTGCAACTGTACAAAACTCTAGTGCGGCTGCACTTGGAGTATTGTGTGCAGTTCTGGTCCCCACATTATAAGAAAAATGTGGAGGCATTGGAGAGGGTACAGAGGAGGTTTACCAGGATGTTGCCTGGTATGGAGGGCAGGTCTTATGAAGAGAGGCTGAGGGATTTGAGTTGTTTTCGTTAGAAAGAAGGCGGCTAAGAGGAGACCTTATTGAAACATATAAGATGATTAGAGGTTTAGATAGGGTGGACAGTGATAGCCTTTTTCCTAGAATGGAGAAAGCTAGCACGAGGGGACATAGCTTTAAATTAAGGGGTGGTAGTTATAGGACGGATGTCAGAGGTAGGTTCTTTACCCAGAGGGTGGTAAGGGTATGGAATGCCCTGCCTGCTGCAGTTGTAGATGCACCAAGTTTGGTGGCGTTTAAGAGGTCGGTAGATAAGTTTATGGATGAAAAGGGAATGGTTTAGGTTAGAGGGTCATTGCTTGTTCCTAATTGGTCCGCGCAACATCAAGGACCGAAGGGCCTGTTCTGCGCTGTAATGTTCTATGTTCTATGTTCTAATATAGCCAAACAAATCTCTGACAAGTGCAGGTTGCTTGCAAATGTGCACAAAGCAGCAAACAATGCACTCCCAGTCGTTTCTGAAAACCCAGGCTCTGAGCAAGATCAGGAGCTGGAGGAGGCGGATGTCGGAGAGCCAGTCCCGCAGATAAGTACCACCAGTCGGCCCCCAGCTCGGGTCCCTAAACACAGGGATGTGGATTAACACCTCATCCAGGCCAAGGGGCTCCTAAATGCGAGGAACGACCCCGACAAACAGGCCCTGGCAGTGGGGATAATAGAGAGCATCACCGACCTTCTGATGGGCGGTGCAACTAACGGGCAAAGAAAGGATGGTCCAAAGGCAAAGGCACCAGAGAAGGATAACCAAAGGCCCAGGCACAAGGTGAATAGTGGAGCAAAGAAAAGATGGGCAAAACAGAAATCCAATTTTAGGGCAACGCAACTGCTCTACAAGAACAATAGGCACCAACTTGCCCAGCAGATTATGGGCGCGCCTTCACAGATGAAATGTCCACTTTCCATAGAGGAACTGGAGGCAAGCTTTCGAGAGAAACTCTCCAGTCGGAATAATAAAGCAAACATAAACAAGTTTCAACCATACAGCGGGCAAACCAATAATGGCGAGTTGATGAAGCCAATCACCGAGGAAGAGGTCACCCAGGCTATCAAGGGCATTAAGGAGGACAGCGCGCCCGGACCGGATGGTCAGAAATTGGAGGACATCCGGGATATTCACGAGGCTTACAAGACCCGCATGCCTCGCCTCTTCACCCTGTGGTTGGCTTCAAAAATGATCCTGAACTGTATGAAGCAGAGTTGATCCCAAAGTGAGGATAGGAAACGCCTTAAAAACATAGACAACTGTCAACAATTATGATCGGTCCAATGCTGCTGCGTCTGTTCACCAAGATCATGGCAAAGAGACTGAGCGAAACAGTCGAGATAAACCCAAGGCAGAAAGGGTTTTGGTAGCTACTCCCGGATGCAACCAAAACATTGCAGTGTTGCAGAACACCATGAAGGGAGCTAAGAAGAACCACAATGACCTCGCGGTTGTGTTTGTTGATTTGGCGAAAGCGTTCAATTCTGTCGGCCATAAACTGCTCATCAAATCACTACAGGGAGTCAACCTCCCAAAAGCCTTTATGGAACTCATTCGGGACCTCTACACTGGCAACACAACGGTGGTGGAAGACGAGAAGTCCAAAACCACCCCAATAAACATTGAGAGGGGTGTCAAACAGGGAGACCCGCTCTCACCAATATTGTTCAACATTGATTTGGATCCGCTGTTACGTAGTCTCGAAGCGGCAAAGTCTGGAGTCAGCATGACACTAGACGGAGCAAGAATCAACTGCTCAGCCCTTGCATTTGCAGATGACATCGCCCTGCTCAATGACTCTCACACCGGGATGGCCCGAAACCTGAAGATTCTCCAGTCTTTTTGCGAAATGACTGGTCTTACTGTCAACACCAGCAAGACCAAAGGATTCCACATTACCTGCAAGAGGAAGACCTTCTTATACAATCAGTGCAAAAACTGACAGATTCAGAAGGAAGACATCGCATACATCCCCCTAGGAGAGACTGAGAAATACCTGGGAGCCCGGATAGATCCGTGGGCTGGTGTGGAAGAAGGAGCATGGGAGGAGAAGCTGAAGACCTGGATCTCCAGCTTACAGGCAGCAGCTCTTCGCCCAAGACAACGCGTTGAGTTGCTTACAGTCCATGTTATCCCGAGACTATATTATCATCTGATCCTGTCAGAAGCGTCTCAGAATACGCTAACTAAACTGGATCAAATCATTCGCAACACTGTCAAACAATTCCTGCACCTTCCACCTCACACAACAGATGGCATCCTCTATTCACAGGCTCAGAATGGAGGTCTGGGAATTCCCAAGCTCAAGATCCAAATTCCACCTGTGGTGATCTGAAAATGGGAATCACTGTCTGCTTCTAATGACCGAGTCATTTGTGCCTCTTTCCAGTTCTGCGAGAAGAATTGAGATCTCTCAAGGCATTGAGAGAGATCGAAGACTTCATGCCAACAACCGAAGATGGCAGCAATGATGAGACAGAGTCATTGGCGATGATCAGAGCTGCATTACCAACGCTGGCTGCGGAACAGAGACAGGCCCCAGGAAGCCACTGAACAAATACGCAGGGTGGAGGGAATGGGAATTCCACAAGTGGAGACAGCTAACTTTTCAAGAAGTGGGAATCCACTACTACCATAACGATAAAATATCCAACAGTTGGATGAAGGCTGCATATCAGCTGAAATCCCATCGCCTCAAACAACATGCTGCTACAATGCAACTTATATCTGACGAGGGTGATTCTGTCAAGAGGGAATCCCTCTGCCACAAAAACCTGCCGAAGATGTGAGGCAGGTTGGGAAACACTTGGACACATTTCTGGCTTTTGCCCATTTGTGAAGAACTGCCGAATCGAGTGCCACAATAAGATCTTGGACCAACTGCGCAATTACATTGGAAAATACGGCTGGACATCCTACCTGGAACCGAGGCTCATCACCAAAGACGGCACCCTCTGGAAGCCGGATATCATCTTCAAGAGGGAGAAAGATCAGCAGGTTGCGGTGGTGGATGTGACAGTCCGTTTCAAAGACAATTGTGACAGTTTGGAGAAGGCGTGGCAGGAGAAGTGCCTAAAGTACCAACACCTCGGACCAGAAATTGGAAAACTGACCGGATGCCCAAATCCCCAATACTTTGGATTTGTTGTTGGCGCCAGGGGCAAGCGGCTGGAAAAAAATAACAGCTTCATGGCTTTCCTGGGTGTAAAGAGATTCCATTCATTCGCCCAACAAATTTCAAGGCTCACCCTGTCACTTACGTTGGAGCTACTGGGGATCTTCAATGACAGGTGAGAGAACAGTCGGGGGAATATTGTTCTCCAGATTTTCCATCTCAGTACAGCGGAACAGAGATCAGAAAAACAGAACAAAGAACAAAACAGCACAGGAAACAGGCCCTTTGGCCCAACGAGCCTGCGCCACCACCCCAATGCTCTCACCTCCACCCGTGATCACCGTCCATGTCCACAGATCCATGGATTAAAAACCAAATTTGAGACAATTTAGGGAGAATTTGTTTTGCCAATTAGCCTAAGAGCACATCTTTGGGATGTGGGAGGAAACGGGAGCACCCGGAGAAAACCCACGCAAGCACGGGGAGAATGCGCAAACTCCCACAGACACAGGCCCAAATCCATGTATCTGCACAGCACAGCGATAGTCACTGAGCTGTCGTGTTGCCCATCAAATGGTCTAGGTCAAGCGTACACTAACGACGTGAAGCACTAGGATACTCTCGAAAAATCCAAGAGCAGCCCTCTCACGACCCATCGCGTGTATGCCCCTCGTTAGACAACAAGGTGGACCAAAGCACCTGTAGGATACAAACAAGTACATCAATATCATCATCTATTTACACACTTCCCAGGGACTCCCCAGGCTCATGATCCCTATTTTAAATCAGTTTTCTATACCCCTCCATTCCCATTCTGTTCATGTGCCCATCTAAGTATTTCTTAAATAACTCCAGACTACCTGCCTCCACCATTTTACTTGGCAGCGCATTCCATACCCCCACCACCCTCTGTGTGAAAAAACTCCCTCTAGCATCCAAATTATACCTTACCTCCCTCACCCTAAGCCCGTGACCCCTCGTGCTATTTGAGTCCATCCTAGAAAAAGCTTAACCCTGTTTACTCTATCTATACCCCTCATAATCTTGTACACCTCTATTAGATCTCCTCTAAGTCTATGTCTTTCTAAGGAAAACAGCCCCAATTTGCCTAACCTCTCCTCGTAACTCAGAACTTCCATACCAGGCAGCATCCTGGTAAACCTCCTCTGCACTCTCTCCAGAGTCTCTACGTCCTTCCGGTAGTAAGGCGACCAGAACTGGACGCAGTATTCCAAATGAGGTCTAACCAGTGTTTTATACAACTGCAACATTAAAGGCCAGCTCTTGTACTCTATACCCCTTCCTATAAAGGCTAACATACTATATGCTTTCTTCACAACCTCTCCACTTGCTCTGCCACCTTCAGAGACTTGTTCACCTGCACCCCCAGGTCCCTCTGCGTTTCTATACTCTTAATAGGTCTACCCTTTATCATATACCTCCCCCATACATTCTTTCTCCCGAAATGCATCACCTCACATTTATCAGGATTGAATTCCATCTGCCATCTATCTGCCCAAGCTACCAGCCTATCTACGTCCTGCTGCATCGCCTGACAATGCTCCTCACTATCCGCAAGTCCAGCCATCTTTGTATTGTCTGCAAACTTGCTGATCACTCCACTTAGTCCCTCTTCCAAGTCATTTATATATATTACAAATAGAAGAGGTCCCAGTACCGAGCCCTGTGGCACACCACTAGTGACCGATCTCCAGCTAGAAAAACACCCTTCCACTATTACTCTCTGTTTCCTATTACTAAGCCAGTTACTTATCCACCTAGCTGCCTGTCCTTGTATCCCATGAGCCTTGACCTTCTCAACTAACCTCCCACAAGGAACGTTGTCAAACACCTTACTAAAATCCATATAGACGACATTAACGGCTCGTCCTTTGTTGACCGTTTTCGTCACCTCCTCAAAAAATTCTACCAGATTCGTAAGATACGACCTCCCTTAACAAATTCATGCTGCGTATCCCTAATCAGATTGCAACACTCTAAGTGCCTATACATCCTATCTCTAAGAATCCCCTCCAACAGCTTCCCTACCACTGACGCCAAACTCACTGGCCTATAATTTCCAGGGTTATCTCTGCTACCCTTTTTAAACAACGGTACAACATTAGCTATTCTCCAGTCCTCTGGGACCTCACCTGTGTCCAAAGAAGAGACAAAGATTTGCGTCAGAGGCCCAGCAATTTCACATCGCACCTCCCTAAGCAGTCTGAGATAAATGCCATCAGGCCCTGGAGATTTATCAGTTTTAATGCTACCCAGAAGCTCTAACACTTCCTCCGTCGGTATGGATATTTCCCTCAACTGGTCCACAGCTCCCTCAGAGACAGGAGCTGTCAACTAGCCCCTCTCCTTCGCGAATACCGACGCAAAGTATTCATTCAGGATCTCCCCCATTCCCTCGGCCTTTTAGCACAGTTCCCCTCCTCTGTCCCTAAGAGGTCCAATTTTTCCTCTAACCACCCTTTTATTCCTAACATAGGAGTAAAAAGCCTTTGGATTTTCCTTAATCCTATCCGCCAAAATCATTTCATGCCCCCTTTTTGCCCTTCTAACTCCCTGTTTGAGGTGTCTCCTACTCTCTCTATATTCCTCCAATGCTGTCTCCGTTCCCAGCTTATCTATATAAAAATTGCTGGATTTATAAAGGAGCTGAGATTAGTATTTCAGCTGATGAAGGCAAGTAAAAGCTTCCTTTATTACAGTATTGACTATGTTTCATTGCCTGAAAGATACTTTAGGATGTCCTTTTTCACATTCATTCATGAATGTGGGCGTCTCTGGCATGACTCGGCCCTCCCTAATTGCTGTTAGTGAGCTGAAGGTGAGCCTCCTTCTCCATTATAACGGAGTGTCTTGCTTGGTTATTCCAGAGCTGGGTTAGGAGCCAACCACATTGCTGTGAGTCTGGGTCACATGTAGGTAAGGGCGGCTAAGAACAGCAGATTTCCTTCCCTAAAGGATATTAGTGACACAGATGGGGCCTTATGAAATATTGTTTGTTTGGTCACCGCTACTGATGTGAATGTTTTTTTCAATTTATTGAATTTTTTTTGGAAGATGCCACAAGAGGATGCAGGTTTAAGGTGCTGGGGAATAGGTACAGAGGAGATGTTAGGGGTAAGTTTTTCATTCAGAGGATGGTGAGTGAGTGGAATTGGCTGCCGGTGGAGGTGGATTCAATAGGATCTTTTAAGATACTTTTGGATAAGTATATGAGACTTCGTAAGATAGAGAGTTATAGGTAAGCCTAGTAGGTAGGGAGATATTTGGAGCAACTTGTGGGCCGAAGGGCCTGCTTGTGCTGTAGTTTTTCTATGTTCCAAGACTGACCTGGAGATGACCAATTAGGTGGCACAGTGGCACAATGGTTAGCACTGCTGCCTCACAGCACCAGGGACTCGGATTCGATTCCTGGCTTGGGTCACTCTGTGGAGTCTATACGTTTTCCTCATGCCTGCATGGGTTTCCTCCGGGTGCTCCAGTTTCCTCCTGCGCTCTGAAGGTGTGTGGGTGAGGCGGATTGACCTTGCTGGAATTATCCGATAGTGTCAGAGGCATTAGCTAGGGTAAAAGCACGGGGGTTGTGGGGATAGGGCCTGGGTGGGATTGTCGTCGGTGCAGACTTGATGGGTTGAATGGCCTCCTTCTGCACTGCAGGGATTCTATGATTCTATGACAATTGAAGTAAAGATATGAAGCAGTTAATCTGGTTGTTAAACACACGTGGCACTGTTTTAACTAGAACTCGCCTTTAGATTCAGGCATCGTTCGAGTTCAGTGTTTCAGATTGATGTTGAGCGAGATTGTGATGTCTGGTGGGTATGACTTGTCATGTGGACTGTACAAGTACATAAAACCCGACCCACAATGCTCAGGACAAAGACCCCAACAGGGTGAGGATTGTCAGGAGCCATGAAAGGAATGTTCCTGTTCCAAACTATCAAAGTATCAACCAGCTCATGAATCCTTCTGTTAATTCAACAATAAAAACTTGCACCCTGCATGATCATTGGACATCCACAAACTGTTTGCAGACAATGACGTGCTTTTTGAAGCTTATTTTTTGCTGGAAATGTGGCAGTCAGAGTGGGCATGATCCCTGAGGTATACCACTTGTAACCGAACTCCACGATGAATAACTTCCATCAACCACCACCCTCTGTCTTCTATCTGCTAGCCAATTCCTAATCCAATTAGCTAAATCACCCTCTATCCCATACATCTGCATTTTCTGCAGAAGCCTTCCATGGGCCACCTTATCGAACGCCTTACTAAAGTCCATATATACCACATCAACCGCCTTACCCCCATCCACCTCTTTAGTCACTTTTTCAAAAAACTCAATGAGGTTAGTAAGGCACGACCTACCCTTCACAAAACCATGCTGACTATCCCCAATCAATTCATTTCTCTCTAAATAACTATAAATCCTATCCCTAATAATTCTCTTCAATACTTTGCCCACAACAGAAGTAAAATTCACTGGCCTGTAATTCCCCAGAAAGTTTCTATTCCCCTTCTTGAACAATGGGACCGCATTCGCTATCCTCCAGTCTTCCGGCACTATACCCGTAACCAACGATGACCTGAAGATCAGAGCCAGAGGCTCTGCAATCGCCTCTCTCGCCTCCCAGAGAATCCTAGGTTGGCCATGCTAAAATTGCCTCTTAGTGCCCTGAGATGCATAGGGTAGAGGGATTAGCAGGTAAATATGTAGGGATCTAGATTAAGGCCTGGGTGGGATTGTAGTTGGTGCAGGCTTGATGGGCCAAATGGCTCTTTCTGCACTATAGGATTTCTATGATCTACTTTTATGGTGTTGACTGAGGGATAAATAATGGTTGGGATGATAGAATTATAGAATCTTACAGTGCAGAAGGAGGCCATTCAGCCCATCAAGTCGGCAACAACAATCCCCCCCAGACCCTATCAGCATAACCCAACATATTTACTCTACCTAATCCCCCTGACACTAAGGGTCGATTGACCTTTGCCAATCTTTGAGGGGGATACTGAGGAGGACACCACACATTCCTTCATGTCCACTTACCGGGGGCTTCAGTTCAACCTCTCCTCAGAAGGACATCACTAGCAGTGCAGCACTGTGCAATAGAAGTCTTGATTTTGCGTGCACACGTCCCGCAGTGGGGTTTGACCCCCAATCTCCCGACTCACTGATTGAGGGATTGCCATCCACTGAAAGGTGACCTCTCGCACTGCTGCCAAAAGAACAAAGAAAATTACAGCACAGCCCTTCGGCCCTCCAAGCCTGCACTGACCATACTGCCAGACTGAACTAAAACCCCCTACCCTTCTGGGGACCATATCCCTCTATTCCCATCCTATTCATGTCTTTGTCAAGATGCCCCTTAAATGAGGACTGAGGAAAGGTACAATAAAGCATAACCATTCCAATCCGGAATCTTTTGTAATAATTGTGATGTTACCCAGAATGTAAACAAGAATACAAAAAACCTCTCTAATTTTGTTAGATGAATTATGTAAATATTTACCAGCTCCTATTCATCGAACACTGTTGCTTACTTCACATTCATCATTGTCTGACAAGGATTAAAATTGTTCAAGATATCAGAGAGACATTAATATTAATCTGCTTTACTATTGATGCTGTTTCTAAATAATCCAGCTAGTTCCCATAGGAACACGCAATGCTTCAAATACGCTTTTTATGAACTGATTAGTTCTATTTTAGACCAAAAATATTACCAGATTCAACACAGCTAGCAACACTTCAGAGACCACAGTGGTTCGAGCAGACAGAAAATCATCACCTTCCCAATGGGAATACAGGATAGACAGTAAATTCTGGTCTAGCCACATCCTAAGAATGAATGAAAAAAATAACTGGGGTGAGTCTGGAGGGGTGGGAGGGATGGAGCTGATGGGGAGGTAGATGCTGGGGAGGACAGAGCTCGGATAAGATGAGAGAGTGGGAGGGAAGGAGTGAGGAGGGGTGCGATGGGGAAGATAGGGAAGATGGGGAAAGGTGGATGGGTGAGATTGGGAGGATGGAAGGCAGGGAGTGAGGAGGAGTGAGATAGGAGAATGGAGAGGGGAGGAGCGGGGTAGGGTGAGATGGGGAGGGGAGGAGAGGAGAGGAGCGGGGTGGGGAGAGATGGGGAGGGGAGGAGCAAGGTGGGGTGAGGTGGGGTGGGAAGGAAAGGAGCGGGGTGGGGTGAGATGGTGAGGGGAGGGGAGGAGCAGGGCAGGGTGGGGTGGGGTCTTCTCCATAGCTTTAGCAGGAAGTTAGAGAAAATCCCAGTGAGAGATACCATCACTGATGGATTCGTGGTCCACGGTGTGGGAGCTGCAGTGACAGTTTCAACCTCCTCTTCCTTCTCCTTCATGAATACAGGAATTAACAGCCATTCGGCCCCTCGAGCCTGCTCTCCCAGTTGCTAAGACCATGGCTGATCTGTTTGAGAGCGTATCATATTATACGGTCACCACAGATGTGTCAGCTTGGATCAGGTGCTACCATTCTCATCTCAGAGTCACAAGCTTCAAGCCCCACTTCAGGGCTTGAGTACAAAAATCAAGACAGTCTCCTCAGTGCAGTTCAGAGAGGGTGCTGCACTGCTGAGGGTCTCATCCTGCAGGGTGTAGCATACAATACTTTCAATGGTGCAGCACACAGCCCCTGTGTTCCTCGCCAATGTTTATCCTTCAATCCATCTTTAAAAACAGGTGATGTTTGTGGGATCTTGCTGTGTGTATATTGGCTGCTGCGTTTCCTTCAACTCAACATCCTGAGGTCTCTGATAGTCATAAAAAAAGCATGATATAAATATAAACCTTGACGAGGCCAGCAGAAGACAAAGCTGATCTTTGGGTCATTTATCATCGAACAATTCCCATGTTATGGGCACTGATACCCCTAATCTCACTCCACGCTTTAATTTTTGGTGGGCTATTTTAACTCATACACACCTTCTTCAAAAAGAAGAACAAGTAGTTAAAAAAAGCCTTTGAAGTGTGACACTACATTTCACTGGCCCATTATTCCATTAGTATTTGCAGAGCTGTATCTTAATTGGCTCCAGGCAACACAAGGTCTATTTATAGCAGCAGTCACAAGTCTGGCAGTTATTCTTGCACAAGCTACACGCCAATTAATCAAGACTCGCCCAGCTAACCTAAGCACCAGAATATCGCTGAGGTCACAAGGACAAACTCAACATTTAAACAAATCATGAGATCTCACAAAAGCACCAGTCCCCCCACACCCTGATTCCTGCATCCCACCTCCCACATTCCTGCAATCTGGACAAATGTAAAATCTGTCTCAAACTAGATAATCTAAGGGATGAAGAATTTTCCATCATCTCTCCCCTCCCCATCTCACACACACAGACACACACACGGACACACAACCACAGAATTTTTACAGTACAGAATGAGGCTATTCAGCTCATCTAACCTGCACTGGCTCTCTGGGAGAGCATTCTACCCAGTCCCACTCCCTTGTCTTAGCCCCATAACCTGCACATTCTCTCTTTTCAGATATCAATCCAATTTCCTTTCCAATACAGTGATTGAACCTGCCTTCGCCACCCTCTCAGGAAGCTCGTTCCAGACTCCAACCTCAGTGAAATAACTTTTCCTCTCTCAACTTTTACCAATTATTTTGAATCTGTGCTCTCCAGTTCTTGAGCTTCTCTCGAGAGGGGGCAGTTTCTCACTATTTATCCAGTCCATGCCCATCCATCCAGAAATGAATATTTCTGCCAAGTCTCCTCTCAGCCTTCTTTTCTCTAAGGAAAACAGACCCAAACTCTTCACTCTATCCTCACAGCTACAGTTCCTTATCCCTGGAATCATTCTTGTGAGTCTCCTCTGGATCTCTCCAGTATCTTCACATCTTTGCTCAGGTATAGTGCCCAGGACTGGACACAGTTTCCAGATGAGACCTGCCTAGTATCTGATACAAGTTCAACGTGACCTCCCTACACTTGTACTCAATGCCCTGAGCTTACCAAGTGTTTTATTAATACAAGGAAAGCACACAAGCAAACACGTAAATATGTTCACACAACATATACACACACGGGCCATCACACACTTAAGTAAGCACAAAATACATGAACAAGCACACAAACATGTGAACACACACACAACCACACACACGTGAGCTTGCACACATGCACACACATACATGTACATAAATATGCACATATGAACAAACATGTTCAGATGTGCACATACACAGCATATATACACACATTGTCCACCCAGTAAATAATTCAGGAAGAAAATGCAAGCTTCAAGTTCCTCTATCTCAGCTCCCTCTGAAGTATTGAAAGGGTTCATGAGCTGGTTGAACGTCTGGAAGGCCATTACTCAAAGAGGTCTTCCATAGCTGTAATCAAATATTCACTAAGGATAAAGACGTTGTAGCTGCAATGGAGTTACTGTGAAAAATCCCCTAATCGCCACACTCCGGCACCTGTTCGGGTACACTGAGGGTCAATGCACCCTAACCAGCATGTCTTTCAGACTGTGGGAGGAAACTGAAGCACCCGGAGGAAACCCACGCAGACATGGGGAAAACATGCAAACTCTGCACAGTGACCCAAGCTGGAAATCGAAACCAGATCCTTGGCGCTGGAAGGCAGATTTGCTAAGCACTGTACCACCGTGCCACCCTACTGAGCAGCGTGGGGGCACCTGCAGCTTCTGGATGAGTATTCCACGGGGTGCAGGGTATCCGACTGGTTATTCAACTGGAATTCAGAAGCTGGAGCCTCCGGACTAGGGTTGGAATGCCTCACTTTCTGATTGAGAGCCAGGGGTGCTATTATACATCCTTAGGAGGTAAGGGTTTATGATTAAATGTCTTTGTAACTAGGAGCAACAGGGCTTCCGAAATTAAACCACAAGGAGAAAGAACAACTTATTCTACTCTGAAAATCAGAATACTATCAACCAGAACTGCTTGTGCCAGTGACTGAAAAACATCAACTATAAATGATTAATGTCACAGTTCTTCTGACGATAGGCAGAGGGGTCTATTAACTGTATGTAGAAAAGTAAATGGTTAATAAATCTAATGCAATGATTCAGGAATGAGGCAGTCAGGAAAGTTAGTCTGAGTGAGATGTCTTTAAATAAGTATAGCTGTTCATTTAAATCAATTGTATTTAAAACTTTGGAGAACATACATCATGAGGCCTTATCTCTGACATGTATGTAAATGGAGGTGTTTAAAGGAACATGCTTCTCAGCGGCTATTGGGGAGTTTGAAAGCCGAGATTCTCTGAAATGCCGCTGTGTCTGTGTGTATCCTGGTCACCTCTGCAGTGTGTGGATAAAGTGCACTCGGAGGCAGGTAGTGGTCTCATGCCACTGTTTCCACTGAGCTGAGGTTTTTGATCAGTTCAGTTCTTCTTGCTGTACCTCCCTCAGAGTGTCCATCACTGACCAGTTCTTGGCTACTACCAATGCCTTGCTGCAGCCGGTGCTCGAGATGGAAGGTTGACTCTCTCTATCTCCACTTCCACTTTGCAATCTCCTTCTAAAAACGCAGCTCTTCTGCCTTGGAACCCCACCAGCCCCCACAACCGTCCCCCGCCCCACCCTATTTCAGCAGTGCCTCTGACTTTGACCTGTCCACTTCCCCTGCAAAGAGTCACTCTGCCACCCACGCTCCCAGCCTCACCTTCTGCCCCTCCCTCTCTGCCTTGTCCCCTGCACACCACCCCTCAGCTCCCACTATGTCTGATCTCCCCTCTCTCGCTCGCTATGCCTCTCTCCCTCTCCTGCCTCAGTCCCCCTTCCTGTTATGAGTAACAGTGACTGGCCTGTTGGGTAGTGTGCAGAGGGCCTGCTGCTACATATTAGGCCTTTACCTCCCAGCTGCATGGCCACTTGCTGTGTGTGTCGGGGCCTGACTTGCGCTGCCAATCAGGGGCTCAGACTTACTCAGGCACAACATAGCTCTGTGCGTCCTGTTCTACGTGGGAAACAGTTCTATTTCTCCTCACAGGGCTTTATTTACTTTAATTATAAAGTATTTTCTTTCAAAGTCAAGGTGATTGCATTCACTCTGTATTGTGTCGCTCTGTATTCTCCACTCTGTATTTTGTTGCTGGAGCTGGCTTTCGCCATTGGCCGCGATGTTCTGTTCCTGGGTCAGCAGGATTCCCTATTGCATGCTCCCTTCACCACCAGGAAACTCACAGCCGGGCGCCCCATCAACAGGTGCTAAAGGTCCCGTTTGCATAAACAGTCAGAAAATTCCCTCCATTGTTTCTGAGGTGGGATTTTTCCAGTCCTGCCCAAGCAAAGACTGGAAACTCCCTCCCGAGATAAACTCTATTTTCCCATGGCAAGAGGGACTGGAAAATCTACCCATGGAGTTGTTTTTTTCATGGGCTAATACTGTTGGTTTTACCCGCTAGGCTATCGAGATTAATTCAACATCTTCAGCCTCTCTATTGAGACAATACAGTAAATGTGATAAATTGTGGAAGTAAAGATCTGTGTGGGAATCAGCATGGGTATGTGCTGTGATTGTCTGATGTGTTGTTAAATTATTAAACACTGCAGTGGAAGTTAACTTACCTTCCTGCTAGAGAAAGTGATATAACTCCATGGTTGCAGCACAGAGGAGGCCAGAAACACAGAAAGACCTGGGAATCCTTGTTCAAGATTCTCTTAAGGTTAATGTGCAGGTTCACTCAGGAAGGCAAATGCAATGTTAGCATTCATGTCGAGAGGGCTAGAATACAACAGCAGGGATGGACTTCTGAGGCTGAATAAGGCTCTGGTCAGACCCCATTTTGAGTGTTGTGAGCAATTTTGGGCCCCATATCTGAGGAAGGCTGTGTTGGCCTCCAGAGGCGGTTCACAGAAATGATCTCTGGAATGAAAAGCTTGTTGTTTGTGGAACAGTTGAGGACTCTGGGTCTGTACCATTGGAATTTAGAAGGATGAGGGGCAGAACTTTTGAAACTTACAGGATGCTGCGAGGCCCTGGATAGATTGGATGTGGAGAGGATGTTTCCACCAGTAGGAAAAACCAGAACCAGAGGGCACAACCTCAGGCTAAAGGGACGATCCTTTAAAACAGAGATGGGGAGGAATTTCTTCAGCCAGTGAGTGGTGAATCTGGGGAACTCTGCCACAGAGGTGGCCAGGTCATTAAGTGTCTTTAAGACAGAGATAGAAAGGTTCCTGATTAATAAGAAGATCAGGGGTTATGGGGAAAAAGCAGGAGAATGGGGATGAAATAATCTCTGCCATGATTGAATAGCGGAGCAGACTCAATGGGCCGAGTGACCTAATTCTGCTTCTATATCTTATGGTCTTACACAGCCAATCAAGTTATCTCTTAGAAAGATCAATTTATCTGGTGTCACACGCCCACCTTCCAAATTAATTACCAATCTCAAAGCGAACAACAATTGATACCCGAGAAAAGGATGCTGATTGGTTGGCCATAAGCATGGCCAAGCTGCCAGCCAATCACCTTTCTCTTGTGCAATACAATTTATTGTTCCCTTTGAGATTTGGAATCCTTCCAATTCTGCCCTGTTGAGTGTAAGATGAAAAACTTTGACAGCATGTCTCTTTTTCACCAAATTCTGTACAACAAAGTGACTATTGGCTTAATAAATGTGTTATTGATTTTCATAAATACAACATAATGGAACTCATCTCTCTCAGGAACTTCCCTTCACCAATTACCCAGCTGATCCTGTGAGGGAACATTGGCAGGTGGAACCAAGCGACCGGTGAATGTATAAAATGCAGCGCGGGGCAGATTTGAGCCTAGTCTCTCTCAAGGGCAAGGACATTTCTCAGCAGGCACAGGGCATCCTGAAGTGGGACAACAAACAGCCAGCAGTCACGGTCCATGGTGGAATTAACCACGTAGATAAAAAGAAAAATGCGATCCTGCAAAATGAGTTTGGGGAGTTTGGAGAAAAGGATAGACGTAGTCCCAGAGCAAAAGTCCGAAATTGGGGAAAGGCTAACTACGACAGTATTAGGCAGGAGCTAGACAACATAGACTGGCGGTAACTGTTTGAGGGTATATTCACATCCAATATGTGGGAACCTTTTAAAAATCAGTTGGTGAGATTGATACAAAACTGGCTTGGGCAGAGAAAACTTCTGAACTCTCCACTCACCTGACAAAGAGTCAGAGACCCAAAAGCTAGTGATGTTTGTTACCAAATAAACCTGTTGGTGTTATGAAACTTCTTACTGTGTTTACCCCAGTCCAACACCGGCATCTCCACATCTTAGGCGGAGAAAGCAGACAGTAGAAGTGGAAGGGTACTTTTCTAACTGGAGATCAGTGATAAGCGGCGTTCCACAAGGATCAGTGCTGGGACCTCTGTTTGTAATATATATAAATGATTTGGAGAAAAATGTAGGTGGTCTGATTAGTAAATTTGCAGATGATACAAATATTGGGGGAATAGTGAATAGTGAGGATTGTCAGAGGATACAGCAGGATATAAATCGGCTGGAGATCTGGAACGAAAGATGGCAGATGGCATTTAAAGACAAATGTGAGGTGAATTGTATACAATTGGTGTATTGGAGTATTGTGTACCATTCTGGTTGCCACATAACCAGAAGGACGTTAATACATTGGAAAGGGTGCAGAAGAGATTTACCAGGATGTTGCCTGGTTTGGAGGATATGAATTATGAGGAAAGGTTGAACAAACTTGGATTGTTTTCATTGGAGCGTCGGAGGATGAGGGGGTCCTGATAGAGGTTTACAAGATCATGACAGGCTTTGATAGAGTGGATAGTCAGTCTTTTTCCCAGGGTCAAAGGGTCAATTACTCAGGGACATTGTTTGAAAGTGAGAGGGGGAAAGTTCAAGAGAGATGTAAGGAGCAAGTTTTTCACAGAGGGTGGTGAATGCCTGGAACACACTGCCGGAAGAGGGCGTGGAAGGAGATTCTATAACAATATCCAAAAGATATCTGGATAGATACATGAATAGGCAGGGAATAGAGGGATTATGGATCACGTAGAGGCAGAAAAAGATTAGAGAGGCAACTGTGTCAGCGCAAATTTGGTGGGCCAGTGGGCCTGTTCCTATGTTGTACTTTTTTTTGTTCCTTCAGACAAATCTGAGTAACTATGTTTGCCACCTCTAGGCACTTCCTTACAACTGAGAACCAAGGTAATGTGTTTGAGGGATGTATCACTGCCAGGTGTACATGTGTGTACTCACGTATGTATTCTCAATCACATTTATATATGAGCTCGGCACTAAGATATCAATATTGCTCCAGGGCACATGAGACAGTGAAACAATTCAAAGTCTATGTTTCCATCAGATTAATTGATGTGTCTGTACCTGTAAAACAGAAAAGTTGGGTAAGGATGATTAACTGGCAGGAAATACTGATCAGACTGGAGCCCTTTTCCCAGAATGAAGTAGGCTGACGGAGTGACCTAATGGTGGTCATTACAATTATAAAATGGAGAAGATTCTTCCATGTTTGGGTAACGCCAGAACTAACTGTCAAAATATCAGACAGTCATTAATAAATCCCATCGGGAGTCTGGGAGTAGTCTCTTCACCCAGAAAGTGATGAGGATGTGGGACTCAGTACCGTATAGAGTGCTTGTAGTGAAGAGTACATATGGATTAAGGGGAAGCTGAATAAAGACATGACTGAAAATGTTGTACAAAAAAGTGATTATAAATTCCTGCAGTACAGGAGGCGGCTATCCGGCCCATTTAGCAAGTACTGAGTACCCAGGTCCTATTCCCACAACTACATACATTTACCCTGCTAATCCCCCTGCACTAAGGATCAATTTAGCATAGGCAATTAACCTATCTTTGGATTGTGGGAGGAAACCAGTTCTGATGAAGGGCCAGCATAACTCACTGGTTGGAACTTTCCAGTGATTCATGCCAGAGATATCCTCCGGAATGCCGTGGGTTTCTGAGCAGTAAGGAATGCATTCAACAAGAAACCCTGTTGATAAAAGGAGGACCAGAAGATCCCTCCGCTGACCAATGGCAGAATCTCCTCCGCAGGTTGTATGGAAAATCCCGCTCCCTATTTTCATTGAAGTGTTTGAATAGGAACCTTGTCTCCCTTTCAATTTTTAGGACTTTAGGATTGTAATAGTGCTTTGGTTGAAATAAGTGCTATCCATGGACCTTGTCTCTGAATTGTGTACCATAACCTAATCTGACCCTCCAATACCATCACGAAAGGAGTGCTGCTGCACTGTTGATGGCTCCAGATCTTTGGATGTGATGTTAATGTAAGGCCTTCTTTCTCTTCCAGATAGACTTGAAGTTACAGGACAGTTCTGGGGAATTCCTGCCTGTTGTCCTGGCCAATATTCAACCTTCAACCAATCTTCCTGAAACAGATGATCTGGCCATCATCTCATTGCTGTTTGTCGGACTTTCCAAACTTAACAGTATTTCAGATATATAATATTGAGTGTGAAGAGCTTTGGAATGTCCTGAGATTGTTAAGGGTGTTATGCAAATGCCAGCTCTTCTGTAAACTGTTACTTGTGTTAAGATTAAATCATGCTAAGATTGTACTCAAGACTAAGATCTGGAATGTAAACAGTTAAATAAAGTTAACCTAATTGAAGCATGGAATAGATTTGAGAGGTTGGAGGGCCTCCTTCTGTCCTTAAACTCTTCACCCATCAGAAATATATCCATTGCCTTCTTCAACTATCAACAACCTTCGCTAGTAATTTATATCTCAATTCTACAGTGCAGAAATTCTGATTTGGCAAAGCATGTGTGTGATCTTTTGACCCACTCCTCCAGCATTCCTCTGTGTGTTATTTTCACACCCACTTTGTTCCATTTAAAATAAATGAGTTAATTCCTTTGAGTAAATAACATCCACTGGAAAGTAGATCAGCAAGCTAATCATTCGTATGCCACCTTCACCAGAATTTACCCTTATGACCTAGATTGTAAAAACAATCTCCTAACTTCCCTTAGATTTTCTATTCATATCTCTTCGATATTTACACTGTTCATCATTTATTCTCATTTTTGTTATGACTCGGTTTCCTTTGGAATGTGAAGATGAACTTAACATTGGAGTTTGGCAGTAATCTTCATTAGGACGATTGTGGATGAAATTTACAAGTACGTCTGCCTGAGTTTTGTACAATCTCACGAGAGGCTAACAGAGATTGGCATTCTCCGAACCTCACCCACCCCGGAATCGGGGCAGGTAGTGCTGGAAAAATTGTGGCTGATGATTGCTTTTCAAAGCCTCTGAGAAAATCCATTTTCCAATGGTTTTTCTTTTGTTTGTACAGACACCCTGATGGCAGTCACTTTCTTGACAGCATTAATTTGAGGATTTCAGGTTGGGAAACGTACTTCACAATGGGACCTCATGGAGGTTCTCGTCTCTTTCCCAAACTGTTGCTTCAGCCTTTCACCTGAGTAGGTCAAAGGCCAGGGTAGGATTTCCAGTCTCGTTCTGCAGCTAACCACTCACTCACAACCCAACACCAAAATACCTTGGCATCGCTCTTGATCATTATTGATCAATCAGCAACATCTCTGGAATATCCAAACCAAGACCAAGATAAGAATGGACCTGATCTGGAAACTGGCATGTACCACCTGGGACAGTGAAAGGCAGCACATTACGCACTGTGTCCCTTTCTCCAGTCTACCTGACAGCAGAGTACTGATTCTCAACCTGATACAGGAGCTGCCACACAGACATCCCCTTTCTCGGAGAGATATGAGCATGATATTGATGTTGAGACTTCATAGTTCGACCAGCTTCCTGTGCTGGGACATTTCCCCTAATGTCCCAGGGAAAACAGCAGAACATCCTCCCCCAAGAACATCATGGGCTGACAACTAATGAAGTGCTCCCATTGAAACCAAAAGAGAGAACGCTGGAAAATCTCAGCAGGTCTGGCAGCATCTGTAAGGAGAGAAAAGAACTGACGTTTGAGTCCGGATAACTCTTTGTCACAGTTTATGGTGGTAGGATGGCACAGTGGTTAGCACTGCTGCCTCAACTCCAGGGACCTGGGCTGATTCCTGGCTTGGATCACTATCTGTGCAGACTCTGCACATTCTCCCCATCTCTGCATGGGTTTCATCTGGGTGCTCCAGTTTCATCTCACTCCAAAGATTTGTGGGTTAGGTTGACAATTGACATGTTAAATTGCCCCTTAGTATCCAGGGATGCTTAGGTTAGAGAGCTTAACTTGATAAGTATGTGGGATGACAGGAAAAGGGCCTGTGTGGGATTGTTGTCGGCATAGACCTGATGGATTGAATGGCCTGCTTCTACACTGTAGGATTTCAATGGTTTTCTATGGGGTTATCCAGCTCAAAACACCAGATCTTTTTATCTCCTTACAGTTGCTGCCAGACCTGCTGAGATTTTCCAACATTTTCTCTTTTGGTTTCAGATTATAGCATCTGCAGTAATTTGTTTTTAAACGCTCCCATTAATACAGGATCTCAAAAAACCCCAAAGCTGTTCTGAGATCACATTGTCCCTACAGGAACACATTTTACATGGTACAAGCTGACAATGCCACATTGTTAACTCTGAACATCACCAACCGCAACCTGGTAACTGAGTGCTGAAATCCCAGGTTTTAATCCTGAAAAACCTCAACCCTGTGAGGCTGGGCCAGGAGAAATGTGGCCACTTAACTCCACAGGTGAGATGGCTCAACTTGTAGCTGATTGTCCAGGCCAAACCTTTACCCAGATCCACAACTCCTGCTGGCATCTCAAACATTCTCACTGCACTAGCTGAAACCATTGAATAGATTGTTAACCTTCACATCTAACTGTAACAATTTCTCCAGAAATGCACATATTTTTAATTTAGTAATAAGCAATATTATTAATCCTAGTTAATAGGAACTAGCCTTTTATACAACATCAAAGTGCAACATAAAGGCTACAAGTTCAAACTACAGAGGGATGTGAACGACGCCCAATCCACCACACAAACAAGCCTCATAGAACATTACAGCGCAGAACAGGCCCTTCGGCCTTCGATGTTGTGCCGACCAATTATGAAAAAAGCAATGCCCCTCCAAACTAAACCATTCCCTTCTCTTCCATAAACTTATCAACTAACCTCTTAAACGCCACCAAACTTGGCGCATTTACAACTGCTGCAGGCAGGGCATTCCAGTCTCTAACCACCCTTTGGGTAAAGAATCTACCTCTGATATCCGTCCTATAACTATCACCCCTTAATTTAAAGCTGTGTCCCCTCGTGCTAGCTTTCTCCATGCTAGGAAAAAGGCTATCACTGTCCACCCTATCTAAACTTCTAATCATCTTATATGTTTCGATAAGGTATTAAGGTTTCGATAAGGTTCGATAAGGCCTCCTATCCATTGACTCCGTCTACACTTCCCAATGCCTCGGCAAAGCAGCCAGTATAATTAAGGACCCCACGCACCCCAAATATTTTCTCTTCTGCTTTCTTCTGTTGAGAAAAGATGCAAAAATCTGAAGTTACTTATCAATGGACTCGAGAACAGCTTCTTCCCTGCTGCTATCAGAATTTTGAATGGACCTACTTTGCATTAAGTTGATCTTTCTCTCCACCCTAGCTATGACTGTAACACTACATTCTGCACTCTCTCGTTTCCTTCTCTATGAACAGCATGCTTTGTCTGTATAGCGCGCTAGAGACAATACTTTTCACTGTATATTAATACATGTGACTATAATAAATCAAATATAGCATAACATCCCACAGTGCTTCACAGCTGAACAATCAGGCAGATATTGACATGGAGCCAATGATGAAGACAGATGATCAAAACCAATTGACCAAAGAGGAGGTTTTTAGGAGGTATTAATGGATGAGGATGAGGTGACGAGGTTTAGAGGCTATTTCTGCAGAGTTGGGTTTAAGATATGACCATCAAAATGTTGAATGAAGGAAATCAAGGATCATTTAGAATCCAAAATTGGAACATTGTCGGAATCTTAGGGGTTGTAGGACTGGTGAAACTCCCAAAGCTGGAGAGAGGTGATGCCACAGAGAGAATTGAAAACAAGGATGAGGATTTTAAAATTGTGTTGCTGGTAGAGCAGGAACCAAAATAAAACAGAAAATGCTGCATAAACTCAGCAGATCCTGCATCAAAATAAGCACTTTCTATTCGTATTTTGACCAGATGTCAATGCAGGTCAGAAAACACAGCGGTCATTGGGTGAACATGATGGATGGCACCCAGAATTAAAATATTTAACCGAAAATGCAACTTCTATTAATTTACATTCCCTTCACCAACAGAATCAAATCTTAAACACAGACTTGGTCACATTCTCCTTCCACTCAGTGCACTTTCCAGGGTTGCTAGGTAAGTGATTGAGGCGTCAATGTTGGGTGACTCTGTCTGCAGACAATTCCATCTTTCAGACGAGCAGTGAAAATGCTCTAACCTGCTGCTCAGATGGCCCTGGTTGCCCATGGTTCTGGGAGCAGATGTCACCAGAGCCAGCACTCAGCACGATCCCCTGACCTCTGCTTCTGGCACAGCTCCAGCAGAGCCAAATCTTAGAAGGCAATTTAAAACCTTGCAAGACTCTGCTCTTTTTTCAGAAAAGCAGCAAAACCTGATGATTAATCTCTGTTACTGACCAAAACGTAGCCTTCCAAGAAAAAAAAACTATCTTGCCGCTCAAACAAACATTTTAGTCCGAAGAATGAAATTATAAACAGCAGTTCATTGCTGACAGGATTATTTGTGATCGATAGCAATCATCTCTAATTACATTCCTTTGGGGTCATGTTGAATCAAAAACCAGCTTGGCTCATTCAATAAATACATTCACATGTCAAGTTACATAATAATGTGAAATAATGTTTGATTAGAGCACTGAGAGATATCTTGTTCTCCAGATGATGTGTTATCACTTAATTTAACCACCATTACCCTATGTCGATAGGATACCAGAACCACAGGCAAGACAAGAGAAAGGAAGGAGATTGCACTCATTTAGCCAATGAAGCCGGTGTTAGGTGAGCGTGAGTCGACATGGTGGCACAGTGATCTTACTACCGGAAGACACGGAGACTCTGGAGAGAGTGCGGAGGAGGTTTGCCAGGATGCTACCCGGTATGGAAGGTCTGAGTTACGAGGAGAGTTTAGGCAAATTGGGACTGTTTTCCTTAGAAAGACGTAGATTTAGAGGAGATCTAATAGAGGTGTACAAGATTACGAGGGGTATAGATAGAGTAAACAGAGTTAAGCTTTTTCCTAGGATGGACTCAAATAGCACAAGGGGGTCACAGGCTTAGGGTGAGGCGGGTAAGGTATAATTTGGATGCTAGAAGGAGTTTTTTCACAGAGTGGTGGGTACATGGAATGCGCTGCCAAGTAAAGTGGTGGAGGCAGGTACTCTGGAGTTATTTAAGAAATACTTAGATGGGCACATGAACAGAATGGGAATGGAGGGGTATAGAAAATTGATTTAAAATAGGGATCATGAGCCTTGGGAGTCCCTGGGAAATGTGTAAATAGGTGACGATATTGATGTACTTGTTTTTATCCTATAGGTGCTTTAGTCCACCTTGTTGTCTAATGAGGGGCATATACATGATGGGACGTGAGAGGGCTGCTCTTGGATTTTTTGAGATTGTGCTACTGCTTCACGTCGTTAGTGTACGCTTGACCTGGATCATTTGATGGGCAACACAACAGCTCAGTGACTATCACTGTGCTGTGCAGATACATGGATTTGGGCCTGTGTCTGTGGGAGTTTGCGCATTCTCCCCGTGCTTGCGTGGTTTTCTCCGGGTGCTCCGGTTTCCTCCCACATCCCAAAGATGTGCTCTTAGGCTAATTGGCAAAACAAATTCTCCCTAAATTGTCTCAAATTTGGTTTTTAATCCACAGATCTATAAACATAGACAGGGATCACGGGTAGAGGTGGGAACATCGGGGTGGCGGCGTGGGCTCGTTGGGCCAAAGGGCCTGTTTCCCGTGCTGTTTTGTTCTTTGTTGGTTAGCACTGCTGCCTCGCAAAGCCAAGGATCTGGGTTCAATTCCTGACTTGGGCCACTATCTGTGTGGTGTTTTCATATTCTCCGCATGGGTTTCCTCTGGGCACTCCAGTTTCTTCCCACAGTCCAAAGATGTGCAGGTTAGGTGGTTAAGCCCATAGTGTCAGGGAAATTAGCTGGGATAAATGCATGGGTTTATGGGGATAGGGCCTAGGTGGGTTTGTGGTCAGTGTAAACTCATTGGACTGAAAAGCCTCTTTCTGCACTGTAGAATTCTATGACTGATAAACCTCCAAGAAGTCACCTCTCACCCCACTTCCTTTAAATAGAGTTGTTGTCATTGGTTATTGCCCCAAGCTTGAGAAGGGGTGATAGAGCTAACTGGGACAGTTCTGACTGATTCCTCAATGACTGTGGGGAACAGAAGGACAGTGTGTTAGGATGGAAATTGGACTCAAATCACAAAGTCAAATATTCAGTCACTCATTAATTATCCTCAGAAACAAGGGCTAGAGGCATGAGCTGATTCAGGTTCAGCTAACTGTGGGAAGAAATTGGAAGAGTCCATCAATACAGAGGAAAAATGCAGCAATTTTATTTTAGTGAAGAGTGTTGTGATGAAAGTTAAAAATATTTTCCTTTTTGAAGTGAGCTGACAGTCATTTTGAAAGTAGCTCAGCCAATGGAATTCCCTGAGGAGCTCATTGCTTCAAACTGTGTGGGATAGAATGTTAATGAAGGTGTCACCTGTGATTGAGAGTTTATTTCCAGTCTTATGACTCCTCTCAAAGCTGCTACTTTGTCACAAAAACTCTCAGCCGAAAGTGACAGTGCAATTTATAATACATTAATGCAGTCTATGCACTCATTAAAAGTGTAGAAAATTAATTAAAACCAATGCTCTTGTGGATCTGTACAAGGAAAGAAACTTTGAGAGAATGGGAGGATGTTCCACAATGTTAACCGTGTTCTTAAATAAACTTTGTTTGATAAAAGCTTCCTAGTGAGTCACTGGAATCATACCTGGAGTGAAACGTGCTCACCCTAATGTCAAAATCAAATGGTGTCAAGGCCAGAGTCCAGCTATCCTTTGGCTGTTAGCTGTTACTGAACAGAAATCAGGATTACTAATCCTGACAATGTAATCCTGATTTTAACCTGAAGGTGGTTTCCACCTGGGGGTGGAATTGCCAGGGAAACCTGGGATTAACTGAGCAGATTGGAATCACAGGCTGCATTCAGTTAGCAATGTTACATTGCACGGTGCAATTTCAGCAAACTCAGCGGACAGAGAGCAAAGGCAGGTCCTGTCTCACTGGATGTTGAGGTGCTGGCTGTACAGCTGGAAGAAGGAGGAGGAGGGATGGACTTTACTGTGTCACAGGAAGGAACTAACCTGCTGGTATTATGCTGGGACATAGCTGTGGAGATGAGTAGCAGGAAGGATGTGCCCAGGTGTTGAATGCAGTGTACAGAGCACATTAATGACCCAACTCTGCCTGAGAAAGTGAGTCCATTTGCTGATACTTGCTACAGATTATATCCCATGGCAAAAGCCCACACTGGAAGCCTTTTAACATGAAGATACTATTATAATACAGCTGACCAGGAAATTCTCCTTCTCCCACCTGCCATTGTTGTGTTGGAAAGGTTTCCAGATTGATAATAAGGCCATCAATATGAACAGACCCTCTAGAATCCCTAGAGCTTCTGGCTCAGGGATAGGGACGCTCACCCACAAAACCACCTCCTCACTGCTCTACGCAACTCCACCCAAAACACTCCCACCTCTCACTCACTACTCCCTCATCAGCTCGTGTCTGGCAGGTAGCTGTACTCTGAGGATTCTCTGATGGAGAGACTCATCCCAGTGCCCATTCATTGTGACAACTTTCATGACATTGAAACGAGGGAATCGGAGCCAAAATGGACCACTCTGGCCTCTCCGGTCTGCCTTATGCATTTATCTGTAACTGACTGGGAGATTCTGGACTCATCACCATGAAATGATGCTGCGGTGATCAGTCCCAATCCTGAAATTTAAGTCCATAATCTTAGTGCAATATTACAGGTGTGCCATACATCCGGACACATCCTCTCAGCTGCTTGTTAGAAATCCCGTGGCTCTGTTTTGAGGAAGAGTCAGTGCATTTTCCAATATTCATATCTCAAACATCAACACCAAAGCAGCCAATCTCAAAAATTTATTTCCTGCCTGCGCACAAATTGGCTGACTATGTTTGAAAGGATGACAGTAAAGTTTTCTGGGATGTTTTGGAATGGTGAAGCATGCTGTATAAATTCCAGTCTTCCTCTGTTTGAAGGATTTTGTGAGAAATTGCAGTATTTCTGCTGAGAGGGGAGAGATAAAGGCATTGACCGAGCCCTATCCCTACCACTGAACTGCTGTGGGAGGTAGCATTGCAGGGTTAGTGCTGAAGGGGATTAGAAACTGCAGGTTAATTTCATCTTCATTTATTACCCAAGGCAAACAGCAAAATCTTACTTATCTACATATCCATCAGCTGTTTCAGGATGTTACAGTATTGACATAACCACATTTAATTTCATCACTGCTTGAATATTTCATATTATAGACAGAGTGTTATTGTTTTGCCTCAGGGGTTCCGCAGGGGAAAGGGCTTTTATTTTAGAAAATGACATGAAACTGGTAGAGAGTGTAAAACTCTGATATCGTAACAACATCTTGCATATACCTAGCAACGCTGACAAAGTAAAATATTCAAAGATGTTTCCCAGAAACTTTCACTAGAAACCTCTAACCTCGCCTGTAACTGATGTGAAAACCCAGGACAGAAACTCCAAGGCATTTTATGGAGTTAGCCTACACTAAGTTTTACATTTGATTTTGGCATTAGGGTGAGCAGAAGATGCTTCACTCCAGGTATGAATTAAGTGACCCACTAGGAAGCTTTTATCAAACAAAGATTATTTAGGAACTCAGTTAGAATATAACAAAAAGAGTTAGCATAACTTTTACCAAAACTTAAACATGGCACAGTATACTCTTAACAGCTGGCTATCTCTGTTGTTCAAAGTTAAGCACTACCCAAGAGACACACACCTTCCTTTCAACTTAGTACAAAAAGCAAGTGTGCTCACATGATGCTGGATTCTAACACCGGCTTGAATTGGTCCTTTCAATGTTGGAGCAAATCTCTGAGGCTTCCAAAACTCTCTTGGAGAAACCTCTGGAAAGGGAGAGAGAGAGACAGAGAGTCTGTCTTCTCCCATCAGCTTCTGGCAGCAACTGATAAACAAAACTAAAAACTTGGAACATTCTGTAAAAACAAATTGCTGTCCCCAGGCACATCACCTGATCTGCCAATCACCCCAAATCAAGCTCTACTCAGCAATCCCAGGAGAATGTTCAAACCACAGAACACTGCATTGGTTCAGATTAAAATCAACATGATATCAATTATTCTGTCTCAGCATCCTCTGTTTTCATCCAGGGAACTCTCAATTTATTTGCTCCCTTCTTTCCTTTCCTATATTTTCTGAACAGCTTGTACCCAGGAAAATTTAACACCTAGTCTTCCTGATCCTTGAGCAGGGTCTTCATTATCATCACAACATCATAATTCCATAATGCAATCTGGGCCTATAACTCCCCAATCAAATTTCCTGTACTCTGTACATTCACACATAGGCACCTGGTTTAGACATTGTTACTTTCTCTCTTCGTCCAGCTTCACTTAAGTTACTGTTCTCTATACTAGTGCTTTCTGTCCCCCAAGTGTTTTGCACATCTTGATCTCCCTCTCTAATATTCCCTCTTGGTTCCCACACCCCACTGAGTTAACTGAAAGTCTTCCCAATAGCACTGGCAAAACGCCCCACAAGGAAATCAGTCCCAGCGCTGCTCAGGTGCAACCCATCTGGTTTGTTCAAGTGCCATCTCCCCCTGAGCCAGTCCCAATGTCCCAGGAATCTAAATTCTTCCCTTTTGCAACATTTTGCTGGTCACACATTCATCTGCTTTATCCTCCTATTTCTGAACTCACTTGCATGTGGCACTGGGTGCTGTCTGGAGAACGTTGCATTCGAGGTAGTTTTTGCTAATTCTCTCCCTAGCTTCTTATATTAAGGTTACAGGACTCCAATACCATTCCCACCCAAGTCATTGGTGCCAATATGAACCATGCCCTCTGGCTGTTCACCCAGAAGAACATCCCTGTGTCCTGTCTGTAATATCCTTGACTCTGGCACCAGGGAGGTAACACACCACACTGGAGTCATATCTAAGGCCAGAGAAATGCCAGTTTGTCCATTTCCTGATTTTATTACAATATAAGGAGATCTGAGAACAAGTGATCAAGAGTTTGATCCTAGAGGTTGATTTTAAGGAACATTTTAAAGGAGGAAAGAGGGATATAAAGGAATAGAGAGTCAGAAAGGTGCACGGAGGGTATTCTAGAGCCTGGGGCGGAGACAACCAAAGGTACAGCCACCAGTAGTAAAGATAAAGATATTGAGGGGTGCAGATCAGCGAGATAGTCAATATCTTTTCCCAAAGATAGGGGAGTCTGAAACTAGAGGACATAGGTTTAAGGTGAGAGGGGAGAGATACAAAAGTATCCAGAGGGGCAGTGTTTCACACAGAGGAGGGCGAGTGTCTGGAACAAGCTGCCAGAGTTAGTAGTAGAGGCAGATAAATTTTGTCTTTTAAAAAGCATTTAGATAGTTATATGGGTACAATGGGTATAGAGGGATATGGGCCAAATGCGAGCAATCGGGATTAGCTCAGGAGTTTAAAAAAAGTGCAGCCTGGACAAGTTGGCCCAAAGGGCCATAATGTAAACCCCTGTGACATTAAAATCCAGGAGGCCAGGGTTGGTAGAGCACTGCAATTGGGTGTGGGACTGGAAACTATAAAAAGATAGGAAGTAGTTCTGGCCATGAAGGAATTTAAAAACAAGGATTGGAATTTTAAATTTGAGATGTGCTGGATCAGAAGATAATATAGAATAGCGAGCAGGGGCAGCGAGATGGGGAAGCGAGTGGGGCAATGATGGGTTAATGGGTCTCATTCTGATTTAGTACAAGAATTAGTTATTTTATATATGTTGTTTTGATTGGTTTGTCAAATGAGCCTTACTGATTTTCACCAGCCAGGACTTAATTGCATAAACTCTGTCCTCCATTATCTATCTTGTAATGTAGGAGCCATCCCAGACTAACTACACAGCGATGTCTAAGACGTGATAAGTTACAGGGACCCAAAGTAATGATCCAGCACTGGGAATGATGGAGAATATAATTCTGTACCTTGCCATCCAGAGACAGATTCTTCTTTTCCATCACTGCAAGCAGATTTGTTCTATAATAATTCTATCTAATCAATCATTCCCAATACGTTGAGACAGGGGCATCCACTTTGTTTATGTAGATTAGACAGGTGTGACACTAAAGCTCGAGGGAGCCAGTGTAAAAATCAAATCATAATGCAGATTATTGGTGTGTGCAAAATGATTTGAGTACGAGAATCCAAATACTCAGAGGTCACTAACAGAGCCAACAATATTGGACCAAATCAATCATTCCCATGGAATCACCCAATGGGTATGGGAGCCACTGGTTGGACCAGTGCCCATCCCATAATTGCCATTAAGGTGGTGGCCAGCTGCCTTCTTGAATCCCTGCAGTCTATATAAGTATGCCCACAGTGCTATTAGGGAGGTAGAACCAGGAGTTTGACCCAGTGACAGTTAAGGAACAGCAATATATTTCCAAGTCACAATGGTGAATGCCTTGGAGGGCAGCTTCCTGCTGGTAGAATTCCTATGAGTCTGCTGCCCTTGTCCTTCTAAGAGTGGTAAAGGTTGAGGGTTTGAAAGGATCTCTGACCCAACTGACTATACAGTAAGAAGTCTGACAACACCAGGTTCAAGTCCAACTGATTTATCTGATAGTAAACTCACAAGCTTTTGAGGTGTTTTGACCTCTTCGTCAGGTGAATGAGGTGTTCTGGTCTCAGACAGCACCCATAACAGCACAGACATCATCCAACTGTCTATTCCAATTTTGAACGTGTTCAACGATAGAGCATCTACTGGGGTCAAGAATTTCAAAGATTCACAAAAGAAAGAAACTTCTCATCTGTCTGAAATGATTGGCTATTCAAGAACAAGAAGTGTAGTTTTAGGATTAGGCACCAGTTCGGAGAAATGATCCCTCAATCTCTATTCTGTCAAATCCTTTCAGAATCTTGTGCATTTCAATAAGATCACCTTTCATTTTTCTAGATTGCAGGCAGAATAGACCCAATTTACTCAACATCTCATCATAGGACAATTCTCTCATCCCAGGGACCAATCTAATGAACCTTCACTGTATCACCTCCTGTATGGCAACCAAAATCATAGAAACATAGAAGATTAATGGGGTGAATGTGGGGTTGTGGAGATAGGGCCTGGGATGAGATTATTGTTGATGCAGACTTGATGGGCTGAATGGCCTCCTTCTGTACTATAGGGATTCTATGATAGGATCGGGAGGAGGCCATTTGGCCCTTCAAGCCTATTCTGTCATTCACTATGATCATCCAACTCAATAGCCTAGTTCTGCTTTCTGCACATAACTTTTGATCCCATTCGAAAGTGCTGCCGCTTGAATACATTCAATGTTTTGACATCAACTACTTCCTGTGGTAATGAATTCCAAAGGCTCACCACTCTTTGGATGAAGACATGTCCCCTTATCTCCATCCTGAATGCCTACCCCAAATCCTCAGACAGTGACATCTGGTTCTGGATGTCCCTACCATCAGGAATATCCTTCCTGCATCCACCCTGTCTAGTCTTGTTAGAATTTAAGAAAGTCCTTATGAGATTCCCTCTCATTTATCTGAACTCCAGTGAAAAAAATCCTAACCTAGTCAATCTCTCCTCATACATCAGTCCCACCATCCCAGGAATCAGCCTCATGAACCTAGTCGTAGTATTCCAGATGTTTTTCCCCAAAACCCTGTAGAATTGTAATAAGATTTCTTGAAAGGATTAATAATTATTAATTATTCTTAAATTCTAACAGGACTAAACAGGGTAGATGCAGGAAGGATGTTTCCAATGATGGGGCATCCAGAACCAGGTGTCACAGTCTGAAGTTTTGGGGTAGACATTCAGGATGGAGATAAGGAGACGTTTCTTCACCCAAAGAGTGGTGAGCCTTTGGAATTCATAACCACAGGAAGTAGTTGATGCCATACTATGCAGAGGGCACGGTGGCACAGTGGTCAGCATGCTGCTTCACAGCTCCAGGGACCTGGGTTCGATTCCCGGCTCAGGTCACTGTCCCCTCATGTCTGCATGGGTTTCCTCCTGGTGCTCCAGTTTCCTCCCACAGTCCAAAGATGTGCAGGTTAGACTGATCGGCCATGCTAAAATTGCCCTTAGTGTCCTGGTATGTGTAGGTTAGAGGGATTAGCGGGCAAATGTATGGAGACAAGGCCTGGCTGCGATTGTGGTCAGTGCAGACTCAATGGATCGAAGGGCCTGTATCTGCACTGTAGGGTTCTATGATTCTATGCTTTATGTCTGATTTGTTAGCTTCGATTATGAAATATAAAAATATTGGACACAAAAGGGCTGTGCAACTGACAGTCAAGATTCACCCAATCAGGTGCTGAAAAGTGTTTTCCGATTGGATGTGGGATAACAGGGGGTCATGAGCAAGGACGTGATGGATGACCAATGGCATGAGAGTGGCGGCAGGGAAGTGGACAGGAAGTCACATAATGAACCCTCTGGGAATACATCCAGCCAGTGTTGGAGACCTTGTCTGAATCATTGATCAACATTGGGCAGACCATTAGTCAATATTCTGGATCCCTTGCCATCCAGCAAAATGATGTTTCAGCCAATACAGGTGGAGAGAATGGTCAAGGCGGCATTCAGCATGCTTGGTTTCATTGGTCAGAACACTAAATACAGGAGTTGGGACGTCTTGAAGTTGTACAAGACATTTGTAAGGCCACACTTGGAATACTTGTATAATTCTCGTCATCCTACTATAGAAAGGATATTATTAAATGAGAAAGAGTGCAGAAGAGATTTACTAGGATACTACTGGGACTTGATGGTTTGAGTTATAAGAAGAGGCTGGATGGACTGGAGCTTTTTTCCCTGGACCACAGAGGCTTGGGGTGATCTTATTGAGGTCCATAAAATAAGGAGGGGCATAGATCAGCTAAATAGTCAATATCTTTCCCAAAGGTAAGGGAGTCTAAAACTAGATGGCATAGCTTTAAGGTGAGAGGGGAGAGATACAAAAGGGTCCAGAGGGGCAATTTTTTCACACAGAGGGTGGTGAGTGTCTGGAACAAACTGCCAGAGGTAGTAGTAGAGGCAGGTACAATTTTGACTTTTAAAAAGCATTTAGACAGTTACATGGGTAAGATGGGTATAGAAGAATATGGGCCAAACATGGGCAATTGAGATTCATTTGGAGTTCAAAAAAAAGCACATCATGGACAAGTTGGACAAAGGGCTATGACTGTATGACATTACCTGCTTTATACAGCACAGTAGCTGCATGTCCTTTCAACTGATATCACAGTTCAACTGCCGTCTCTCTGTTGACCCAGACCCAGAGAAGATATTGCCATTGACATGGCCAGTTACATTTGTCACAGGTGTGACTGTGGTCAGGAGGCACTGACGTGCAGTAAACAGGGAGAATCTGTTTCCACTTGCAGGCGGCTGAATGAGCAGAGGAAACAAATCTCACAGAATTGGTGAAAGGACAAGAGGTGAGATGAGGGGAAAATAGATTTTACTCTGAACTATCGAGATTTGGATTGTGCTGCTTGAAACAGAGCTGGAAACAGATTCAATAATAATTTTCGAAAGGCAATTGGATGAATGCTTGAAGTGGAAAAAATTGTAATCTATAGAGGGAAGAACTTGGAGATGGAATAAATCGATTGCTCTTTCAGAGAGCTGACACATGTATTATGTGTTGAATGGTCTCCTTCTGTGTTGTACCATTCTATGTTTGTACAATTCTTGGCAATTGCAGCAATCAGGCTGAGCTTGTTCATCATTCCGTGTTCCTGTTCATTCTCAGTATGTGCCCATCATTGGTAAAGTCAGTGCTGATTGCCATCACTTGTTGCCCCTTGAAAGAGTAATGGTGCACTGAAGGTGCTGTCAGTGTGTTGGGAAGCTAATTGCAATGACAAAACTCGGAAATATCTGCCTAATGCATTACGCCAACCTTCAGAATCACAGTGCACTGTTAAGTGATGTGATTTGTTCTTCATAGTTTAAAGATTTAGGTATCAGTTGTGGCTTAGTGGGTGGAACCCTAACCTCTGAGTCAGTAAATCATATTCCAATCCAGCTATGTGAGCACATAACCTAGGCTAAGCCTCCAGTGCAGTGGCTTGGGAGTGCTGCTCTGTCACAGGTGCTGCCTTTTGGCTGAGATGCCAAAACAAAGCCCCCTTTGCCCAGAAAAGACCCTGTGTTCACTAATCAAAGAGAAGGAGTTGAGCTCTGATATCCAGCCTGACCTTGGTTAAAAAAATGGGAATGAGAAAGATATCAATGTTTTTAGCCAATGATTGAATGGCGCTCAGGACTCAATGGGCCATGTGGCCTAGTTCTACTTCAATGGCTTATGGTCTGAAAACAGATTCTCCAATCACATATTCCTCACCTTTTTGTGCGAGTTTCCTGTGTGCAAATTAACTGCTGTCTCACAACAGTGACATCACTTCAAGAAAGTACTTTATTGGATGTAAAATGTTTTGGCAGTACCTGGAGGTCCAGAATAGTGTTTGGTGTTCTTTCCTTCAAATTCCAGAAAAACAAATCACCACCCAGGCCCCCGCTACTTTTTAAGCTGCTCAAGAAAGATCTCAGTTTTGAGGAAAGATAAGAAAGATGTGGAGGCATTGGAGAGGGTATAGAAGAGGTTTACCAGGATGTTGCCTGGTATGGAGGGCAGGTCTTATGAAGAGAGGCTGAGGGATTTGAGGTTGTTTTCGTTAGAAAGGAGGCGGCTAAGAGGGGACCTAATCGAAACATAAGATGATTAGAGGTTTAGATAGGGTGGACAGTGATAGCCTTTTTCCTAGGATGGAGAAAGCTAGCACGAGGGACACAGCTTTAAATTAAGGGGTGATAGTTATAGGACGGATATCAGAGGTAGGTTCTTTACCCAAAGGGTGGTTCGGGAGTGGAATGCCCTGCCTGCCGCAGTTGTAGATGCGCCAAGTTTGGTGGCGTTTAAGAGGTTAGTTGATAAGTATATGGAAGAGAAGGGAATGGTTTAGTTTGGAGGGGCATTGCTTTTTATATTGGTCAGCGCAACATCGAAGGCCGAAGGGCCTGTTCTGTGCTGTAATGTTCTATGTTCTATGTTCTATGTAAGCAGGAGAGTTTTCCTGGTATTCTGGCACGTAATATGACACACTATCACAGTGGTTAGCACTGCTGTCTCACAGCACCAGGAGCCTGAGTTTGATTCCCAACTTGGGTCACTGTCTGTGCAGAGTCTGCACATTCCCCCAATGCCTGCATGCGTTTCCTCCGAGTGCTTGGGTTTTCTCCCAGTCTGAAAGACACGCCAGTTAGCTTTACTGGCAGTGCTAAATTCTCCCTCAGCATACCCAAACAGGTGCCAGAGTGTGATGACTAGGGAATTTTCACAGTAACTTCATTGCTGTGTTAATAGAACATAGAACACTACAACACAAACAGGTCCTTCGGCCCACAAGTTGTGCCGATCATATCCATACCTACCAGGCCATAGAACTATCTGTAACTCCCAATCCCATTAAATCCTATGCACTCATCCAGAAGTCTTCTAAAAGACCCCAGTGAGTTTGCTTCCACTACCAACAGCAGTCGATTCCACTCACTTACCACTCTGACTGAAAAACTTACTTCTAACATCTCCACTGTACTTCCTCCCCAGCACTTTAAACCTGTGTCCTCTCATAGCAACCATTTCAGCCCTGGGAAATAGCCTCTGAGAATCCACTATCTGTTCCTCTCAACATCTTATAAACCTCTATGTAATGTAAACTTACTCGTGACACTGATATTAAACAAACATTTAAACAACAAACACCACTCAGAAAACCAGAGTAAATGAAACTGAGAATCAAAGCAGTAAGGATAGGGGAAACAATGGTCTTTTGTGTATTAATGCCGTGAACTGTCACCTCTGGCTTAAATCTAATGAAGAAAAATCTCTGTCTTTCCCTCTCTCCCTTTCTCTCTCTGTGCTGGTGCACCATTCATATCTGAGATAGAGTTAAGGTGATGTTGAAGGAGCCATCCACAGTTCAATGATAATTGGAATTACATTAAACAATCGCATGGCAGCAGTCCCTAAAAATAGGAAGTGGTGTAAGAAAAGTTGTTTGGCACCACTCCAAATGTCCACGAGAGGCAGGCGCAGAGAGGGGCAGGCAGAAAGAGAAAGGCACAGAGACAGGGAGAGAGAGAGCGCGCCGAAGAAGCTTCAGGAATTAAAATCATGCTTTGTGAAATTCCAGTTAAAATTCCCATCTGCCTTCTTTAAAAATGTTGCAAAGGCCATTAATAATCTTTAAAACTTAGTATTAATATTGCAAGGCCTTTATTATCAGCTCATTTGGGCAGAAGCAAAGCCAAACCACATGTAGCCAAAATTGCCTGATGTACATGACAGAAATAACTTAAAAATATCTGACCCCAATGTTGACATCCCTCAGTGTAATAAGCATAGAAATTCAGCAAAACCTGGAAAGACACAGTGGAGCGATAAAAACCAGAAATAAGCAGAGCCACCAGGCAAAGAGCACTCTCGGTTTATCATGTCTGTACAGTTTGTGACTAGAATCAGAGTCAGAGAGGTTTACACCATGGAAACAGGCCCCTCAGCCCAACTTGTTCATGCCAGGACTTTTTTTTAAACCCCTATGCTAATCCCAATTGCCTGCATTTGGCCCACATCCCTCTATACCTATCGTACCCATGTAACTATCTAAATGCTTTTTAAAAGACAAAATTCTACCCGCCTCTACTACTGCCTCCAGCAGTTTGTTCCAGACACTCACCATCCTCTGTGAAAAAATGCCCCTCCGGACACTTTTGTATCTCTCCTCTCTCACCTTAAACCTCTGCCCTCTAGTTTTAGACTCCTTTACCTTTGGGAAAAGATATTGACTATCTAGCTGATCTGTGCTCCTCATTATTTTATAGACCTCTATAAGATCACCCCTAAGTCTCTAACGCTCCAGGGTAGAAAGATCCAGTCTATCCAGTCTCTCCTTATAACACAAACCACCAAGTCCCAGGAGCATCCTAGTAAATCTTTTCTAGGCTCTTTCTAGTTTAATAATATCCTTCCTGTAATAGGGTGACCAGAATTGTACACTGTATTCCACTGTGTGGCCTTAGGTGCATTTAATTAACCACTTTCTCTGATTGCCGATGCTTTGAAAGCATCAAAAGGAGTGCCATGGAAACCAGTTAATGTACTATCCAGCCCACACCCACATTTCCCGCACTGGGTAAGTGGAGGATTCTAATGAATGCCCAGCAGCCTCCATCTGGGCAGTAAGTTATCATAAGACAGTGAGTCAGGCGGGGTGTGAGAGGGCTGGGAAAATCTACCCCATTTACCCAGATATTTAACAGAAGAAGTTGGAAATACTCAACAGGTTAAGCAGAATCAGTCCATAAGCGTGACCCTAAGCCTCCATTCACTTACCACTTTCAGTCTGCACTGTACTCACGCTCGGATCTCGCTGAGTCTAGCCAGTTGATAATGATTTCTTTGTTGCTGTTCACACCTCCTCTAAATCCGTTTTGATCTTCTCTTATCACATTACCATCTCCCCATCCTATTGCAAACCTCCCCCTCTTCTTCCTCTCGCCCTGTCTCTGTACTTTCTTGAAATCTGTAGTATCCCAACCTTTTCCCAGCTCTGACAATCTGAAATGTTAAAAGCAAAATACTACGGATCCTGGAGTCTCAAACAAAAACAGAAAATGTTGGAAAATCACTGAAACCTGAAATGTTATTTCCAGCATTTTGTTTTTATTTTAGCCAGCCTGCGATTCACAAAATCCATACAGTGCAGAAGGAGGCCATTCAGCCCATTGAGTCTGCACCCGACCACAATCCCAGCCACGCCCCACCCCCCTAACCCCATTTATTTACCCTACTAACACTCCGACAATAAGGGTCAATTTAGCATGGCCAATCAATTCAACCTGCACAGCTTTTACACTGTGGGAGGAAACCGGAGCACCCGGAGGAAACCCATGCAGACACGGGAAGAATGTGCAAACTCCATACAGACAGTGACCCAAGCAGGAACCGAACGCGGGTCCCTGGCACTGTCAGGCAGCAGTGCTTACTCACTGTGCCATCCCTAAATGATGCTGTCAAACCTGCTGAGATTTTCCAGCATTTTCTATTTTTGGATCAGATTCCAGCATCCGCAGTAATTTGTTTTTATCTTAAGCTCAAAGAAAATACCTTGTCAACCCCATATATTTACCCTTCTAGTCTCCCTGACACTAAGGGGCAATCTAGCGTGGCCAGTCAACATCTTTGGGCTGTGGGAGGAAAGCGGAGCATCCTAAGGAAACCCACACAGACATGGGGAAAACGTGCACACAGACAGTGACCCAAGCCAGGAATCAAACCCTGGTCCCTGACACTATGAGGCAGCAATGCTAACCAAAGTGCCATCCATTGAAATTTGAAATTTCTTTTCAAAGAATCTTTCAATTCGGTAATATTTGAAAAGGGGGGAGGTTTGCAGTGCTGTGGGGAAACAGTAGCGGAATGGGATTAATTGGACAGCGTGTATAAAGGCCAGTACAGGCAGAATGGGCCGAATGGCTCACTTTGGTGCTGGAAGCTTTCAGGTTCTCAGTGACACAACACAAAAGCTAAAGCAGAAGGAATTTATAACAGTGTCAGTGGGTTGAATACCTTTATTGCCAATATTACCGAGATACCCATTCACCCTGCAGATAGATCATTGTGTCCAATCTTAGATTTCACTGGCTGTCTACCAATGACCTTCCTCTCCTGACTAGCTTTGTTTCACTTTGCTGATCTCGCATCTGCAAGTTCTTGTGACAAAGGTGTTTGCTGGCCAGGTGTAATCAGGCGTGACCCTGTGTGGCTAATCTCAGCACGCAGTCCATAAAAAGTGACAAGCCGTCACAGCTCATTAGAAAGCACTCATCTCATTGTTAATTTTAGACAACGTAACGCTTTTTAAATCAAATCTCTCCTTTAGAGTTTGCCGATGGTGAGGGGAGTGTGGTTCGTGAGTAGTGACCGCTCGCAGGGTGAGGATAGGGCAGCTCAGGCAGTGGGATTTGCTGTAATCCCATGGTCACTATTTGTGTTGAGAATAGAGGAGTGCAGCCATTGGGGTAAGTGTACTCTAGGATCCCTGGACAATAACAGTAAGATCTGACAAGTTCACCTTCCGCCATTCAGGTAGTCAGTTAGACCATAAGATATAGGATCAGAATTAGGCCACTCAGCCCATCGAGTCTGCTCCACCATTCAATCATGTTTTTCTCATTCCTCATTCTTCTGCCTTTTCCCCACGGCCCCTGATTCCCTTATTGATCAAGAACCTATTTCTGTCTTAAAGACACTCAATGACCCGGCCTCCACAGCCTTCTGTGGCAAAGTTCCACAGATTCACCACAGGCTGGCTGAAGAAATTCCTCCTCATCTGTTTCAAAGGTTTATAAAGGACCGTACAGCACAGGAAACAGGCCCTTCGGCCCTCCAAACCTGTGCCGCTCATTGGTCCAACCAAACTATTCATTTGTATCCTTCCATTCCCAGTCTGCTCATGTGACTATCCAGGTAACTATCCAATCAAACGATCGTCCCTTCAGCCTGAGGTTGTGCCCTCTGGTTCTAGCTTTTCCTACTAGTGGAAACATCCTCTCCACATCCACTCTATCCAGGCCTCACAGTAATTAACAATAAGATCCCCCCTCATCTTTCTAAATTCCAAAGAATACAGTCTCTGAGTCTTGATCTGTTCCTCATACGACAAGCTCTTCTTTCCAGGGATCATTCTTGTGAATCTCCTCTGGACTCTTCCCAAGGCCAGAACATCCTTCCTTAGATATGGGGCCCAAATCTGCTCACAATACTCCAAATGGAGTTTGACCAGAGTCTTACACAGCCTCAGAAATACACCCCTGCTCTTGTATTCTTGCCCTCTTGACCGGAATGCTAACATTGCATTTGCCTTCCTAATTACCAACTGAACCTGCACGTTAACCTTAAGTTGCACAGTACAGTATTAATCGTGCTTCTGATCATAGTCTCTATCAATGAATCCACAGCAGAGCGAGGCAGATTTTCAAAGCCCTCGGTGATTGTGGTGGGATAGCTTCCATTTTCCACTTCCTTGTGGAATGTGCCTTTACAAAGGAGGTCTGGAGTGGTATTTGTCAAGGCTCATTCTGAGCAGATCCATGACACAGGATTCCGTGCTCTCCGGCTGTTCCCAGAGACACGCTCTGAGACAAACATCAACTGCTGCTGGAGGGTCTTTGTTCTGCCTGAAACTTGTTGGTCTTCCAAGTGCGAATCATTGTCCTCAACCCAGTGTTGCAAATTGAGACACACTCCAAAGCCCAGGACTATGTGCTAACAGACACAGTAAAGCTTGGGGCAACCATCACAGAGGCACAAAGCGGGGAGGTCGCTGTGTATGAACTAAGGGGAGGGACATTGTGGAGAACCCCCTCAGGCTGTGTGACTCATTGAATGTAAATGGTAAATGTTACACATATGACAATTGTATTGACACATCTCAGAATGCAACCTGATCTCTGTAGAGAATCTGAATATTATTACACTTTGTGTGATGGCCAATTTGGAATGGTCATTATGTTCTTGCAGATATTTTATGAATAAAGTGTATTTTTGCAAAAAAGCATTCTTGCAAACAGCCTGTATGATGGGTAACACCAATCCTGTGATAATCTAAATGGTGAGGCTCTGCTAACTCATACTCAGACCCCAGTTACAGGAACAGATAGTTTGAGTTCTGTTCTCCACATTTACTGTTGCTAATCCTGCAGGAATCTCCTGGAATTAAAGATTAATCTGCTGTGAATATCCTAGCAGGAAAATCATCGGGACATGAAAATTTTCATTTCTTAGAGTGTCGTTATCATAGAGCCAATTACACCACAGGAAGAGGCAATTCAGCACATTGAGTTAATGCCAGCTCTCTGCAAAGCAACACAGTAGACCCCTCACCCTGTTCAATCTCCACATCGCTGCAAGTTAATTTTCCTCAAATTCCCAAGCAATTTCCTTTTGAAATCATTCATTGTCTTTTCCTCCGTCACCCTCATGGGCAAAGAGTTCCAGGTCATTAGCACTCATTGAGTTAAACAGGTTCTTCCTCACATTCCCTCTTCCTCTCTTGCTCAAAACCATTTATCCGTGTTCCCGAGTTCTTGCACCATCAACGAATGGCAATGGCTTTTCTCTATTGACTTGGCTTCACTGCTATCAAATCCAAGGAGAACACTCCAGCTTCTTAAACCAAAACTTGTGGCTGAATTTTCTCATTCCTGGAATCACTCAGATAAATCTCCTCTGCACCTTCTCAAGGAGGTTTGCAATCTTTTCTAAAGGATAGTGATCAGAACTGGATAAAAAATTCATAGAGTCCCTACAATAGAGGAGGAGGAATTCAGCCCATTAAGTCTGCATTGACCACAATCCCACCCGTAATCCCACACATTTACCGTGTGAATCCTCTGACACTAGAGTCAATTTAGCATGGCCAATCAACCTAACCTCCTGCACATCTTTGGACTATGGGAGGAAACTGGAGCATCAGAGGAAACCCACACAGACATGGGGAGAACGTGCAAACTCCACACAGACAGTGCCCCAAGGCCAGAATTGAACTCTGCCACTGTTTTGCCCTAAAACTCTAGTTGGAGCATAACTGGAATTTTACAAAGGTATAGTGTAACTTTCCTATTTTCAATAGGGGGAGCTTTCCAGACCCTCCGAAGTCAATGCATGTTTGGACAACTCACTGCATTTTATGGCTTAGTCACAGCCATGCCAGGCTGTGAGATTCCACCCAGTGTCACTATTTATGAAGCCCAAGATCCCATCTGCTTCTCTAATCATGTCTCAATGTCTCTCACCACCCTCTAAGATCATCGCATTTGCAACCCCCTAACTCTAGTCATCATCCCCCCCCCCGAACTCCAGGACTCTCAGCTCACTATTTGGAATTGTGCCATTTAGTCTATTTTGTCTCTCTCAATCCCTCCTAGAAAATACCTCACCTCTCAGTCCTCAGTATTAAATCATCCCTGTCACTTGCCTGCCCATCCCACTGACCAATCTCTGTCCTATAGCAAGCCATCCATATCATCCCCATTGTTTGCCACATTTCCCACTTTGGTACCATCTGCAGAGTTTGAAGTTTCAAATAAAAAAATAAAAGTTTATTTATTAGTGACACAAGTAAGGTTTATATTAACACTGCAATGAAGTTACTGTGAAAATCTTCCCATTGCCACACTCCCAGAACCTGTTAGGGTACACTGAGGGAGAATTTATTATAGCCAATGCACCTAACTAAAAAGTCTTTCAGGCTATGGGAGGAAACCAAAGCACCCAGAAGAAACCCACACAGACATGGGGAGAACATGCAGACTCTGCAGACAGTGACCCAAGCCGGGAATCAAACCCAGGTCCCCGGAACTGTGAGGCAGCAGTGCTAACCACTGTGCCACCATTCTCCTCAATATTCCACAAGTCAAATATCTGATATGTCAGAGAAACATACAATTCCTACAGTGCAGGAGGAGATTTTTCAGCCTATTGAGCTTACACTGACCACAAGCCCACTCAGGCCCTTTCCCTGTAACCCCACATTTACCCTGCTAATCTCCAATACTGAGGGGCAATTTTGTATGGCCAATCAACCCCACCCAGACATCTTTGGGAAATGTCAGTGGTCCCAGCACTGACCCAGGGGAATATCACTGTCTACTCATCCTCCCCTAATGGTTTTATTTAGATTTCAGATGGAGAATTAATAACCCAATGTGGTTGAGGGTGGGAGGTCATTTGATGAAACCTCCTGGAATTTGCTTAATCAGGGTTGGTAACTCCAATACCCCGTTTCATGTTTCAGAGATAACTTGAAAATCTCAGCAGTGCACTCAGAACAACAACAATAACATATTTATGTGGAACCTATAATATGCCAAAATATCCCAAGAAGCTTCACGGGGCTGATATCAAATAAAATTTGGTACCGGGGTGGCATGTGGCACAGTGGGTATCACTGTTTATGGGAAGTCTGCACGTTCTCCACATGTCTGCATGGGTTTCTGCCAGGTGCTCCGGTTTTCTCCCACAGTCTAACCTCCATGTGCAGGTTAGGGTGGACTGACCATGCTAAATTACTCCTTACTGTCCAAAGATATGCAGAAAAGGGGAATCAGTGGGTTAAACAAGTGAGGTTATGGGAATAGGACCTGGAAAAGGTGCAGCATTGGAAAGTTAGTGCAGATCCGATGGGCTGAATGGCTTCCTTTTGCACTGTAGGGATTCTATAATTCCGGAGCTTGGGATTCAGGCAGCTGACAATATATCATCCACTGGGGATGTGCAAGAGGTGAGAATTGGAGGAAGTTTGTAAAGAATCTCTTGAATATTAGTGTGAAATGAAGTGAGGAAATTAGATAGGAGAGTATCAGAAATTGTCCCACAAAACTAATGATGATTATTCTAAGGCTCTAATGCTCAGATGCTGAGAAGCTATTACTCTCTGTTCAGAGAGAGGGAAGGAGGCATTCTACCACTGCAAGTTGTTTTCTCCTTTTAAATCTTAACCATAATAAGAACATGACCTTCACAAATGTAGTTGGAACCAATAAATATCAGATAATTTCATGACTCATTGCATAATTCTTCCACTGCCCTCCTCTCCCAACCCCCCCCGTCCTGCCCCTGCCCCCATCACAGGACTGAAAAGTCAGCTATCATTAGAGAGTGAGAGAAGGTTGTCGGCACCAATTGATAATAATAAGGTGGCAGAATCGTAGGTTGCCTGGAGCGACTGGGAGCTGCAAAGGACTGGAATCTCCATCGCTCCCTCCCTGTTTTTCCCTCAGTGAGCTGCCAGACCTGATTGTCCACTTGGGTACAGTGCTGACTGGATGTAACCATGGATCGCATGTGGTGCTGATGCAAGATGTGGTGTTGCTGAAATAATCTTTTTTTTCCCTTTTTTGTCTGTTTCTTCTGGTTGATTTTCATCAAATGATGATCATTTGGCCCATCACCTCTTTGAAAGAGCTGTCACCAAAGTCCCACCCTTCCTGAGTAACCCTGAACCTTTGCATAAAAGCAAATTACTGTGGGTGCTGGAATCTGAAAGCAAAAGAAAAAATGCCGGAAAACCTCAGCAGGTCTGGCAGCACCTGTAAGAAGAGCTTTGACGAAGGGTTACCTGGACTCGAACCGTCAACTTTTTTCTCTCCTTACAGATGCTGCCAGACAAAAGCTGATGTTTTGAGTCCAGGTAATCCTTTGTCAAAGGATCATCTGGACTCAAAGCGTCAGCTCTTTTCTCTCTTTACAGATGCTGTCAGACCTGCTGAGATTTTCCAGCATTTTCTCTTTTGGAACTTTGAACCTTTCCCCATTTCTGGAATGTATCTGACTCAGGAAAGTTCTGATTTTCTCCCACCTCCAGAAGTGTTCATTCTAGAGTCCCGAGATCAGCCAAAGGTTGCAACATCTGCTGTGTGAGCCTTTGCGACGACACCGAGATGTTCCAGTGCCTGATCTGTCATTTACTCCCCATTTCAATCCTCACTCCCCTTCAGCAATGTTTCACATCCTTGTTTTCTAACGCTTCCATGTCCTCCCTCGCTCTGTAACCTCCTCCAGCCCTACACCCTATGAGATATCTGCTTCCCTCCCATTCTGGTCTCTTGAGCATCCACAATTTCCATCTCCTCACCATTGCTGCTGGCTTTTCCTGCAGTTGTCTGGACCCTCTGCTCTGGAATTCCCATCCTAAACCCCTCTGCCTCTTTGACTCCCATTCTTTCTTTAGACAATCTTTAAAACCAAACTGTCCAACCAAACTATTGATCAACTGTCAAGTTTGGACATGTTAATTAGCATGGGCTTGGAAGGCTGAAGGGCCTGATCCTGTGCTGCCCTTTTCTTTGTTCTAATATCTCCTCACATGGTTCACAACTAATGGCTGGGATTTTATCACCTCACTTGGGCAAGACTCAAAATCCCACCTGAGGCCAGTGAGAAATTCTGTTCTGTGAGACTTGCCTGTCCCGATTCCAGGGTGGGCATGCCGCTAACATTACAGCCAATGTGTGTCTGCTCACACACCAGCAGCTTTGGGACACATTACTGCTGGAGGTGCTATACAAATGCAAGTTGAGGTTGTTGTCATTGCTTACTTTCTCCTCTTCTTAAGCCTTGACCTTTACCAAAGCGGTTGATGTAATTTGCTTTGAAAACAGCAAGTCAAAATACTTTATTTTTTCCAACTGTTCCTATTGGATGGTTATTGTTGTCCAGGACACACAGTTGTCTTGATGATACACTCGGATTGGGTTGAAGATTGCAGAGTGGATGGAGCTGGGTTGGGGGTTGGGGGACCTGCTCCACTTGTCTCTCAGACTCTGATAGCTTTTCCAAACAGTGGCTCTCTCTGTTCACTGTTCTATATTCACAGAGCCGGCATCTCTCAGAGCTCCCATTAAAGGACCAAAGTTTTCCTTGCACAGAAGCTGTCTCATCAGCAACAGATGGCTGGGCACAACAACACCTGACTGTCACCATGACAACAAAGTTCATCATGTGCTCATAAAAAGCCTTGCGAATATATCCAATTAACCCCGTGAGAACCAGGGACAGCTCACAGGTCCTGAAGGTGACTCCACATCTTTCTGACTGACCCACAGGGCTTAAAGTTTATTAGTCACAAGTAAGGCTGACATTAACACTGCAATAAAGTTACTGTGAAATTCCCTGAGTCACCACACTCCTGCAGCTGGAGTCAATGCATCTAACCAGCACGTCTTTCAGACTGTGGGATGAAACTGGAGCAGCCGGAGGAAACCCACGCAGACTCCACACAGACGGTGACCCAATCCGGGAATCGAACCTGCGTCCGTCACTGAGCAGCAGTGCTAATCACTGTGCTGCTGGACATGGCATCAGGCTTTCACAAAACCTTCCAGAAAGTTCCACAACGAAAGATTCCTCTGCAGGTTGAAGGAGGCAGCGATCCTAATCAAATGCTACAGGTGAGTAAAGGATTGATTAAAATAGCACAGGATGTGAGTTAAAGACTGATGTCTCTCCTGGTGTGATGTGTTCCAGCTGGGCAGAATGCAATCGCACTCAAATGGCCATACTTGTGATTGGTAATTCCATTGAATGTCATCGCTGAATCTCCCGCTAACAACATCCTGGAGGTTACCTTGAACAGAAACTGAACTGAACCAGCCATACAAATACTGTGGCTACCAGAGCAGGTCAAAGGCTGGGAATTCTGTAGAGAATAACTCATCTCCCCAAAACCTGTCCACCACCTACAGCTCAGGAATGTGATGGAATATTCCCCATGTTCCTGGATGAGCTCCAACAACACAAGCTTGACACCATCCAGGATTAAGCAGCCCCATTTGATTGGCACCCCCTCCACCACCAACGCACGATTGTGGCAGTGTGCACCATCGACAACCAATCGCCAAACTTATTTGACGGCACTTTTCAAGCTTGTGACCTCTATCACCTAGAAGGACAGGATACCTGGGAACACCACCTGCAGGTTCTCCTCCATGTGACTCACCATCCTGACTTGGAAATATATTCGTTCCTTCACTGTCACTGGGTCAAAATCCTGGAACATCCTCCCTAACAGCACTGTATATGTACTTACACCATAATGGACTGCATCAGGATTAAGAAGGTAGCTCACCACCTCCTTCTTAAGAAGAATTAAAGATGGGCAGTAAATGTTGCCCTAGCCAGAGACACCAACATCCCATGAAATAATAAAAATAACCTGCACCCACATGCCTCTGAGGCAAGCAGAATATAAACTTCATGCTTCAATGATTGTAATTTGCAGCCAGCACTAACCGCATTACTCAGGGTTTGTCTGTCAGAGCAGCAAGTATTCATTCTGGCTAGCTTGTAATACTTAAGCCAGTCTATATCCTTTAAAGGGGAGATGCATTTTGGTCTGGTGTTGGGAAAGACACAGGCATGGTGCAGAGAGGGGCTTCGGTGTAGGTTGTGAACAGGATGAAAGAGGTTGTCGATTAGAGGCCAGAAGGGCCACCAGGGAAACACTCAAGGCTATTGCCATCACAATCAATGCCAGGGGTATCTGGATTCTGAAGGAAATTTAATGATCACACATTAGCGGACAAAACAATGAACGTGTGCAGTGACCTAGTGATATTCTCACTGCCAGACTATTAATCCAGAAACTCAACTGATACTCTGGGGACCAGGGTTCGAATCCCACCACGTAGATGGTGGTATTTGAATTCAGTAACAAAATATCTGGAATTAAGAATCTACTGATGACCATGAAACCATTGCTGATTGTTGGAAAAACCCATCTGGTTCACTAATATCCTATAGGGAAGGAAATCTGCCATTCTTACTCAATCTGGCCTACATGTGACTCCAGAGCCACAGCAATGTGATTGACTCTCAACTGCCCTTAGGCAACTAGGGATGGGCAATAAATGTTGGCCCAGCCAGCGACACCTGTGTCCCGCAATTAAATAAAAAACATATCTCAGATCCTGCCAGTGCACTGACAGCTATTTAATCATGAGAGCCACATAACCAATACACATTGTACCATACTGCAGGGGACACTGGCTCTCTCGTGCTTTGCAGTATCTTCTTATCCCTGTTCCAGAAGAAGCGATGCCTGTTCTTGGAGAAATGTCAGTAAGGCTGTGACCAAGCTGCGTGTGGTGTAAGGACAGAATTCATGCTCCCTCCTCCCCCTACTACAACCTCACTCTCCGCTCAGATAGCCACACTCAGCAACTTGGCCAGACACTGCTACTGGAGGGTAAAGTATGCAAGGGAAAGAGACTAGTGATGTGAAACCCTCTCACTCAATCTCACACTCTCAGCCAACACTGCATATATTAGAAGGAAGCATCAAACTGGGATCTGCATGTGGTGAATCACCAAGTTGCTGAGGCTTGTAGCCAGGACAGAGGGACAGGAGAGCACAAGAGTCAACCCACCAGAGGGTAACGCTGCCTCAGAGGATGCAGGTGAGGATTTGATGGGGCAGTGTCAGGAAAATGTTTGGCATTACAGGCCAGCAAGTTAACTCGATCACCAGAAAGGAGTCTGGGTCAACCTTAAACATGTCTTTGAAGACCATAGGCGGGGTTTATGACCTCACTCATCCCCCACATCCAAGAACATAGAACATTCCAGCGCAGTACAGGCCTCTCAGACCTTGACGTTGCACTAACCTGTGAAACCAATCTAAAGCCCATCTAACTTACGCTATTCTGATAGCGCCCATATGTTTATCCAATGACCATTTTAATGTTGGTGAATCCATTACTACTGTAAGCAGGGTAGTACATGCTCTTACTACCCTCTGAGTAAAGAACCTACCTCTGACATCTGTCCTATAATTATCACCCCTCAATTTAAAACTATGTCCCCTCCTGCTAGCCGTCTCCATCCGAGGAAAGGGGCTTTCACTGTCCACCCTGTCTAATCCTCTGATCATCTTGTATGCCTTTATTCAGTCACCTCTTAACCTTCTTCCCTCTAATGAAAACAACCTCAAGTCCCTCAGCCTTTCCTCATAAGATCTTCCCCACCATACCAGGCAACATCCTGGTAAACCTCCTCTGCACCCTTTCCAATGCTTCCACATCCTTCCTATAATGTGGTGACCTGTACACACCAGAGTTTTGAACAGATGCAACATGACCTCATGGCTCCTAAACACAATCCCTCTACCAATCAAAACTAACATACTGCACACCTTTAACAACCCTATCAACCTGGGTGCTAATTTCCAGGGATCTATGCACATAGACACTGAGATCTCTCCACTCAACCACACTACCAAGGTCATTAGACCTTCTATGGTCCAACCTCCTCACAACCTCTGATTCCCATGGCAGGCAGGATTATAAAATTCCAGCCTTAGAGTTCAACATGGAAATAGTGGAGGATGTACAGAGGGTGAGTTTTAGATTATCCTGTTGTCACCCACCCAGAACAAGCCCAGAGTTAACTCAGGTGGAAAGGAGTTATCATTACTGAGGCACTGGGAGAAATGTGTTGAGGGAGGAAAGACTCAGGGCTCAGGGAGTTGGAGGAACTCACAGATCAGGTGTAGGAAAGCAGGAAGAGAACGTTCATGGATAGCAAATACAGAAGAGACGGTGAAACTGGGAAGTCTCTGAATCCTGGAACTCCCTTCCTAACAGCACTGTGTATGTATCTACACCACAGGGACTGCAGGGTTCAATAAGCCAGCTCACCACCACCTTCTCAAGGGGCAATTAGGGATGGGCAATAAATGCTGCCCTAGCCAGCAACGTCACATCTTTTGAAAGAGTATATTGTAAAAAGTTACAGCAAAGCGAGATGGTAAAGATAAGAAAGGTTTGGATAAACAATCAGCAACTCTCGATTCTGATCTGTATTTTTCATACCTTGGGATAGGAAACTGCTGGTTTCAGTGAAGTTAAAAATATCCCTCAGTCACCAACAGGACGTGAGTTAGTATCTTTCTCCTTTCCAATTAAGCTGATTGGAGACATGAGGTGAAATTCTGATGCCATCTGCTTGTCACTCATTCCCATTGCACCTTCAGCTAATATAACAACTGGAATTAAACACCTTTCTCCAAAACTCAGTCTGAGAAAACATCATCGCAGCTGCCTTATGCCAGTTCCAACCCCAAGGAGATATATTTGGGTGAGGGATTGGATCAGGTCACTCACTGGGTGCAAGAATGCTGATGTGTCTGTTCTTGGCAGTGCAGTGGAACCTCCTTCTGAGGGTTTCCTTCAGTGAAAGTGCGAGCAACACAATGCTACAGTTACTGCTGAGAGACTGCACTTGGGGTGGCTCAGGTCCACATAAGGATGGCCCCTTGTTAGGTTAACCTCCACCAATGAGGGGCACTTTAACTGGAAAAACTGTTGGAACAGTTGAAAGGAGTCACTGAGCAGTGAAGTGGAAGAGAGATGGGAAAGGCAAAACAGAGCAGATTGTGTCCCCCAGTGTGGCATGCTTTGGTACAGGAGGGGAGAGGGTATCTTCACTCTGGAATCTAGCAGACATTTATTATCTAGACCTGTGGACCATGCCAGTCAATGCCAGCAGACTAACTCTGAGAATCTGGATTCAACATTGCAAAAAAGTTCAACGATCTGACACAAGTAAACAAGGTAGGTGAAAATAGCATTGTGAAGGGTAAAACCTCCTCCCCAATATTGGTGAGTATAATCACTGATGTTGCACATCTCCCATCAGAAACATTCATTAATCAATGTTTTCTGTCTCTTTGGCTAACAGTCAAACTCACCCCAACACCTCGCATCATTTCTTCAAAAACATTCCTCTTTGGCACCTTAACAAATGGTTTTCAAAATCCACACACAGAGGAGATGGTGTGGGAGGGATGGCACACACACACACACACAGACACACAGACAGAGGAGATGGTGTGGGAGGGATGGCACACACAGACAACAGACACGAGAGAGGGGAGGATGCACACACACACACACACGACACACAGCAGAGGAGATGGTTGTGGAGGGATGGCACACACACAGACACACACACAACACACACACAGACACACAGACAGAGGAGATGTGGGAGGGATGGCACACACAGACACACAGAGGAGATGGTGTGGGAGGGATGGCACACACACACACAGACACACACACAGACACACACACAGACACACACACAGACACACACACAGACACACACACAGACACACACACAGACACACAGACAGACAGACACACAGACACACAGACAGACAGACACAATCCACTTGACTCTCAACATATCGAACCAGGGTCCAAACAGACCAATCAGAAGCGGCAGGAAGCATCGGATCAAATCTCACCAGAACAGTTTCAGAATTTCAAACCGGTTCGAAGAAAACGTTCCATCATCGAATCAGAGAATCTCCACGTAGAAAAGGAGGCTATTCAGCCCATCGGGTCTGCACCAAACCTCTGACAGAGCATCTGACCCAGACCCTACCTCCATAATTCTGCATATTTACCGCACTAACCTCCCCCCACCAATCTACAGAGTGTGGGACACTAATGGGCAACTTAACACAGCCAACCCATGTAACCTACACATCTCTGAAATGTGAGAGGAAGGCACAGCACCCAGAGGAAACTCACATGGACTCACGGAGAAGGGGTACAATCTACGCATTGATACTGACCTGAGACTGGAATTGAATCTGGGCTCCTGGCACTGAGGCGATAGTGATAACCATTGTGCCACCAACTAGATATTTAAAAATTAAAGCTGTGTTAATAATTTTAATTGTAAAGCTTTCAGATTGTTGTTAAAAACTGATTCGCTCATATCCTTAGACACATGCCTTCCTTACCTTGGGGCCTCGTGTAACTCCAGTCCCCACACTATAACATTCATTGGTGTAAGTATGTCGTGCATGATAATATCATTGAACAGGTGATTTGACCAGCTTGATCTCTCCTCAAAAACTGCTCCCAGAACGTAACAGATTTTGGTAGTGGAATGGGATTAAAGCAGGAAGTGTTTTGAATCAAATGGCATTATTACTACAATGAATGAAATAAGCTAGTTTCCAGCAGCTACCTTCTGGGATGCCAAGGATCTTAACCAGATCGTATGAGGATCACCTGGGTGATTAGGGTGTTGTGGGTTTCTGGTGTCCATCGAGTGTAACCATCCTCCATGCCAGCTTTGTTCTTATTATGTTCTGAGGATCCGGGTTCAAATCCCACCACGGCAACTGGTGGAATTTGAATTCAATAAAATATATATCTGGAATGAAAAATCTACTGATGACCATGAAACTATTGCTGATTGTCAGAAAAACCTGAGTGGGGTGATACAATGGTTAGCACTGCTGCCTCACAGCACCAGGGACCCAGGTTCAATTCCTGACTTGGGTCACCGTGTGGAATTTGCATATTCTACTCGTATCTGTGTGGGTCTCCTCCGGATGATCTGATTCCTTCCCACAGTCCAGAAAAGGCTGGTTAGGTGCATTGATGAACAGCATGCTGAAGAGCAAGTCCAATGTATGAACTGTTCAATCTTAGATTCCCAGCCCGTCAATATATCCCATGGGTGTAGCCACATAGTTCCATTTTATAGCTGTCTGTAACACAGGGAAACTCATTCAGTAATTTTTTTAAAAATATATAGCTGCAGTGCAGCTACCAGGCTGTGAGCCCCTTCAATAGCAGTGCTTATAGGTGTCATCACTCCACTATTTAAGAGTATTGAGTGAGAGAGGGAAAGGCAGGCAGCCACAAAGGAGCAAGCTGCTAGTACACGTGTCTCCCAAGTGCATTCTGCTCTCCAGCCAGAATCCAGTACTGAGTAAAGATGTGGGTGATGATTCATCTGGGGAACGCAGTCAGAGCCATGTCCACAGACAGCTTTGCTGGACCAGGTGGAGGGGCCGTGTTTGCGTGGGTACAAGGAAGATTTGATGAGCAATAGTGTTATTAAATGCATGGGATAACAGAGGTAGGGCGATTGTAGTTGATGCAGATTCGATGGGCCAAATGGCCTCCTTCTGCATCATATGGATTCTATGATTCTATTCGTTCCTTGTGGGGTGCTTTACTAGTGCAACCAGGAGGGTACAAATTAGTTTGACAGATGGATGGGGACCGAGAGTTAATTTGGATGGGTCAAAATTAGAAATGTAAAGATCAGATGGAAATGGGGTGAAAGAGTTTGGAAGGCAGAGGAGAGAAATGATGAAAAATAAAAAACCAGATTGGCAAAGATCAAGGAAATTTACATCAGGAGAATATCAAATAAAAAAAACTCTGGGACACTGCTGAAATGTGGCAGTGTGATGTTACAGTGATTACAGAATAGGCTTAAAGACGGACTGGAATAGCTCAGCATTCCAGAGTTTTCAGACTAGAGAGAGAGAGGAGTAAAAGAAGGAGACAGTCCTAAAACAATTACAACTCTGAGAAGCGATGGTGTATCAGAAAAATCGCCAACTGGAACCATGAGGATTGGACTAAGGAATAAAAAAGGGGCAGCCACATCACTGGGAGTGGAATATAGACCCCCCCCCCCACCCCCACCAACAAAAGAGAGGGAAATAACAGCACAAATCTGTGAGAAATTCAAAGACAATAGGGCAGCAATAAATGAGCATTTTAACTCTGACAATATTAACTGGGATAGAACAAAGAACAGTGCAACAAAGGAACAGGCCCTTCAGCCCATCAAGCCTGTAATGACCCATGATGTCTTTCTAAACTAAAAAACCTTTTGCCTCTAAGCAATTGCTATCTCTCTATTTGCTCCCTATTCATGCATCTGTCAAGATGCCTTTTAAACGTTGCCAGTATCTGCTTTCACCACTTCCTCTGGCAGCACATTCCAGACACTTACTACCCTCTGTGTAAAAAAACTTCCCTCACCTCCTTTAAACTTTTCCCCCTTTTACTTTAAAAGTATGTTCCCCTATAACTGAACTTGCTACTCTGGGGAAAGAACCCTGATTATCTATTCTATCTGTGCCTCTTATAAGTTTGTAAACTTCTATCATAGAACAGGCCCTTCGGCCTTCGATGTTGCGCCGACCAATATAAAAAGCAATGCCCCTCCAAACTAAACCATTCCCTTCTCTTCCATATACTTATCAACTAACCCTTAAACGCCACCAAACTTGGTGCATCTACAACTGCTGCAGGCAGGGCATTCCACTCCCGAACCACCCTTTGGGTAAAGAACCTACCTCTGATATCCGTCCTATAACTATCACCCTTAATTTAAAGCTGTGTCCCCTCGTGTTAGCTTTTTCCATCCTAGGAAAAAGGCTATCACTGTCCACCCTATCTAAACCTCTAATCATCTTATATGTTTCGATTAGGTCCCCTCTTAGCCGCCTCCTTTCTAACGAAAACAAACTCAAATCCCTCAGCCTCTCTTCATAAGACCTGCCCTCCATACCAGGCAACATCCTGGTAAACCTCCTCTGTACCCTCTCCAATGCCTCCACATCTTCTTATAATGTGGGGACCAGAACTGCACACAATACTCCAAGTGCGGCCGCACTAGAGTTTTGTACAGTTGCAACATGACGTTGCGGCTTCGAAATTCAATCCCTCTACCAATAAAAGCCAAGACTCCATATGCCTTCTTAACAACCTTCTCGACCTGACTGCCTACTTTCAGGGATATCAGGTCACCCTTTAATTGCCAACATTCAAATGAAAACAAACCAAGTTTGTCCAATCTCTCCTCACCCTCCAAACCCGACAATATCCTGGGAAATAATTTCTGCTTCTCTTCTCCTTCCAAGTTTTAGTGTGAAAGGAATCGAATGGAGGGAGCACAGTTCCATAAGTGCTTTCAGGAGAGCTGTTGCAGCAAGTCTAAAACTAGACAGCATAGGCCTAAGGTGAGAGTGGAGAGATCCAATAGTGTCCAGATGGGCAATGTTTTCACACAGAGGGTGGTGAGTGTCTGGAACAAGCTGCCAGAGGAAGCAGTAGAGCCGGGTACAATTTCATGGTTTAAAATCCATTTAGATAGTTCCATGAGTATGATGGTATAGAGGTATATGGGCCAAATGCAGGCAATTGGGAATAGCTTCTTCTATTGGATTAAGCCATCCCTCAATTCTCTTTTTTTGGTTCCCAAATTCTTTTAATTAAATTGTTCTTGTTCTGTCCAGCCCGACCAGGCTTGCAGTGGCAGGGCAGCACTCTAGGTGGCAATGCTGAGCTCATTGAGTTCCAGTGGACCAACACTGCCACTGGCAGGACATTAGTGGGACTGCAGTTCTTCCAGTCAATGATTGGAAAATAAGATGGAATAGATTAGAATGATGTTCAGTCTGCCTGGCAAAAGATTGGGAAGGAGAAGAGAAGCAGAAATCAGCCAATGTAGTACCCCCAATCTCATGTGTTTAAATTTTGCACACTAACTTCTTATGTGACAATTCATCAAAAGTTTTCTCAAAAGTGAAACACATTGCACCCAATGATTCACCCTCATCCTTAAAAACTTCCAGCAGGTTAGTGAAACATGATTTCCCTCTCATAAATTCACACTAATTTTGTCTAATCCTGTTGGTATTTTCTAAATCTCCTGTTGTCACGTCCTTCATGAGAGACCCAAGCATACAGTTAACCTACACAGAACTATGATAGAAATCTGATAGAAATCTACAAGATTATGAAGGGCATGGACAGAATGGATAGTCAGAAGCTTTCTCTCAGGGTGGAAGAGTCAATTACTAGGGGGCACAGGTGTAAGGTATGAGGGGCAAAGTTTAAAGGAGATGACAAGGAGTTTTTTTTTTAAATACAGAAGGTGGTGAATGTCTGGGACTCACTGCCAGGGAGATAGAGAAAGCAGATACAATAGTAACTTTTAAGGGGCATCTGGACAATTACATGAATAGGATGGGAATAGAGGGATATGGTTCCTGGAAGGATTGAAACTTTTAATTCAGTTGGGCAGCATGGTCATTGCAGGCTTGGAGGGCCGAAGGGCCTGTTCCTGTGCTGTAATTTTCTTTGTTCTTTTCTCTTTGCACAAGAACTTCATTAAGACTATCAAACAGTATCCTGTACCCTGCAACAGTCAGTACCTTTAGATTTCTTGCCTCTTGAGTCACGAGCTTATAGGTTTGAATCACGGTCCAGAGACCTAACCACAAAATTAATTTTGGCATTTCTACAGTGGTACTGAGGGAGTGCTGCATTGTCTGAAGTGCTGTGTTTCGAATTGGATACTGAGCTTGTGCTTCTCTGTAATGCCCAAACTCTGTTTGGGGCTGTGGGTTTAACAAAAAGAAAAGAATGTGGTTTTGCATGTATGGATTCAAACTGACAGCAATAGATTCATTCCAGGAGATGTTCTCTGTACAGAATACAAACTAAAAGTAGAACAGGAGCTTGTGGCAACACCCTAATGACATCACTATCAAATTATGTGATTAGTGCTTAAAGCTCCATGCAACCCTTTTAATTATGTAACACTCTCTCAGGCACTATTTCAGAGAAATGTTGGTGTGTTCTCTCCAGTATCCTGACCCATATTTATTCCTTAACCAACATCATTGAAAATGAAAATTCTGATGAAGGATTTGTAGTGGGCAGGGGCCAGGATTTCTAGGATAATGGGGTGGTGAGCACATTCCCACTGATGCTGGCTGTCCTCCAATGAGCATTAATCAGCAGGGGGTGGGACTTCCACCTGTCAATCTGCAACAAGTCCCACCCCAGAGAGCAGCCGATTGTCCAGAATCTCCACAGACCCTGCAATGCCAGAAAGCTACAGCGGTCAAGATTGGAACTGCAAGCAGCCTCCAGTGCACGGATCCTAGAAGCTGGGAGCCAAGTTCCTCATCAGCAGGCCCTGAGCCAGGTCACTTTCCAGGCTTTAAATCTCCCCAAGAGCCTCAAAATTGAGACTGAACTGGGAACGATCCTTAAAGTGGTCACCAATTGGCCACTTAAATGATGTCAATTGGGGCAAGCCTAAGCCTTGCCCATCCCTCTAAAATTCTGGAAAGGGTGGATGGACAGTTGCCCACGAAAAACATCACAGCCCACCTGCAAGAGAATATAAAACCCTGTCCATTAACTCTGTTCCTCTCAAATTATCTGCCCGCTGTGTGTATCCAGCAGCTCCTGTTCTTACCACACAAATAAAAATAATTGAAAGTCATTGACCTAAAGCATTAAATCTGTTCCCATGTTGTACAGCATTGTGTTGCAAGTGTTACAATTCCAGCTGATGCTATTCTGGATAAATCTGATCTCAGGGTGAATCCTGGCTTAATAGATTCTAACTTTTCTTGTAGAAACTGAACAAATTCATAGGAGTCAACTGATAAACTTTTAACACAGAATAAAGCATTTAGTAAATAAGAAAACTGAACTATATCACAGCAGACAAACAAAGCAGAAAGATCCCAATCCAAGCACATGAAGGTGATTTGAATATTCACTATTCCAATGCTGCAGCTATGTCCTTACAGAATTGGAAAGGTAAAACAATCCACAATATACCTTAATATTTTGCATAAATATGCAATGTCTGTGAACCGACTAGTGAACCGTGGTCAGACACAGCACTGTCCAAAATAAATGGCAGATGTGACCAAAGCAGATTCTAAGGATTCTCAACAACACTCCCAATGCTTGTTACACTATGAGCCAACCTGTCTCACTAAACCTCCATCTTCCTCGTGAAGGTCACCAATCTCCATGTTTGAAGGACTCACCTTGGTATTCTCTCCCAAAAGTCACTCCCATTTGCATTGCTCCAACAAGAATCCACCTCCAAGGTTTTAATCTCACCTTCTGAGATTCTCTTCCCTCGGATTTCTGCATGCAAATTGCAAGCACAATTTCAGGTCTTTGGCAGCGCTAAGCAGAACACCACTGCTCACAAAGAAGGTACTTTTGCCCATATCACAAAGTCACCAACCTTTGGCTGCCCTCTTGGATCTTCTGGGCTTCTCCTGGGGCCATTTTGTTTCAGGTCTGCTCTCTGCAGCACTGTCTTTAATTTGGAACCCCTATCTCTGCCCCTTGATTTAACTCGACTTGTTTCAAATTCATGTCCATTGTCCTTTACCTTGGGACCCACTGCTGAGACCTCTTTCTGTCCCACTCTTTGGTTTGGGATCTTCTCCCTTGTCCCTTCCCCATGTCCTGTTCTCTGGGACACATGCTCCACAATGGTGTCCCTCTTCAGCCCACCTGAGCTGTAGTTTCAAATCTTTCACTTTTCAATTTCTGCGTCTCCAGCCAAATTGAGCCCAAAGATTTAAAAAATGAACCGCACAAAGCAAAATTTATTTATTAGTCACAAGTAAGGCTTACATTAATACTGCAGTGAAGTTACTGTAAAATGCCCCATCCCCTCAATGCATGCTCTGTGGTCCTGAGGGCCACACAAACTCCCTTCATTTTCTGAATCTGAAATGCATTTTCAGGTTTTATTTCAGGCTTTCAGCAGGACTGTGCTTGCTACATCATTGGATTAGCTGGTATTTTGTCTGGATGGGCAGCCTGGATACTGAGTTCAGGAGAGACTCAAACTGTTGATGTCTTGACTCGAATACTTCACAACAACTGGCTAGTTAGTGACTGCTGGAGGAAATGAACTGAGTCTTCCAGGATTGTATAAAACTTCAACAAGTTTTATTCAACATGCAAGAGGGAGAGCAAAACTCATGACTGTAACTACAGCTTGCTTCCAAGCTACTAACTGACCATTGGCTGTTACGGATCCTTGTACCCCATTCTTTACATTCTAAAGCATTACATTTACCTCATCATCGTATTGTTATTCTGAATTTGTCACAGTTCTGTCTTTGATTACCTTATACAGTTGCATTGTCTTGTGTGCTTTAGTTTTAATCATTTTCTGGACATTTCCTGCCTACAATATCAAAGTGCTCTGTTTGTCAAACTGATTTTGATGGGGTGTTAATTGTCCCATCTCCAGGATAAATTTTCAGAGCACAATGGTTCCTTGAGACCTTTTGGAACCTTGCTAAGTGATATCAATTCTCAAATGGTTTTGTAACTTTGGAACAATACCATCTATGGGATGATTGTTTTAAAGTAAAGTAAAATGTATTTATTGGTCACAAATGAGGCTTACATTAACACTACAGTGAAGTTCCTTTGAAATTCCCCTGTGTTAGTGCTGTCTGAGATGTTGTTATTTGTACGTGGTCCTGTCTGCCTACAGTGAGTGTGGGTGCTATAGTGCCATCTGCTTAACCCTTTCCATACACACCTCTCTCTTGCTGTGGCCCACACTCCCTGGGTTTTGTTTATTACAGTGATTCAAACACAATTAACCTAAATGGCTGTGTCACAGGATTGGTCACATTTCTTTTTTACTTTAATGAATGTTGTAGGAGATTAGAATTGAGTGAAGAGAGAATGGGGTTTGAATGTGGCTGGGTTAAACAAATTGAACTCTGTACAGAATACTCCTTAAAAACATAATGAAGACAGGAGCAAGGTAATCTCAAAAGCTCATTGCTGGAGCACAGTTTAACATTCACATCATGATCTTTAATTATTTCCCATTTTGAACATTGAGATAGGATTTCTTTTGTAAATTTCTGCAATTTTTCACACAAAATATTAGAAGTTGACAAGTCCCTCTCTCGGCATTCCTGGGTTAAGTGAACTTTGCAAATCTGACAATGTTAAATTTTTCTGAAGCTTCAATTTTGATACAAAGGCAGAAAATGCTGGAAATGATCAACAGGTCTGTCAGCATCTGTGCAGAGAGAAACAGACTTAAAGGTTTGCTGTTTTCACAGATAGAATTTTTTTTGGAGTAAAGGTAGCAAGAGATGGAGAAGAAAAATGGATAAATGGAATTGAGGTAAAAATAACTATCATTTAACATAAGCATTCACAACAGGAGTCAGCCATTTGGCTCCTTGAGCCTGCTCCACCATTCAAAACAAAAATCCCCACAACAACCAATCAGCATCACCAGTTTAGCTGTGCTACTGAGTGCTTACCTTGACTTGAACACAGAGGGTGTCCTCCAGAGATCCACCTTCTAGAAACATTGACTGTGCTTATACAAATCTTCCATACAATAGCCAATCAGCATCACCACTTTGCTATTCTCACTAGGGGTTTGCTTTCACTCGATCACAGAGGGTGTTTTCCAGAGGTCCACTTTCTGAAAACAGTGACTGCGTCAATGAAACACTTTCCTGCAACAGCCAGTTAGCATCACCACTCTTTGGCCTTTGCCAAATGCTTGCCTTTACTCAAACACAGAGGGTGTCTTCCAGAGGCCCACTCTCTGGAAGCAATGATTGCACCTATGCAAATCCTCCACATAACAGCCAATCAGTGTCTCTGCTCTGCTGCCTTTGCCCTTAATTGAATGATAGGGAAACAGCAAACATTTGTATTAATATAGTACATCCAATACAAGGAAACACCTCAAGATGATTCACGGAAGCATTGTAGAAGATAATAGCACAAAGAGACACAAAACAAATGTGGGTTAAATGAATCCAAGCACCTGACCTGAACCCATCCATAGAAACATAGAAACTAGAAGCAGGAGTGGGCCATTCGGCCCTTTAAGCCTGTTCCATCATTCATTTTAATCATGGCTGATCATCGAATTCAATATCCTAATTCCACTCTTCCTCCCCATATCCCTCGATCCCTTTAGCCCCAAGTTCTAAATCTAATTTCTTCTTGAAATCAGACAATGTTTTGTCCTCAACTACATTCTGTGGGAGTGAATTCCGTACACTGACCACCCTCTGAGTGAAGAAATTTCTCCTCACCTCATTTCTAAAAAGTTTACCCCGTTATCCTTAAAGTATGGCCCTGAGTTCTGGACCCCCCCCCCCCCCACCATTGGGAACAGTCTTTCTGAATCTACCTTCTAACTCTGTTAGAATTTTATAAGTTTCAATGAGATCCCCTCTCACTCTTCTAAACTCCAGGGAATATAATCTACATGGAGAAATTGATAAAAGTTCATGATTAGTATTCCTTAGCATTATTTTAATAGGTTGCAGTTATCACCAGTATTCCAGCAGTTCACTGATCCCTTCAAATTAAATCAATATTTATAAACACTGATCCCATCAATTCTGAACTGCACTCACCCTGTCAATCAGAGGAGAATGTTTTCTTGTGTCTGGATAACAACGTGCCCCACAGTTAACCTCACAGACCACGACTCCCTCTCCCCAAACACACCTTTCTGAGAATGCAGAATCTAATTTATTATTGTCACATGCATTAACATACAGTGAAAAGTATTGTTTCTTGCGCTGTATACAGACAAAGCATACTATTCATAGAGAAGGAAAGGAGATAGTACAAAATGTAGTGTTGCAGTCATAGCTAGGGTGTAGAGAAAGATCAACTTAATGCAAGGTAGGTCCATTCAAAAGTCTGACAGCAGCAGGGAAGAAGCTGTTCTCGAGCCGGTTGGTATATCACTTCAGACAAAGAACAAAAACAAAACAGCACAGGAAACAGGCTCTTCGGCCCAACGAGCCAGCGCTGCCACCCCGATGTTCCCACCTCTACCCGTGATCCCTGTCTATGTTTATAGATCTATGGATTAAAAACCAAATTTGAGACAATTTTGGGAGAATTTGTTTTGCCAATTAGCCTAAGAGCACATCTTTGGGATGTGGGAGGAAACCGGAGCACCCAGAGAAAACCCACGCAAGCACGGGGAGAATGCGCAAACTCCCACAGACACAGGCCCAAATCCATGTATCTGCACAGCACAGCGATAGTCACTGAGCTGTCGTGTTGCCCATCAAATGGTCCAGGTCAAGCGTACACTAACGACGTGAAGCACTAGGATACTCTCGAAAAAAATCCAAGAGCAGCCCTCTCACGACCCATCGCATGTATGCCCCTTGTTAGACAACAAGGTGGACCAAAGCACCTGTAGGATAAAAACAAGTACATCAATATCATCATCTATTTACACACTTCCAGGGACTCCCAAGGCTCATGATCCCTATTTTAAATCAGTTTTCTATACCCCTCCATTCCCATTCTGTTCATGTGCCCATCTAAGTATTTCTTAAATATCTCCAGAGTACCTGCCTCCTGTATTTTTTTTCTGATGGAAGAACGTGGAAGAGAGAATGTCTGGGATGTGTGGCGTCCGTGATTATGATGGCTGCTTTGCTGAGTCAGCAGGAAGTGTAGGCGGGGCAATGGATGGAAGGCTGCTTTGCTTGATGGATTGGGCTACATTCACAACCTTCTGTAGTTTTTTGCAGTTTTGGGCAGAGTAGGAGTCATACCAAGCTGTGATACAACCAGAAAGGATGTTTTCTATGATACCTCTGTAAAAGTTGATAAGAGGCAGAGCAGACATGCCAAATTTCCTGTATAAATCATATTGTGATGATACTGTGTCTTAAATAAATGCATTGATACCATGTTTCTTGAGAATGGTATGTTTAAAATTCATCTCTGGGTTACCTGGTACTGATCTGTCTATGAACCTGGCAGCTATATGCTAAGAATGCAAGAGAACAATTGACCCTAGATATTGGGGTGTTTGTTTTAATCTGAACTAATGCAGTTTTACTTTAGTGTATTGAGTGGAAGAGGGATCCACGTGTACAAGTTCACAGGTCACTGAAAGTGGCAATGCAGATGGAGACGGTACTCAAGAAACCATACAGCATGTTGCCTTCATCTGCCAGGGCATTGAGTTTAAAAATTGGCATGTCATGTTCTTTATAGCACCTTAGTGAGGCCCCACTAGTAATATAGTGTTCAATTCTGGTTGCCACACTACCAGAAGGATGTGGAGGCTTTGGAAAGGATACAGAAAAGATTTACCAGAATGTTGCCCGGTATGGAGGGCATTAGTTATGAGGAGAAGTTGGAGAAACTTGGTTTGTTCTCTCTGGAGCAACAGAGGTTGAGGGGAGACCTGATTGAAATCTATAAGAATATGCCAGGCATGGACAGAGTGGATAGTCAGAAGCTTTTTCTCAGGGTGGAAGAATCAATTATTTGGGGGCATAGGTTTAAAGTGCAAGTAGCAAAGTTTAAAGGAGATGTACAAAGCAAGTTTTTTATACAAAGGGTGGTGGATGCCTGGAACTTGCAGCTGGGGCAGGTCATGGAAGCAGATACTGTAGTCACTTCTAAGGGGTATCTGGACAAATACATGAATAGAATGGGAATAGCAGGATACAGTCCCTAGAAGGGTAGGGGGTTTTAGTTTACTGGGGCAGCATAGTCAGTGCAGGCTTGGAGGGCCGAAGGGCCTGTTCCTGTCCTGTAATTTTCTTTGTGCTTTGTTTTTTTGTTCATTTTTGTTTTTTCTCTGGTGTTTTCAGATTAGGGTCGAACTAGGTTAATTGTCAAAAGAAAGAGGAATGTGATAATTGGAGAAGCTCGGCTTACAGGGACGGGCAGGCAGTTTCTGCTTCAATCTGGAAGGTGCAGGAGGTCTCTGTCACTCTGCTGTTTGGGACATGTTAAGGAAATTGGTCTCCTTCTCCAGGAGTGCTGTGTAAGCTTAAGGACTGGCAGCCCACATAAGCCTGTTTTGTTTGCTGACCAATTCTGAAGAGGAGTTTAAGTCTATCAGAGAAACATTGCTTAGATTGGAGCTAATAGAGATAGGTTAGCAGTTAAAAATTGTACCTTGTCATGTTTAAGTATTTCAATTGGTAAAAGCTAAATAAATTCATTCATTACATTTAAACTGTAAAATTAAGTTTGTATCAATAAAAGCTTCCAAGTTGTCAATAGAATCGCATCTGAAGTGAAACATCTTACCCTCACCCAAATGCCAAAATCAAAAAATAGTTGGGATTTCTGACTTGGTCCCAAAGAGTACCCCCGACAATGATTGCTGCAAATCCCTCTGCTATTGATTCTGACTTCTCGCGACAATCTCACATTCAGTGTTGGCAACGAGCTCAGGAACATCTAGAGATGTTCCAATGGGGGAAAATTCTGCCTGAGCAGCACTATCAGATTACTGAATGAATTTCACTCAAATGTGAAATTGGAGAGTGACAAATGTTGTGTGTTTATTTATAAAGGGCTGCAGAAAAAAGCCTGGGAACTACAGGCCAGTTAGTCTCACATCTGTAGTGGGTAAGTTGTTGAAAGGTATTCTGGGAGACAGGATCTATAGTATTCAGACATACAAGGACTGATTAGGGACAGCCAGCATGGCTTTGTGAGTGGAAAATCATGTCTCACAAATTTGATTGAATTTTTTGAAGGGGTAACGAGAAAAATAGATGAGGGCAGTGCAGTTGATGTTGTCTACATGGAGTTTAGCAAGGCCTTTGACTAGGTATCACATCATAAGTTATTGTATAAGATTAAATCTCATGGGATCCAGAGTCAGGTATCTAAATGGATACAAAATTGGCTTCTTGACAGAAGCCTGAGAGTGGTTGTAGGGAGTTGTTTTTCAAGCTGGAGGCCTGTGACCAGCGGTGTGCCTCAGGAATCAGTGCTGGGTCCACTGTTATGTGTAATTTATATTAATGATTTGGATGACAATATAGGGGGCATGGTTAGTAAATTTGCAGATGACACCAAGATTTGTGGTATAGTGAACAGTGGAGAAAGTTATCTTCAATTACAATGGGATCTTGATCAATTGGGCCAGTGGGCTGATAAATGGCAGATCGATATTAATTTAGACAAATGCAAGGTGATGCATTTTGGTAGATTGAACCAGGGAGGGACTTACTCAGTTAATGGTGAGGCGTTGGGGAGAGTTACAGAACAAAGAGATCTAGAGGTACATGTTCATATCTCCTTGAAAGTGGAGTTATAGGTGAACAGAGTGGTGAAGTAGGCATTCGGCATGCTTGGTTTCATTGGTCAGAACATTGAATACAGGAGTTGGGACGTCTTGTACAAGTTGTACAAGTCATTGGTAAGGCCACACTTGGAATACTGGGCGCAATTCTAGTCACCCTATTATAGAAAGGATATTATTAAACTAGAAAGAGTGCAGAAAAGATTTACTAGGCTGCTCCTGGGACTTGATGGTTTGGGCTATAAGGAGAGGTTGGATAGACTGGGACTTTTTTCTCTGGAGCATAGGAGGCTTGGGGGTGATCTTATAGAGGTCTATAAAATAATGAGGGGCACAGATCAGCGAGATATTCAATATCTTTTCCCAAAAGTAGGGGAGTCTAAAACTAAAGGCAGAGGTTTAAGGTAAGAGGAGAGAGATGCCAGGGGGTAATTTTTTAACACAGAGGGTGGTGAGTGTCTGGAACAAGCTGTGGAGGCGGGTACAATTTTATCTTTTAAAAAGCATTTAGACAGTTACATGGGTATGATGGGTATAGAGGGATATGGGCCAAATGCAGGTCATTGGGATTAGCTTAGGGGTTTAAAACAAAAGGGCGGTGTGGACAAGTTGGGCTGAAGGGCTTGTTTCCATGCTGTACATCTCTCTGACTGTATGAATGAAATGGTCTTTTTTGGGGATGAGCATTTACAAGAGGAGCAAGTGTCCACCCCAAAATACTGGAACACAGCTTGTTAGCTTGTAAAAACTATTTACAATTCAGCAATTTGACCACAAGAATTCAATGATAGATACACATCACTATGTGGTCTGAGTGTCTCTGCCACATCTTGACTTGCATATTCAAGAATTCACATCACTACATTTGTCTTTCATTTCAAGTTTTCTTTTAGGTCCAGTTCCAAAGCCCAGGGAATACTCAGAAATGGTCAATTTCTGACAATTGTTCATTATAAACAGCCTTTTCCCCCCAACACTTCCAATGTTGGCCCTCTTTAAACTGAATGCAGCAAACCTCCTGGACTTTCAGAATTCTGCCTCTGGAGATGGTGACAGCCATGAGAGATGTCCTTGTGCTATGAAGGAGGAGATCAACTCGTCAAGAAGGCCTGGTCTGATGTGGTAGCTGAGGTCAGAGGGTATGACCTGGTCAGAGGAGGTGCTTCCTGCTGAAAGGTAAGACCCATTAGTGGAGATGCAAAGTGAGGCTGACAGTTACATTGAGGATGGCAAAGGAAATCTCACCGAGATTTCACAAGATTGAAATGTCGTGAAAACCCCAGACAAGATGCAGAAACTACCAAAAAAAGCAGTGAAAATATTCACAATACTCCAAACTAAACCCTCACCAAAAAGCTCCCGCCAGTTCAGTCTGTCTTGGCTCCAACCCCCATTTACAACATCCTTGGATGACAAGATGGCAAAAACAGTTTGTCTGCTTAACCACGTGACATTACAGGCAATGTAAACTCCAAATCAGTTCCGCTGTTAATCTTCTCAATAAGTTTCTTAATTTGTGTAAATACTCGCCAACCAAAATATTTTGTGTTTTCATTGGAATGAACATCTAACATTTTCCTGCACCATCTCATGATGTTCCTGGTCACGTATGTGCTCGGCCAGTAAGATTCTGCTCTGGGAGCAACAGGAAACAGAAAGAGCCAATAATACAAGAATGTTCCTGTCACCACCGCACCTTCTCCAGAGCCCCCATCCCCACCACCCCGCCCTCCCCCCATCCCCTCCAACCCACCTTCCCCCACCCTCCCCACCATCCCATCTTCCCCAGACACCCCCTCCCCATGCTCACTTCCCGCTGCTGCATTACAGAAAGGAAGAAAGACACCTCATATTTTTCTAATTCCATCCACTATCTCAGGACAGACTAAAGCAAATTTACAATCATTACAGCCCTGATTTGAAATGTACTCACTGTTATAATGTAGGAAATGTGGCAGCCCATTAATGCATAGCAAGATCCCAGAAACAGCAGTGTGATAATGACCATGGAATAATACAGCACACAAAGAGGTTATTTAACTCATCAAGTCTTCACTCATTTTTTTTCCAGGGTTTATCCAATTGTTGCCATTCCCACACCTTCTTCATGTCCGGCATTTTCCTCCTCTCTCAATTCTTCCCAGAAGTTTAACAACTCTTTCAGATTTCACATTCTAAACACTAACTACATTGTGTAAAAACGCTATTACACACATCACCTCTGGTTCTTTGCTAATTGCATGAAATCTGTCCCTTCGGAAAATTATTGGAAACACTTTCTTATGACTTGCTCTCAAATAAAGCTGTCACGGTTTTAAACATCTCAATCCAATCTCCCCGCAGCCTTCTCTACTTGAAGCAGAACAAATCCAGCTTCTTCAGACACTCCACATAATGTAACCTCTTATCCCTGAATCATTCTCCTCAATCTCTTCTGTACGCATTCCAAAACCTTCATAATCTTCTTAAAATGTGATGCCTAAAATTGGCCAAAACACCAGAAGTAATTCTATTGCTCTGCTTCAAAGTGGGATCTTTTGTGTCCATTAGAGGAAGCAGACAGGGCCTGGGTTCAATGTACCATCTGAAAGATGGCATCTGTGACAGTACAGCACTCCATCAGCGCTACCCTGGGAATGTCAGCCAAGGTTATGGACCCAGGAGGGGGATTTGAACCCACAGGATGCTGGCATCTGTCCTTATGTGCAGGGGTTTATTTTACCAGGTCACATTACTAAAGAGGAGTATCATGGGCTGTGATATTCCCAAAATTGTTGCAAACATAGGAGGTTCTGTAAAAGGCAATGCAATTTCCTAAATGTTCTCACAACATTTCAAAAAGCACTTCCTTGTGGACATTCTGAGGTTGTCAGAAATGTAATATAAATTCCAGTTTAACTTTCTTCTGTCTCAAAGATTCTAAAAAGGAAATCAAACTTACTGACTGCTTAGAAAGTAATAACAGCAGGTCCTGCAGGGGGCAGTCTCCCTCCACCTTAACGATTGACATTAATGTTTCAGGGGAAGTAAACTCCTTTTACAACAAAATATTTGGAATCCAGTTCCTTCACTTTTAACTTTCAGGTCAGCTGCTTTAGAGAGTGGTAGGATGGCACAGTGGTTAGCACTGCTGTTTCACAGCACTAGTGACATGTGTTCAATTCCTAGCTTGGGTCACTGTCTGTGTGGAGTCTGCACGTTCTACCCGTGTCTGCATGGGTTTCCTCCAGGTGCTCCAGTTTCCTCCCACAGTCCGTAACAAGCACTGGTTAGGGTGCATTGACCATATTAGATTTTCCCTCAGTGTTACCCGAACAGGTGTCAGAGTGTGGAGATGAGGGGATTTTCACAGTACCTTCATTGCAATGTTAAAGTAAGCCTACTTGTATCCAATGAATAATCTTTAAACTTTCAGATAAATTGAACATAACCACATGGGTTGGATTTTCCCACAGTTTTTTCGAAATGTTCACTCAGACGTGAAATCCAGGGTCCGATTTTACCATCAAGTTACGCCCATTTTCACACCAGTCCCCCCTTTACCAAGAACCAAAAATGACCACGAGCGGGACCGCGCTGGAAACTGGTGTGACGGCCTTTATATGAATTTGCTTGCAAATAAATTGACTTAATGAGCTATGCCCCAACCTTACCAGCACTTGCCCTTTTATCACTGCGTTCACCCATCCAGAATCAGCGAGAAACAGACATGCTCCAGTTAGTGAGAAGGTAAGTGCCGAGAGTCTGATGGCTCTGTGCCTGAGATCACTGGAGGAGAGCAGCGGAACTGGGCAGAGGGGGCGGGGATTGGGAATCTGCCAAGAAATATGATTCTACTGTGTGGGAGAAGAGCTTTCTCCAGAAGTTGCTGAATGAGAATTAGAAGGCAAGTGTCTGTCCACATCACTCTCAAGCAATGTCAAAAGGATGGGATTCCAGTACCTATATAAACACCTTTTGTTTCTATGCTAACTGATTCTAAAGAAGTGATTCACGTCTGTTGGAGGGAATGAATGAACTGAGTCTTCAAGACTATGTATAACTTCAACAAAAATGACTTTATTCAACATGCATGAGAGAGAGTAGAACTCATGGCTGTAATTCCAGCTTGCTTCTGAATTATCCTGTGAATCACGTCCTTACTCATTCTTATGTCCTTTTTTCATATTACATTTACATGAGATCATCGTTTTGTTACTTTGAATAGATTACAGTTCTGTTTTTATCACATTATATTGATCCATTGTCTGTGTGCTTTAGCTTTAATCATTTTCTGGACATCTCCTGTCTACCTAGTAACAATATCAAAGTGTTCCGTTTATTAAACCAATTTTGATGGTGTGTTAATTGTCCCATCTCCCTGATACTTGATTAGCTTTCCAGAGACACAATGGCTCTCAAGACATTGTGGAGCCTTGATAAGTGATATTATTGTTGCTGTAACCTCGGAAGGATCTCACCTGGGTGTGATGGTTAGTACTATCTGAGATGTAGTTATTTGTAATTTGTCATGTGTCTACCTGCACATGTCGATACTACAATAGTCTATTTCACTCCTTCCATTCATTTCTTTTGTGCTGCAGCTCACACTCTCTGGGTTTGCTCTACTACAATGTTTTTGCGGGGAATACTGCTAAATTGGAACAACAGAGATAGCTAGTTGTTAAGAATTACACTTTGCCATGTTTGAGTATTTTAATTGTTAAAAGTTATGCTAATTCTTTTTGTTATATTCAAATTGTGTTCTTAAATAAAGTTTGATTTGATAAAACCTTCCTAGTGGGTCACTGTAATCATACTTGGAGTGAAATACCTTCTGCTCACCCTAATGCCAAAATCAAATGTAAAAATTAGGGTCCAGGCTAACTTTATCAAATACCTTGAAGTTTCTGATCTGGCCTTTAATGAAGGTACGAGGAGCAGCCTTTCAATACTTCTCTGGTTAGTGAGGAGTTGGATATTATAAAGGAGACAGCTTTTCTTTTCAAAAGCCCAACAACACCAGGTGAGGACAATTTTGTCTTCCAAAGAGCATTTGGACAGTTACATGGGTACGATGGGTATAGAGGGACATGGGCCATATGCAGGGCAATTGGAACTAGCTTAGTGGTGAAAAACAGGGTGGCACGGACACGTTGGGCCGAAGGACTTGTTTTTATGCTGCAAACCTCCATAACTCTAACTGATTCACTTGGGATTGTCCAGCCCTCGTCTGCTCCGATTCCAGTAATGGGCAAGATGTAAAATTCCGGTCTTTGTTTTTAGTCTTTTATAATCATTAACTTTGTAATCAACTGATCCAGAGAAAGACAGAGAAGGATTAGGAGAGAATTCCAGATTTCAGGACACAGGCAATGAAGACATAACCAATCATAACTTAAACTGGTTCAAATAAAGGATAGTAAAACAACCAGCTTCAGAGTTACCTATTGAGGCAGGAGGAGATTATAGAGATAGACTGGGGTGAAGGCTTGGGAAAGGGGATGGAAATGTTTAATTTGAACTGTTGTCAGACTGGAAGCCAGTGCAGATCTCTGAGTGGGGGGAATGGAATGTGTGTGAGCAGGGAGTATGGGAAGCAGAACTATGTGCGGCGCTCCCTTGGCACTGACCCTCTGACAGTGCGGCACTCCCTCAGCACTGACCCTCTGACAGTGCGGCACTCCCTCAGCACTGACCCTCTGACAGTGCGGCACTCCCTCAGCACTGAAATCCCACAGTGCAGCACACATTATGTGACATATTAATTAGATGGTAAATACACCAGCTGTCAATTAATTGCCATTTGTTTGGAATGGAGAAATATATTTTTAATGATTTGAACACCAGAACATCAAGGCAAAACAATGCAAACTATATTGAGAGAAAAGAGTCTTCACTGCACGTGGCTAATGCCAACAATGAGTGATTTCCAACAGTCTAAGCAGCAGCTGAGAAGCCTCTACAATGACCAGCTCAGCTGGGATCTTTAACTGAGCAAGACATCAGCTTGGTAAAGGAGATGATTCAATGCTGGAGGATTCTTAACCAGCTGATTGACACCTCGATTACTCAGCAGTGTTCAGTAACAGGGCTACAAAGCCCTGTTAAAGTCTGGCTATTAACACTCGAACCCTCGACACTGCCTCCTCACAACATTCGGTATCTGCAAATAAACACAACATTACTGTGGCTCCGAGTGCTCACTATTTCACGTTCACTGTCAGTGTGTTCTCTCACTCCTCCAATATGGGAGTTATTACTTACACCGTTCCACACATTAAGCCTTACAAACCCCAATACTGCACCCCTCACTGTGAAATGGGAGCAGGAGATGAGGCTGCTGGAGGAAACAGGGACAAGTGAGCGAGATGCCCCCCCCCCCTCCCCCCGAGCCCACTGGCCCCCTCGCCTCCCCCTCCCCCATCAAATACAAATTATTTCAATTGGAAATGAGGATTTGTGCGTCTGATCCAGCGTTTCAAACAGGTTTGTTTTATTAATACAGCCCTCAGTCGGTGTGTGTGTCTCCCTTTCCCCAAAATATCTCTTCAGATATTGACCAAATTTTGAACGTTGTATAATTTTCTGGATCTGAGAAAAACTGTTATTTCTCACCCTATAACATTTACCCTTGAGAAGGTAATGGTGAGCTTCCCTTTGTGAAAAACCACAGCCTGGGATATCCCACACATCTATTAATGTTCGTGGGATGTATCCAGGATTTAGACAGAATACCATTGAAGGAATAGTGATACGGTTCCAAGTCAAGGGACCACTGTACTTGGGAAACTTTCAGATAGCCCTATTCTCTATTGTTCTAGCTGGCAGGAGTAAGACTTTGATAGGTAAGCTGGCACTCTGGGCAAAATGTTCTGGTCCCGCTGAGGCCAATGGAGGTATGAACAGCTTGTCCCATTTTGGAGCCCCACCCGCTCTGCAATGGGGCTGTAGGATGCCATTCTCCATTGTCTGAAGATGATCTTATATCATGGAATATTATTGATATCATTTGGTTTGGAAACTGAGAATTTGTTACTTGTCAGCGTTTGTTAGAGGATTTACAGCACTGAAACAGCCATTCAGCCCAACTGATCCATGCTAGCATTTATCATTCACATGAGTATCACCTCCCCAACCACTCCTCTCACCCAATCTCCATATCTTTCCATTGTTTCCTCCCTCATGTGTTTATCCAGATTCCCCTTAAATACTATACTATTTACCCAACCACTCTCTATGGAACCAGTTCCACATTCTTATCTCTCCCTGAGTCAAGGAGATTCTTTTAAATTCCCCAGTGGATTTATTGATAACATCATAGAATCCTGACAGTGCAGAAGGAGGACATTCAGCCCGTCGAGTCTGCACCAATCACAATCCCTCTCAGGCCCCCTTTCCGTGCACTTACTCTAGTAAGTCACCCTTACTATAAAGAGCAATTTAGCATGGTCATTGCACCTAACCCGCACATCTTTGGACTGTGGGAGAAAACCAGAGCACAGAGTGGAAACCCATGCAGACACAGGGAGAATGTGCAAACTCCAAACAGACAGTGACTCGAGCCAGGAATCGAATCCCAGATTCTTTTAAATTCCCCATAGGATTTATTGATGACCATGTTATATTTATGGCTCTGAGTTCTGATCCCACCCATATGCGGGAACAACTTCTCCCCACTTACCATCTACCCCATCAAATCCTTTCATAATCTTCAACATCAGTACCAAGCTATCTCTCAGCTTTCACTTTGCTAACCCTAACCCCAGCCTGTCTCAGTGCTTCCTGATGATTAGAAACCCTTAGTATTGTTGTCACCCTGCTACATGTTCTAAATGTTTAATTGTCTGCTCATGTCACATACAAATAGCCAATTCTTTTAAAAGGGTAAAATGATGTTGCTCTTGTCCAGGCAATTCCTATCTTTCTAAACCTGGTTAAGCTAGTTTCAGATAACTGGGAAGTGATCTAGAGGTCAAGGTATAAATTGGAGCAACTATCTTGTCACTGTCCTAGAGTCAGGCTGTCCTGTGTTTGGTTTCCAGATGTGTTTTGATCTCACAGCATTCCTGCCATCCAAGGGGGCAGGAAAAGTCCTAGTGTTCCCAATATGCAAATTATGATAAATATCCACAGGAAGATGCGGTCAATCACCATGGCGACGTACTTCCAGTCTTCCTTTACCTGCAAATCAGAGAACATTATCAATCAGAAACTCCTCCTCTGTCATAAGATAGGGAAAAATTCTCTTTGATAGGGGTGGTACGGTGGTTAGCACTCCTGCCTCACAGGGCCACCCACAAGTGGAAAGAATGTAAAGGAACATTGTCAAGGGAATTATCAAGAGTGCAAAAATGATAGAGTAGTTATTAAATCAGGGATTAAATTATGAAATGTTCAGAGGGGAATTGAAAAGACAAATAAGAGAAGTGAAGATATTAAGAGTATCATAAAAGGGGATCCAAAGGTGTTCTGTAACCATATAAATTACAAAATGATGTTAAAAGGATGTTTGGAGGAGTGATTAGAGACCTAAAAAAGGATCTACAGTTGGAGAAGATACGGCTGATATTTTGGTTCAAAGGAGAACTAACCCAATCCAGTTAATCTCCACATCTTTGGACTGGGGGAAGAAACCAGAGCACCGATAGTACACCAGGCAGGTATGGGGAGAATGTACACACACCATACAGGAGTCTGTGGACTTCCAAGGCCAGAACTGAACACAAATCCACGGTGCCATAAGGAGCAATCCAACCACAGTGCCATCCTTTCATCATCTTACTATTTGCAGTATTTTGATAGGGTAGGTGCAGCACGGTGACAGTGATTAACACTGCTGCCTCACAGCACTAGTGATTCCTAGCTTGGATCACTGGCTGTGGGGAGTTTGCCCATTCTCCCCATGTTTGGGTGGGTTTCCTCTGGATGCCCTGATTTCGTCCCACATCCAAAGATGTGCGGGTTAGGTAAATTCACCATTCTAAAGTTGCCTTTTAGTGTCAGGTGAAACTAGCTAAGGTAAATGCATGGGGTTATGGGGCTAGGGCCCGGATGGAATTGTGGTCAGTGTAGACTCAATGGGCTGAATGGCCTCCTTCTGCACTGTAGGGATTCCATGATTGTACGAAAAGGCTGCTATGCTCCCTACATTGCTATAATAACGACTCTTCAGAAGTGCTCCATTGGCTATGGAACATGTTGGGAAATGCTGAGGCTTGGAAAGATCAGCTGAAAGTCTCTTTTCTCACATACTGGAGCAAGCGGGTTATGAAGAGACACATTCTTGTCTGTTTGGTGATTTTACATGATTGCAAAGCTTGAGATCAATGTCTGAAAGAGCTGAGATTTATTATCAATGGAAAACAGCAAGTTTGCGAGTCGGAAATTTGATCCTGCTCCAAATTTATCATCTCAGCTTTGTATTTCTCAAAGAACATGGTAATCTTTGATTGAACAAGCCCCAGAGTATGACACTAAAGCCTGATTATGGCAAAGTTTAATCAAACTGACCATACTTTCATCTTCCAAACTCCTGCAATGCATGTTCAGCTCTAATACGGAGACAAAACCTGCACTGAAGAATTAGAAAATCCTAACGGGATTAACATCTGAGAACTGGCTTAAACACTGTCCCTTTTAAGATGATGTTTTCTATAATTGCTTTGCAGATCCCTGAGGAACAGATTAAGAGTCAGTTTATCAGACATCATACTTGCTCCATCTCAATAGGCTTAGTGCAAATGATGTCCTTCAGAACTCAAGTGCCAACCTTCATGAGTTTGTGCGTTTTGTGACCAAGTCAGTTCTCCCAGATACGCCCAGACTGACAAAGCAGGGATAACAAGTAGACAGCGGCATTGCTTTGAGAGTATCTTCATAACCTGTTAATCTGAGTTAAATCAAAGAAACAATGTCCATTTACTAAACTGAACAATATTTTGGAATAACAAGGTTATTTTCTTGGTTTCACTACTCCTCCTCCCCCGTCCCATCCATTCTGCTGTCAGAGCAAGCAGGAAAACAGCCCTGTTTATATGTGCCTTAATGCAAATCAGGAGCTCAGCCTTCAACACCATTATTCCCACAAAACTCATCTCCAAACTCCATGGCCTAGGACTCGTATCCTCCCTCTGTGACTGGATCCTGAACTTCCTAACTCATGGACCACAATCAGTAGGAATAGGCAACAAAGCCTCCAAGTTCATCCTCACAGTGTCCCACAAGGCTGTGTTCTCAGCTCACTGCTATATTCCTTATTCACCTATGACTGTGTGGCCAAATTCCCCTCTAATTCCATTTTCAGGTCTGCTGACAATACCACCATAGTGGGTCAGATCTCAAACAATGACAAGGTAGAGTACAGGAAAAAGATAGAGAATCTGGAGAACTGGTGTGACAATGTCAACAAAATGAAGGAGATTGTCATCGACTTCAGGAAGCATAAAAAGGAGAACAATAGGGATGAAGAAGAAAGGGTCAAGAGCTTCAAGTTTTTTGGTGTCCAGATCACTATAACAGTCCTGGTCCCCCCATGTTAACACTATAATTAAAGAAAGCCCCAGCAACGCCTCCAATTTCTCAGGAGGCTAAGGAAATTTGGCATGTCAGCTACGACTCTCACCAACTGTTTACAGATGCACCATAGAAAGCGTTCATTCTAGTTGTATCACAGCTTGGTATGGTTACTGCTCTGCCCAAGACCGCAACGAACTACAAAAGGTCATGAATGTAGCCCAGTCCATCATATAAATCCCATCCACTGACTCTGTCTACACTTCCTGCTGCCTCAGCAAAGCAGACAAGATAATTAAGAACCCCACGCACCCCGCCTTCTTCTGTCTGGGAAAAGTCTGAGATCACATACCAACTGACTCAAGAACAGCTTCTTCCCTGCGGCTGCCATTTTTCTTTTGAATGGACCTACCTTGCATTAAATTGATCTTTCTCTACACCCTAGCTATGACTGTAACACTACATTCTGCAATCTCTCATTTCCTTCTCTATGAACGGTATGCTTTGTCTGTATAGAGCGCGAGAAACAAAACTTTTGACTGCATGTTAATACATGTGACAATAATAAATCAATTCAGGAATTCCATTGAATACCGGAGCAGGCTTGAGAGATAGAGTGGTCTAATTCCTATGCCCGTGTGACAATTCAACCAGGAATTTTAGAGACAAAAATGAGTCACTGTCAGAATTAACCCTCTCTCACAAAGCCCATCTAATTGATGGAGAGAGGAAAGCTTGCATTTATGTAGCACTTTTCATAAAGTTAGGGTATCCTAAAGTGCTTTACAACCAAGGTGGTCATTACTGCTGTAATAATGCAGGAAACCCAGCAACCAATTTCTCCACAGCAAGATCCCACAAACAGAAATGGGATCATGACCAGATTATTGGTTTATTAGTGACAGTTATTGGGCATCTCCTGACGAGACAGAACTCTGGGATCCTTAACCTGTTTACTCTCTTAAGTCAGCAGTGATTGTTGACTAGGTCATGTGAGCCAAATAGATGACAGCTACATCTCCAAAAACACGCTCTTTGGTGACCTGGTTATCAGTTCAATACCAATGGGGTCATCCACAAGATGTCTGCCAGCGAGACTTCAGATTTCTCAGGATTGGAGTTAGAGATGTTGGGGAGACTGGAGGCAAGTAGTCACAGAGAAAGCAGAGGATAAGGGAAAAGTGTGAAAACAAGGGGTCGCCGGAAAACATCAACTGATCTTGAGCAATTCTATTTCCTGTGCCAGCTGCAGAAGGCACTGTCACTCTGTCCCTCTACAGCCACAATCTTTAATTCAAAATTGACAAACCTGAGGTTCAAGTTCATCATCTCCCAGGACAGATGATTGCCAATAGGACTGTTTATTAGTGATGGGGATTGAGTGATAAATGTTGGCCATGGTAACAAGGAAAACTCCTCTGCTGTTCTCCAATATTGGCCATGGGATTTTTACACCCACCTGAAAGAGCAGACTGGGCCTCACTTCAAATCCCCATCAGTAAGACAGCACCTCTGACAGTGCAGCACTCCTTCAGTACGGCACTGGAGTGTGTGCTCAGTTCTCTAAAAGTGGGGGAACAGATGAGTGTTTTTCGCATAAATCTCCTCCCATCCTATCAACATGTACTCGTGTTCCTTTATCTAGCCTGGTTCTAAACACATCCATGTTAGTTACCTCGACCACTCCTTGTGGGAGCGAGTTCCACATTCTGACTGTTCTCTGTGTGAAGACTTATCCTGAACTCTGTTACATTGAGAGTAAAGAGGTCATCAATGATTTTGTGACTGTATCCTGGAATCCTCTTTTTGCTCCCGCACAAACATTTAGTCTGCTTCTGAAGGATATGTAGTCTATCTATTCCTCCTACCAAATTAATTACCTCACACAAGTGTAGCGATTCATTCGCCATGCTGTAATTTCAATATCTCTGTCTTGTTGCATTATCTTAGTTATGATAAAGTTAAATTAGACACGAGATGGGAAATATGTTTGAATCTATATCAACATCACAATTCAATAATATTGCTACTTACTAAGAAGTCAGCATCCTCTGCACGCATGTGGTTGGCGATATACTGGATACCTTCCATTGCCAGTTTCATAGCTGGAGTTAGTGTTATTTTCTGCTGCTGTTTGAGTTTGACAGCTTTAGCATCTCGCTTTGAGCCTGAGGCTCTCTTCACTTTGTTCCCCCGTTTGCCTTTACAGGGAGGCGAAGCCAGCAGGCTGGGATCTCCATTCCCATGGCATTGTTGAATGACCGTGGATCTGGAATGCCCATTGGAATGGGATGGATCTTCATGAAGATGACTATACTGGATACCGCTGGACCTACACTGGGAATTGCTCTGGGCTTGGTCTTCTTGTCCATAAGGGTATTGAAGACTTAATGATCTCACTTTGGAGTGAGAGCTGGGCAGTTCCTTTGTTTGGCGGTAAGGATGGTTGGTGGGTGAAGAACATGGACAACTAGCTTGTGTCTGGTCCTCCTGTAAAATGCTGTATTGGCTGGAGAGAGATCTGCAAAGTGCTTTGGGTTTCCCTTGGTCTTCCTGAAGGTAATATTGAGTCATCAATGATGTGTTTGTATCTGATCCTTGGCCAAGATGATTTTGTTCATCCTCAGCTTCAGCAGAATAACTTGAAAAGCTCAGTGCTTCGTTCATTGATACAATCAGTTTGTGACTGGTTTTGTTCACAGCTGTAGGCCGTTGCATGAAGAGAATGCGGGGAATGAAATCCAGGAAGAACCTGCGGACCCAGTCCGGCATAGTGTGTGTGTGAGGGGAGCGATGGTGAACATTCAGTACGAACACAGTGATAACAATAGACAGGGTAACAAATATCATGGTGAAGAGAAGATATTCTCCTATCAGGGGAATGACAAGAGATGTGGAAGGAATAATCTCTGTTATAAGAAGCAAGAAGACAGTCAGTGAAAGTAGCACCGAGATGCAAAGTGTGATCTTTTCACCACAGTCTGAGGGGAGGTAAAAGACCAACACTGTTAGACAGGATATAAGCAAACAGGGAATTATGAGGTTAATCGTGTAGAACAGAGGGAGCCGTTTTATCAGGAAATAATAGGTAATGTCTGAGTAAACTTCTGTGCAACATTCATACTTTTTGATATTATAGTTCCCAACTGCGCTGATAATGACCCATTCGCCACTCTCCCAGTAGTCCTGTTGGTCAACCTGTTTGCTCATGCTCACCAGATCTATCTTGGCTTTGTCAAAAGTCCAGGAGCCAAACTTCATGGTACAATTCTGCTGGTCAAAGGGAAAGAAGGTCACATCAATACTGCAGGAACTCTTGTAGATGGCCGGAGGAGTCCATTTGATTCTGCCATCGTAGAACAGGTGAGCCTTAGTCAAGTGGGTGATGGCAAAGTCTCCATCAGCACTGCGAGGGGAGAAAGAAGTACAGATATCTCAAGCATTCTGAAATTCTACAGCATCTCCCTTCTAACAAACATCTTCCACTCCCCCACCCCGAGATGTATCATAAAACAAGCAACAGAACATCAGGAAAGTGAAAACTAGTTCAGCTAAACAGATAGACTATATAAAATATTGGCCTCTTAACTCAATCAGTCCCAGTTGGTGTTTGTTCTTCATTCAATCTATGTTCCAATCCCACGAGGCTGCTCTGTTCCTAAATTCCATCTTTGAGGAGCATATGGACATTAGGACAGGAGGAGGCCATTCAGCCCCTTGAGGCTGTCCTGCCTTTCAATTACTGACAGAAATACAAGCCAGGTTTCTGCAATCTGGTTTTTTAATTTGACTCTAATCCCTGCTTTTGTTCTAGGGAATTAGAGGATTGTTTTTTGTCCTTGTGTAAAATTGTATTTTTAAGGAATTAGAATGACAGGGTTCCATGTCGCAGAAGGAGTCTGTGAATCTGTTATGAATGTGTTGGATTGCTGACAGAGTTCTGTGCCATTCCCCTTGCTCCTTCCTCGTGACTCTGTCATCTTGACCCCCTTTTCTAGTGTTTATCCAGTTCCCTAAAGAAATGGTCCCTCTTTCAGGTGGATCTCAGTAATTCATTGAGTTGTAACAAGCTATGTTTGAATGGTTTTGTTTCTGTAATGTTAGTATTTATTTCTGTGTCTGTGGGGTTGCGGGGGGAGGGCTACTATCTGGATCTGCTGGCAGGTTAGGTTGAAAGGTTTTGAGGCCATTTCGGAAATTACGCAGCCAGAGACTCCATGTTGAGATGAATATTTGAGTGTGAGCCAGGTATCCAGCTACACCGAACAACACAGACCAGAAACAGGACATTTAGCCCAACTGGTCTCTGCTAATATTTATGCGTCACATGGACATCCTCATACCCTATCCCCATCTCACTCTACCAACATTTCCTCCTGTTCCTTTCTCCCCATTCCCCTGCCATGAGTTTATCTAACCACCCCCCCCCCCCGCCAAAACCCACAAAAATGCATCTATTCACCTCAATTTTTCTCTGTTGCAGCGGGTTCACAGTCTCACCATGTTTGAGATAAAGACTTTTTTTTCTGAATTCCCTAATGGATTTTTTGTGACTACCTGATATTTATAAGCCCAAGATGTGTGGTCCTCTCCACACAGAAACATTTTTTTCTATGTCTACCCTATCAAATCTTTTCATATATTCTTAAAGGTGATGATCAGGTTACCCTACCTCCCCACCCCCCACCCACAACTTTGTTTTCCACAGAAAAGTTCCCCAGGCAGTGCAACAATTTCCCTCAGTTCCGATATCAACCATGGAAATTTTCTTTGCACCTTATCCAGTGAGTCTGTGTCTTTCCTCATAATGAGACTAAACTCAGTACACCAAGTCTGACCCAGTTTGAGAGAAGTTTGAATTTGATTCCCTGGGCAGAACTTTCTGATCCTACCTGACCCCAGACCAGAAATTCCTGCCTGAGGTTAACAGAACTTTCAATGATCTGTCAAACTTCCCATCCCACCCCTCCCGTGACCATTCCAGTGGTGGGAGGGACCTGAAGATTTCACCCCCTCCCTCCCCCTAGCTTCTGCCATCTTTCAATTCTATCCCTTTCAGTATGAATTCCAGTGTCTGTTTTGCTTTGTGTTATGAATTTATCAGCTGCATTTTTGTCCGATAATTGATAGAAAAAGGCAAAGGAATTCACTTGCTGTGACCCACTTGTTGTATAGGACAATATCAGGCTTCCAGAGGAGCTCTGATGGGACTCTAATCGATGTCACATTCATGTAATCCAAAGGATTCCAGCGGAGTTTAAAATCATGCCATTCCTGAAAGTCAAGAGGAGAAAAAAAAGAGGCATTAAGTAGGAGTTTATTTATTAGAAGTTTATTTATTAGGTTGACATTAACACTGCAATGCAGTTACTGTGAAAATCCTTTAGTCACTACACTCCGGCACTAGTTTGGGTACACTGGGGGAGAATTTAGCCTGGCCAATACACTTAACCAGCACGCCTTTCAGACAGTAGAAGAAATCGGAGTACCCAGAGGAAACCCATACTGACATGGGGAGAATGTGCAAACTCCACACAGACAATGACCCAAGCTAGGAACTGAACTCATGTCATAAGTTCATAAGATATAGGAGCATAATTAGGCCATTCAGCCCATCTGGTCTGTTCTGCCATTTAATCACAGCTGATTATGCTCCTCATCCACATTTTCCTGCCTTCTCCCCATAACCTTACAACCTATTACCAATTAAAAATCTGTCCAACTCCTCCTTAAATTTACTCACTCTCCCAGCATCCATCATGCTTTGGGATAGCAAATTCCCTAGATTCACAACCCCCTGGGAGAAGTAGTTTATTCTCAACTCTGTTTTAAATTTGCTATTCCTAACCCTAAGACTGTGACCTCTCATGCTAGAATTCCCCACAAGAGGAAGCATTCGCTCCATGTTTGTCCTTTTATCATCTTATTTCCACACTTTGATCTCCCTGGCGCTGTGGGGCAGCAGTGCTAACTACTGTGTCACCAAGTGAAAGGAAAACAATTGTAGATTGTGTTGCACCAAAATTCAAACAGACCTGCTTGATCCAGACATTAGTGGTCATCATTTGATTTTTTTCATCCTGTGTGGCAAATGAGATAGGTTAATTTTAAAAATAGCAGCAAATTGTTTAACCCGAATGAGGACAACAAGAACTTACAGCACTTTTAACATAATGAAAAGTCCCAGGAGTGTCAGAAAACAAAGTCACAGTGAAGAGATCTAAGGTCAGGTTACTAAAAGCTAGGTCAAAAAGGTAGGTTTTAAGGAGTATCTTATAGGAGGAGAGTGAGGTATAGAAGTGGAGAAGTTAGGGAGGGAATTCCAGGGCTAAGAGTCCAGACAACTGAAGGCACAGCCACAAATAGAGGAATAATTAAAATTGGAAGTGTACAAGAGACCAGAGTTAGAGGTACACAGATATCTCATAGGTTTGTGGGATTGGAGGAGATTGTCAAGGTGAAGGGCAAGACCTTGGAGGGATTTGAGAACAAAAATTTTAAACTGAATAGGTTGTGTGACTGGGAGCCTCTGTCAGTCAGCAAGCACTGTGGTGTACTTGCTGCAAGCACAGACACAGGCAGCCGAGTTCTGGAGGACCTCAAGTTTACAGAGGGTCAAATTTGAGAGAGCAGAAATTTGAGGAGTGTGTTGGAATAGTTGTGTTTAGGGATAACAAAGGCATGGATGAGGTTTGCAGCAGCAGTGAGCTGCACAGGGTCAAGTGGAGCAACATTACAGAGGTGAAAATAGATGGCCTTGGTGATGGCATGAATCTGTGGCATAGCTCAAATTTGACCCTCTGTAAACTTGAGGTCCTCCAGAACTCGGCTGCCTGTGTCTGTGCTTGCAGCAAGTACACCACAGTGCTCGCTGACTGACAGAGGCTCCCAGTCACACAACCCATTCAGTTTAAAATTTTTGTTCTCAAATCCCTCCAAGGTCTTGCCCTCCATTACCTTAACAATCTCCCCCAATCCCACAAACCTCTGAGATACCTAACTCTGGTCTCTTGTACATTCCCAATTTTAATTATTCCTCCATTTGTGGCTGTGCCTTCAGTTGTCTGGACTCTTAGCCCTGGAATTCCTTCCCTATATCTCTCTACTTAGGTCTCTCTGTTGTGAACGTCAGGCTGTTACCAGAGGAAGGGAATGGAGTTTAGAACATAGAATCATAGAATCCCTACAGTGCAGAAAGAGGCTATTTGACCTATTGAGTCTGCACCAAACAATTCCATCCAGGACCTATTCCCGCAACCCCACATATTAACCCTGCTAATCCTCTGACACTAGGGACAATTTATCATGGCCAATCAACTTAACCCACACATCTTTGGTGCGTGAGAGAAAACCGGAGCACCCAGGCACCAGAAGAATGTGCAAACTCCACAAAGACAGTGACCTGAGGCTGGAATCAAACCTGGGTCACTGGCGCTGTGAGGCAGCAGTGCTCACCACTGTGCTGTCAGTTGCCAAACAAACTGAAAACAACAGCTTCAGTCTTCCCAATGTTAAATTGGAGGGAGGTTTTGCTAATCCAAAATAGTAGATAAGCAGCCTGATAAATTAACAACAGTGGGGGAAACGGAGAGAGGCAGTGCTGAGTCAGGTATTGTCAATGTACATGTGAAAACTGTACATCTGGATGATGTCCCAAAGGAGCAGAAAGAGGATGAGAAATAGCAGGGGCCAATGATAGATCTCCAATAAATTCAGAGGTAACAGTATGGGAACAGGAAGGGAAACCATTGGGAATGATTAGAACATTACAGCACAGCACAGGCCCTTCGGCCCTCGATGTTGTGCCGAGCTATATCCAATCCCAAGAACAAGCTATCCCACTCCCTATCATTCTGGAGTGCTCCACGTGCCTATCCAATAACCGCTTGAAAGTTGCTAAAGTGACTCCACCATCATCGGAGATTCTCTGGCTTTGATTCAACAGATATGAATGGAGCCTCATGAGAGCAACACTGCCTGGCTAGATGGCAGTGAGTGAGGTGCTGGTGAAGGATTGTGTGGTGAAAAAAGGTTAAAGTTTAAGGAAGAATAAGCAGGGAAAGTTAACGGTTAAAAGTTAATCTTTTAAAAAACTCTCCCATATGGTCATTGAAACACTTCTTTGGACTTTCCTCAAAACCTGAAATCTGTCGAGACATTTTATCCTTTTCTCACTCTTGCCATCGAGTTAGAAAGTTGTAGTCAGTATTGGAACAAGAATCATTGCAAGGAAAGCCAGAGCCCCTCACACTGTGCATTCAGAACCAACAACATGGATGTCGAGGCAGATTAATTATAAAATGTGGTGTGAGATTTAATGAGATGAGAAGCTCTAATTTCTACAGTCCGTGAAATGGATTGAATTAAAAGTTAAGCCTGGTGTAACACAGACAAAAAGGTAGTTCTGGTACTCTGAGTATATACAGATATGAACATACAAAAATGGAGCACACCAGGCCATTCAGCCCCTTGAGCAAGCTATGCTGTTTGATGAGATCATGGGTGATCAGTTTAAAGTTTATTTATTAATATCACAAGTAGGCTTATATTAACATTGCAATGAAATTACTGTGAAAATCCCCTAGTCGCCACATTGCAGCAACTGTTTGGGTAGACAGAGAATTTATCTCGACCAAGGCACCTAACCAACATGTCTTTCAGACTGAGAGGAAACCGGAGCATCTGGAGGAAACCCATGCAGACACAGGGGACAACATGCAGACTCCTCACAGACAGTGACCCAAGCTGGGGACTGAACCCAGGTTCCTGTGAGGCAGCAACATTAATCACTGTGTCAGTGTGTGCTCTCAACTCCACTCTCCTGGCTACCCACTATATTATTCAACTCCCTCAAGAATCTGTCTAACTCATCCTTAAAAATATTCAATGACACAGCCTCCATTGCTCTCCAGAGGAGAGAATTCCACAGACCTAATCACCCTTTCAGAGAAAATGGGAGGATCCTTATTTTTAACCTAAGCTCCAGAGTTACAGTCTCCCTCACAAAGGGAAACTTCCGCTCAATATCCTCTCATCAAGTCCCTTCAAGATCCTAAATGATTCAGTGAGTCACAAACAAAGAGTTAGTTATTTTAAACATCCGAAGGTTGTTTGAAATCAAACATAAATGGAGAGTTTAAGGGAAATTTTAGATTATGGATAGAACATAGAACATTACAGCACAGAACAGGCCCTTCGGCCTTCGATGTTGCGCCGACCAATATAAAAAGCAATGCCCCTCCAAACTAAACCATTCCCTTCTCTTCCATATACTTATCAACTAACCTCTTAAACGCCACCAAACTTGGCGCATCTACAACCGCTGCAGGCAGGGCATTCCACTCCCGAACCACCCTTTGGGTAAAGAACCTACCTCTGATATCCGTCCTATAACTATCACCCCTTAATTTAAAGCTGTGTCCCCTCGTGCTAGCTTTCTCCATCCTAGGAAAAAGGCTATCACTGTCCACCCTATCTAAACCTCTAATCATCTTATATGTTTCAATAAGGTCTCCTCTTAGCCGCCTCCTTTCTAACGAAAACAACCTCAAATCCCTCAGCCTCTCTTCATAAGACCTGCCCTCCATACCAGGCAACATCCTGGTAAACCTCCTCTGTACCCTCTCCAATGCCTCCACATCTTTCTTATAATGTGGGGACCAGAACTGCACACAATACTCCAAGTGCGGCCGCACTAGAGTTTTGTACAGTTGCAACATGACGTTGCGGCTCCGAAATTCAATCCCTCTACCAATAAAAGCCAAGACTCCATATGCCTTCCTAACAACCTTCTCGACCTGACTGCCTACTTTCAGGGATCTATGCACATACACACCAAGATCCCTCTGTTCATCTAGACTACTAAGAATCCTACCATTTGCCCTATACTCTACACATTTATTATTTCTGCCATAGTGCATTACCTCACACTTTTCCACATTAAACTCCATTTGCCACCTCTCTGCCCAGCTCTGCAACTTGTCCAAGTCCCTCTGCAAACTATAACACCCCTCTTCACTATCTACCACTCCACCGACTTTAGTGTCATCTGCAAATTTACTAATCCATCCTTCAATACCCTCATCCAGATCATTTATAAAAATTACAAACAGCAGGGGCCCCAAAACAGACCCCTGAGGTACACCACTTGTCACCGACAAGTGGTTGTCACACATTATGTGTGCGTGTAGCTTATAGTTCATATTTGGCTCACAATAGAATGGCTTGAATTGCCATTGACATGATGTTATTTATCACCTTCCAACATGGTAATTCCCTCCATCTATTTTAACACAATGGCCCCGGAAATTTCCAGCGATTGACTTCCCGCCGCCTCTGTAAACAAAGACAGAGAATTTGACACTCAGCCAAATCTACATTCACTGCCGGGGGAAGAAAGAACTCCGCTGGCATGAACAGCCAGAAAATTCTGGCCAATATCACTCTTGTGCTGTGCAGCATCTTGGGTCAACGCATTAATATTTAGTTAACAACATTCAAAACACAACAAGATCTTTGCCACAGCCTCTAGTTTCTAGCACATACCACATCTACAAGTTGTGCAATCGACAGACCAAAGTGGACAAGGACTGCGTCAGAAGAGTTGACAACAGGTCGGGACAATTTGTTGTAGCCGGTGAAGAGAGTTTTCAGGAGACGCTCCTCAGCGTGAGATCGAGATTCCACTTTACAGCAAGCTGAAAAGACAAAGGAAAAGCCAATCGTTACAGGAGAATTTGTTAACATTACTTCAGCCCTCCTTGGAGCACAGGAAATTACCGCGGAGACTGGAATCTGAAACTAAAACAGAAACTGCTGGAAAATCTCAGCATCTGTTGAGATAGAGAGAACGTTTCGAGTTTGGGTGACCCTTCATCAAAGTTACTTTTTTCTGGTTGATGGAAATGTGGAGGACGATTCTTTAAATGCAGAAATTGGTGGGATGAAAAGTGAGGCCAAACGGAACCCTACCCTGGTTCTGGGAGAGGGCGGGGGAAGGTTGAGCGTTTTGGCACAGGAGGTGGGTTCGACATGGTTAAGAACCATCAAGATTAAGGAAAAAGGGAAACATATCAGCAGCGCCGTTTTTGGAAAGTGGCATCATCAGAACAGGTGTGATGAAGGTGAAAGAACAGGATTAAATCCTTACAGGATGTAGGATGTGAAGACCCTGTAATCAATGTAGCTGAGGGAGTCAGTCAGCTTGTAATGTATACTAGATAGGAACACCAATCCCTATTGGCAAGGCTGGAACCTTAACTCTGAATACTGTCTTGAGGTCCATCTGGGAAGCTTGTGTCCAATCAATGTTGAGTCCCTGTTACAAGGAGAACTTTGTTGTGGTTCTCCTGGGAGAAGACGCTCAAGGTGAAAATCATGATCGGGTCAGCTGATAATTTTAAATTTGAGATTGATAGTTTTTTGTTACCAAAAGTTTCGAGGATATGAACAAAGTCAGATCCATGGAATTAGGTCACAGTTTAGAACAAGATTTCATTGAATGGTGAAACAAGTTCAAGGAGCTGAATGACCTCCTCCTGTTGCTATGGTGAAGGCTGTGGGGAACCACCTCAGTCGCCCAGAAACCTCATATGCAAGGCAGGGATTGTCCGAGGGGCAGAACACAAGGAATGGGCACTCATTAATGAACTTCCCCCTTCCTATCCGTGCAACCTCTTCTAACCGTACAATCCTACAGAATGCCCCTCACCCTCTGGTGCATGATCCACACACAGATTCCAATCTCCGGAGTTTGTTTTCCAAAAGCATCCACCTCTCTTCCTTTAAGATAATAACATCAGGAGAAAAGGAGCAGAGTTGGTCATTTAGCCCTCACGTTTTCTCTGCCATCCAGTAAGATCATGACTGACCTGCCTTAACTCCACTCTCCTGCCAATCCCTGTCAGCTTGACTCTGTTAGCAATTAAAAATCTGTCCAGCTCAGCTTAAGGGCCACCAGAGCAGAATTAGGCCATTCGCCATTGAGTCTGCTCCGCTATTCAATCATGGTGATTGATTCTCATCCATATTCTCCTGCCTTCTCCCTGTAACTCTTGATCCCCTTATTAATCAAGAACTTATCTACTGAGTGTCTTAAAGACACTCAAAAACCTGGCCTCCACAGCCCACTTGGCAATGAGTTCCACAGATTCACCACTTTCTGGCTGAAGAAATTTCTACCATCTCAATTTTAAAAGCAAGTCCCTTCACTTAGAAGTTGAGCCCTTGAGTTCTAATCTCTCCCACGAGTGAAAGCATCTTCTCCACGTGCACTCTGTCTAGGCCTCTTAGTATTATGTAAATTTCGATTAGATCGCCCCTCATCCTTCTAAACTCCATCGAGTATAGGCACAGATGCCTCAACTGCTCCACATATGACAAAGCTTCATTCCTGGGATCATTCTTGTGAATCTCCTCTGGACCCCGTCCAATGCCAGCACACCCTTCCTTAGGTATGGGCCCCAGAACTGCTCACAATATTTCAATAAGGCTTACCAGAGCCTTATACAGCCTCAGAAGTACATCCCTGCTCTTGTATTCTAGCCCTATCAACATGAATGCTAACCTTGCATCTGCCTTCCTAACTGCTGACTGAACCTGCACATTAACTTAACAAGAGACCTGAACCAGGACTCCCAAGTTTCTTTGTTCTTCAGGTTTCCAAAGCCTTTCCCCATTTAGAAAATAGTCTACGCTTCTATTCTTCCAACCAAAATGCCCAATCTCATACTTTCCCATATTGTATTTGAATGACCCAGTTTCTGCCACTCAATGGAAATAAATTCCAAAGTTTATTGATCCTCTGACAGAAAGAAAATCCCCCTCATTTCCATCGTTATTGGGAGAGCCTAATTGTTAAACTGTGCCTCTTAATTCTAGTTTCTCTCACACATGAATATATCTTGCCTGCATCCACCCTCATCTTCCATGTTTGAATAAGGTTGTCTCTCATTCTGAACTCCAATGAGTTTGGACCCAGCATGCTCAACCTTTCTTCATAAGCCAAGTCCTATTGAGTGAAGCATCACTGAACAGTTTCCAATGCAATTACATCCTTCCTTGAATAAGGAGACTAAAACTCTGTACAGTACTCCCTAATTTTTCAATCCATTCCTTTGTAATAAAGGACTAACATTCCATTTGTTTTCCTAATTACTTGCTGAACCTGCATTGCTGATTTTATGCTTCATGACAGGACACCCATTTACTAGTTAAATTCAACTCTTTGACCAAGCTATAGGTTATACCTCGCTGATATCTCTTTCTCTGGCTTCATGTCCATTTTTCCCCCATCACGTCTCTATGCATAGCCTTGAGTTTTTCTTCTAAAATGTTCCAAGTGTATTTTTTGTGTGGTTTTACCAATATTATTTTGTCACAGTGAATGACAGTGCCCGGGTGGCAGAGGAAATGGGCAAGAGAGTGGGGGTGGCTTTTATCTGTGTGATTCAGTTACCAATTCAACTACTGGGGGAGTCCTGAACAATGATTTTGAAATGAAAAAGGTTCATAATCCCAAAATCAAAACAACGTCACCATTTATACATATACCAATCATAAGCTCAGGACTCCTTACATCTGTTGAACTCAGGATAGTTGAGAGAGAAGCTCTGTCTGACTCCTACACATCGAGGGGGGGTGGTGGGTGAGTGCCTTTCTTCAGAACTGTGCTCAAACCCTCCCCCTTACTGGAGAGAACAAAGGGTCCCTGTTCCTCAAAAACTGCACCATGACTCTCAACTCCAATAATGTGCTCAATTCTTCCAAGTGAAAATTGAAGTTTTGCCCCCCACCGCGCCCCCCCCCCCACATCCTTTGAGCCACCTAATACCCTCCAAACCTTAAATAACAGGTCTACACAGTTAATGTTATTTAACAACACAGCGTCAGCAGATGGAACATGCCCCAAATAACTCAGGTTTCAAATCAATCCTTTTAAACTTCTCTTCACTTCAGCTTTTTTTAAAAATTTGATTTATTGTTGCCAAATGTATTAGTACATAGTGAAAGGTATTGTTTCTTGCAAGCTTTACTGACAAAACAAAGAGAAGGAGGCTGTTTAGAATGTAGTGTTACATAACTCAGCCTTCAACACCATTATTCCTACAAAATTTATCTCTAAACTCGTTGGCTTAGGGCTCGGCTTCTGCCTCTGTGACCACATCTTAGACTTTTTGATTTATCATCACACGTATTAGTATACAGTGAAAACTATTGTTTCATAGAATCCTAACAGTGCAGAAGGAGGTCATTTGGCCCATCAAACCTGCACCGACAAGAATCCTAACCAAGCTCTATCCCTGTAATTCCCTTGACATTCAGGTCAATTTAACATGGTCAATCAACCTAACCCACACATCTTTGGACTGTGGGAGGAAACTGGAGCACCCAAAGGAAACTCACACAGACACAGCTAGAACATACAACCTCCATACAGACAGTGACCCGAGGCCAGATTTGAACCCAGGTCCCTGATGCTATGAGACAGCAATGTTAACCACTGTGCCACCATGCGTGCTATACAGACAAAGCATACCATTCACAGACAAGGGAAGGAGGGGACGCAGAATGTAGTGTTACAGTCATAGCTAGGGTATAGAGAAAGATCAACTTAATGCAAGGCAGATCCATTCAAAAGTCTGGCAGCAGCAGGCAAAAAGCTGGTCTTGAGTACTCCAGTTTTTAACCTTCAAGAGATTCTATCAGGATGAAATAGGAACCGAACAGGGACGTTATTCAGAGATCGATTGCAGCAAAAAAAAAATCACGTAAAATATTTATCTTTTATGAATGTCATTAAGTTTTTTTTACTATAAAACAGCTAGAGAAGTATGCAGTCTATACCGAGCTGTGTGATTAGTCAGTATAAATGTAATGGATATTCTGCTATGTTACTGTTGTAACCGCTCAGGGAGCAGGTCTCCCAGTCTGTCCTTTGGACAGTTAGTTTCACGCACTGTCTGAAGGTGAGAATACCCAGTCTGTGTGCAGCCTGCTTCGAAAATAAACCCAGCACAGCAACCCTCATCTAAACCTGAATATCCAACATCCCCAGAAACAAAATCAACCCCCCCCCCCCTCACCCACAGAACAAAGCCAAGATATTTAAGCAGGAATCTGTCTCTGAAGTCAAGGTTAGAACTGGTTAATAAGAATGCACATTGACCAGTATTTATACAAGATGCTCTCACCAAAGGGAAGGAAATAAATGTGATGTATCACATTCCAGAATCATTTAGAAAGTTCCCTCCGTTTAGAGGATCACCCAGAATTCACTCCCAGTGATCACTGAAAATTTAGCCTTGATGTTCTGTGGGTAACTCACTATCTGGGCACAGTCAGGGGGAACAGGGCTCAGGAGGATAGAGCGAATACAAGACTCAGCAGCATCAGGTAAAGGGGGAAAACACACTTCCCTGGGTCACTTGTTGTGTGAAAAAGACAGGAATGGATTGGATGTGAATGGATTGAGAAAGCATTTCTGGAATCAGGAACCTGAAGGGATGTCAGTGAATGAGTGAGGGGGTGATGAAAGTGTGTGTAAGAACAGATGTGAGAATGTATCACAGTGACAGTATTCATGAGTGAGTGTGTGAATATTGATGAATGTGGGTGTGACAATGTTTGTGAGTGAGTGAGTGAATATTAGTGAGTGAGCATTAGTAAGAAGTGAATATTAATGAGGAGTGAATATTACTGAGTGTAGGTGAATATTAGTGGGGAGTGAATACTAGTTAGAGTGTGTGACTGAGAGTTTGAGAGAGTATTAGAGAGTATGTGAGTATTAGTGAGGGGTGAATATAAAGTGTGTGAGTAGTATGGGAGAATGTGATAATTAGTGGGAGTGTGTGTGTGAGAGGGAATATCACTATGTGTGAGAGGGGGCATTTCCTGGGTGCAGTTAGACCGAGATTACTAACAGACAGACTCGGGATCCCTCCACCTACCAGCCCTGTCCTAGAGGGGAATTGATGGGGATGTCTGTGTGGGTGAAACAGTGAGACTCTCTGCAGGTGATCAGGAATCTTACCTGGAGACAGTTCCGTAACCAGCAGCAGCAGCAGAGCGAAGTTAGCCCACAGCGAAGGCATCATCCTGGACGGTGAGACATCCAATTCCTTCCCCTTTCCGGTTCTCTCTCTCTCTCCCTCCCTTACCTTATTTTTTCACTCTATCTCTCCCTTCCTCACCCTGCCGTCTTCCATTATCGGAGGAACTGAGTGAATACACTCCGAATCTCTCCTTCCCCCGGGTTTAACCACTCTCCACTCAGTCTCTGTTAGAAGAATGTACTAGTTTCTCTCTCTCTCTCTCCTTTATACAGTTCTCCAGTTCTGGGCTGTAACCTATCTCTATCTCCCTGGGCTGTAACTGGACTCAATCTGATTGAGTGATTTTCCTGGAGGAGCCTTTCTCCACCCAGAGAGGGAGGAACTCTCTATTCAGAGTCCAGCCCCTCACTCAGTAACGCCACCTTCTCCACCTGCCCTCTCTGTGTGCGCACACTCGTATTAACCTGAGATAGTGTTGGAGAAAATGAAATCAAACCAAGCAAATCGTTAGCAAAACACCTTCCCCAAAAATCTCCGTGTGTACAGGAGCAACCTGAACTGTGGAAGCGATGAGTATTGAGAGAGAACTCCAGGGATATTGGGAGAGAGATCCGAGGATATTGGGAGAGAGATCCGGGGATATTGGGATAGAATTCCAGGGATATTGGGAGAGAGTTCCAGGGATATTGGGAAAGAATTCCAGGGATATTAGAGATCCAGGGATATTGGGAGAGAGTTCCAGGGATATTGGGAAGAGTTCCAGGGATATAAACCCAAAAACAACAACACAAAACACACAAAAACACAACAAAACAAAAAAAAAAAACAAACCCCAAAAAAACACACAACACAACAAAAAAAAAACAACAAACACCAAAAAAAAACCCCCTCAGCTGTTGTAGATACGCCAAGTTTGGTGGCGTTTAAGAGGTTAGTTGATAAGTATATGGAAGAGAAGGGAATGGTTTAGTTAGGAGGGGCATTGCTTTTTATTTTGGTCGGCACAACATCGAAGGCCGAAGGGCCTGTTCTGTGCTGTATTGTTCTATGTTCTATGTTCTATAGTGAGATCAGTAGCAGATCTTGTGTGTGATCTGGATTTCGGCATTTAATATTCTATCTACTCCGGGTTTCAAATATGCAAAACAACTGTAGCGTAGAAAGAAGTCATTTGGCCCATCATCTCTGCTGGGTTAGCCCAATGAGCAGTTCACCTGATGCCAATTCCTACCTTTTCCACATAAACCTGCACATTCAGCTTTTCAGATAAAAGTCATTAAAGTCTCATTCCCTTTTGAACACCCCATTTGAATCTGTCACCACCACACTCTCAGTCAGTACATTCCAGATCCTAACCACTCACTGTGTAAATCTGTCTCCACCACACTCTCAGTCAGTACATTCCAGATCCTAACCACTCGCTGTGTGAGTCTGTGCCCATCACTCTCGGTAGTGAAAATCAAGCACCTGAATGTCTATGTGCTGAGGCTGAGGAAAAGACAATGGACAAATGTCTGAATGATCTCTTCATAGTGCACTTTCCCCATATCAAATCTCAGTTTCGATAGTTGAGCTCAATGTAAAAATGAACTCTTTCTCCCGGGCTTTATTCTCACAGTGAAGGCTTTATACACAGCAGTGGTTCTCCTGATGTAGTCCATCAGTCACTGGCAGTCCACCTGAATCTTCCAGTTGGTTCATAGGCCAGTACAGAATGCATTTACCAACCTGCAATGTCACAACCAATGCCCAGTCTCACAATGCCAGATTAAATTCTGACAGGTTTATTTGGTAGCACAAGCTTTTGCTGCTTCATCGGCTGATGAAGGGGCAATGCTCCAAAAGCTTATGCTCCCAAATAACCTGGTTTTATGAGAGTCTTACTGAGTCTATCCCAATCCAACCCCAGTAACATCATGGCAACTAATGCCATAAGGGAGAACAGATGAAAGTCTTTATACCCAGCATCTGGATAAGACCATAAGATATGGGAACAAAATTAGGCCATTTGGCCCATCAAGCCTTCTCCATTATTCAATGAGATCATGACTGATCTGCTGAGATAATAACACCAGAGCCAGCAGACTGAGTTCTCCCACCCCATGGTTATAAGAATGAATTACAGCAATAAGCAAGATTGAGGTCACTGTTAAACCCAAAACTGGGTGATCAGAGTTTCAGCAGCTGTGGGGTTCGAGACAGAGCGGAATTGGCTGAACATGGAGTTGGACATGAGATTGAAATTCTCCAGCTTGGAACCAGACGATCCCCCCGATACTGCTTCATCAAAAGACCCATGCTGTTCTTCCCAGGAATTCTAATCAGCTTTTTTCACAGCTGTGAATGTGGTCCACGGAAACTTTTATTGGACGTGACAGATCTATGAGCAAAAGTGTTTGAGAGTTGCTAATTTATAAGCCCTTGGTCTAGGGATGGAGCTCAGAAAGAACTCTCTAGCTTTTCATTCTCAGTCACTCTCCACGGGAGGTGGGTGTTGACTGACTCACTGTGCAATGATGCATGAATTTTTTTTTGGCAACATTCAAAGACAGGTCAAGTTTCTTGTATGAAGAATTGGAGAGATTGTAAGTGGCTTAATTAGGGTGGGAACTGACACTCTAGTCATCCACAACCTGTAGATCATATAAATTTACAGACATCAGTTTAGCTTTGACACAGAGGCAACTGAGGTTAAAGAGTTTTCTCTCAAAGCAGCATTTAATACTGACAGCAGAGGGAAGTTGACCTTTGATATAAACAGCTACTGTCAGGTAGACTGCAGGGGGTTGGGGGGGGGGGGGGTTTCACACAGCTTTGTTTGTCTGGACACTGTGACCACCAGGTCCTATTCCCTCGACTCTCAATGATTGACATCCTGGGGGGGAAGAAGGAAACACAGTAAAGCTCTCTCAAAATACATAACACTCCCATTACTGACTGCAAGTTACTCGCGACCAATCCTTCAGAATGGCAACAACTTGTCCATCAAACTGTAACATGTTAATGATGTGGCAGAGAGGAGGAAGCAACTCCTACATTCCAGATCCCTCTACTTCATAGGCCATCCTTCCTCAGGTACCACAGGAATCTGTGAGTTGAGAATTGGCCTGTTCAGTCATATAAAGACACATGACAAACCTCATATCCCTGAGTACGCGTCATCACGGAATCGAGCTGGCCATGTTGATAGTCTCCAGCTCAGTCTATGTGATGCCTCTCTGTTCCATTTCAGCCTGGATTGTACAGTTGGTATGGACAGCATTTCCCTAATTTAATGCCCCATACTCTTTCCCCTGCCTCTCCCTCTCCCTTTTCTCTCTCTTTCTTTTCCCTGTTTCTCTCTCTCTCCCTTTTCTCTGCCCCCTTTCTTTTTTTCTGCTTCTCGCTTTCCTTTTTCTCTGTCTCTTTTTCTCTCTTTCCCCCTCTCTCTCTCTCTTTCTCTCTTCCCTGTGTCTCTCCCTTTTCTCTGCCTCTCTCTCTCCTCTCTGCCTCTGTCTCCCTTTTCCCTGTCCCTCTCAGTCTCTCCATTCCTCTTCCTCCCCCTTCTTCCTTTCTATTTCTATTTGTTCCTCTCTCCCAGGTTGCTGATAGTTTGCTATGTACTGATGATTTGGTTGCACGCTTTTTGTCCGGTTATTGAGAATTCTCACTCTCACCCCTCTCACTTGCTTCATTTAAGATGCAATCCTTAAAACCCAAAGTTTCTTAAAATAGAAAATTACAAGTAATTCTAGCCGTGAGTGTGGAGTTGCTGAAGGACAGTTGTGGAAGTGTCCTTGCAGGTTTAGTTAGCTCCAGTTCAATCGATAGAAGCTTGAAATAAAACAGAATGTGATGGGGACAGTATTTTCACCTCAGGGGTTAAAGTGAAAAGCGACTGGATGAAACCTCTGCTAATTTACCTCATAAAAAATATACAATTAACTTCAGAGGAAGTCTCCACTTAGTGAACCATCTGTTAACTGCTGCATATTATAAATGATTTAGTGTCTGTCCTCTCAGATTTATGCTGTTTGCTTTTAATTCGATTATTATAATGAAGAAATAATCCACTTGCTTTAATATCACAACTTATCATATCTCCGGAGAAATTCCTCAAGAGCTTTCACACATTGGGCTCAATGGTGACCTCTGCGTGCCCCTGGGCCATGATTTTGACATTTTTCAGATGAGCTACCAGTGCCCCATGGGTGTATCCAGCACTGATCACCAGGTTTGGCAAAGGAAAATGAAGCAAAGCTAAAGGCTGGGGAGCCCCAGGGTGGGCCAGGGTCCTGATTGTACATACTGGATATCTCAGAGTACCAGAAGCCTGGATTTTTTGGATAAGTGTCCCTCAGACACTGATCAGAAAAATTCAGCGCTGAGGCTGGGCCAGCCTTCTTCTCCCTCATTGTTCATGAGTTCCAATTCCTCCAGCTCCAAATGGTGATGAGAAATCTGTGAATGTCACCCAATATCGATTTCCATATCAGCAGGGGCCTGAAACAGACAGGTGCTTATAGCAGCACCCCCTCAGCCCTGCAAGGAACCCACTAAAAATATAAAATTACAAAGGGCAGAGCTTCAACAATATGGTGAAAAGGAGAGCAACAAGAGTAAATATGGATCCCTAAGAGACAAAGGTGAGAGGTTTTAATGGACAATGGGAAACAACAAAGATAGTAAAACAAATACTTTGTGTTTTCTTTGTATATAAATAACTAGGAGGAAAATGTAAGTGGTTTGATTTTTAAATTTGCAGATGACAGAAAGATTGGTGGATTTGCAGATAGTGATGAGAAACATCAGAGAATACAGCAGGCTATAGAGCAGTTGGAGACTTGGGTGGAGAGATGATAGATGGAGTTTAATCTGGACAAATGTGAGGTAATGCATTTTGGAAGGTCTAATACAGATAGGAAATATACAGTAAATGGCAGAACCTTTAAGAGTATCGATAGGCAGAGGGATCTGGGTGTACAAGTACACAGATCACTGATAATGGCAATACAGGTGGAGAAGGTCGTCAAGAAGGCATACGGCATGCTTGTCTTCATTGGCCGGGGCATTGAGTTTAAAAATTGGCAAGTCATGTTGCAGCTTTATGGGACCTTAGTTTGGCCGCATTTGGAATATAGTGTTCAATTCTGTTCGCCACACTACCAGAAGGATGTGGAGGCTTTGGAGAGGATACAGAAAAAATTTACCAGGATGTTGACCTGGTATGGAGGGCATTAGCTATGACGTGAGATTGGAGAAACTTGGCTTGCTCTCACTGGAGCGATGGAAGTTGAGGGGAGACCTGATGAAAGTCTACAAGATTATGACAGGAATGAACAGAATAGATAGTCAGAAGCTTTTTCCTAGGATGCAAGAGTCAATTATTAGGAGCCAAGGTTTAAAAGTAGATCTATGAGGCAGATTTTTACACAGAGAGTAGTGGGTGCCTGGAACTCGCTGCCGGAAGAGGTAGTAGAAGCAGATGTGAGAGTGACTTTTAAGGGGCGTCTTGACAATACATGAATAGGATGGGAATAGAGAGATATGGTCTCTGGAAAGGTAGGGGGTTTTAATTCAATTGGGCAGCACGGTTGATGCAGACTTGGAGGGCCGAAGGGCCTGTTCCTGTGCTGTAATTTTCTTTGTACTCTTACTTTATATGTCTCCACAGTAGAATTTTCAAAGAACATATTGGTGTATAGGGATAAACAGGCCATTTTCAAGATGTATCTCATTAAGTTTCGCAAGGGGCAATGATTGGGTCTCAGCTGTTTACAAACTATATTAATGACGTAGATAAAGCACAAACACACACACACAAACACACACACACAAACTAGACTCAATGATCATTCGGAGAGCGAGACATTGGACTGTGGTATCAGAACTAGTCTTGTGCTACTAAATAAGCACAAGACTTATTTTGTGCTTATTATGTTGTGAGATTCTTGCTGTAGATAAAGGGGCCAAGTGGAATACATCCAATTTTCTTGATGACAAAAACTTACATGAGTAAAGAAACTGTAATGCTGCAAAGAGATTGTAAAGGATATAAATGGTTAAATGACTGGGAAACAAGATGGCAAATTGATTACAATGTGGGGAAGAGTGAAACCATCCAATTTAATAGGAAGAATAAAAACAGAATGTATTTTAAAAGCAGAGACAGAGGCGAGTGTTGGTACTGTGAGGGATTTGGATGTTCTTGTACATAACTCAGAAATACAACATGCAGGAGTGACAGGTAATTAAGGAAATTTACAACATCATAGATTTATAGAAATGTACAACATGGCAGGAAAGTACTCAGCACATTGTATCCATGTCAACTGTCATGAAGAGAAATCAGGGAAATCCAGTAAATTGAAACATTTCCTGTTTGTTATGTTCTGCTCCAATTTTAAACTATTGGAAGAGCAATTAAGGTAAGAGGCAGGGTGATTGTGTGAATCTAAACTGTGCATTTGATAAGTTAGTAAGCCCAGCAAGACTGCAAACAAATATTCAGCTAAGGCAATTTAACAAGAATGGATACAGAACAGAATAGACCTGAATGGGTTGTTAGGTTTCAAAGGATAAAATATGAAATATGAATTATGGTAGTGCAGGCTGGAAGGGCAGAATGGTTTAATCCTGAACTTATTTTCTATGTTTCCTATAGAACATAGAACATTACAGCACAGAACAGGCCCTTCGGCCTTCGATGTTGCGCCAACCAATATAAAAAGCAATGCCCCTCCAAACTAAACCATTCCCTTCTCTTCCATATACTTATCAACTAACCTTTTAAACGCCACCAAACTTGGCGCATCTACAACTGCTGCAGGCAGGGCATTCCACTCCCGAACCACCCTTTGGGTAAAGAACCTACCTCTGATATCCGTCCTATAACTATCACCCCTTAATTTAAAGCTGTGTCCCCTCGTGCTAGCTTTCTCCATCCTAGGAAAAAGGCTATCACTGTCCACCCTATCTAAACCTCTAATCATCTTATATGTTTCAATAAGGTCCCCTCTTAGCCGCCTCCTTTCTAACGAAAACAACCTCAAATCCCTCAGCCTCTCTTCATAAGACCTGCCCTCCATACCAGGCAACATCCTGGTAAACCTCCTCTGTACCCTCTCCAATGCCTCCACATCTTTCTTATAATGTGGGGACCAGAACTGCACACAATACTCCAAGTGCGGCCGCACTAGAGTTTTGTACAGTTGCAACATGACGTTGCGGCTCCGAAATTCAATCCCTCTACCAATAAAAGCCAAGACTCCATATGCCTTCCTAACAACCTTCTCGACCTGACTGCCTACTTTCAGGGATCTATGCACATACACACCAAGATCCCTCTGTTCATCTAGACTACTAAGAATCCTACCATTTGCCCTATACTCTACACATTTATTATTTCTGCCATAGTGCATTACCTCACACTTTTCCACATTAAACTCCATTTGCCACCTCTCGGCCCAGCTCTGCAACTTGTCCAAGTCCCTCTGCAAACTATAACACCCCTACAAGCCCCTCACATCTTGCATCTTTTCGATGCAAGATGTGAAAGAAAGGTATCGTAGGGAAGGGTGATAAAGTGAGTTTGCTTTCCTTTTAGTTCTGATAGCTAAAGTAGAAAAATGAAGTTGGTTACATGTGGAAGAGTGCAGTTTTGATGATATTTGGTCAGATAGGGGAGAGATCAAATAGAAAAGCATATTTAAGAAGATACTGAAATCTATACAGGGAACCTATGTTGTAGATCTGAGGCAATAGCAGGATTAGCTGTTTAACTCCCAACACAGTAAGAAGTCTCACAACAACAGGTTAAAGTCCAGCAGGTTTATTTAGTAGTACAAGCTACAAGCTTTCAGAGCACTGCTTCTTCATTAGGTAAGCAGGAGTTCAGTTCACAAACAGGGCATATAAAGATACAAATTCAATTTACAAGATAATCGTTGGAATGCAAGTTTTTACAGACATTCAAATCTTAAAGATACAGACAATGCGAGTGGAGAGAGGGTTAAAGACAGGTTAAAAAGGTCTCCAACCAGGTCAATACACATCTCTTTAACCTGTGCTTAATCCTTTCTCCATTCACATTGTCTGTACCTTTAAGACTTAATTACCTGTAAAGACTCACATTCCAACCATTATCTTGTAAATTGAGTTTGTATCTTTATATGCCTTGTTTATGAACACAACTCCTCACTCAGCTGATGAAGAAGCAACGCTCTGAAATCTTGTAGCTTGTGCTACCAAATAAATCTGTTGGACTTTAACCTGGTGTTGTGAGACTTCTTACTGTGCCCACCCCAGTCCAACGCTGGCATTTCCACATCATAACTCCCAGCAAACAGTATGAAATAATCCAGATTTGAAAAGCAAACTGCTACTTTAGCCAAGAAACAACCCTAACAAAGCTGAAGGCACAGTATAGTGAATGTTACTGGATTTTTATGGAACTTAACATCTACAAGATGTTTGGATCAGGCTGGGGAGAGTTAGCTCTGAGGGGAGTTAAATTAAGATTGGTTGGAACTGTTCAAAGTATTGACATTGTGTGAAACCATTGCCTTATTTAAATGCTCTTCTATTTTAACCTTAGAAAAAGGTTTCTAACATTTTCTTATTTCTTAATAAATATTTATTTTGGTATAAAATTATTAGTAACCATGGACAACATTTCTGCATTTCAAACCTGTCCTCATACTATACAAATTGCAAATACAGTTGAGGGTTGTTGTTTCAAGCTTTCCTCCTGGGATTTGAATATCACAGTATTTACTCTTAACAAAATCCAAATGGAACAATCCTGCCCAACTACCTTCATGTAATTGTAGACACACACTGCAAGTTTCCTTTATTCCTCAACACTGCTCAGTATCCTTCTATTTATTGCACAAGGGGAACAGTTGCTTCCTATCCACCTTGTCCACACCCCTCACGATGGTATACACCTCATCATGTCCTCCCTCAGCCTTCTCTGTTCTAAGAAAAACAACACAAGCCTATCCAGCCTGTCTTCATCGCTCAAACGCTCATTCCCAGGCAGCATCCTGGTGAATCTCCTCTGCACCCTCTCCAGTGCAATCATATCCTTCCTGTAGTGTGGAGACCAGAACCAGAACTGCTCATAGTATTCTTACTGTGGCTTAACGAATATTTTATACAGCTCCATCACAATCTCTTTGGTCTTTTAATCTATACCACGACAAATAAAGATAAGTATCTCATTTGCCTTCTTAACCACCTGATTCATCTGCCCTGCTGCCTTTAGGGATCTGTGGACCGTTAACCCTAGATCCTTCCGTTCCTCTGAGCTTCCACTTTGGTGCCATTCATTGACTACTTCCTTGTCTTGTTACTCATTCCAAAGTGCAACACCTTGCACTTTTTGGGGTTAAGTTCCATTTGCCACTGGTCTGCCCATCTGACCAACCTGCCTGCATCTTCCTGCAGCCTAAAACCTTCTTCCTCACAATTAACCACTCTTCCAATCTTTGTGTCAATCACAAAACTCCTCATCAACCCTCCCCCACACCATCCCTCCCCACATTCTCATCTATATCATTTATATATGTCACTAACAATAAAGGGCATGGCACTGAGCCCTGTGGTACTCTACTGGACACTGACCTCCAGGCACACAAACAGCCTTCTACCACCACAACATCTTTAAAAGACCCTTCCAAGATATCATTCCTCCTTAGTGCAGTAACTGACTTCTGAATTAATAATACAACATGAATTCATGAAAACTGAAAACTCGTGTTCCATTCTATAAATAGTAGCACAGAAATCGAACACCTTTAAAACAACTGTCACAAATTTCAGATCAGCATTAAATATTCTCTTCTGTTGCACATCTTCCAAAAGACCATATTATATCTCTTATGATTCCAATGTATAGACACATACAACCTGGGCTTTGTAACAATGAATTGTTCTGTTATGTAAATTGGATATTGTAACTTTGCAGGTGGTTCACATGTTACTATTCTCGCTTCCTCAAGAGTGATTGATAGAAACATAGAAAAAGCTATAGGACAATACAAGCCCTTCAGCCCACAAAGTTGTGCCAAAATGTCCCTACCTTAGAGATTGCTAGTTTACCTATAATCCTTTACCTTACTAAGTTCCATGTACTTATCTATAAGTCTCTTAAAAGACCTTATCGAATCTGCCTCCGCCGCCGTTGTTGACAGCCCATTCCATGCACCCACTACCCTGAAAAATGTACCCCTGACATCTCCTCTTACCTAATCCCAAGCACCCTAAACCTGTGTCCTCTTGTGGGAACCATTTCAGCCCTGGGAAAAAGCCTCTGACTATCCACTCAATCAATACCTCTCAACATCTTATACACCTCTATCATTTCACCTCTCCGAGAAGAAAAGGCTGAGCTCCCTCAATCCTAAACTCATAAGGCATGCTCCCCAATACAGGCAACATCCTTGTAAATCTGCACTCTTTGATAATGGTTCCAACAAAGTAAGATCAAATATAAACAGCCTGCATTTCTGTAGTCCCTTGAACAAAGCAAATCACTGTGAATGGGGCATTATCAAATCAGACTTGTCATTGAATGTCAAAGGGGCGATGGTTAGATTCTCTCTTATTGGAGGTGGTCATTCCTACGTTACTTGTCACTTGTCAGCCCAAGTCTGAATGTTATTCAGGTCTTGCTGCATTTGGATATGGGCTGCTTCAGTATCTGAGCAATTGTGAATGGTGCTGAACATTGGGCAATCATCAGTAAACATCCCCACTTCTGACCTTAGAAAAGTCATTGTTGAAGCAACTGAAGATGGTTGGGTCCAAGGCATTTCCTTGAGGATAGGGACACTACCAAATAGGACCCACGAGGGGGCAAAGTTTTAAGATGAGGGACAAGCGGTTTAGAGGGAATTTGAGGAAAAATAAACTATCCAGAGGGGGATTGGGAGTCTCGAGTGCGCGGCCTGGGAGGGAAGTAGAGACAGGAATCCTCACAGCTTTTAAAATGGGGATGAACACTTGAAATGTCAAAAGATTCAAAACTATCAGCCAAGTGCTGGGAAATGAGGTTAGTGTAGATTTTAAGAATTATAGAACCCTACAGTACAGAAACAGGCCCTTTGGCCCATCGAGTCTGCACTGAACACTATCCCACCCTACCCCTGCATCCTTACATATTTTACCCACTAACTAGATGTAGTGTAGTCTTGTTGGTGCACTCCCAATGGGCAAAAGAGGCACTTTTGTAATGTGTGACTTTATGACGCTATAATTCACATCCTCCATCCAAATCTTGGATTTGCTGAGATGAGGAATATCAGCAAGGTAATAAATGAACCATTGAATTTCACTGGATGTCTTGTATGTCTTTGTTACACCAATGGATGTTTTGTATATCTTTGTTACATCTCCTTATCAAAGCTAACTTGCTAAAATTTAAAAGTTAAAAGTTTTATTTGTTAGTTACACTGATTTGAAGTCCTGAGAAACATTGCATTAGCCTAGGAAAAGCTGTGATTATCTTTGATTTCAAAAGAATGAGGATGAAGGTGAATGCGGGAAGAACAGGGCAGCACAATGGCACAGTGATCAGCACTGCTGCCTCACTGCACCAGGAACCCGGATTCAATTCCACCCTTGGATGACTGTCTTTGTGGAGTTTGCACATTCTCCATGTGTCTGCATGGGTTTCCTCTGGGTGCTCCAGTTTTGTCTCACAATCTAAAGATGAGCAGTTTATACAGATTGGCCATGCTAAATTGTCCCTTAGTATCCAAAGATGTGTAGATTAAGGGATTGGCCATGCTAAATGTGTGGGAATATGGGATAGGGCAGGGGAATGCCTGAATAGGAAGCTTTTCTATAGAACATAGGACATTACAGCGCAGTACAGGCCCTTCAGCCCTCAATGTTGTGCCAACCTGTGAAACCAATCTAAAGCCCATCTAACCTACACTATTCCAAAATCATCCATATGTTTATCCAATGACCATATAAATGCCCTTAATGTTGGTGAATCCTCTATTGTTGCGGGCAGGGCATTCCACCCCCTTACTACTCTGAATAAAGAAGGAGAGTTGGTGATGAGTTGATGGGCTGAATGGCCTCTTACTGCACTGTAGGGATTCTATGATTCCATGGAACATAATCTTCTTCTAGACATTGCCATAAAACTGAATTATTTTGGTCATCCACATTCCTCTTTTGACTAACCATAACACTTCAGTTCATCGTTCTATGTAGTTCAGTCTCTTTGGATACATGTCGATGAAATTATTAACATTTATAAATTGCATTAAACACCGACCAAAGGATTTTTCTTAATGATTATTTCAGTCACAGTGATGCCTTTCAGAGCTGCCAACATTAATAATCCAGTGTTAATTAAACACACTTTCTTCTGCCAATCCTCCTGCTTCAATTACATTTGTGTCAACTTCCATCCGGTTATATTTAAACACCGACTGAAAGGCTTACACCTTGGCCAAGCCATTCTTGTTAAATTGTTCAAATTGAATCTTACCAGAGGGCACATCTGTCCATTGTTCCTTGGCTTCTTATGATATTCCAGACATTCAGCTCCAGGCTCCAATCTGTTTCACACTTCTTGTGCAATAATCCAAGTTGACACCTCAAACAGTCGATATCTGCTTTCTGTGTTTAAGCTCATTTTATCGGTCTCTTTGTCTATCCTCAGCTGATCCTCTCAAAGCTACTTTACTCACTCCATTCATCATCAGTGATTAGCACTGCTGCCTCACAGACACCGGGTTTAATTCTGGCCTCGGTTCGCTATCTGTGTAGGGTTTGCATGTTCTCCTTGTGTCTGCGTGAGTTTCCTCCCACAGTCCAAGGACGTGCATGCTAAAATTGACCCTAGTGTCAGGGAGCTAGTTAGGGTAAGGTATGTGGGGTTACGTGGATAGGGCCAGGGTGGGATTGTAGTCGGTGCAAACCCAATGGCCTCCTTCTGCACTGTAGGGATTCTGTGATTTATGGATTACAGCTCAGCAGTCTTCACCCCATTACATGCACTCTGGCTTCGTAGCCAGAGGTTTAGGAGTTCAGGTTGTGCTCCAGACATACATTCTGTGTGCAGTGCCAGGGGTAGGCTGCACTGGCTTTGATTTTTCACCCTTTTTTATTTTCCTGCATCGCGTTGGTCATTTGGTCTCAGACACATATTGAGGGTGAGCAGTTGACATTTGTTGTACCTGTCCAGTGGCCCTAGTGAAGAGGTTGTGATCATCACCATTAGTCTGGGAAGGTGTCTCCTACCCCCTCTCTCATGATCTTCACATCTAACACCATGCCTCTTCAATACCATCCACAAGAACCTAGGGTCAAGGACAAGTTTAACCGCTACAGATGCCTCTCCTCTCCCCTGGTCTCTTCCTCAACTGTTCAAAAATGTTCAGGTTGGGATTAGGAATGTTTAAAAATATTTGCTCATCGGTTACAGATGTCACTGCCTGGGCCATCATTTATTGCCCATCCTGGAGGATATTTAACAATCAACTACGTTGCTGTGGCTCTGGAGTCACATGTAGGCCAGACCAGGTGAGAATGGCAGATTTCCTTCCCTGAAGGATGTTAGTGAACCGGATGGGTTTTTCTGACAATCAACAATGGTTTCATAGTCATCATTAGATTCTTAATTTGTGTTATTGAATTCAAATTCAAGCACCTCCCATGACAGGATTCGAATCATCATTACACAAACCTGCCATCTCTGCAATCAATCTAGTGAACCTCCTCTGAACCACCTCCAGTACAACTACATCCCTCCTCAGTGCAGCACAGTGCCACAGGGGTTAACACTGCTGCCTCACAACACCAGGGACACAGATTCAATTCCAGCCTCAGGCGACTGTCAGTGTGGGGTTTGCAAATTCTCCCCATGTCTGTGTGGGTTTCCTCCGGTTTCCTCCCACACTCCAAAGATATGCAGGTTGGGTGGATTGACTGTGGGAAATTGCCTCTTAATGTCAGGGAGGTTAGCAGGGTAGACGTGGTGTTACAGGGTAGGGCCTGGATGGGATTGTTATTGGTGCAGCCTCAATGGATCTGCTTCTGCACTGCAATGATTCTATTCCATTCTAAGTAAGGAAATTTTATCCATAGTTTGTTTCATGTTGAGTACATGGGATTGTACTTTGTACATTGTTGTGTCTTACAAGGCTGCATTCTCAGCTCCCTATCATATTCCTTACGCACCAATGACCATGTAGCCAAATTACCCTCCAATTTGCTTTTCAAATTTGCTGATGACACAATGATGAGACAGAGTACAGGAATGAAATAGAGAATCTGGTGAACTGGTGCAGTGACAATAATCTCTCCCTCAATCTCAACAAAATGAAGGAGATTGTCATCAACTTCAGGAAGCATAAAGGAGAACAAGTCCCTGTCTACATCAATGGGGACAAAGTAGAAAGGATCGAGAGCTTCAAATTTTTAGGTGTCCAGATCACCAACAGCCTGTCCAGGTCCCCCCAATGCCAACATTATAGTGAAGAAAGCCCATCAATGCCTCTACTTTCTCAGAAGACTAAGAAAGTTTGGTATGTCAGCTGGGACTCTCACCAACTTTTACAGATACATCTTAGAAAGCATCCTTTCTGGTTGTATCACAGCTGGGTATGGGCTCCCGCTCTGCCCAAGACCGCAAGAAACTACAAAAGGTCATGAATGCAGCCCAATCCATCACGCAAACCAGCCTCTCATCATTGAGCCTGTCTACATTTCCTGCTGCCTTGGCAAAGCAGCTAGCATAATTAAGGACCCCACATTCCCCGGACATTCTCTCTTCCATCTTCTTCCATCAGGAAAATATACAAAAGCCTGAGATCATGAACCCATCAATTCAAGAACAGTTTCTTCCCTGCTGTCATCAGACTTTGAGTGGACTTACCCTGCATTAAGTTGATCTTTCCCTACACCCTAGCTATGACTGTAACACTACATTCTGCAATCTCTCCTTTCCTTCTCTATGAATGATATACTTTGTCTGTTTAGTGTGCAAGAAATAAAACTTTTCCCTGTATTTAATTCATGTGACAATAATGAATCAAACCAAAATCTGCAAACCTTGCCTTTGCAAGCACGGATCCAATTCCACTCTGAAAGTTAGAACCAAAGGTGCTTCAGTCAGTGTTTAAATATAACTGGATACAAGCTGACAGAAATATTGCTGAAGGAGGATTGGTGGATGAGAATGGGTTCATATTACAGCAGCAATTCAATTTAGATAGCACCTTCAATCTCATCGAATGTCCCAAGGTTCATTATAAATTCAGTCAAAATGTGCCACCATACTGAGTGCATAAGGAGACATGAAATTCAGTGAAAAGACCGAACAAACCATAACTGTTTGTGGGATCTTGCAGCGTGTGAGATGATTCTAATGTCCAGGCATGTCAAAGCAACTGTTTGTGAAGTGATTTGAGATGCATCAGGTGATTGAATAAAACACATTCCATCTGTGTGTTGAGTAATGGATCACTCTGCATTCTTTTGGAGTTAATTTCAATCATGCCTGACTTCCCTTGATTACAAGGTTATGAGATATTGACATCGCTCAGTGGGCCTCATGACTTTTTAAAATGTTTATGGAACACAATTTTCCACACGTTCCAGTGACTCCTTGATTCACTGCAAACTATGACAAAACATTCAAACAACAACAAAGAACAAACAGAGATATATAACACAAAGCAAGGAAGCTTATATCATTAGTGCAAAAAACCCATGAGTCTCCTCTGCTCCAAGGAAAACAATCGCAGTCTATCCAATCTCTCTTCATAACTAAAACCATCCAGCCAAGCACCATTCTCTCTCTCTACACCCTTTCAAGAGCTTTCATATCCCTCTTATAACTAGGATTCTAGAACTGCACACAATACCCTAGCTGTGACCTAATCAACATTTTATCTAATTCCAGCATAAGCCCCTTGTTCTTAAACTCTACATCTCGGCTAATAAAGGTAAGTATACCGTATGCCTTTTTAACCATTTTATCCATCTGTCCTAGTGGTGTACATGCACATCAAGATCATTCTGATGTTCAGTGTTTCCCAGGATCCTGCTGTTGATCATGTATTCTCTTGTTTTTTTTGTCTTGTCAAAGTGCATTCCCTCACAGAACAGAGCGATCTGCACATGCACATTGGCACTTTCTCGTGTGAGCAGCCAGTTTTCCAGCAAGAATAGACTCTGACCACTCCCTCGACTTGTGGGAATCAGATTGTACATCTTTTTTTGTGCTAAGTGGCATAAGATTTCATTTGTGGCTTCTCTGAAAAAATGGTTCTGAAACTTTCTCATTTTCACACTCATTCAGCACTTGGGACATTTTTGCTAAGATTGCTTCCAATATTTCAAGTTGAAGACTCTGATTTTCCAATTTTCTGAAGAGGCAGAATGTAAATGATAAATAGGAATGGGCTAAGGCCAGATCGCAGGTAATGGTGTGGGTGTAGGTAGAGAAGCCATTGCAGGTGATTCTCTGGCTATGATTAGATAGATATGAATGGAGCCAGAGAATAACGATCCTATCTACCCGGATGACAATCAGGAGGTGCTGAAGGAGGACAGTGTGGCCAACCCTGTCAAAGACTACAGACTGATTGAAAGGGTAAGGAATTCAAGAAAATATATGCAATAGAAGTGGGAGGGGTCATAGAATAAACTCATAGAATCTGTACAATGGAGAAGGAGGCCATTTAGCTCACCGAGTTTGCACCGACTCTCCAACAAACAAGAGGTCCACCTCTTGTCAACTTTCCCAAAACCTTACACATTTACCTTAGTGGTCGGCATTTTAATTTGTTCTGTTGCTTATTATCTCACTTGAAGTAGCGAGTCTAAGTTCTATAGTTTTTCAAAATAGTTGTTAAATATTCAAGCTATGGCAAAGCCCCTGAAATGCTAGCTAGAGTTCAGAATACAGGCTTGCACAAGCAGATGTACTTCCAGATTTGACAACAAGTAATTAAAATATACCAAATATGAGTTATCGCTATCTGCTCACAACTAATGATTCGGTTTACACCATGCATTAGATACAAATGTTAAAAACCAATCACAATTGTGTAATTATAATGTCCAAACATTGTAAATATTTGAGTATGTTAGCTGGCTTTATTTATCATTGTTGCAAGTTATTCTTAACATCCGAGCTTATGACTGGGTTTGTAGATATTAATTACCTCTCTTATGTCTTGATGTTTGATTTAATGAATCCTCTCAACCTAAGAGTCTTTATTCAATAAATAAAGTATATTCAGGGATTACTCCCTCATAACGAGGCCCTGACAGTTATCTGGGTTTATTTTAATAAAGTCCTATGATTTTTTTCTCACAGTAGCTTATGTGATTTGTAAACTTGTGTGATTATTAACCCTTTCACCGCTGCTCCTCCTAACCTACACAGCTTGGAACAATTTAGCATGGTCAATGCACATAATCCATACGTCTTTGGCCTATGGGAGAAGGCTGAAGCACCCTGAGGAAACCCATGTGGACACAGGGAGAATGTGCAGACTCTGTACACTTGGTGCCCCAAGCTGGGAATGGAACCTGGGTCCCTGGTGCTGTGAGGCTGCAGTGCTAACCACTGTGCCACTGTGACTGAGGGAATAAAGATCACAGTCTGATCTTGATATACAATAGACCAATCCTGAAAGCTCAGGAGGAGATTGGAGCATCTTAATTCCTGAACTAAATGGTGTTTAATAGCCATACTGTCCAAAGCCATCAGATCGGAGGAGGACTTGGGGTGAATGCAATTCTCCTGGGGACAGATAGCTAAGCCTGCTCTCTATATAAAAGACATTGAAGCATTGTTAAAAAAAACAAAAGCAGAATCACAGAGATGATACCAGAACTGAGAAAGTAAAGCTACCAGGAAATACTGAACACGTTTCAGCGTTTTTCTTGAGTACAAGTAAGACTTTGAGGTGACCTGATAGAAATCTTTAAAATGATGAGAGTGTTGGACAGGGCAGGTATGGGAGATTTCACTTGCAGGAGAATTCAAAACTAGGGAATCATCTATAAATCCAATGGGGATAAAAGGAGAACATCATTATCTAGTGAGTGTGTACAATGTGGAATTCACCACCACAGGAAGTAGCTGAGCAAAATAGATCAGAGGCTTCCAGAACAGAAGTGGATGAGTAGATGAGAAAGAAAAAGAAAGATTCACTGAAAGGATGGAATAGGAAGAGGTTTATTTGCAGTATGAATGCTAGCAAATATTAATAGGAATGAATAGCCTTTGTTTCAGCTATATGCTATAGAGAGGGGTCAGCTGGACAATAACTATTTTGACTTGTTCTGTTTTGTGAGCTGGGGTTTGAAGTGTGTGATTTTTGGTGGGAGTCGGAGAGATCAAGAGCCTTGGTAGAACATTCCAGAATAACTGAGTCCTCTTTCATGTTCTGGGGATGCAGGAATGGGGATTCCTTAGCCAGTCATGGTCAGAGTAGAGGTGTGTGGGAGAGGGGGTGGGATTTTCAGCACTTACCCCCTCCCACCCACTGTCAACTAGAGTTCCTTCAAATCTCCATTTCCTGTATCCTTCATTGAGTGCTGCTCAGCCATCATCCTGCACTTACTCATTTACTCCCAGCCCCAATCTCGGTGTCAGACTGTCCGTCTCATTTCCATATCCCATGGATTGTCGGAGCAAAATGTTCTTCCATCTCGGAAGAGCAGAGGCTGTGGGTAGGGATGTATGGACGGTGAAATCTGGGGGTAGAAATGTGAGTAGGCTTGGATAATTAACCCACTGAGAATGTGGCAAAAACAGGATGTGACACAAGTGTGACCCATAAATGGAATATGGCCTGTACAAAGTTCAGTTTGAAATTACTTGACTGATGTTGGAGATTGCAGAATCTGTATATTTGTTGCTTAAACAGGCTGGTAGCATAACCTGCTTAAAGTCCTCCTGTAGCATAATATTTATTGATCCTTCGGTTTCATCAGGCAATAAGACCATAAGAAATAGGAACAGAATTAGGCCACTCAGCCTATCGAGTCTGCTCCATCATTCAATCATTGCTGATACGATTCTCATCCCCATTCTCCTGTCTTTTTCCCACAGCCCCTGATCCCCTTCTTGATCAAGAACTTATCTCTCTCTGTCCTAAAGACACTCAATGACCTGGCCTCTACAGCCCTCTGTGACAATGAGTTCCACAGATTCATCACCCTCTGGCTGAAGAAATTTCTCCTCATCTCAGTTTTAAAGGAGCGTCCCTCCACTCTGAGGTTGTGCTCTCGAGTTCTAGTCTCTCCCTTGAGTGGAAACATCCTCTCCATGTCCACTCTATCCAGACCTCTCATTATTCTATAAGTTTCAACTAGATCTCCCCTCATCCTTCTAAACATCAAATATAGACCCAGACTCCTCAATCATTCCTCATATAACAAATCCTTCATTCCTGGGAACGTCTTCTACACTCCCTCCAAGACCAGCACGTCCTTCCTTAGGTATGGGGCCCAAAACCAGCCTCCCATCCATTGACTCTGTCTACACTTCCTGCTGCCTTGGCAAAGCAACTGGAATAATTAAGGACCCCACAAACCCTGGATATTCTCTCTTCCACCTTCTTCTGTCGGGGAAAAGATGCAAAAATCTGAGGTCATGTACCAACCGACTCAAGAACAGCTTCTTCCCTGCTGCTGCCAGACTTTTGAATGGACCTACCTAGCTTTACTGTTCTCTACACCCTAGCTATGACTGTAATAGTACATTCTGCATTCTCTCGTTTCCTTCTCTCTGAATGGTATGCTTTGTCTGTATAACGCACAAGAAATAATACTTTTCACTGTATGTTAACACACGTGACAATAACAAATCAAATCAAACAAAAACTGCTTACAATGTTCCAAATGGAGTCTGACCAGAATCTACAACCTGGTATACCAGTATTAAACAGGTTCAGTGGGCACCACTCTCTCTTCTAGGTCTGAGGTCAAGGGTTTGACTCCTTACTCCAGAAATTTCAACACATCCAGCTGGCATTCCGAGTGCAGTACCAAGGGAACTGACAGAAAGCTTGCCTTTCTCAGAAGTCAACCAGGGAGAGCCATCAGCATTTTCAGCTGGATATAACATGACCCCTGGGACTATTTTAACCAGTAACAGGGGAGCGTTCCCTGATTCCTTGCTCAATATTTGTCCCTCAACTGAAATCAGTAAAACTTGTGGCTGTCTGCAGGAGATTGCTGTGTGCATGTTGCTCACTGCTGCTGTTCCAACATTCGTAATTGCCAAAGTGGCTGCACTTCAAAAAGTATTTCACTGGCCATCAAGCACCTGAGGTTGTGAAAGGAGAAGTTATCAGCTTTGATAGTGTGGGTGAACCCACAGCACCGGGAATGGAAGTGGCTAACCAGCATCTTCTCAAGACAATAAATACTGGCCTAGCCAGTGACACCCACATTCTGTGAACAAGTAAATGAAAAGAAATTGCTTTGAAAGATATTTTGTTATACTGGCAGTTTCCACCTCACTACTTTCTTTGTATTCTTTATCCCGCAGTCCCTGTTTCCAATATTTCAGTCTAATACTTTCCTTTCCACTTGTTGCTGTCTCTTCCTCTTTAACAGCAGAAGTGAAGATTTTTGATTTGATTGGATTTATTATTGTCGAATGTGTTAACATACAGTGAAAAGTAGTGTTTCTCATGTACTATGCAGACAAAGCATACCGTTCATAGAGAAGGAAATGAGAGAGTGCAGAATGTAGTATTACAGTCATAGTTGTACAGAAAGATCAACTCAGTGTGAGGTAGGACCATTCAAAAATCTGACAGCAGCAGGGAAGAAGCTGTTCTTGAGTTGGTTGGCATGTGACCTTAGACTTTCGTAATTTTTTCCCAACAGAAGAAAGTGGAAGAGAGAATGTCCGGGGTGCATGGGATTCTTGAATATGCTGGCTTCATTTCCGAGGCTGTGGGAAGTTTAGACATATCCAATGGATGGGATAAGATCTATTTTGTTGCAGGAGTCGTTTCTTTGAAGACTTTGCCCTGTGTGTGAGTTTATCCATTTACACTCTAGCCCCTGTTGTAATTTATTTATCATCCTTTAATAGACCCACAGAGAAAAGACAGAGGTTGCATTATTCAGGTCAAATCCTCGACAAGTCCAGGTTTAGTACAGTCAGAGCAATTTGACCACAGAGATTAATCGAGGATTAAAGAAATCCTCATGAGTTAAAGATGTCAGAACATGTTGATGATTTTCCGGTGGTAAGCTGAAACAAGCAGTGGATTTCTCAAACAATTAATGGAGAAAGCTGAAGAGGGAGTACAGATCATCTTGTGAAACAAGAAACAAACTCTGGAGGACAAGGATAGAGTCAGATAGGACAGAAGGAATTAGATTAAAAAATCCATTTTCTTTTTTTACAGAAGCTAACAGCTAAAAACAGAGAGAAAAGTAAAACACGCACGACTGTGTTACACCCAATAAAATTCTAATTGTAAGACTGAGTTTGCTGGAGAGAATCAGCAGAGAGGAGTGGATTATTAACTCAACTCAGGGACTAGAATAAGCAGTTAGGCCAAATGGTGAGTCAGATGATGAAAATAAGAAGTGGATTAATTGTCTTTACAGCACAGAAGGATTCTACTCAGCCCATCAAATCCAGAATGGGTTTCGGTAGGACCAATCCAGCCAGTCCTATTCTCCCATTCGATACAGAATACTGTGTACAGTTTTAGTTCCCTTATCTAAAAACAGGATACAGTAACATTGGAGGAAGACCAAAGGAGGTTCACCAGCTAATTCCTGAGTTGAGAGGATTGTCCTACCAAGAGAGGGTAAACAGCCGGGGTCTCTGTTCCTTGCAGTTTAGAAGAATGAGGGGTGACCTTATCCATATGCATAAGACCCTGAAGGGGCTTGATGATGAGATGTTTTCACTAGTGACACAGTCTCAAACAAGGGGACATCGCTACAAGATAAAGGGCAGGTCATTTAAAACTGAGGTGTGTAGAAACTGCTTCTCCAGAGAGTGATGAATCTCTGGATTCTCTGCCCCAAAGGGTGGTGGAGGCTGGATCATTAGAATATTCAAAGTGGAGGTGGATAAATCTTTGAGGAATAGAAGGCTCTGCTGAAATGGCACAGAAAAACCATGATTGTATTGAATGATGGGACAAGCTTGAAGGGCCTGCTGACCTGTCCTGCTTCTATTTCTTGTATAACCTGCAAGTTTATTTTCCTCTAAAGTCTGTCCATTTGAAATCATTGGTTATGCCCCTTTCCAAGGTCCTCGCGAATTCCAGTTCATTACCGCTCACTGCGTTAAATTCTTCTTTTTCATACCAGCCTACAACTTCCCCTGATAGTATCATCCAATGGAACCAATGTTTCTTTGTCCACTTCACATAAACCTGTTGTAATTTTATTTCTATCTATTAGACCATCCCTCAGCCAAATCACAGCCTTCCATACAAGTGCCATCAACATCATCCCGTGATACACCAGCAGCCACCATCGCAGCACAACCCCAGCTCACTGTGAGGTCAAAAAATCCATCTAACCGTATAATCACAGCTGACTTTCAAACATATCCCTCATGATAAACAAGGCCTTGGGGACAATGGGATTCCCACTTAAGTATCAAAAAATGGTAGATAGACTCTCTTGGCAAGAATCCACAACCCACCATCCTTGTCTGGAAAAGAAGAGAGCATGCTGGGAGATGTTGCAGGCAATTTAATTGTGATCATCTTCAAGAAAGGAGACAGATCCGGATATGGAAAGTAAGGGGGTTTCCCTCCTTTCCACCATGGTCATCATGAGAATTTTCTACAACTGCCCCCTGCCAATGGCTGAAGAACTCCTTCCTGATTCTCAGTGTAGCTTCCACCCACCAAGAGGCAGAACTGATATGATCTTCAGTGTGACAAATCCAGGAAAAGCGCAGGCAGTTACATCAATCTCTGTACGTGACTAATTCCTGGGAAGGCTGGAAGGGCTCCCTCTCTCCCTCCACATTTGCTCCTAAAAACAAGGCTGAGTATTAAACCAACAGAGACTATGTGGACTGTTCCTTTCTGTGCCGAGCCAGGCTAACAGCTGTGTTTAATAGGGCTATCTGATATGTTACCAACTCACCAACTTGACATGATTCCACACAAACCCCTCTAACTTCTTACCCTTCATACTGTGGAAAAGTAAGTGTCCAGTGTACTGTTCTCATTTATACTGATGATACATCACTTTATCCCGAGGGAGTGCAATATTAACAGGAACATTAGTGCAGGAGGAGACCATTCATCCCTCGAGTTTGTTTCGCCATTCAGTTAGATCAAGGTTAATCTATGTTTCAATTTCATTGACCCGCTCTTGTCTGTATCCCTCCAATACCTTCATTCACAATATTTTCTCAGTCTTGAAGGTTCCAACATCTGTGATCCTTCGGGAAGAGACATCTGCGATTGTTTGTGTGAAGAAACGTTTTCTCAGTCTAATGTTAAAATGCTTCTGACTACCCATTCAAGAACAGAGTTTCTCTGAAATCACTCCATCTTTTGATTGGACCATCTCTCAGTTTCCTGAACTCAGGGAATATAAACCATGTTTTTGTTACCCTCAAGAAGCTGTATCATTTTACAACACACAAAATATAATTGCTGAAATATAGGGATATATTGTGGGACAGACTCCTCCCTATCTCATAGCTACCACGACAACATCATCAAGGTGAACATCCTTTGCAAGTTCTGGTCTGCCTCCAGCCAGACTTTGGTCCATTATTTATGACTAAAACCAGCAGTAAGATTGGTGACAGCTGTCAAAGTCACTGAATCTCCCACAATGACAGCTCCAAGAATAACTGTGGATGTGAAATCTTCATTGTTTCAAGACAGAGTGAAGGAAGGAGAAGGTTACCGACTGTTATTAACAAGGAATATTTCTCCTTTTAGGATTTGCTCAATCTTAAATATGTAACATACCCTGTCCCATACATGTGAAGTCATTCCCCACTCAAGCGACATGAACAACAGTCTCTCTAACAGAGACAGATGCCTATGGTCTTCTCCAGACTGTAGCTAATTGCCATTAAAATTGATGAAGCTTTTGGTAATGTACACTATTAAAGCCCAATGTTTAATTTTACTTTATAGGAAACCCTTCTAAACTGCTCAGGTCAGCTACAGCTCTTAGTTTTGAAAAAAATGAAAAAAAATGTCTTTCCTGCAAGCTCAGCTCCTCTGATTAATTATACATCCCTGTCAATCAACTAATCAAAACCCTACCCTGAAACGCCAAGAGAAACCTAAGTGAACAAAAATGCATTAACTCTGTTTAGACAAATACACCATTACCTAAAATTAGTCATTATTCTGCATTCTTAACACTTGAGCTGCCTATTGCCCAGACAAATTGGCACCATATAATCACAGCTGATTTTCAGACATATCTCTTACGAGAAACATGATAAAAATACATTTCCTAAAAGGCTCAGTATTGTGACAGGTTCACATGCTCAATGCTGAATACGGGAGCACTGTTATAGCTGGTCTTCCATAAACTGAGGCTTTTGTTGCCATTTCTGGTGGATGCTAAAGTTTTCACAGGATTATTTTGGAAAACAGCGGAAGAATTTATGGAATTGCTTTTGTAATTAAGACCATAAGACATAAGAACAGAATTAGGCCACTCGGCCCATCGAGTCTGCTCTGCTGTTCAATTATTGCTGATATTTTTTCACATCCCCATTTTCCTGCCTTTTGTCCATAATCCCAGATCCACTCATTGATCAAGAATCTATCTATCTCTATCTTAAAGACACTCAATGACCTGGCCTCCACAACCATTTCTACCATATTTTATTCATGTAGATTCCACGTGGCAAGAAATCAGACATTCTCACCAGTCTTTCTGAAACTTTCCAATTTATCATTCATGAAGAGCAGCTGAGCACAAAGATTTGAGGTCAAAAACTAAAACTAGACGTGTTCAGGACCTGGTTTATCCCATTGGCTCCAGTTCGGACTGAAGATCAATCAATAAAATGCTAACATGTTTTACTTTGCTTTCTGGGTATTGGCTGAACTGCCAAATCTTTCTTCTTTTGTATGTTTTGCCAACAGAATGAAGCTTTGTCTTCCCAGGCGATAGGTTTCCCTGCGGGTGTTATCAGGCTGATGAATAGAGAAAGGCTGCAAGGAGACAGGTTTGAACATCACCACAAACTGTAACATCACCGCACAACTCTCTGTGACTTTGTCACTCCCTGCAAGCTTCACATGAAGTTAGGTTGTATTTCATAGAATCATATAACTCACCAGGAGGCCATTCAGCCCCTCAAGCCTATGCCAGTTTTTTGAAGCAGTTATCCAGTTAAACCCTGTTCCTTCCCCATGGCCAATATTATTTTCCTGTTTAGATCGAGATCCAAACCTATAATCCAGGGAACCTGAGTTCAAATCCAGCCAGGGATATTTAAGAACTTGAATTCAGCTTCAAACTTAAGTTTTGATTAAGTTTTTAAAAACAGTTGGTATCAGTAAATGCAGTTAATGTCCTTCCGAAAAAGAAGCTAAATATCCTTATCTGATCTTGGCCTCTATGTAACTTCAATCCTACACCAATATGAGTGACCCCTAACTGCCCTCTGAAGTAGCCTAACAAGGAACTCCATCGTATCTTACCCACACTCTCAGAATTCATTAAAAATAGAGATATGATATAGTCTGCTTTACATCATGTCATGAAGATATTCCCACAGCAATGGTCATCCCGGATTTTAATCCGGAGACAATGAAGGGCTAAATATATTTCTCAGTCACGATGGGGTGTGATATTGAAGGGAACTTGTTAATGATGCTGTTCCAATCACCTTGTTCTCCTTCTAGGTCATGGAGGCACTGTCAAAGGAGGCTTCATGAGTTGCTACAGTGCATCCTGCAGCTGGTATGTCTGTTATTACTGTTATGGGTCTTAGATGTAACAATCATGGTTTTGAAGTTACAGATAATCCTGATGGCTAAACTTTATCTTTTGTTGAGCATTAGACTAATTATATACATTACAAAATCAGTATGATGATATGGTGGCACAGTGGTTAGCACTATGGCCTTCCATGCCAGGGATCTGGGTCCGATTCCGGGTTTGGGTCACTGTCTGCGTGGAGTTTGCACATTCTCCCCAGGTCTGCGTGGGTTTCCTCCGGCTGCTCCAATTTCTTCCCACAGTCCAAAGATGTGTGGGACTAGCAGGGTAAATACATGGGGTTACAGAATCGGGCATGGTTAAGATTGCTGTCAGTGCAGGCTCGATAAGCTGAATGGCCTCCTTCTGCACTGTAAAGATTCTATGATGAGGCTCTACTTGGAACTATTTCTCTCAGTACTCTGAAGATGCGTGGTCTCACCTCACAGATAATGTTTAACATTAACCCTTTACACTACGGTACATCCCACAGCCAGAGTGCACCGTGGATAGAGGATGAGAGTTAGGATGGTGCTGTTATGTAGCCCTGGGTGAAGTACCGCACTTTGTTCTCTGAACAGACCCACATTGAACGGTGACGGAGCTCATAAAAAAACAACAGGTGATGAGGGAGAGAGCAGTGCAAAGCATATTGAGAAAAGCAGGAAGATTACAGGAAAAGCATGGGGAGCGATAGAAAGAAATAGCTTTATTGTATGGAGAACTAGAGAAAGAGAAGTGGACAGGGAGAGCATGGTCAGAGTAAGGAGACAGAATGATGGACAAACAGAGCAACACACCAATGGAGAAGATAAATAAGATCCAAATTGGTGCAAGTAATCTAACATTTATTTCTGTGAAATAAATAATATCCAGATTTTCAACTCGTGCTTTGCTCCTTCCTAAATTTGTCATTTCTCTTTTTTTTGTGTCTATATTACAGCAGGAGGAGGCTGGGAACACGCAGGAACCCCATGAAGTGAAGTCTATTCCGCACCTGTCTGCTCTGATTCCACAAATGCAGCTCTAACCCCTGGGGAGAGAGAGAGTTTGCAAAGCAGCAGCCTGTCATTTCCCTGTTCAGCTGGTAAATCACTGCCACACTGCACTCATTATTATAACTGAGGCTCCGAACTGACAGCTTTCCCAAAGTCATTTCAACTTCAGGTTCTTTCATCGAGGTGGGTGTCGCTGACTAGGCCAGCATCTGTTGCCCATAACTAATTGCCCCTGAGAAGGTGGCACTGAGTTGCCTCCTGGAGTCCATGTGGTATAGGTGCACCCACAGTGCTGTTCCAGAGTTTGACACAGTGACATATTCCTCCCATGTTTAAGCAGTGGTTACCACTGCTGCGTCACAGTGCCAGGGATCTGGGTTCAATTCCAGTCTTGGCTCACAGTCTGTGTGGAGAATGCATGTTCTCTCTGTTAGAACATAGAACATAGAACATTACAGCACAGAACAGGCCCTTCGGCCTTCGATGTTGCGCCGACCAATATAAAAAGCAATGCCCCTCCAAACTAAACCATTCCCTTCTCTTCCATATACTTATCAACTAACCTCTTAAACGCCACCAAACTTGGCGCATCTACAACTGCTGCAGGCAGGGCATTCCACTCCCGAACCACCCTTTGGGTAAAGAACCTACCTCTGATATCCGTCCTATAACTATCACCCCTTAATTTAAAGCTGTGTCCCCTCGTGCTAGCTTTCTCCATCCTAGGAAAAAGGCTATCACTGTCCACCCTATCTAAACCTCTAATCATCTTATATGTTTCGATAAGGTCCCCTCTTAGCCGCCTCCTTTCTAACGAAAACAACCTCAAATCCCTCAGCCTCTCTTCATAAGACCTGCCCTCCATACCAGGCAACATCCTGGTAAACCTCCTCTGTACCCTCTCCAATGCCTCCACATCTTTCTTATAATGTGGGGACCAGAACTGCACACAATACTCCAAGTGCGGCCGCACTAGAGTTTTGTACAGTTGCAACATGACGTTGCGGCTCCGAAATTCAATCCCCCTACCAATAAAAGCCAAGACTCCATATGCCTTCTTAACAACCTTCTCGACCTGACTGCCTACTTTCAGGGATCTATGCACATACACACCAAGATCCCTCTGTTCATCTAGACTACTAAGAATCCTACCATTTGCCCTATACTCTACACATTTATTATTTCTGCCATAGTGCATTACCTCACACTTTTCCACATTAAACTCCATTTGCCACCTCTCGGCCCAGCTCTGCCGAGCTCTGTTCTCCCTGGGTTTTCTTTCACAGTCCAAAGATGTGGTGGGCCAGATTGATTAGCCATGCTAAATTGACCCAAGTGTGAGGGGGGATTACTAGGGTAAATAACTGGGGTTACAGGAATAGGGCCTGGATGGGATTGTGGTCAGTGCAGATTGGATGGGCTGAATGGCCTCCTTCTGCACTGTAGGGTTTCTATGAAGATTTTTCTCCAAATTAAAATCAAACCAGAGTGTCTCTCTGAATAAACTTTAAATTAAAAAAAAATCTCGCATTCATGACTTTGAATTTGATTTATTATCATATATATTAATATACAGTGAAAAATATTGTTTCTTGTGCACTATACAGACAAAGCATACTGTTCATTGAGTACACAGGGGAGAAGGAGAGTACACAGAACATAGTCTTACAGTCACAGCTAGGGTGTAGAGAAAATTCAACTTAGTGAGATAGGCCCATTCAAAAGTCTGATAACAGCAGGGAGGAAGCTGTTCTTGAATCAGATAGTACGTGACCCCAGACTTTTGTATCTTTTTTCTGACGGAAGAAGATAGAGGAGAGTTTATAAGAGTTAGAGTAGAGTTTTAAAAGCATGGAATGAGAGTAAAAGATAGAACTAGAGGATATGCTGGGGATAATTCGCCTCGCTCCAACAACATTAGAAGAAATATTAAAGCTTGAAAATACCATACAACCCGTCAAAGTTCATCACTGTACAACAACAGCTGGTGTTTGAAAATTAGCTGAAGCTTTACAAGATTGTTCCAGACTCTGACAAAAAGCTACGTGAAGAGAAAAAACATCCTAAACACCAAAATTTGCACTGTAGCAACTATCTGTATGTACTAAGGAAATGATTGTCAATGTCATTGGACATCAGGACAATGCTCTGAAGACAAGGGGTCAAATCCCACCACGGCAGAATTTAAATTCAAGTAATTCATTGGAAGCTAATCACAGTTATGGTGCCTTGAAACTAAACAAACAACAAAGAAAATTGCAGCACAGGAACAGATCCTCCAAGCCTGCACCATCCACTGACTTAACTAAAACCCCTTAACCTTCCAGGAACCATATCCCTCCATTCCCATCTTATTCACGTATTCATCCAGACACCCTTTAAACCCACTACCATATCTGCTTCCACTACCTCCCCCAACAACAAATTCCAGGCATCCGCCATTCTCTGTGTAAAAAATCTGCCTCGTACATCTTCTTTAAACCTTGCCCCTAGCACCTTAAACCTGTGCCCCCTTGTAATTGACTCTTCCACCCTAGGAAAAAGCTTCTGACTATCCGCTCTGTCCATGCCCCTCATCATCTTGTAGACTTCTATCAGGTCATTCCTCAACCTCTGTCTTGATAGTAAGAACAAAGCAAGTTTATCCAACCTCTCCTCATAGCTAACGCCCTCCATAACAGGCAACATCCTGTAAATCTTTTCTGTACCCTTTCCAAGCCTCCACATTCTTCTGGTAGTGTGGCAACCAGAATTAAACACTATATTCCAAGTGCGGCCTAACTAAGGTTCTATAAAGCTGCAACATGACTTGCCAATTTTTAAGCTCAATGCACTGGCCAATGAAGGCAAGCATGCTATACACCTTCTTGACTACCTTCTCCACCTGTGTTGCCACTTTCTGTGACCTGTGTATCTGTACACCCAGATCCCTCTGCCCATCAATATTCTTAAGGATTCTGCCATTTACTGTTTGTATTAGACCTCCCAAAATGCATTCCTTCACATTTGCCTGGATTAAACTCCATCTGCCATCTCTCTGCCCAAGTCTCCCACTGATCTATATCCTGCTGTATCCTCTGATGGTCCTCACCACTACCTGTTAATCCACCAACCTTTGTGTCATCACAAATGTGGAATGTGGAAGGTGAAATTTGAGTGTACTTGGAGATCCAGGGGAAAGGAATCTGGGAATTTGAGATTGAAACCCCACATGGGTCAGTTATTGCTGTAGCTATCTGAATGGGAGTGACATTTGAAGAGGATTTAAAATTAAGTTCTTAAAATATGTGGACTGCAAACCCATATGGGAAAGATAAAATTTTTGTCAGACTGGTTGGCTCATAATGTGACAAATATCGGAGTGCGTTATTGAGAAATCCATGGAACCTGTTTTGGTTGCATCTGTCATTTGTTTTGGAATGTGGTGCGTCTGGCCACAGTTTGCCTCTTAACTTAAACGTAGCTCATTTACACTGAAAGTTACACTGAGTATAAGATAGCTAATATAAATGGTTAATCTGCCTCCATTGGTATGTACCTGTAAAGATATTGTTGCAGTGAAGGAATAGTGAATATTGAATCACTTTCTTGTGTATTCCAACCTTTCTGTCTCTGACTCTGGGGCTGGATCTGATCAATGTTGACATCAGCTGGGATCATAACACAAGAATAATTCAGGAAGGACACTGGAGGTTAGCCAGAACCTTGGGAATTAAACTCCACAGGAGAGTAGGAGAGGCGGGGACTGAACAAAAAAGGACCAATTTGTTGGTTCCACTCTTGGGAAAGTGCCACTTTATGAACTATTTTTGATTGAATTTTTACAAAACATTTTCTGAAAAACCAGATAGCTCAAACCATCAGACTGCACTGTGAAAAGTGTCTCCCAGTGTATTGGATGCTCATTATTCAATATACTTTACCCTTTTGACGTAAGTAGTTGCTTGACTATTTCAGAAAACAGTTAAGAGTCAACTCCAATACTGTCGGTTTGGAGTGACATAAGAATGGCAAGTTTCTTCCCCAAAAGACATGAATGAATTACTAAAAGAATCAAAGACTTACATTGATATAGCACCTTACCATTACTTCAGAGTGCCCCAAAGCTCATTTCAGCCAATTAAGTACTTTTGAAATGTAGTCACTGATATTAACCAATGGGCAGCACACTCCCACAAACTGTAATTTGATAATAACCAATCATCATTTGATTTGATCTATTGTTGTCATGTGTATTGGGATACAGGGAAAAGTATCATCTGTTATAGTAACAGTGATTGAGGGTTAAATATTGGCCAGAATTCTGGGGACAACTCTCCGGTTCTTCTCCAAGTGATGCCAAGGAATCTTTTCCGATAACTTGAGAGGACATGTCCTGTGTAACATCTCATCTGAAACCTCTGACAGTGCAGCACTCCCTCAGCACTACACTGGGAGCATCAGCCCGGATCTTTCTGCACAAGTCTCCACAGAGCCGATTGCAGTTTCATCCTCTGACTCAAAATCAAGGATTCTATTAACTCAGCTATGATTGACACAATCATTCCCACAATCTGACAGCCTCACAACAGCAGTGTATCTGGGGACTGAGAACTGTTGCAAATCTGTGGGGGAAGAGGCTCCGCAGATGGTGAAATCAGCAAGTGCCAGACTGTAGCAGGTATAAGCTCTATTTCGAAGGAAATATCAGTCGCCAACTTTTTAGGCAAAGACTGAAATATTAAAACCACCTCTGCCAATCTCAGTCAGACTTTTTCATATCCTTTATTAACTCATCCGCTTTGTAGGAAATATCAACATTGCCATCTGTACCCATCCCCGTTACTGTCATCCAAACATCACCCAGTCTGTCAGTACAGAATGAGATATATGTCCCTGCCTTTATTAGTTCAGTGTCAGGAAGTTGTGATAAACTTTGAAAATTGAAGAGTTAAGAATTGGGACTGTGTATTAGATGAGTGTCAAGTTATTAGAGAGCAAACTGTTGTTAATGAGTAATTGGTCAGAAAGAAGAATTGAAGAGATGAAGGAATTGAGGTCTTTGATGTACTGATAAGCCGAGCAATATTGAGAACAGATATTTATTCACCTAAGACAAGTGGAAAATATTAGGGCATAGAATTTCAGGAGTTAAAGCAAAGATGGTGAAAGAGAAGATGAGGATGAATTTCACACTGGCATTCTGAAAGCGTGAACTTATTTAAGAAATGTCATGAAGGGGGACTTCCTAAGACAGTTAGTTCAGCTCAGGAAAGATTGAAAAATAAAGTGGTATATCAGTAGCAGAGAGATGAACCAAGATCACTGTCATATACAGTTGGAAACTGTGTTCACTCCCAAACCAGCAAGTGACTGGAAAGGTCATGTTTGACCAGGCATTTTGTCTCTATTTAGAAGCAATCTTAAAAGAGATTATAGGTGCTGAATGTGGTAGCTATTACAGGAATTTTCTGATAGTTTCGACATACGGAGTGTTGTTTGGAAATGATTAGCCATTCATGCAGGTACAGGTCAACAGCATTCACAGAAAGTCTAATTTCTTCAGTTTCTCCACTCGCCTCTAGTCGCCATTCTAATCAATCCCCATGGCAACTTCTCCAAGGCCTTGAGATCCTTCAAAAAGTGTGATTCCCCGAATTGAATCATAGACAAATAGAATATCACCACACAGAATGAAGCCATTTCGCCCATCAGTGGGGTTAATAACCAAATTACTGACAGATAGGATCATTGGCAAAAGAACCAAAGGGGAGTAAGGTGAAATTCTTTTTAGACTGTGACTTGTTGTGATCCAGGATGGCTTACCTGACAAGGTGGATGGCACAGTGGTTAGCACTGCTGCCTCACAGCATCAGGGACCCAGGTTCAGTTCCTGGCTTGGATCACAGTCTGTGTGGAGTTTGCATTTTCTCCCTGTGTTTGCATAGAACATAGAACATTACAGCACAGAACAGGCCCTTCGGCCTTCGATGTTGCGCCAACCAATATAAAAAGCAATGCCCCTCCAAACTAAACCATTCCCTTCTCTTCCATATACTTATCAACTAACCTCTTAAACGCCACCAAACTTGGCGCATCTACAACTGCTGCAGGCAGGGCATTCCACTCCCGAACCACCCTTTGGGTAAAGAACCTACCTCTGATATCCGTCCTATAACTATCACCCCTTAATTTAAAGCTGTGTCCCCTCGTGCTAGCTTTCTCCATCCTAGGAAAAAGGCTATCACTATCCACCCTATCTATACCTCTAATCATCTTATAGGTTTCGATTAGGTCCCCTCTTAGCCGCCTCCTTTCTAACGAAAACAACCTCAAATCCCTCAGCCTCTCTTCATAAGACCTGCCCTCCATACCAGGCAACATCCTGGGCAAAGTATTCTCTCCAATACTTTGCCCACAACAGAAGTAAGACTCACTGGCCTATAATTCCCTGGAAGGTCTCTCTTCCCCTTCTTGAACAATGGGACCACATTCGCTATCCTCCAGTCCTCCGGAACCACACCCGTAACCAACGACGACCTGAAGATCAGAGCCAGAGGCTCTGCAATCTCCTCTCTTGCCTCCCAGAGAATCCTAGGGTAAATCCCGTCCGGCCCAGGGGACTTATCCAACTTCAAACCCTCGAGAATATCTAGCACATCCTCCCTATCTACTTCGATACTTTCCAGTTTGCACCCTGTACCTCAGTGTTCTCCATAACTACATTTACATCACCCTGCGTGAATACCGAAGAGAAATATTTATTCAGTGCCTCTCCAATCTCTTCAGGCTCCACGCACAACTTCCCACTGCTGTCTAGGACTGGCCCTAATCTTGCCCTAACCAATCTTCTATTCTTAACATATCTAAAGAAAGCTTTAGGATTCTCCTTAATCCTATCAGCCAAAGTCTTCTCGTGTCCCCTCTTAGCTCTCCTCAATTCACTCTTTAGCTCCCTCCTGGCTAATCTATAGCTATCCATTGCACTAACCGAGCCTTCAAGCCTCATCCTGACATAAGCCTCCTTTTTCCTTTTAACCAGCAAATCAACTTTTTTCGTACACCAAGGTTCTCTTACTCGACCATTTCCTCCTTGCCTGACAGGGACATACTTATCAAGGACTCGCAGCAGCTGCTCCTTGAATAAGCTCCACATTCCAGATGTTCCCAGTCCCTGTAGTTTCCTAGTCCAATCTATGCACCCTAATTCTCTCCTGATGGCCTCATAATTACCCTTCCCCCAGCTATAACTACTGCCCCCAGCTTCATGCCTATCCCTATCCATCACTAAGGTGAACGTAACCGAATTGTGGTCACTATCACCAAAATGTTCACTAACTTCCAAGCCTAACACCTGGTCTGGCTCATTGCCCAGCACCAAATCCAATGTAGCCTCACCTCTAGTTGGCCTATCTACATACTGAGTCAAAAAACCTTCCTGCACACTTTGTACGAAAACTGACCCCTCTAACGAGCTAGAGCTATAGCTATTCCAATCAATATTAGTAAAGTTAAAGTCCCCCATAACAATTACCCTATTACTTTCACTCCTGACCAGAATTGACTTTGCAATCCTTTCCTCAACCTCTCTAGAACTTTTAGGAGGTCTATAAAAGACTCCCAACAGGGTGACCTCTCCTTTCCTGTTTCTAATCTCAGCCCATACTACCTCAACAGACAAGTCCTCATCAAACTTCTTTTCTGTCACTGTGATACAGTCTTTGACTAATAATGCCACTCCTCCCCCCCTTCTACCTCCTTCTCTACTCCGACTAAAGCATTTGAACCCCGGAACCTGCAACATCCATTCTTGTCCCTGCTCTACCCAAGTCTCTGAAATGGCCACAACATCGAAGTTCCAGGTACTGGTCCAAGCTGCAAGTTCCTCCCCCTTATTGCGAATACTCCTTGCATTAAAGTATACGCATTTCAAACCATGCCCTACCCCACCCGTATGCTGCTGTGTTTTACAGCTTTCCTCTATGACCCCCTCACTCTCATCCCTCTTAGCACCCCAACTACTTAGGATCCCACCTAAGTGGGTTTTCTCCAGGTCCTCTGGTCTCCTCCCACACTCTAAAGATGTGTGGGTTAGGTGGATTAGCCATTGTAAAATTTCCCCTTTGTGTCAGGGGGATTAGCAGGTCAAATGCATGGGATTACGGGGATAAGGTGGGATTGCTATGTTCTATGCTTTCTGTGCAGGCTTGATAGGCCGAATGGCCTCCTTCTGCACTGTAGGGAGTCTATAATTCTATAAAAGATGAAGGAAGTAAATTCAATAGTAACTATGAAAAGGGAACTGGGTAAAACTGTAAGGAGTGGGGCTAATTGAATAACATTTTTCAAACAGCCAGCACAGATTCAATGGGCCAAATAGCCTCAGCCTATACTATTAAAATAAAATCATGATGAAAATCAAACTACAAAAACTGCAGAGGTTCCATTTTCTTGGATTCTGAATAATGGAGAGATTTCCCTGCTGCCTACAGCTCACACGCTGCAATTATTGCTAAATTATGCAAGAGCTTTGCATAATTCACCTAAGTTTTGGAATCATTCCTTTGATCCATCCCGCCCATGGTTTGTCACTTCAATGTCTTTTAGAAGAACAGGAGCATTCTCCCCAGTGTCCAGGTCAATAGTTAACACTCACCCAAAAGCTGAAGGACGTAATCTTTAACATTATTTCTCATTATCCCATTGCTGTTGTAGGAGCTTGCTGTGCACAAATTGACTGCCACATTTCTTGCCACAAGAACTACAAGTTCAAATCATTCGATTGGCTGAAGAGCACTTTGGAATTGGGAATCTGCTGTCGGAATGCTTTGTTTCGATCCCAGCAGGGAGGCAGAAGCTTTGTCCATTATCCTTTGGCGTGGCATGGTGCCACAGTGGGTTAGCGCTGCTACCTCACAGCGCCAAGGACCCAGGTTCAATTCTGGCCTTGGGTGACTGTGGAGTCTGTACATTCTCCCTGTGTCTGCCAGGGGTTCCCTCCAGATGCTCTGGTTTCCTCCCACAGTCCAAAGATATACAGGTTGGATTGATTGGCCATGCTAAATTGCCCCTTAGTACCCCAGGATGAGTGAATTGGGGAGGGGGTGTTTAGCAGGTGGTATATGTGAGGTTATGGGTTGAGGGTTTGGGTAGGATATTCTGTCAGAGAGTCAGTGCAGACTTGGTGGGTCAATTTGGCCTCCTTCTGCACTGTTGATATTCTAATCTATGAATTGTGACAATTCTGGGTGATGTCTTCACATTGTCAGATGGTTCTAACACCATTAACTTTTCTGCAGATCATAAAGAACAAAGAACAACAGCACAGGAAACAGGCCCTTCAGCCCTTCAAGCCCGTGCTGCCCATTTTAACACCCAGTGAGTGCCTCATTCCAATCCTTCTTCTACTTATGACTTTTGTCTACAGCATGTGGACTCCACAATAAGGGGATGCAAATTTAGGGAACTATATGTGCGCCAGATTAAAGGAAATCTAATTTAGGGACAATTTGTTAACACCAATCAGCCTAAGAGCATGTTTTTGGGGTGTGGCAGGAAACTGGAGCACTTGGAGAAAACCCATGCAAGCACAGGAAGAATGTGCAAACTCCCACTGACACCACCCCAAGTTGGAGATCCGACCCGGGTCCCTGTATCTGCACAGCAAACAGTGATAGTCACTGAGCTGTCATGTTGCCCGTCAACTGGTCCAGTTTAAGCGTACACTAATGACGTGAAGCACTAGGCAACTCTCGAAGCAACATCCAAGAGCAGCCCTCGCACGACCCACCGCGTGTATACCCCTTGTTGGTCAACAAGGCGGACTGAATCGTCTATGGATATAAAAAATGTAAAAAAGATCATCAGATTTGTGTTGTGTATTTCTCCAGTTTCCCGTGACCCAGAGGCAGATTCAGCATCCCTGATTGAACAGGTTCAGGTCACTTGTCAGGGTCAGGGACATTTAATAATTGGATATCTGAAGTGAGAGTGAGACAGCAAGATCCAGGAAGATGCTTACATCAGCAGCCTACAAGCAATTATAACTCGACTGATAGTATAACATTGACAATATCCAATCCTCCACCCAAACTTCACCTCTCACCATTATTATTTCAATTCATACACGGGTATGTGGCAGCCAGCATTCAGCGAGCACCCATAGATAGCCAAATCAAGTCATATATTTACTGATGCCGGCAACCAGGGCCTTGTTATAGAATCATAAAATCCCTACAGTGCAGAAGGAGGCCATTTGGCCCATCGAGACTGCATCAGCTGCAATCCCACTCTGGTCCTATTCCTGTAATACCACATATTTATCCTGCTAATCCCCCTAACACTAAGGAACAGTTTAGCATGGCCAATCCACCCAACCACATATCATTGGACTGTGGGAGTAAACCCGGAAGAAACCCATGCAGACTTGGGGAGAACGCGCAGACTCCACACAGACAGTGACCCAAGCTGGGAAATGAACCCTGACCCCTGACGCTGTGAGGCAGCAGTGCTAGCCACTGTGCCACCGTGCCCTAATCAAACAGACACTACCATGGGAATTCAAGTAAAGTTTACATTAACATTGCAATGAAGTTACTGTGAAACTCCCCTAGTTGCCACACTCCAGTGCCTGTTTGAGTCATCCTAATCAGCACATATTTCAGAATGTGGAGGAAACTGGAGCACCCTAAGAAAATCCATGCAGACACGGGGAGAACATGCAAACTCCAAACAGACAGTGACCCAAACCAAGAATTGAACCCAAGCCCCTGGTGCTGTGAGGTAGTAATGCTAACCACTGTATCACCGTTTTATTTCACTGAGGAATCTGTTTATATGGTGAGAATATTTCACACTCTCTCAGACTGACCGACAGCCTATCCCATCCTGTCTGCCTCACACTCAAGATGATATCATCCACTTAGTCATCTGGAACTTTCAGCAATTGGACAACCTGCCACTGGTCAGAGTTAAGCCAATCCTGTGCTTCCAGTATCTTATCTCCCAACGGGAGTGGCAATCTTCCCACCGTGGAATTATAACATGGAAAATGTGAATGCAAAGTGACGAGATTGTGAAGGCTGGAGGTTTTGAAGTAATTGTTAGATAAATAAAACACTTCATTCTGTTTTGCTGAAAAAAAAGATAGCATATTTCTTTGCAAAGCGCTCATTTCTTAATGACTAATGTGTCATCAAATCAATGGAATGATATCTCCAATTGAGGGTATCAGAAGTTAGGAAAGATGTCTAAGCTTTGGAGAGGTGCGGAGGAGATTTAGTTCAGTTACGTGGGGACATGAGTGAAATCGGGACTGAGAGACACAAGTCAATACCCAGCATTTACTAAAGAGATTGAAGCCTCTCTAACAGCTGGAGGGGAATTGAGACCATTCGCACCATCTGCCTGGGACTGGACCAATACAAAGGAAACTGACATTCCAAATGCGAGGAGGCACAGATATTAAAAATGGAAGATCTTAACCCAGCGTCACTTAGCACCTGTGCAAGCCTGCTACGGATGGAATCAGAGCCAACAGTGACCGTATTTTTATCAAGACTTTCATGGTCACTAATGCTTCTTTTTATTCATTCATAGGATGTGAATATTACTGACTAGACCAGCCTATTTTTTTCACCCTAACCACCCTGGAGAGGTGATGACTGTCAGGTAAGTCTCTGACATATCGAGCATTACGTGGGACTGAGTACAATACCGCTCACACAGTGATGTAGCAAACCCATGAACTGCATCTACAGATCAGTCTAAACATTGGATGGAGCAATGTATAAAAGCAAGCATAGAGACAGCGCGGAGCTTGAATTCTGTACTGGATATATGTATATAGTCCTGACATCCAAGCGGCCGTAGCTTTAAAAAATGTAATTACTGAGCACAAAACACCATTACTGGAGGAGCCTGCCAAAACCCACAAGTATAGGAAAACTTGCATGGCAGGAACTTCTTAAAGCTGAACTTATAAGGTAAACATTTTAACATTAAAAGAGAAGTTGACTCTTCCAGATACATGTGATTTTTTCCAAGGCCCAGATCAATCATAGAATTGGGAACTTTGGTGAAAAAAATACGGAATTAATCCAGATTGGGATAAATAGCAGAAGTTGAATAAGTTAACACACGGCTGCACTGATCACAACGGCTAAACAAGGAATCAAAAAGTCATTAGCAAAATCTAGAGAAGCATTACAATCATTGGACAATTATTTTAGTATCAGAGGTAACAAAATTCTTGAAAGGGCTGAATTTAGTAAAGAGGAACCCATTGACTGCTCCATTTGTGTGCTGAACAGAGTGATTCTAGGTTGAGATTATAGGGACCTGAACTAATTGAGGGGTAGAGTAGTGATAGGAGTGGGAGACAATGTACTCTCAGGCTTGCTTCAAACACTAGAAGCTTTAACTCTGGAAAAAATATCCAGATCGTCAGGAACCCTGAAATCTGTGCACAGCACAGGCCCATATTAAGGACAGAAAGCAAATTTTCGAAGGTTCTATTCTTTCTCCACAGATGCTGTCAGACCTGTTGAGATTTTCCAGCGTTTTCTGTTTTTGTTTCAGATTCCAGCATCCGCAGTATTTTGCTTTTATCTTAGAACTACACAGAGTCTGTGTCGAAGCAAGCATTAAGCTCTCAGTATGAATCCTTTACTATATATGTGTAGATAGTTGTAATAATTAATAAATATGTACAATCAAACTGTGTCAAATTTTATTAAGAAAACTTACCTATGAAGCATCTTAGCTTGTTTTTTCTATGCTAAAAGTGCTATGGAAATGGAAGATGTTCCTTGGAGATTTGCCTCTCTCCCCTCTCCTTTCAATCTTTAAGAGTTTAAGGTTGTGGTGTATCTGAATTGGGACTAGGTGTCCTTGCTGGGAATGGGGGGGAGGTGGGATTTGAAACTGCCAGAATTCCCTATCCCTGTAACCTCATGTATTTACCCTGCTAAACACTAGGATCAATTTAGCATGGCCGATCAACCTAACCTGCTCAATCTTTGGATTGTGGGAGGAAACTGGAACAGCTGGAAGAAGACCACACAGACAGTGACCCAAGCCAGGAATTGAACCCAGGTCCCTGGCACTGTGAAACGGCAGTGCTGACCACTGTGCTATTGTGCAGCATCCTCTGGATGCATCTCATTCTGACAATGCCCTTTGACACCAACACTAATCTGCAGCTAATATCCCCTGGCTAGTCCCAGTGATACACAGCTCACCATCTGCAACTGTGATTGTGCAGTGCCCATGGAGGTGGCTGGCAGCTCCCCTCACCTCTTCTCCTTCCTCCCGCTCTCCCTCCCCCCCCCCCCCCCACACCCTAGCCCCTGGTGCAGCTAATGAGATTAGTTACAGCTGGTTAGTTAGTGCTTCTGACTGTTCACTACACTTCCGTGATCTCTGCACAAACCATGAATGATGCAGCCAGAGAAGTTCAAGAGATGGCCACACAGGGAGTCCAGTTAATTAGCAAGGAGACTCTGTGGGACTGTATCTTCCTGTGATATTTGACCCACACTTTTTTGGAGAAGATATTTTCTTTGTGTTTAATACACAATTCCTCCTAAGGTGCTCATAGGAGTCAAATCCGATCAGCTGAAATTCTCTGAGGATAGTGATGTCTATTGGGCTACAGGAAACAGGATCCAATCAATAGATCACTGGATAATCAGGAATGTATCGTGATGTTGACTGTATTTTAGTGCATCATGCTTGGCAATCAAGTGGGACACAAACAACACACTGACCTGAAAACAAACATTCATTACGACACAACTCTGAAATAGAGTCATCTGGAGTTGCAACGTGAGGTTAAGAACACGATATTAACATTAAGAAAGCCCACCAATGCCTCCCTTTTCTCAAAATTCGCGTGAAATTTGGCATGTCAGCTATGATTCTCGCCAACTTTTACAGATGCCCCATAGAAAGCATTCTTTCTGGTTGAATCACAGCTTGGTCTGGGCTCCTGCTGTGCCCAAGACAGCAAGAAACTACAAAGGGTCGTGAATGTAGCCCAATCCATCTCTCAAACCAGCCTCCCATCCATTGACTCTGTCTACACTTACCGCTGCCTCAGAAAAGCAGCCAGTATAATTAACAACCCAATGCACCTCGGACATTCTCTCCTCCACCTTCTTCCAAAAGTCTGAGGTCACTTACCAACCGACTCAAAAGCAGCTTCTTCCCTGCTGCCATCAGGCTTTTAAATGGACCTACCTTTCATTAAGTTGATCTTACTCTGCACCCTTGCTGTGACACTAACACTACATTCTGCACTCCCTCATTTCCTTCTCTATGAACGGTACAATTTGTCTGTACAGCACACAAGAAACAATACTTTTCACTGTATGCTAATAAATGTGACAATAATAAATCAAATCAAAGGTGGGTGAAAATCCAGCAAATGGAGTGTAATGTGGGTAAATGTGAAATTGTCCATTTCGGCAGGAAGAGTTAAAAAGAGTCATGTTATCTAAATGATTGGAGATTGCAGAGTTCATAGGTGCAGAAGGATCTGGGTGTCCTAGTGCATGAAACACAAAAGGCTAGTACACAGATACTGCAAATAATTAGGAAACTTAATCAAATGATATGGGTTATTGTGAGGGGAATTGATTACAAAAATAGGGAGATTATATTTTGTTTGATTAGGGCATTTGTGAGAGCACATCTGGAGCACTGAGTATGATATTGCTGTCCTTATTTAAGCAAAATGTAAATGCTTTAGAAACAGCTCAGGGAAGCTTTACGAGCTGAATAGTGGGAACAAGCAAAGAAAGTTTAGTGATGCTTGATTTATATCCAACAGAGCGTATATGAGTAAGAGACAATCTGATTGAAATTAAGATCCTGAGGGGTGTTGACAGGGGGAATATGGAGAGGGTATTTCCTTTTGTGAGAGAATCTAGTGCCAGGGGGATCACTGAGAGGCCTATTCTTATATGTTCATGTATATGTTCATAATTTGGACAATGCACTATCTGAGAATTCATACAGTGAGTGGTTAGGATCTAGAATGTACTGTCTGAGGGTGTGGTGGAGACAGATTCACACAGCGAGTGGTTAGGATCTAGAATGTACTGTCTGAGGATGTGGTGGAGACAGATTCACACAGTGAGTGGTTAGGATCTAGAATGTACTGTCTGAGGGTGTGGTGGAGACAGATTTACACAGTGAGTGGTTAGGATCTGGACTGCACTGTCTGAGGGTGTGGTGGAGACAGATTCACACAGCGAGTGGTTAGGATCTAGAATGTACTGTCTGAGAGTGTGGTGGAGACAGATTCACACAGCGAGTGGTTAGGATCTGGAATACACTGTCTGAGAGTGTGGTGGAGACAGATTCACACAGCGAGTGGTTAGGATCTGGAATACACTGTCTGAGAGTGTGGTGGAGACAGATTCACACAGTGAGTGGTTAGGATCTAGAATGTACTGTCTGAGGGTGTGGTGGAGACAGATTTACACAGTGAGTGGTTAGGATCTGGACTGCACTGTCTGAGGGTGTGGTGGAGACAGATTCACACAGCGAGTGGTTAGGATCTAGAATGTACTGTCTGAGAGTGTGGTGGAGACAGATTCACACAGCGAGTGGTTAGGATCTGGAATACACTGTCTGAGAGTGTGGTGGAGACAGATTCACACAGCGAGTGGTTAGGATCTGGAATACACTGTCTGAGAGTGTGGTGGAGACAGATTCACACAGTGAGTGGTTAGGATCTAGAATGTACTGTCTGAGGGTGTGGTGGAGACAGATTCACACAGCGAGTGGTTAGGATCTGGAATACACTGTCTGAGAGTGTGGTGGAGACAGATTCACACAGCGAGTGGTTAGGATCTAGAATGTACTGTCTGAGGGTGTGGTGGAGACAGATTCACACAGCGAGTGGTTAGGATCTGGACTGCACTGTCTGAGAGTGCGGTGGAGATATATTCACGCAGCAAAGGAAATATGTACAGGGTTATGGGGAGAAACTTGGGTCATGGGACTCAGTGAATCGCTTCTTTAGAATGGTTAAAATAATTTTCTGTGCTTTACCCATTTTGCAATTCTGTAATATGAACACATGGAATAACTCTCAAAGGAAAAGTCAAATTGGTAAGGCCTGGTGAAGAACAAATTTGGAAATTGGTGACCTGATAAGTGTGATCAAAATTAGGAAAGCATTTAACAAATTATTAAACCTAGAGATGATGGAACATAGAAGAAGGAGGAACCATTAGTGCAAAACTGTCACACATAAATCCAATGTTGAATTCAGGAGAAACTACTTGAGTGCTGTTGGAAAAGAGATATGCTGTCAAAGGTTTTCATGTTAGACACATCAGAACAGATACAAGAATACCAAATTTCAAAGGGAACAATTTATACTGCATGAAAAAATGAATGCTGATTGGCTAAGACATAAACATGTCGAATGCATCATGAACTATTATTCTCCTGATCTTTTGTTTATTCAAGAAAGTTGCAATGCCTGGACATCTACCTTTTGTCTGCAGAAGATATGTCCCTGCATATAAATATACGTAACTTTTAGCAAGTGTAAGTGAGCCTGACCGATAATCTTCATTAATTGTTTGTATCTTTCTTAGCACACTCAGGATCATTCAGCAAGTGCTGTCCATCACATCTGATATTAAACGTTATCTTCTGTATTTTGCAAGTAGGGGTTGGTTAAATAGAGGAGTCAATAGTCTGTCCATTGCAATTGGCTGTAAGGACATACATTTGATGCAGTCCATCAGTCATTAAGATTCATATCCTGTATTCCCAAGTGCCTAGAGAAACTTACTTAGCCAGAGAGTGGTCAGAATGTGGAATTCACTCTCGAAGGAAGCGTTGAGGTGAAGAGCATTGGTACATTCAGATGGAATCTAATATTAAGTGGAATAGAAGGTTAGGTCAATGGAGTGTGCTGAAGAGAGGATGGGAAGAGGTTCTGCTGGAGCATAAGCATCAGCATGTGTCTGTTGAGCCGAATGGTCTCTTACTGTGCTGTACAATTGCTGTGTGTTGTTCAGCGGGTATGGTTGGTATGGAATAGATTATTAGTGAAGATCTTCCAAAGTGACAATCAGAATGAGTGGCTTCTAGGAATGCAGAGAGAATGAGAGCCATTCGCTGTGTCTGAGTCCTGCTCACCTTGAATAAAATGCTTGATGTACTAACAGCAAAGCATAAAAGAATGTCATAACTAATTTCCTCCTGCCATTAATTCTTCCCACTCGGCTCAATTCACACATCAAGTTTGTGATGAAATATACCATCTGCTTGTCCGATATCTTAATTGTGTCATTTTCTGATGGATAAATTCACTGTGAATATCTGAGAGTTGAGCAATGTGTTGACAGATGCAGCCCCTGTACATTGTGCTGAAGAGTGAGGTCAATATTTCTACGCTGAGTCAGGAAGAACTAAACCTTTAGAACTTTAAAAACCAGCCAATCAGGTCACAAAACGGTTATCGTTGTCAATGTGGCTGGCGAGCTGGGGGCAGATTTACAGTGAGATACAGTGTGCCCCAGCCAGGATCCCCCTCCAGACAAGAGGAAAGCCCCCTGAGTTTCCTCGACAATGCAACATCCTCACGAGGAGCCCAGGAGAATTATTCTGAAACAGCTGTTACCTCTTAGATTCTCTCCTCACATTATGTGGCTGCAGGGAACGATATGCAAGAACTGTTGTATCTGAACTCATTAAAACTATCATTTTCCTGGGTTATTTATAGGAAGGTGATGACCCATGACATTATTGCTAGATTATCAATCGAGAAACTCAGCTAATGTTCTGGAGACCAGGGTTCAAATCCTGCCAAGGTGAATGGTGGAATTTGAATTCAATAAAAAAAACTGGAATTAAGAACCTACTGATGACCATGAAACCATTGTCTGAAAAACCCATCTGGTTCAATAATTCCTTTAGGGATAGAAATCTACCATCCTTTCCTGGTCTGGCCTACATGTGACTCCAGAGCCACAGCAATGTGGTTGACTCCCAATTGCCCTCGGGCAACTAGGGAGGAGCAATAAATGCTGCCCAGCCAGTGACCCCCATCTCCCACAAATGAATTTTAAAAATTTTAAAAACAAGAGTAGTCAGTCAGCCCAACAAACCTTCTCCGTCATTGAGGCATAGACAGGGGCTTTTTCCCAGGGTGGAGATGTCAATTACAAGGAGGACACAGGTTCAAGGTGAGAGGGAGGGAATATAGACCATCGCCTCTCTCCCCTTTGGACTGTGGGAGATCTGTACTGAGAGAATAAGGTTTCAAGTCTGGATGAGTCTTCATCAGAATAATTCTAGGCAATGTTTTGAGGACCGGGGAGATGTGCGAGGGAAGCTTTTCATGTAGTTTGGTGGGTGTCTATTTGGAATTCTCTTCCACAAATGATAATCTGAGATTGATTGATTTACGTTGACCAAGCATATTGAAAATTACAAGTGTTCACTTGCAAATTAGCCACAGTCTCAACAAATGGTGCAACAGGCTGGAAAAGCTCAATGCCTCCTCCTGTTCCTGTGTAACAGGTTCCAGGGGCTGAATGGCCTCCCTCCTGTTCCTGTGTAACAGGTTCCAGGGGCTGAATGGCCTCCCTCCTGTTCCTGTGTAACAGGTTCCAGGGGCTGAATGGCCTCCCTCCTGTTCCTGTGTAACAGGTTCCAGGGGCTGAATGGCCTCCCTCCTGTTCCTGTGTAACAGGTTCCAGGGGCTGAATGGCCTCCCTCCTGTTCCTGTGTAACAGGTTCCAGGGGCTGAATGGCCTCCCTCCTGTTCCTGTGTAACAGGTTCCAGGGGCTGAATGGCCTCCCTCCTGTTCCTGTGTAACAGGTTCCAGGGGCTGAATGGCCTCCCTCCTGTTCCTGTGTAACAGGTTCCAGGGGCTGAATGGCCTCCCTCCTGTTCCTATGTAACAGGTTCGAGGGGCTGAATGGCCTCCTCCTGTTCCTGTGTAACAGGTTCGAGGGGCTGAATGGCCTCCTCCTGTTCAATGTTGATGTTGGGTTTAAATGTCTCTGCTCAGTGCTGTGTTTATTCTGCCACCATGTGGAAGTTCAGTGAATTTCAAGCAGTTGAACATTAATGTGATAATAACCAGGGAAGAGATTCATTGGATAACTATCTTAAACAGCTAGCATAGGAACAATGGGCCGAATGGACTCTGACCATACTGTAAAATTCTATGATCTCTTTAGCAACAGATTCTCACTCATCAGCCCAAACCAGCTGAGGGAGGGAGGGATAATCCTATATTTAACTCAGCCACTTCCTCCGCCAGTGTCACTCTAATCCTTTCAGAACTGGGAGATTTCCAACTGTTTGGTGATTAAACTCCTCAAGCTGCACCTGCAGTTATTACAAAATCCCTCCAATCATTTATATAAAATATGCAGCATAGAAAAAGGCCATTCAGCCCAACTGGGCTATGATAGTGTTTGCACTCCACAGGAATCTCCTCTTACCATCTCATCCCATCAGTGGACCTTCCCGCTCTTTGCTCCCCTGTGTTCTGGTCAACTCTCTGAGAAGAGATGTTTTTCCTGAACTCCCAGTTGAATATATCTAGTCTCTCACCTCTCTCCCCTTCTGACTGTGGGGGGTCTGTACAGAGAGAGTGTTTCAAGTCTGGATGAGTCTTCATTAGAATAATTCTGGGCAATGTTTTGAGGATCGGGGTTCGAACTGCCCTACAGCAGACTGTGATATTTAAATTCAATTTAAAAATCTGGAATTAAAACTTTAATCATCACCATGAAACCATTGTCATAAAAACCCCATCTGGTTCACTGAAGTCCTTGAGGGAAGAGAATCCTTACCTGGTCTGGCTAACATGTGACTCCGGGATGGTGAGTGATTGGGGGGAGGCCTTGGAAATGGCGGTGTTCCCATATGTCTGATATCCTTGTTCTTCCAGATGGGAGATGATGTGAGTTTAGAAAGTTCTGCTGAAGGATCTTTGGCAAAGCTCAAGTGGAAGATATGAGAAAGTGAGAGGCAGAATGAGGGAGGGATAGAGGGAGCGAGAGACAGAGGGAGTGAGAGGCAGAATGAGGGAGGGATAGAGGGAGCGAGAGACAGAGGGAGTGAGAGGCAGAATGAGGGAGGGATAGAGGGAGCGAGAGACAGAGGGAGTGAGAGGCAGAATGAGGGAGGGATAGAGGGAGCGAGAGACAGAGGGAGAGAGAGGCAGAATGAGGGAGGGATAGAGGGAGCGAGAGACAGAGGGAGTGAGAGGCAGAATGAGGGAGGGATAGAGGGAGCGAGAGACAGAGGGAGTGAGAGGCAGAATGAGGGAGGGATAGAGGAGCGAGAGACAGAGGGAGTGAGAGGCAGAATGAGGGAGGGATAGAGGAGCGAGAGACAGAGGGAGTGAGAGGCAGAATGAGGGAGGGATAGAGGGAGCGAGAGACAGAGGGAGTGAGAGGCAGAATGAGGGAGGGATAGAGGGAGCGAGAGACAGAGGGAGTGAGAGGCAGAATGAGGGAGGGATAGAGGGAGCGAGAGACAGAGGGAGTGAGAGGCAGAATGAGGGAGGGATAGAGGGAGCGAGAGACAGAGGGAGTGAGAGGCAGAATGAGGGAGGGATAGAGGGAGCGAGAGACAGAGGGAGTGAGAGGCAGAATGAGGGAGGGATAGAGGGAGCGAGAGACAGAGGGAGTGAGAGGCAGAATGAGGGAGGGATAGAGGGAGCGAGAGACAGAGGGAGTGAGAGGCAGAATGAGGGAGGGATAGAGGGAGCGAGAGACAGAGGGAGTGAGAGGCAGAATGAGGGAGGGATAGAGGGAGCGAGAGACAGAGGGAGTGAGAGGCAGAATGAGGGAGGGATAGAGGGAGCGAGAGACAGAGGGAGTGAGAGGCAGAATGAGGGAGGGATAGAGGGAGCGAGAGACAGAGGGAGTGAGAGGCAGAATGAGGGGGGATAGAGGGAGCGAGAGACAGAGGGAGTGAGAGGCAGAATGAGGGAGGGATAGAGGGAGCGAGAGACAGAGGGAGTGAGAGGCAGAATGAGGGAGGGATAGAGGGAGCGAGAGACAGAGGGAGTGAGAGGCAGAATGAGGGAGGGATAGAGGGAGCGAGAGACAGAGGGAGTGAGAGGCAGAATGAGGGAGGGACAGAGGGAGCGAGAGACAGAGGGAGTGAGAGGCAGAATGAGGGAGGGACAGTGTAAGCGACAAAAGGAGCGAGGGGCAAAGGGATGGAGGGACAGAGGGGAGTGAGGGATAGAGGGAGCGAGGGGCAGACACACCAATCAGAATGTGTAAATCATGTTGGGAAACAGCTGCGCCCCTGGACAACGTGGAATTGGGAAATAAATACTCGCGGTCCTGCAGAGCAGGTAGTGTTTGTCTGGATTTTTGTAATCAGTGCATACCCTTTATTTAATAATATATAATTGATGGAATCTTTCCAAACTTACGGTCAAACTCGCATACAGTCAAATATCATCCAAACAAATTAAATAGCGTGAGCAGGTTCCTGTCAAAGAAGCTTGAGCTGGCCTTTGCTGGGGATTAGTTCATCCCCTCCATCCGCAGTTTCCCCTCGCATCATAAATTACAACCGGTGCTCCATGGCTTTGTAACAAAGGTTAGGAACCTGCAGTCGACACTCCAAAAGTCGGCAAGTTCTGATCTAATTATGTGTAAAGTCCATTCATACCAAGGTGAGCTTCAGGTAACCTCTGTCACTGTACAGAAGAGAGCTCAGCTATATAAGAGAATGCAAATTATACAAATTGTAAAAGTTCAGATAAATATCTTGTTTCAATGATTACCTCTCAGAGTAAAAAGATTTAGGTTAGGAAACAGGATAAAGAAGTGTGTCATTTTCAGACATTATCTGCATATTAATGTACAATTTCTCTATTAAATCTTATAAATACAATAAATAATTTGAAAGTGACACTGGAATGTGTGCCTGTGTGTGTGTCTGTGTGTGTTCGCATGCCCACCAGGATATCATACTCATTGTTAAACTGTAATTACACTGATTAATGCTTAATTCTGTGAATTCATGCAATTCTCCCCCAGCAGCACCCTCTTTGGAAGGATCTCAGAGAATGAATCTTTGTGCAAACTCAGTCAAAACAGTTCATCAGAATCTGTAACATAAAATATACAAATCACCAAATACCCAGGAGGGAGCTCCAGACTGGAATCCAAGCCAGGGGTTCCGATGGTTTATGTACAAAATAATTGAATCCCGGGAGTGAGTTAGAGGCTGGATTCTAATTCGGGTGGTTTATATATAGAATAACAAATACCTGGGAGAACCAGCAAGTCCAGCCTGGTCTAACTCTGGCTGTAGAACAGTTTTAAACTGAAACCCCTTGTCTGGAGCCTTGGTAAATGCTGATATTGGTTTCAGGTTATTTAACTCTATTTCTGTGAAACATTGAGCAGACATTGTAGTGTTAGAATTGCCCTGCGACATCAGTAAAAAAGCATTGTAATGTTGTTCGAGATTGCTGAAGGCATTATTCAACAACCAATCACGGACTTCCCTCTGTGCATTTATCAAATTTAAGTAATAGTTGAGGAAAGTTAAAGTCCCCTCTCTCTCTTTCGAAGCAGCCAGCAGTCAGCAAACCAACACCACACAAGACAGTGACTGCATTTGGAAGGTGTCCCATCTATATACAATTACAAAATGCTTCCTTTTATCCTTAAGATTCATGCTGATTCCTACCCAATAAACTGCTGCTGTACTAGAGACAAGAGCAAATGATATCTAGTACATAAAGTGAAAATTCTGCCCTTTTTGTGTATCTGTGTGTGTGTGTGTGTGTGTGTACATAAGTACGAGTTAATGAGTCCTGTATGAGTGTGATTCTGTGAATATGAGTGTGTGTTAGTGTGAGTATATGTGTGACTGTGCTAGTGTGTGTGCTTTAATGTGAGTGGGAATGGTTAGTGAGTGTGTGTATGCAAGTTACTGGCTAGAAATTTACCGCCACGCTCGCTCCGGAATTGAGACAGTGAGGTTCGCAGAACGGAATTCTCCATTAGCCTCGGCCGGGATTTTAACAGATTCGCCCAAGTGAGGTCATAAAATTCCGGCCACTGCATGAGTTAATGTGTGTCTGTGAGTTAAGTGTGTGAATGTGTGTGAGTTAGTGTGTGATGAGTCTGAATGTGTTAACGTGAATCAGTGTGTGTGCGACTGAGTTTGTGTGTGAGTTAGCGTGTGAGTGAGTTTGAATGTGTTAACGTGAATCAGCGTGTGTGCGACTGAGTTAGTGTGTGAATGTGTGAGTTAGTGTGTGAATGTGTGTGTGTTAGTGTGTGTGTGTGAGTCTGAATGTGTTAGTGTAAGTTAGTGTGTGTGTAACTGTTAGTGTGTGAGTGTTAGTGTGGATGTGAGTTAATATATTTTACTGTGTGTGTGTTTGTGCGTGCATGTGTTCGTGTGTATGTGTGTGAATTAGTTTGTGCGTGAATTTGTATGTTTTAATGTGTGTACTTTGTATGTTAGTGAGAGTATCAGTGTGTATTTGTGTGTGTGTTGCTGGTGTGAGCGTGTGTATCTGTATGTGAAATGTATTCTGTTAATTCCACCAGTCCCAGTCTGAAACTGTGTACATTAATGCACCAAGAACATTCATAGCCATCTCACTATGGGCTTTAAGTGGTTCAAATAGAGATGGTTTGTGTTTCTTGGTTTGGAGTGAGTTGCTGAGTTTGGGTTGTGCAGTGTGGCAGGATGTCAAATAGATCAAAAGGCTTGACTCAGTTTATCGAATCTGAGGCACAACTATCCCGTTTATCATGATCCAAAAAACACCAAGATATAGCTGTCTGCCCCTTCACAGGTGATCCGTCTGTCTTCCCCATGCAATCTGTCTGGCCCTCCACAATCTGTCTGGCCCTCCCCAGTACCAAGACTGTTTGCCCTTCCCCGTCCTGGTGATATCTATCCTCCTTCACCCTCCTCTCCTGCTGCATTGTGTGTTTGGTCCATCTTGTTGCCTGGTAACAGGAGGACATGGCTGATGCAGTGAAGGGTGCGGCAAGTTTAACATAAAGCCGAGAGTGGTGGTTCTTGAACCTGAGGCTTTCTAGCGAGGGGGGCGGTAGGGGAGAGGGAGGATAGCAGGGAGAAGGGACGGTGATGGGGGGGAAACTGATCAGTGAAATCTGGGGCAAGTATGAATCTGAAGCTGAGGGACAGAGAATGCCCACCCTGCGTGGAGGACAGAGTGAACTCCCACTCTCGAGAACGCTCGTGGGCAAACACTGGAAATGGCAAGAAAATAAATCCATGTTTTCTTATAAACATTATTAAGACTCTTTGTTTGCAGAATGATCAGATTCTAATTATTCAATGTTCGATAGAGGCTGGTCTGGGATTTTACCCTTCCATTTGAAAAGAGTTCCTTTAATGTTAGAGAATCGGTGAAGGTTAGATGTAGCCTCATCACAATTCGATAGGCTGGTACTTCCTTAAATGAGAAATCAAAGCAGAGAAATGTAGCAGAGATAGGCTAAATTAGGAAACGGTGGCTGACACTTGGGTTCTAAAAGCTTCTAGATTGAAGGAGGAGGGGGTAACACAGGGAGATGGAAGGAGTTACAGACTCAGCAGCTCCATGTTGAATGGTGTTATGGTAAATTACAAGTTACATTCGGAACGGGATTTTCTGGCTATACTCAACTCCCAACTCTCCATATCTCAGAACTTATCCGAAAAGGCCAATCTGAGACTGTGACCCCAGTTACAAATCCTTCACTGAAGCCAAACAGTAACTTAGCATCTATCCAATCAAGCCCTCTCAGATCCAATGGTTCAATGAGATCACCTCTCCCCATTCCAAACTCTTGAAGATACTATCCCAATCTCTCCCGATAGGACAACCCTGTCAACCCCGCAAACAACCTAGTGAATCTTTTGTTACATTCCCTCCAACACAAGTAGATCCTGCATTAGGTACAGGATTTTACACAGTATCCAGGTGTAATCTCATCAAACCTCATTGCAGCAGGATTCCCTTACTCTTACACTCTCATATAAACTTGGCTGAGTGGTGGTAAACAAAAGGTAAAGGTGAAAGGTTGTTTATTTTTCAAAATGAAGGAAGGTTTATAATACAATTCCCCAGGGATTGGCATTAAATTAACGGCATTTCTTGATCTATACATGACCCAGGCTAGGGTGCAGAGGGCATAATTTCAGAATTATCTGGTGATATGGAACTTGGAAGTATTCTGAGCTGTGAGGAGGTTAATAAAGAGGATATAGACAGGTTAAAGGAATGAACAGGTGGCAGATAAAAATTAATGCAGAAAAGTGTGAAGTATTTCATTTTGAGATTGGAAAGAGGTAGTTATAAAATAAAGGTTACAATTCTAAAGAGGGCAGTATATGTGAGCAATTCATTGCAGTGGTAGGACAGGTTGAGAAAGTGGTTAATGAAGTATACAGGAGAAAAGGATAAGAGTGTAAAAACAAGGAAGTTATGGGAAACCTTTATAAAACTCTGATTGAGCCTGAAATGGGGTAATGTGCTGAGTTCTGGGCATCACACTTTGGGAAGACAATGATGAAGATATTGGAGAGGCTACAGGAAAGATTCCATGGATGAGGGACTTCAGTAATGAGGATAAATCCTGAGAAATGAGATGACTGGAAGAAGATGATGGTGATTTTCAAAGAGGTCTGAATGTGCAGGTTCTATTGGTGGAAGGGTCAAGAAATTGAGGATAACAATTGAAGATGATTGGCGGTGTCAGATTGGCCTTTTTGGATATGATAGGAGGAAAAACTATTTTATACAGCGAGTGGTTAGGATCTGGAATGTACTGTTTGAGAGTGTGGTGGAGACAGATTCACACAGCGAGTGGTTAGGATCTGGAATGTACTATCTGAGAGTGTGGTGGAGACAGATTCACACAGCGAGTGGTTAGGATCTGGAATGTACTGTCTGAGAGTGTGATGGGGACAAATTCAATCATAGATTTTGAAAGAGAATTGGATGAGAAAGTGAAAAGATGAGGCAGAATACCCCAGCCATGTTGGTCTAAAAGCCAGAAATTCCTGCTGACATTATCCAACTGCCCGCTAAAATTCCAGCAATGCTTGCTGGGCTGTGGGGAAAGAGTCGTGAAGTGGGATTAATGAAATTGCTCTTGCAAAGAGCCAGCATGAGCGCAATGGATCAAATGGCCTCCTCATGTGCTGCTCCCATTGTATGTCATCATTCTAATCCTCAACCTGCAAGTTAAAATTCTGCAAATGATGGACAAATGTGTCAACAACACCCTCTCCCCCAAAGATCAACGCTTAATTAATGGTTCCTCATCATTTAGAAAAATATTCAATGGCTCCTTTTTTTTGTCAGTGAATATTATCTTGCATTTCCCAATAATACTTTCTCTGCCATCTATTTTGTTACTCAGTTAACCTGTTCATGTCTCCCTGCCGCCTCCTTCTTTCTTCTTCCCACCCAGCTTTGTATCACTGCAACGCTGGGATAATTGGGAGTGTATTCGGTTAGTACCCTGTCAATCCAAGTTACTGTAAAATCTTAGGCGAATGATAGAGAACAGGGCAAGAGATAGAGTGTTTCCCACTGGTCATGCTTTTGTTACTAGGATAACATACATTTGTTATGAAGGCATTGAATAACATGGCTTTATGTGGATAGCCTGTGATCCCAAAGTTGAGCTTTGACAGGCAGAGTTGTTGAGCTAAGCCAGCTTTACAATCATAAACCAAGATTGTTCCTCTTTGAAAGTGAGTCACTGGGAATAGTTAACAAGTCCTCATCAAGCCAAAGAAGATTAAATGTAATTTTTTTTGTATTTGGTGTTGCCAGGCTGGGATCTCTTGGAAGTGAAGGACATTACTGATGGAGAAATGTCATAGCAACGTTAAAACAAATCCTTCTCTTCCTTGGCCACTTGTAATTCTTCATGGTAGAAAGATCAGAGATTGAGGACAATCAAGATTACAGTTTGATCACTTCCAACTGGCTATTGGGAAGTAGGGAGAGCCATTGGCAAGGGTGAGGATGGGGCAGAATGGTCCACAAATGGGTGGTGATGTGGATTGAATGGAATAGAACTGACCAGTGCCAAGGAGCATCTCCTGTGCTGGGAGCCCACACCTGCCCCTGGAATAGTCCCATCAAAACCCCAAGCCCAGCATGGCTTTCAATGTGAAAAGAAAATAAACACCTTGCATTTATATAGCACCTTTCAGAGACACAGGACATGCCAGCATTACAGCTAAGGAACTCCTGTTGATGTGTAGCCAGTAATGTGACGCAGTAGCCTGTTTGTGCACAGCAAGATCCCACGTGTTAATGTGATAATGACCAGGTAATCTTGTTTATTAGCGGCAGTAATTAAGGGATAAATAGTGCCTCAGTGGCAATGTGAACCCCTCCCCCCCCACTTCTTTTTGATGTGGGGTCTTTCTGTGCAACGGACCTGGCAGGCAAGGGTTTCCACTTAATGCCTTAGCTGCAAGATAGCACCATCCCCTCAGTGGGGAAATGTGCCAGCAAGTCCAAGAGTGGGGCCTGAAACCAAAACCTCGTGACTCAGTGACAAGTGTGTTACCAACAGAACCACAGCCGAAAGCCACACTGATTCAGCAGCAGACAGGGCCTAGATTTTAACAGTCTGAAAGGCAGTGAGTGGGATTTTCCAGCTCATCCCAAGCCCAGAAATTCCCACCCGAGGTCAATGGATCTTTGCACGATCCGTGTTCCGTCCACTACGATGCCCCTGGCACGTGAGCAGGAAAATCCTGCCCAATTCTTCCAACAGTGAGGCACCCACTCTGCACTGCAGTGGAGTTTTCAGAATTCTGAGGGTAATTTTAAGATGTACAAATTGAATAAGAATCAAATCCATATCCAAGGAACCATATCCTCACCAAGGGAGCGAGCAAGGCACTGGGAAAGACTTGAGGGAGAGACAGATTCAGATTCACACTGTGGGGGCAAAATCTGCTCTGAAGAAAATTGAGGGTAAAGTGATAAGAATAGAAGAGTTTGATGTTATGGTGGGTGTTGAGGATAAATCGGTGATTTATGGATGGGGAGAGGGAAGCCATAGAATAGGTAACACGCATGGATAGGATGGATTTGATTGGCTGAGTGGCATTCTTTCCTTCAGTTTATATTAGCCCACCGTGAGATTCTAACCAACCAACAAGGAAATGTGCCCCTTGGTGACGGTGATTGGCTGAAGGAAAGGTCACTGCCACAGTCAGAGAAAGCATTCAACGAGGGCACTGCCTGTATGCCAAGCTTTAATTCCCTTCCCCACACCCTCCCCCACCTGCTCTCCCTTCACCAACCTCCCCCCCCCAAAAGGCAAAACCCTCTCCCTCATCCCCAGCGATTGGCAAACTTCTCTTCCCCACCCCCAGCGATTGGCAAACTCCTCTCTCTCACACCCTCCCAACAGCTGCAAACATTTCAGGGGAATGTGCAACTAGGTTGAAACATGTTTTTGGTCAGGAATGTCCAGGAATACAGTAAAATAAAACATGCTTACCCTGTTTTGAACACGACATTCCTATGCTAAAATGACACTCTAGAAAATCCTATTGCCTCCCTCAGTCTCTCCTTCCCCAATTCCTCTTTCTAATTTAAGAAGAACCAGTCTCTTGCCATTTACTCCTTCCTCCATGGCTGACTTTAACGCTCTGCTTTCTTCTGTCTTTGCCCGACCTTCCCGAGAAATCCACTCCACATCCAGGAGTTCAGCTTTTCCCTTATTTTTTATCACTTAGGTGTGACGTTGAGAAGATGTTGAACGTACATTCCTCGGTCATCAGCTTGACCACACGGCGATCAGACGGGACTGAGCCCAAGTGCTTGCTGGGACACAAACCAATGCTCCTTCGATGAGAGGCTCTAGGTGCCTGATGCAATGCGGTGTCGATGGCTGAGGGGAGAGGGTTCAGGCGACTGGCAGTGGCAACCTCCTCGGCTCCTGAAGAGTCCATTAAGAACCTCAGTGAGGCAGCGTTCCCCAGCTGGTAGGGTGACCCGCATACAATCTATGACTCTGGTCCCCAAACTGTTTCCTCGCGCACCCCCCCACCCCGCCCTCCATCGTTGCATTTGTTGTAAAGATTAACTGTGGATCTCATCAGTGACCAGAAACCTGACTTTCAGGGTCATTTTTTTTTCTCACCCAATGAGCCGAGGTTGCTGTTTATTTGGACGAGGACCACGTGAAGTCACAGTGCGCCCCCTCACTCGTAACTGACCTCGGTGGGGGGCCCGATGGGGTACACGCTTCCGAATCAGTGTCGGACTCCCCTTCTGCAATATACAGTCTGACCTTTGACCAGGGTGTGACCCCACCATAGGGAGTATTGTTGACATTTTCTAGGTTCTCCTTAGACTGTGAGATGCTGAAACCGCTGTAGGAACGCTCGAGTTCCTCATGGTCAACAGAGGGGATGGAGATCGAGGTGTCACTGTCTCTTTCTTTCAGCACAGACTCCTGGTGCTTACAGCAGTGTTCCTCGGGCTTGCTGTATTCCAACCCTCCCCTGCTACAGCTACCGTGCCCCGATAGCTTGTCATGTGACACAGAGGGCGGGGGTGGGATCCTGACAAAGGTCGTGCCGTCACCTACTGGAGAGGTCATGAAGGTCAGTGTGTCATGGCTCTGCCGACCCAGCCCATTGGCTGAGTGTTGGTGAGATGAGGTTGACGGTGGACAGCCATTGGGTGCCAATGTTGCCACCCCCAGTCCGGAGTACGTCTTGTGGGCAGTCAGGCTGCATGACCGCATCATTTTGTTGGCATTTGTGTTCTTCTCACAGTGTTCCCGAGTGTCCACGGGGCTGTGATAAGGGGGAGCGGGATCTGGCTCTTTGGAAATGAAGTAAGCCTCTGTCTCTGATGGAGGGATTCCCATTCGCTGCATGTAGATGTTCACCAAAAAGTCTAACTTCTTCTCCATCGAGTGCACCTGCAGGAAACAGAAAACTCATGATCACCATCCAGACACCCAACTTCCCATTAACTAGATATCCATCACCCAGTCTTCCATTAACTAGATATCCATCACCAAAACTCCCATTAACTAGACATCTATCACCCAGCCTCCCTCCCAGCCTACTGTTTCCTTGAACAGTATGTAACAGAACCTCTGAGGGAGCAAGCTATCTTAGATCTGGTACTGAGTAATGAGGCAGGTAGAATTAGGGATCTTCTTGTGAGGGATCCTCTTGGGATGAGTGATCATATTATGGTTGAATTTCTGATGCAGATGGAGGATGAGATAGTCGGGTCCCAAACCTGTGTCCTCTGTTTGAACAGAGGGGAGTATGGTAAGATGAGGGTAGAATTGGCGAATGTAGATTGGGGGCGCAGATTGGTTGGTAGGACAGCTGAGGAACAGTGGAGGATTTTTAAGGCGATCTTTCTCAGTACTCAGCAGAAATATATTCCAATGATAAAGAAGGACTGTAGGAGAAGGGAAAATCAGCTGGGGTTATTGAAGGAAATAAAGGAGAGTATTAAATTAAAAGCTGCTGTGTTCAGAGCGGCTAAAAATAGTGGGGAATTAGAAGGTTGGGAAAGATTTAAAAAACAACAAAGAATGACTAAGAAGGTGATAAAGAAAGGAAAGATAGAGTATGAAGCTAAACTAGCTCTAAATATAAAAAATGTTAGTAAAAGATTTTACAAATATATAAAGAAGAGACTGGCTAGAGTGAATGTTAGACCCTTGGAGGATGAGGGGGGGATTTAGCGGTGGGTGATGAGAAAATGGCTGAGGCTTTAAATAAGTTTTTTGTGTCGATCTTCACGGAGGAGGACACAAATAGCTTGCCAAATATTAAAGATAGAAGGATGGTAGGAGATGAGGTCCTTGATGCGATTACAGTCACTAGAGAGGTATTGCTTGATAAACTAACGGGACTGAAGGTAGACAAGTCTCCGGGACTGGATGGAATGCATCCCAGGGTTCTGAAGAAATGGCAGAAGTGATAGCAGATGCCTTAGTAATTATTTATCAAAATTCGCTGGACCCCGGGAAAGAGCTGGAAGATTGGAAAACAGGTAATGTTTTAAAAAGGTAGCACACAAAAGGCAGGGAATTAAAGGCCGGTTAGTTTAACATCCATAGTTGGAAAAATGCTAGAATCCATCATCAACAAAGAAATAGCGAGGCACCTAGAAAAGAACGGTTTGACTAAGCAGACGCAGCATGGATTCGTGAAGGGGAAGTCATGTTTAACAAATTTATTGGATTTCTATGAAGATGTGACTAGTGTGATAGACAGAGGGGAACTGGTGGATGTGGTGTTTTTAGATTTCCAAAAGGCATTTGATTAGGTGCCTCACGAAAGGGTGCTACACGGAGGGTGCATGGAGTTGGAGGTAAGGTGTTATGTGTTAGTGTGGATTGAGGATTGGTTGTCCAAAAGGAAGTAGAGAGTACGAATCAATGGATGCTATTCTGGTTAGCAGCTGGTGACTAGTGGAGTGCCCCAGGGATCGGTGCTGGGACCTCAACTGTTTACCATTTACATAGATGATCTGGAGGAAGGGGCTGAGTGCAGGGTGACAAAATTTGCTGATGACACGAAGATAAGTGGAATAGCAAATTGTGTGGAAGGTGTGGAAAGTCTGCAAAGGGATCTGGATAGGTTGAATGAGTGGGAAAGGACCTGGTAGATGGAGTATAACATTAGCAAATGTGAGGTTATCCACTTTGGTAGAAATAATAGTAGGAGGGATTATTATTTAAAAGGCGAAAAGCTGCAGCATGCTACAGTGTAGAGGGACCTGGGGGTCCTTGTGCACGAATCGCAAAAACCCAGTCTGCAGGTGCAGCAGGTGATCAAGAAGGCGAATGCAATGTTGGCCTTCATTGCAAGGGGGTAGAATATAAAAGCAGAGAGGTCTTGCTGCAATTGTACAGGTCACTGGTGAGGCAGTACTGTGTGCAGTTTTGATCGCTGCATTTGCAAAAGGATATATTGGCCTTGGAGGGGGTGCAGAGAAGGTTCACTAGGCTGATACTGGAGATGAGGGGGTTAGCTTATGAGGAGAGATTGAATAGACTGGGTCTGTACTCGTTAGAGTTTAGAAGGCTGAGGGGGGATCTCACAGAGACATATAAGATAATGAAGGGGCTAGATAGAGTAGAGATAGAGAGAGATTCTTCCCGCTTAGAAAGGATAGCAGAACTAGAGGGCACAGCCTTAAAATAAGGGGGGGAGCAGTTTAAATTGGAGATGAGAAGGAACTTCTCTCAGAAGGTGGCAAGTCTTTGGAATTCTTTGCCCATTGAAGTGGTGGAGGCTACCTCACTGAATATATTTAAGTCACGGGTAGATAGATTTCTGATAGACAAGGGAATTAAGGATTATGGGGAGAAAGCATGAAAATGGAACTGATCCACTTCAGATCAGCCATGATCTTATTGAATGGCGGGGCAGACTCGAGGGGCTAGATGGCCGACTCCTGCTCCTATTTCTTATGTTCTTACGTTCATTAACTAGATATCCATCACCCAGCCCCATTAACTTGATATCATCACCAATGTCCCAACCACCCCGTTAATCAGTTGCTTAGCTATCCTTCAGCAATTTCCCTTTAAACAGGTGACCAGTCACCCATTCACCATTAATCAGTTATCCATTAACCAGTGTCCATTAACCAGTTCCTCATTACTATCCAGACCTTCAACAGGAACAAAGAACAAAGAAAAGTATAGCACAGGAACAGGCTCTTTGCCCCCCCCCCCCCCCCCCCAAGCCTGTGCCGATTATGATGAGTAAGAAGTCTCACAACACCAAGTTAAAGTCCAACAGGTTTATTTGGTAGCAAAAGCCACTAGCTTTTGGAGGGTTGCTCCTTCATCAGGTGACTCCCCTGACGAAGGAGCAGCACTCTGAAAGCTAGTGACTTCTGCTACCAAATAAACCTGTTGGACTTTAACCTGGTGTTGTGAGACTTCTTACTGTGTTTACCCCAGTCCAATGCCGGCATCTCCACATCTTAATCATGGTGTCCTAACCTAAAAAAGCCTCCAGTTCTCAGTTGGTCTATACCCCTTCTATTCCCTCTCTATTCATGTACCCATTCAGATGCCTCTTAAATGTTGCTAATGTGCCTTCTTCCACCTCCTTATCTGGCAGCGCGTTCCAGGCACCTACCACTCTCTGTGTGAAAAACATCCCCCCCCACCCCGCACATCTCCCTTAAACTTTTGCCCTCTCACCTTGAACCTGTGCCCCCTTGTAACTGACACTTGCACCCAGGGAAAAAGCCTCTAACTCTCCAAGGAAGGTCCCACATTACTCCATTTAATTCCCTCCACTTCACCAAGATTCAGATTGTTTCCCGACAATGACATTCTCTTAATTCACATCAAAGGCAATCCCAAATCCTCAGGTATCCTGGGAATACATCTTTCCCAAATCTTGACACACACAAAGAAGGGCAGACCCCAGAGAGAGTGGGCCAAATGGCCTGATTTGCTGCTGTAAATTCACAGTGATCCCATTTTTTGTTACTGGGAAGCTCCCTGACCATTGAGGAGGCCAAGCCTTACCTGTCTTTCCATTTTGCCCAGTCGTCCCATCATGCTGGGATCCTCAGGAAGCTCGGGCTCCGCCGGCATCTTGGTGCGGTCCTTCTCCTGCAGCTGGGGGCCCCGGCCAACGATCTGGTCAACTCTACCATGGGAGGCACACAGACACCTCAGGTAATAGATTAGAATGTAACTCTGCCTTGGGCCTAGCCCAACGGTTAGTAAAGAGGTTTGAGTGAGCGGGTCAGGATACGCAAGGCAAATTGGTTACGGATGATCGAAGCTCTGGGGAGGGAGAGGTTTCTCTCAGGACAAACGAACGGATTCTTTCTCGGGGAAGAGATGCGTCTGAATTTAACTTTCCTTCATTTGTTAAGTGGGGAGGAAATAATGGAGCAAATTCCTAAAATATAACTCAACAGTTATTAGACAGTCATTACTGGGAGATAGGCAGCTAGAGCAGCGCATCACAACATGCACATGGCTGGCATTAAGAGGCAGGAAAGAACGAAGCATGTGCATACAAAGCAATCAAAAACTGGGACTGGGGAGGTCAACAAACAGCTCAGGGGCAATTGTGTCTGTCACAGGGAAGCTGGGCAAAGTTTGGCACTCAGTGACCCCATGGGTGTCACAGTTTACCTTGGTATCGATACATTCTGTGCAACAGATTCAAAATGGATATCCATAAAAAAGCAGAGGAACATCTCTGAGACTGCAAACCTATCAGATCAGGAGACAACTACTGGAATCCAGCAGTCAGACTTTGAATCATCAGTATCGAGCCGAGGTTTTACATCCAATATAATCACAACACATCCAATCAGAGATGGCTGTGTTTGATAATATGGATCTGTGTACTCAACAGCCACAATCCCAAATCGTGGAACAGCAAATGGAGAGCACCTGGGACCCCAGTCAAGTCTTCACTGCTGCAATGTCCAGGCAGTGAATGTTCTTCGAAGTCAGGCTTTCCAACAATGGAGACGGGGAATCTGCGGCAGACATCGCTGGAGTAACTTTCAACTTCCTCTACTCTCACTCTCTGATCTGTCTTAGCACCAACCTCAGAAACACGACCTGACTGACATCCCCATTTTGGTCTTTGTGATGAGGAGTGAGTTGAGTTGATCAGGATTTTATTCTCAGTGTGTGGACATCATTGAGAAAACCATCACTGATTATTGCCCATGGTACGGTAATGGAGAGTTACTGACTGGATGGCTTGCTAGATCATCCCTGAGGGCAGTTAATAGTTGATCACATTGCTGTGGGTCTGGAGTTATATGTGGCCATAGATTTTCTACCTTGAGGCATTAGTGAACTAATGGGTTTTTGCAATGATCTGGTAGTTTCATCGTTATCATTACTGAGATTGGCTTTTTATTCCAGATTTTGTTTAATTAATTTACTGAGTTTAATTCCAAGCTGTAATGGAATTTGAACCCATGTCCTCAGACCATGTGGTCAGGGAGAGTAATTCTCCCATCCTGCTGCACTGATTTTTTAGCGCAGTGGGCCATGAGGTGCCCAGTTTGCGCTGGGTGTCCGGGCTTCTCCCAATATCCGATTTCTGGCACAGAGCTGCCTAATGATCACATTCCTGAATTTGAATGGAATTTGAATGAGCCTGGGACTGAAGCCTCTAGGCTCCCAGTAACTCTCACTCACCAGGAGTACTTCACTTCAGCGGGACTTACAGCAGCTTGCTGCTTATGGGGAGCTGGCAGCTTGACCCCACTGGAGTGAAGGAGGTGCCCCCGTAGGCATTGCCAGCCTGGCAATGTCAGTGTGG